>CADEHL010001049.1:3327501-3990186 GCA_902827135.1 Harpagifer antarcticus | reverse complement strand
ATAGAGAGAGAGAGAGAGAGATAGATGACCAGTACTTGAGGAAATGTACTTGTTACATTCACCACGAGGAGAAAGGGGGTTAATGCCTCCTTTATGCTCCCTTCACTTGCAAGAAAAGATTTCTATAGTGTCAAGTCTTGCTTCACTTATGCTGTCAATTATATATATTTCAAAGGTTACTGAGTCTTTATTCAATGTTCTCTCCCTGTGCAGGTGATCCCTCAGCTCATAGCTCGAATCGACACTCCCCGAGCTCTGGTGGGCCGACTCATCCATCAACTGCTGACAGATATCGGGCGCTATCATCCACAAGTAAGTGTTCTCACACAATACCGCTAATGCTGTTTCATAACAGTATCAAGAACGCAGTTCCTATGGTAACTTCTCTGTTCCCCTCCAGGCTTTGATCTACCCGCTCACTGTGGCCTCCAAGTCCACAACCACCGCCCGACACAATGCTGCTAACAAGATCCTGAAGAACATGTGTGAACACTGCAACACACTGGTGCAGCAGGCCATCTTGGTACAGAGATTTCATCATTTCCATTCAGCATTACTCGATTAAATCAGCTTCATGAAGATACAAACTCGAAAAGCAAGGATCCTGCAAGGAAAATATCCTGTAATAAGCCAAACTATTTAAAGTGATGTTTTTTAGGACCCTAGCACAGACGAAGGTTGGAGCAGAAGACCTATTGTAAACCCTAATGTTATTATTTTTCTTTTTATAGAAAGCTTAAACATGCTCCGAAACCAATTTGTCTTGCAAACCAACATTTTCATTTGAAGGGTCTCGTTCCTTACTATTTGTAATTAGTTTTGTATTAGCTTTGGTCGAAATGGGTGTTTTCAGTCTACAACAGAAAATGTATAGGATTTCTGCTGTCCTGATATCAACAAGGAGCAAGGGTAGCAAACGTTGTTGTTTTTTTTACTTTTTGGACCCATAAAAGCAGCATTACTGGAAATCTATGAAAAAGTAGATGGTCTTTTGCTGTAGAGAGTTCAACCTTGTCTTTTTTTCTTTATGCTGTATATAGACATGTCATTTTCCTCTTGTAGAAGACTTAAAATAATATAAGATGTCAATATTTTCCATGATGCCTGATATCTTATACCTGTGAGTGGGAGGGGCTGTATGATCAAACATGTTTCTCTTCCTCCAGGTGAGTGAGGAGCTCATCAGAGTGGCCATCCTGTGGCACGAGATGTGGCACGAGGGCCTTGAGGAGGCATCGCGCCTTTATTTCGGCGAGCGCAACGTCAAGGGCATGTTTGCCGTGCTGGAGCCTCTGCATGCCATGATGGAGCGAGGACCGCAGACCCTCAAGGAGACCTCTTTTAATCAGGTGCGTGCCAACTCAGATTCGGTTTGAATAGAGAAAAGAGTTCAGTCTGTTTATGCAGCACCACAAACTAAACCCTCTGAATGTCTCCTGTCCACCGAAGATTAAAAGTTTGTTTGTGGGAAATCAACACTAATGCACTAAAGGAACATTAACATTGGCTTCCCTTTCACATTACTCCTCTAAGTCACACTGTAAATAAAAACTTTGAAAAATCAATGACTAAATATTTATATCTTCTATTTAATCACAAAAGGAACTATGTTTAATCACCACTAATGCAGTGTGAGTTTGTACACAGGACTATTTACGTCACAGCCATAAGTCATAGCGTTGACCCCGGGTCTATGCGCAAGCACCATCAGATGTTTTCCATTCAGGCTGCCTTTGCACATGTACGCTATTAAATACAAAATAATTATCGAAATCCTAGATGAATCAAGTTGGAACAGTGAATTTGAATGCCTTGACATTCAGTTTTTATAGCTTAGGTTTGGCAAAGCTTTCTCGTTTAATTGCGTGAGTCATTGTACAGAGACAGAGAGTGTTTGTCTCCCTCTGTGCTGCAGGCTTACGGCAGGGACCTGATGGAGGCTCAGGATTGGTGCAGGAAGTACATGCGCTCTGGTAACGTCAAAGATCTGACCCAGGCCTGGGACCTCTACTACCACGTGTTCAGACGCATCTCCAAGCAGCTGCCACAGGTGAGGGAGACTGTGACACTGCACTCATATTGTGTTACTCTTATTTTTCTTATACAATTCAAGATTCATTTAGGATTACTGTCTGCACATGGATAATATAAATAGATGCAGAAGGGGATGAAGTACTCCTTTACTTAAGTACAATTGGATATACTATGGCCTTTTATTTGGAACTCCAATCTGTCTCAAATCACAGATCAAAACTCCAAACCCCACAAACCTTTTCAGAGCTTCTTCTAATGTGTACATAATATCAAGTGCTTTATATTTTACGTTTTTTTGGGGGGGGGGTGAAAAGTATTATAATTATTGCTATTATTGTTAAATTACTCTATTACGTAAGTAAAAGTCCTTAGGAGTACAACGTTGTTAGCATCAAAAAATATACTGAAAGAACAAAAAGTATTAGTTTAAAAATAATATCATCTGAATGTTCTTGGAGTACAAGAAAATATATGAAAAAGTACTCATTGTGCAGATTTCAGAATAATAAAAAGTACACAAGTATTATCAGCCACATTTTCTTAAAGTATCAAAAGTAAAGGTACTTGTTAAAGAAAATTGCAGTTTTCACAGTATTATTGAAGAAGAAGATTGAAGAAGAAGATTGAACTTATTGTCATTACACAGTACAGGTACTATGTAACAAAACGCTTTCTCTGCATTTGACCCATCCTAGAGTTAGGAGCAGTGGGCTGCCATTATGAACATAATCATGTTTTATGGGGTTTTCATCAATGGTTGTAGTTTGTCAAGTGGAGTCCATTTTAGTACAGCACTGCATCATATAAGTATATCATGTGTTCTATTTATACAATTAAGTAACAAATAACTACAGTATGTGCATTGAGTGTTAAATAAATGTATGGGGTAAATAGTATGATATATGCCTCTGAAATGTAGTGAAGTAACATTATGGAAACACTCCGATAAAGTACAATAAGGTCAAAATAATACTTAAATAAGATACTTGAGTAAATGTATTTAGTTACGTTACACTACTACTGGGAAAATTCAAGCTGACATCCCACAATTTCTGCCTTCTCTTATGTCCATTCCAATCTCTTATCAGACGTGATGAGATACTTTTACCTTTGATCTGAGAGGTGAATCTGTGCTTACTTTCTCTGTCATGTAACATGATGTTATACTGAAAGGGAAACAAGGGGCTTCTTTCACTCTTCCATGTCCCAGTAAATCATTAAACAAGATGCCAGAGGTAGTGTTGAAAGATGGCAGAAAGTGATGAGACAGAGGTATGATCGACGTCAAAGAGCGATGGCAGAGCATCATGGGATAACATCGCCTTATTTATATCATACACCCTGTAGGCAGTAGCAAACAGCTGCTCTTGATAATTAAATGGATACACTTGAATAGTGTAAAGATTTCCACCCATCACCATAACATTCTGCCAGTTTGATATTTAAAAATGTCTTATATTGCAAGTTTTCTGGAATCAAATATCTACTTATTTGCCAACTTTAGGCAAGGCAAGTTTATTTATACTTTTCAACACAAGGCAATTCAAAGTGCTAAGTAAGAAAATGGCATTTACTGCACTTTACTGGAATAAAAGTCTTAACATTGGATAATGGCGAACTTAAAATATTTTTTCATTTTGAATCACTTTTTAAATCTGAAAACTCTAAAGAACCCCCCAAAAATTATATAAACAATGTCATTTAAATCAGGTGATGAATATATGACAAATCCCTCTTTAAAAACCTTGGTAATATAGCTAGCAATACAACTGCAAGTATGTAAGCGCTTCTGAAGATTTCTGCCTCAGAGTATTAGAAAAAATGGCGGTTAATAACATTCAATGTAAAATTCCATACATTTTGCAAGAAACTACAAATTGAATCATGAATCTTCCTCATTTGATTTCTTAAATGAAGTCACTACAGTTGGCGTAGTTGCTACAGTGAAATTCAACTGATAGATGTCGTTCCTCGCAGCAATGAGTACGTAGTTGAAGAAAGACATTTCTAGTTCTCTCGCATCACAAATGGAGGCGGCATCTTGGCAATGTGGGCATGGTCTTGTTGTAGACGAGCCCCCCTGCTGTGCCATTACAGTAATCAGCATGAACTACCCAGCAGTATAGTAACAACATGCTGGGAGCTTTTCTTTATTCACCCTCTGGGCATTACCATAGAAATAGACTCTCTGCAGGATGCATCAAAACACAGATCAAGAGCAGCATGCTGCTGTGATGAAGTAACCGTGCATTCAGAATTGAACTGTAAAAGCATTTAAATGGATTTAATGCCAGTTAAATCACTGATGGTTGAAAGCACACAGTCGGAGAATTTGAAGTGTTCCGGAGTGATTTACAAGAGGTTGTGTATACACCCACATTTTTGCTGTAACTTAAAAAGGATCCAATGTTTTCCTAGTGCAATCTTTTTTTTACTTTGACCTGGGCTGTCGATGTTAACATGCTAGCACTTGCGACAAATGGTAACTCTGCACTCGTTTGCTTAAGGTGTGCTTAAAACGGGAAAGGCATTTAGCTAAATCATGCTCTAGTTTCATAACATTGCTCAGGAGATAAGGGACAAGCTAACCACTGTAGGACAGAAAGTGCTCCGAATATGATAGCGACAGCGAAAATACTACCATACGAGCATATGCCTTGTGTCGTGCACATTATACAGAGGGCAATCACAGCGACTCTCTGAGACGGTGTCTTTGTCAATGCCTTCGCTTAGTATCAGGAAATTGAGAAACTATATACTATTATTAAAAACTTGCTTAATCACAGATTATATTTGAGAACGTGATCACATTTTGAATCGATTGATAACACAAACTCTCGTAAAAACTAATTGTCTCTTCTTCTTCTGCATCCCCACCTTAACACATTTCCACGCAGCTGACCTCTCTGGAGCTACAATATGTGTCTCCAAAGCTGCTGATGTGCCGGGACCTGGAGCTGGCTGTGCCGGGCACTTATGACCCCAACCAGCCCATCATCCGCATCCAGTCCATCGCCGCCTCCCTGCAGGTCATCACCTCCAAGCAGCGCCCACGCAAACTCACCATCATGGGTAAGATAGGGAGCAAATGCACAGGCTTCATGGCTCTGACCCTATTATATTAGGAAAATATATTAAAGACTATCTGTTGTCAGAGTCGTATGCTTTCAGCAGGCATGGGCCATCGCATTAGGAGAAAATTCAATATTAATAGAATCTTTACCCAGACAGCTCCAGAGCCACTATTTATTTTAAATTCATCTGTTAAGGCAAAGTTCTGTGTGTGGGTAATACAACAGAATAAAAACAAACTAAACAAGATTAAACTAAGTGTTAACTTAAAGGGGACATATTATGCTCCTATTTCAGGGTCATACTTGTATGTTGCCAAGGGTTTTTAAAAACACATTATTTTTCTCATACTGCCATATATACCTGTTTTGATCCTTAATATTAGTATTCAACACATCCTTATATTAGTATATTACCTAATATACCCAACCTAAGTATTTGACCCATCCTTATACTAGTATTTGTATTCAACCCTATATGTACTCATTTCTTAGGATGCCTTTTGGCAAAAGCACAATCTGCTCTTATGCAAAACAATTGCAACGGTAGTTCTCAAGCCGTTGAGATGTTAGTGATACTCAGATGTGGGGTAGTACATTCTTATGAGCCTGCATGTGATAGAGGAAGCAAACCCAAAATGTAATGGCTTGTTGAAGCCCATGTTTTATTCCCCAGACAGCTCACAATAACTGTGTGGGTTCTCCTATTTCACACTTTGTTGGTTAGAAGGAACGCAAACGTAAATGCATAACCACTGAAAATAGTGAGTTTTAAAAGGATATTTCCCCTTTAATACCAAAGGAATTATAAAATATCCTGAGAGAAATGTTGCAAGCAAGTCAGGTCAATTTGTCAGGAATCCTCTCCACACCATCCATTGGCATTACTTTGAATACAGAAATAAATAAATGTGACATGTTCTCACCCTCTCTGCTATATTAAATATGGCACTGAAGTGCATCTAAAATGGCACTGCACTATAAAGTCACCTTGTCTGGAAGCCAAATCCTCGGATTATCAATCAAAAAAAGGTTCACTTTACTTCTCCACGGCTCTGTGTGGTACCTTGCTCTGATGTATCCCATCACTGCTACACAACATACTCTGTAAAATATGATAGCCAATAAATCAGCTGACCTCTGGAGCAAGACTTCAGATTAAGAGCTGTCAGCCACTACAGAGCGCTTAGATTTACTGTCAGCGCTCTGTCCCTCCGGTGACACACAATGCATTGCTCACTGGGACTGTCATTAGGAGCAGACTGAGGATCAGGCAGGCAGGGACTCAGTCCAACTCCTTCCACTGGAAGTATCACTTAACTCCATTAAAGGGAGCATGATAATTACTGTGTTGGTAATCATTGTAATGCGGCCTGTGGAGAATAGTGAGGACAGTTTAAGATAGAAGAACATTAGATGAGTGACATCACCTGTAATTAAGGAGTGCGTGCGTGCGTGCGCCATACTTGCCAACCCTCCCGATTTTCGCGGGAGACTCCCGATTTCATTGCCCTCTCCCAAATCAGATTTACTCATGACTGTTACCACTCGGACTTCAATACAGCTACACCATTGTTTGGTTTCCATCATAGCGCGTCTCTTTAGCAGCGCGCGCAACTCAAAGTCTGAGAGGGTGAGGAAGAAAACTGAACAAGAATCGACAACTCGACCCTCTGCTCACTCCTTTCCTGTAAAACACAGGTCCAGCCCACACATATGCTCCATGGTGCCACAGGCATTGCCTTTACAACTACAATAAGCATGTAAATGTTAATCTACAGCTCTGGCGATTCACTAGCACCGGAGTCTTCACCTGCAGACGCAGCCATCCTCGACAACTACTGTAGCGTCACCTTGGATACGAGTCGAAACAACTCACAGACACACAGGCCAGGGCGCTGACAGGGCGCCCTTTGAGCATCAGATCTGACGACGCTGATTGGCTGAAATTATGTTTCGGCGGCATAGTTTACAGATAGCAACAGTCAGCAATGTGTTGGCTGCTGCTGCTCTGGCTGAGGGCTCCTTTCTCCCGCCCGGACGAGAGAGGGTAATGATACACGCTGCGGCCAGGCAGGAAACATGTGACTTATCAGTAACTTTAGACCTCGTAAAACAATTTTAAACTAGATTGTATTGTAGATTATACATTTTACTGATACCAACTATATAATATTTACCTTGTTCATTAAAAATAAAAATTAAAAAAATATATATTTTTTAAATATATTTTTTATTTATTTTTAATTTTTAATGACAATCAAACATGTGGGAAGAGGGGGACGGCGCCCCTAGCGCCCCTATGGGCCGGCCGCCACTGGTATGCAACTATCCTAATATTAATAAATAACTTACTATTAGTATTTAACCCATCCTAATATTAGTCCACAACCCATCCAAGTATTAGTATTTAACGCACCATTATATCACTATTCAACCTTCTACCAGTATTCAACCCATCCTAGTATTAGGGTTTTAATCCACCATTATATCACTATTCAACCATATACAAGTATTCAACCCATCCTAATATTAGTATTCGACCCATCCTTATACTAATATTCGAACCAGCCCTAATATTAGTATTGAAGCCATTCTAATATTAATATACAAACTTATATTAGTATTCAATCCAATCCAATGTGCATTGATCAAGAAAAATGCTTTCAGACAACAGAACTTCATGTGAACTTCACAAGGTACTTTCAGTGTGTACTTGTAAGGCCATCTGTGTGTTCTGCTGCACAAATCACATCGTTTTCGGAGAGCCATTCCAAACCGAGGGTGCCCATTAAGTGAGGGATTATTGCTGTAGGAGTGACAGGGTTCATATGAAATCATTTATTGCCGGCTCAAACTCACTAGACATGGCAACAGGCGGAGGTAATCGAGATGCAGCTGCAGAGCGCCCCGGAGAAAACAGCCCGTACAGCCAAATCCAACCATTTAACGTTGTTGATGTAACGCGTTAACCCTTTTAGGAGCAGTGCCTCAATTTTGCGTTTTGTTGCGCCCTCTGCAGGCAGCAATGGCAACGAGTTCATGTTCCTGTTGAAGGGCCACGAGGACTTGAGGCAGGACGAGAGGGTCATGCAGCTGTTTGGTCTGGTCAACACGCTGCTGGCCAACGACCCCGCGTCCTTGCGCAAGAACCTCAGGTAAACACACAGTCGTCCACACGAGAGGCACACAAGTTCTACTACATTTCATACTAGTGTTGTAAACAAATGTAATTAAAGAAAACATTATACTGCATTGGAACTGATTTACCATGCTGTTTTGACCAACACTGTTGCATGGCAATCATAAAGTATTATCTAATAAAGTATTTAAATTGAAGTATATTTGAATAAGAAATGTAGATGTGAGGCAGTCTTAATGGCTCTTGAACAAGTGCAGTACCTCAAGAAGAATATTGTTTACTTAAAAATAAAGAAGTTGAATTATTTGTAATGTTTATGTTCATTCATTCTGCTATCTGTTATGTTAAAGCATTGTTACAATTATCTAAAAGTACTACTTTATTGTTATGCCATCCACCTTGTGTTAACTTTTCCATGTGGTCTCAAAAATGGTATGCAATATCAATATTTTACAATAAATATTGTCCCAACTCTTGAGCACTCACACATTTACTTGCACACTTGTGGACATAGTTTGCACAAACAATGATTGAAAACTGGAAAAATAATTGTGCCCTTGTATGTGTGTTGGCCTCTTCAGCATCCAGCGCTACGCAGTGATCCCCCTCTCCACTAACTCAGGCCTGATCGGCTGGGTGCCCCACTGTGACACCCTGCACGCCCTCATCAGAGACTACAGAGAGAAGAAAAAGATTCTGCTTAACATTGAACACCGCATCATGCTCAGGGTGAGTACCACTAGCATGTATTACATCTCTAGAAGAACTGCAGGAGTTGGAAAAACACAACAATTTAAGATTACTTTGATCGATATTGAACTCCGACATCTTTCACGATAATAAAGGGAATGTTCATTTTGCATCATTATTAACATTGATAAATATAATAAAGAGATCATGTTGTTTTTTAAACAGGATCTGGACCAAACAATACGTTTAGTTAATTCTGTAGAACACGATATGGGGCAGGGATATCTCTGAAAATGGTTCATGCTAAATTGTATTTTAACACATATTTAGCCTTTAAAGTCCATAATGCAATTTAGTAACATCATGATTAATTATGCAGCCCAACTGCCTATTTAATGACATTATAGAGCACATACTTCAGTACTTTTAGTTCACCTAGCAATATAAAGATGTTGTCAAAAAATGACGGTACAATCAAAGGATGGATTTAAATATGCTATCTCAACACACATGTTCATTAAATTGTTTTTTTTCATTTTGTGCCATTACTTGTTTTAACCATGAATGGGTTTGTAAATGTGTTATTTTCCATAATAAGCCCTCCTTCTTAATAGACTGATCAAAGCTGAGGAAGCATCTGTTTTCAGTGATTACTCTGATGAATACCAATTGTTCCTTAATGAAAGCACATT
The DNA here is from genome assembly GCA_902827135.1 of Harpagifer antarcticus. Taxonomy (NCBI): domain Eukaryota; kingdom Metazoa; phylum Chordata; class Actinopteri; order Perciformes; family Harpagiferidae; genus Harpagifer; species Harpagifer antarcticus. The sequence continues at coordinate 3,980,557 of CADEHL010001049.1, read as the reverse complement.
CACATGTCCTTAATTGACATGAATTAACTCAATTTCTCCACCTCAGAAATGCCTAATTAGGCCTAGAGAACTAATAAATACATAATATTCCCTTTAACGTGACTAAAGGAAGTGAGACTACCTCACATGGTCGCAGGGTGGGCTGAGACCCTGACTTTAGCTCTGCAAAAAGCTCATACACTGCTTTGATTGGAAACTGTTCACTGAGGAAGACACATCAAGGCTACAGGAGGAAGGCGAGGCTGAAGTTCAAGTGTCATCAGTCTGAAATAGGATGGATGGCATGAGGTCTACTTGTGGAATGATTTGCCGGTCAACAAGATGAAAAACAATAGACCTTGTCAGAATGAAGAGGAAAATGTCACTCAGCCGCTCTGTCAGTAGTCCTCTGCTTACAGAATAAAATAACTTAAATGAAAAACAACCTTTTTTGCAGCATATTTCAAAGAAGTTTCATCCATAAATGAATTCCAAAAGTTGTGTGAACAAGGCGAATAAACCCTTTAATGGATATTGCCTTTTGCACACCTTTTCTTCTTTCTGCTGGCATGTTTTGAATAAGACTGATTTTATTTTAATGGTGTTATTAATTATATGCCGCAATCAGTTTAAGCCTTCTAAATGGCAATATATTAAGTTGACCAGTCAATCAGCAGGGCCATTAATCAGCTTTAGATGAAACATGAGGGAGATGGGAGAGTGAGACAATGATAGATTTGCGTCTTTTGGACTGTCACTGTGTTTCTTTCCCCCAAAAACCTTATCGTATATATTTTATATTACATTTAAAGCATTACCGTGGTTATTTTCAGCTCTGCCTCAAGTTTGTAGGGAACTCTGCTGTCCTATAATAACCTTTAGGGCACACGCAGTCTATGAAGATGGCACATTAAATGTTTTTAAAGCATTAAATTAACATGTTGAATGCATTTGACAGTAAACACTTGGTATTACGTTTTCATCACTCGTGCTGTCAAGGTTGCCTTATGCAAGACATTTAATGTGCATTGCAGTTTAATTGTAAATGTTTTTAATTTGAAGAAATTATAATAAGCCAGGTACTTGTTATGTATCAGGTGTTCATGATTAACATTTCTTTTCATAAAATACTTTCTTTTAAACTCAGGAAATTTGAATACAAAAATAAATAAAGCACAATTTGACTTTTTAATTAACCTAAATAATCTGAATTTCTAATAATAATAATTATAGCACCAATAAATCCAATTGCAGACAAAATTCAACAGAAAACACTGTAACAACCCAAATAGGTGCATACAATTAACGTGTAAAACATTTGAATCATCTTTCGGATCTTTCGTAAAGACAGTGATGACATTTCAAACGCAATTAATTGTCAAGGTTGCGATGACCCGGGTGAAAAATAAGAACCATTAATCTTTTATAAATTCATTTTGCTCTTTTATTTAATGCTGACTTCATATTAATGCACAATCCAGAATCAGTCCCTTGTGTTTGAAGACTCTTAAATTGAACTTGTCTAAACCTGATGACTGATGTTTTCATTCACATTGAAGATTCTTTTTGTAACTGTCTTTGTATGTTTCAGATGGCCCCAGACTACGACCACCTCACGCTGATGGAGAAGGTGGAGGTGTTCGAGCACGCCGTCAACAACACGGCGGGAGACGACCTGGCCAAGCTGCTGTGGCTGAAGAGCCCCAGCTCCGAGGTGAGTGTTCTCTCCTCCGCCAGCACAGCGCAGGATGATTGAGTGAACTTGATCTTTTCAGCATCCATCCTCACATTTCTCTACTCCTGCGGTAAAATGTCAAGAGTGTTCAGTTGTCGAAAGATAAAATGAAGACGTATACATTCACCTTATCCTTGGAGGCTTAACTGGCAGTGGTTTTATAAAGGTTTTCACTTGATGAAGAGGAAACATAGAGAGCAAAGGAAAGCATCTTACAGGGACCCTATTATCCTTTCAAGGGTTCCCCCTTCCTGTAATGTGCTATGTCGGTGATTGTTAATGGTCTGCAAAGGCTAAATCCCAAAGTTCCCTCTCCCACACACTCACCTTGATTTCTTTAAGAGTTCAAGGTTACACGTGTAGAGAAAGGGATACACAAATGACCATGTTGTGCGTAATGTTCCTTTAAATAAAATAGTTGTTTTTGCTTTTAGTTTTCTGGGTTGTGTGTCCTACTTTTAAACCACTGACTTAGCAGAAATGAACACACATACCTTCAAATTGAATAAATTTTTAGAAACCGGTGGTAGTACCCGGTGGTCCTCGCGTGTGTTTCAAACAGAGATTTCTGCGCCATTTTCCACGCTTTCTGCTCTCAAGGCTCTCATAAAACACACGTCCTCTCTCCTCCAGGTGTGGTTTGACAGAAGGACCAACTACACCCGCTCCCTGGCTGTGATGTCAATGGTCGGCTACATCCTGGGACTGGGTGACAGGTGGGTTTCTCTCCTTTAATGTTAACTTATTTTGTTAGTTAAATATTTTGTTCTTTTTATTTAATTTAATCTTTTATTGGACATTTTTACTTACAATTATTTTTCTAATAAAATTGCTTATTTTATTTGATCTTTTTATTGCACTTCCTTATTTCTTGTGTTTTATAAATGTTTTTTTAAATTATTTATTACCCATTTTACCGCAGGATAAATCAAGTATTTCTGATTCTGCTGATTATAATGACAGTTATCGTGAGTCATTAATACGAACATGATCTTTCTATTCTCCAGGCATCCATCCAATTTGATGTTGGACCGGTTAAGCGGCAAGATCCTCCACATTGACTTTGGAGACTGTTTTGAGGTGAAATGAGATTTTCTGTCTACACAACAGATCATTTTATTTATTTATTCATCAAAGACTAACCCATTCCAACCTTCAACAGGTCGCCATGACCAGAGAGAAATTCCCTGAGAAGATTCCCTTCAGACTGACGAGGATGCTGACCAACGCCATGGAGGTATATCATAATCCCTCTCACAGAAAATCTTTTTTAATTAGTTCCTTTTTTAGACTCAAACTGAATCCTATCTGAACCTCTTCTTGTGTTTCTTCTGTAATTCAGTCCAAATGTAATGTATTTAGTGTATAATGTATTTAATGAGAAAAGAAAAAAAAAGAATTTCAAACTAAAGCATTAAGATGAGTTTTGGGTTGCATCATCTCTTTAACTACTTGGAGAAGTTTTTGAAGTTAGCAAATAAGCACAAAAGAAGAATCAAGATTCAAAAAAGAGTTGCATCCCCACGAAATCTTGGACTGTCAAAAATAAAACAACAATCAAATACATCACCTTCCACTTTTAGACATTTTTCGTAATTTTTTTTTACAAATAAAGACTAAATAATGTATTAATTAATCTAGAAAGAAAGGCCCTCCATCGGCCTACCAACATGGGACAGAAACGTGACCTTCAGGTGTTGGGAAACGTTTGTCTCCATCAGTGACGTTGTTTATATGTGATTGTGCGGCAGGTGACAGGCTTGGACGGTAACTACCGGATCACCTGCCACACGGTGATGGAGGTGCTGAGGGAGCACCGGGACAGCGTCATGGCCGTGCTGGAGGCCTTCGTCTACGACCCGCTGCTCAACTGGAGGCTCATGGACAGTAAGAGACCTTTAGCTGAAAAACAACCACCTTAAAGAATTACATGACAACAACAAACCCATAGAATGAAGAAGAATAAATACTGCAACGTTCTAATAATAGAAGAAGCACATTTTCTTTCAAGAGTCCAAAGCATTAATTTGAATCATATGAAGTGAAAAAAACTCTCAGTAGTCAAATGTAAATCCATTTGGCTTGTGTGCAAGAGAGAAATTGACCAAACGCTTAAGGAGGTGGCGTACACGTCAAATTCAAGTGAACAAAGTGAATGATTGTCTCTGGCAGTCCTTCAGCTCACGCTGTCAAGGTTGCTTTTAGCTAGACATTTGATCTGAAGTAGGATAATTCATCAGTCTTATTGTATAGCAGGGTCAATTAAGTTTTCTTTACTTGAAGAAATAATAGGAGTCAGGGAATGTATAGCTGGGTTTTCTTAATTTAAACGATTATAACTACAGGGGTAACAATTGTAGCAATACGAGTAATCACTTTTGCTGCACTCCCTTCTGACTTACTTCCAGAGACTGCATTAGTTGGAAGCCCATTAGTGTTTTCTTTCTACACTTGACATTAATGTGCCCATTTCCTGAATTAACGTCCTCACAGTAGGACACTACTTAATGTTTAGTATACCTTCTTGCAGCAGGAAACATAACTTAAGCTTGCACATATTTAAAAAAAATTCTATTTAACACATCGGTGTCTCAGTGAATATCAGCTTGTAAAGGTTATAAGAAAGCTTCAATCTTTTGCATTTTTAAAGGTCAGAACAATGCTGCTGCTTCCTGTGTGACGGATGAAAAATAGAACATAGTTATTTTTATGTCAAGGGAAAAAGATAACACTCACACACACCTTTCCTGTTTCACCCGCAGCAAACACCAAAGGCAACAAGCGTTCCCGCACCAGGACAGACTCGTACACCGCGGGGTCAGTGGGTGAGTACAGTACAAACTCACAGGTTTTCTATTCCGAAATGCTAGATCATGTTTACATTGTAAACATTGTGTGTGGTGTCCTCTGCAGAGACTCTGGAGGGAATAGACCTCGGAGAGACGGTGCACAAGAAACCAGGGACCACGGTGCCAGAATCCATCCACTCCTTCAGTGAGTTAGCAGCTCCTCCTGTTGTTGATCCTTTTTTTTCTTCATAAGTACCCCGCTCTCTCGCTGTCATATATGGAGCACATGCTGTTCTGTTGTAACGCAGCACTTAAGTCCACTTTGATTTGAGCTGCGAAAACGCTCGACGTAGAGAGCACTTGCATTTGTTTTTTTGTTGTAGTTGTTGATGCCAGCATGTGTGTTTTTATCTTTCAGTCGGAGATGGCATGGTACAACCTGAGGCTCTCAACAAGAAAGCCATTCAGATTATCAACAGAGTGAGAGACAAGCTCACAGGTGAGACGTGCTGTACTAACAACCTAGATATAGTAGTACACAAGCTGCTGCTTATCTAGAGTTTTGATCCTTTGTATTGTACTTTAAAGGAGCCCAATTATGCTCATATTCAGGTTCATTTTTGTATTTTGTGCCTCTACTTTGAATGTTTACATTCTTTATTGTTTAAAAACAGATTGGAATTTTCCGGTAAAGTTTTAGTGTGTTGATGAGAGTTTGTTCCCTGCAGGTCGAGACTTCTCTCACGATGAGACGCTGGACGTGCCGACGCAGGTGGAGCTCCTGATCAAGCAGGCCACATCTCACGAAAACCTGTGCCAGTGCTACATCGGATGGTCAGTACTGCTGCTTTAATGTTTTAACTAACTGCATTTACTCAAGTACAGTACTTAAGAAGAATTCTAAGCAACCTGTACTTCACTATTTCCATTTAATGCTCTTCTGAATGTCCAAAATATTGTACTTTTTACTTCAATATATTTACTCGACAATTTGAATGTCTTCGCCGATCAAGATTATTAATACAAAATATACTTTTACAAACAAATTACTTGAGTATATATATTATAAATGTAGCTTTGCGTGTTTTGAAATGTGCTCTATCTTTACCAGCTTCAACACTTTTGATAAACACATTAATGTATATTAATATTTAATACAGTAGTTCAAGAATTTGAAATGGGCCGTGATTAGTACTTTTTTTAGTCTTTATTATAGAAAGACCATGCATTAAAATACATTAATCTCAAAAAGAAAAGTGATGTTTAACGCCACCTATAGCTAATGGCTAACTTCCATCTTCAGTCCCTGGGTAGATACACACATACTGTAACAATCAACACACACTTAAAACACTACATAGTCTCTTTTACAATAATTATACATACAGATATACTCGCAGTATGTGTTGATGCTGATACTCCTACCCAGAGGTTGGATATACAGTGGGGCAAAAAAGTATTTAGTCAGCGACCAATTGTGCAAGTTCTCCCACTTAAAAAGATGAGAGGCCTGTAATTTTCATCCTAGGTACACTTCAACTATGAGAGACAGAATGGGGGGAAACAATCCAGGAAATCACATTGTAGGATTTTTAATGAATTAATTGGTAAATTCCTCGGTAAAATAATTATTTGGTCACCTACAAACAAACAAGATTTCTGGCTCTCACAGACCTGTAACTTCTTCTTTAAGAGCCTCCTCTGTCCTCCACTTGTTAACTGTATTAATGGCACCTGTTTGAACTCGTTATCAGTATAAAAGACACCTGTCCACAACCTCAAACAGTCACACTCCAAACTCCACTATGGCCAAGACCAAAGAGCTGTCAAAGGACACCAGAAACAAAATGGTAGACCTGCACCAGGCTGGGAAGACTGAATCTGCAATAGGTAAGCAGCTTGGTGTGAAGAAATCAACTGTGGGAGCAATTATTAGAAAATGGAAGACATACAAGACCACTGATAATCTCCCTCGATCCTCGGCTACACGCAAGATCTCACCCCGTGGGGTCAAAATGATCACAAGAACGGTGAGCAAAAATCCCAGAACCACACGGGGGGACCTAGTCAATGACCTGCAGAGAGCTGGGACCAAAGTAACAAAGGCTACCATCAGTAACACACTCCGCCGCCAGGGACTCAAATCCTGCAGTGCCAGACGTGCCCCCCTGCTTAAGCCAGTACATGTCCAGGCCTGTCTGAAGTTTGCTAGAGAGCATTTAGATGATCCAGAAGAGGATTGGGAGGATGGCATATGGTCAGATGAAACCAAAATAGAATTTTTTGGTAAAAACTCAACAAGATGTGTTTGGAGGAGAAAGAATGCTGAGTTGCATCCAAAGAACACCAGACCTACTGTGAAACATGAGGGTGGAAACATCATGCTTTGGGGCTGTTTTTCTGCATAGGGACCAGGACGACTGATCCGTGTAAAGGAAAGAATGAATGGGGCCATGTATTGTGAGATTTTGAGTGACAACCTCCTTCCATCAGCAAGGGCATTGAAGATGAAACGTGGCTGGGTCTTTCAGCATGACAATGATCCCAAACACACCGCCCGGGCAACGAAGGAGTGGCTTCGTAAGAAGCATTTCAAGGTCCTGGAGTGGCCTAGCAAGTCTCCAGATCTCAACCCCATAGAAAATCTTTGGAGGGAGTTGAAAGTCCGTGTTGCCCAGCGACAGCCCCAAAACATCACTGCTCTAGAGGAGATCTGCATGGAGGAATGGGCCAAAATACCAGCAACAGTGTGTGAAAACCTTGTGAAGACTTACAGAAAACGTTTGACCTCTGTCATTGCCAACAAAGGGTATATAACAAAGTATTGAGATGAACTTTTGTTATTGACCAAATACTTATTTTCCACCATAATTTGCAAATAAATTCTTTAAAAATCAGACAATGTGATTTTCTGAATTTTTTTCTCATTTTGTCTCTCATAGTTGAGGTATACCTAGGATGAAAATTACAGGCCTCTCATCTTTTTAAGTGGGAGAACTTGCACAATTGGTGGCTGACTAAATACTTTTTTGCTCCACCGTAAGAATTGTCCTTGTAGCAGAGTATTTTTAAACTATACTGTATATCTACGTTTACTGAAGTAAAAGATCTGTGAATGACCATCACATGTGAAGTATTGGTAAAAGGGGTTGTGTGTTGTTCATATGATGTTTCTTTAGCATAGCCCGACCTGCACTTCCTGCACACATTTCTTTCATCTCTGGGTACATGAAGCAGAATCAGACTTGACAGAACCTTTTTTTTTTTTTTTCTTCTCTCTGCAGGTGTCCATTTTGGTGAAGAACTGTCTCCGGTGGACAAGGTTACACCTGACATTTTACTCTCACTGGTAAACAAAGAAGAAGCACTCGACTCAAATGGATATCCACTTGAAAAAGCCACGGTGCAAAGCCTTTGAGAAATATGTTTTTTTTCTTGTATAATATAATAATCCCACTTTGTCACATATTTAAGGTTATAAGAAAGAATCTTATGAGCTAAATTCTAACCTGATAATCATAATTTAACTAAAATGAAGTTCCTCGCTTTTAACATCATAATACAAGCTTTATACGGTGGCCATATTGTAATAAGTTATGACATTTCTTATATCACTCGCTGTATTAAAAACCCTCCAGTCTGTTATGTCATTGTGTATTACAATACAGAAGTTGATTTGAGATGATCACAATGTACTGTATGACCATTTGTGTGCCATTAAACCCTGTACAGACACCACTGTGGCTGCACTGTGTTCATTTGAAAGCTTTGGGTGCCTTTTATCAGTTAAAAATGGAAAGAAAAGTATATTTTCAATACAAGGTAAGTAGTTTACCCTCCCTTTCTTTTTCTTCTTGTGCCCACAGAGGGCAGTCTGACTCCTAATAACATCCTTCTCCATCTTTTCAGGAAATACTTTGATAGAGAATGCAGTCGTCAGGCCAGAGAGGAAGAGATGAAAGTAGATTCTCATCTTAAACAACAACAGCAAAACTGAAATGCTTAAAATGTAAACATTTGCTGGCAAACTGAGTGAGATTTCAGGACATCAGCTTCCTGCAGTGTATTTATCCTCTTCTAGGGCACAGGTAGTCATTCCCATGCAGTCCCTTAAAGAAATAAAACCGAATCAGATGCAGCAAATTGCAGAGGCAGCAGAGACTACTATTAATTTGCTTTCCTGTGCTGTTATCTGGTCGATGCGAGCTAGCCTCTGTTTTTACTTGTGCTCATTGCTATTCCCCCTCTCATTTCTCCCTTTATTTCTTTCCCCTGCATTCTCCTCTGAAGGTTAATTACTTATAGATAGTTAAGGATTACGGATCAACGAAAAGCAGCCCATTGATCTCTTCCCTGCCGTGCTCACCTCTGCAATGTCACACTCTTTACACATCGGGACAAAGGCCTGGTGATTATCTGTTCATATCGATCCATTCCTCCTGTGTTTTCCCTCGTTTTCTCCCTCGCTTCATTCGCCTTCCCTTTTCTCCTCTCTTGCCACCAGAAGCTCATTATTGAAAATGCGACTCTTCATACCCGGAGCCACTGTGTCTGTTGTTCTTTCTCGCCCGTCTAATTTTTTTGTATTTTTTTCTTTCTCTCACGTCTGTTGAGCGGCAGGCGAGCCAATAGCTGGAGTTGTGTTGGGGTGGTGTTGTTAAGCAATATCGTCTTGAATCAATACATCATTGTAGTGCCTTTTGGGGTGAGGGTTTAAAGGAAATACAAAGTAACAGTCTCTGAATAACAACACGATCAATTTCCTTTGTCAGGTCTAGGTGATGTGGGACAAAGGCCTTTGCGTCCAAACAACGGATCTAATTAAGGTGTCAGGAAAAATGTAAAGCTCTTGTAAAGGAGTGTAGTTGGGAAGTGGTTCTGCAGGGGAAATGTTCAGAACCGTTAGCATGAGTTAAGTTCCGTTAGCACGAGTTAAGAACATGTGCACAGTGCTAGCTGGATACTGTCTGATCCTGACTGTTTGTCCAAGAAACTAAATATTACTGTGCCTCCCTATGGCTATGAGAACATTTTGTTTCTCAAACTACACCACCCCCTCCAACTCTTTCTCTGTGGCATGCAGCTGTGAAGAGAAAGATGGAGACAGAGGCGATATTGACGGCCAACCAGAGAAGTTCGATAGCAGGCTCTGGAGTTGTTTAAAGCAGGGCCTGCAGCCAGGACTGTACTTTACTTAAGACTTTTCCTCGTTTTTGGTGGAGGATTTTTAGATCAGAATAGCGAAGGGGAAAAAAATCCGGAACATTTATAGTTAACGTGGTGGGATTAAGTGATATGAAAATGAATAGTGTGGTGAATACGTTTTCCTTTAAATAATCAGCACAAAATACAGAATCAAGAGCCTATTGGGATGTCATGTGTTGTAGTTAACCATGCTCTAAACACAAATAGAAGCAGGCCAAGGAGGAACAAGATGAATAACTGGGCCAGTTCTAACTTAAAGCAGCACCGGGCATCTTGCGGCTCCAAAAAGCATTGTGAAGTAGTTTAGCATCTGAAAAATTACCTCTTTAATACGCAGCGACATCAGCAAATGGTGCACAGTATGCTCGTGTTTGTGTTGACCCTGCTGGTTTCTACAAAAAACAACAGAGGGGCAAGTGAAGAAGCAGATCTAACTGAGGAGTACAGTTTTCTGTTCATGTTCTGCAGATAGGCTATAAATTCAAAATAAAAATCATCCATTGCTATTAAAGGTCAAGTGCGTTAGTATATAGGAGACTGGTAACAGACATTGAATAAGTTAATGCTATGTTTTAATCAGTAAACAATCACTTAAACTACAAATTGTGTTTTTAGCTTAAAATTAAACCCTAATATCTTAATAGAGTGCGGCCCCTCTTCCATCGAGTCAGCCATGTTTCTTTCCCAGAAAGGACAAACTAACCGGCTCTAGAGACAGCCTTTAACGCGTTAATGTTAGCTAAAGGCCATGTAGCTCACCGACACTCTGGGCAAAGGTATGTGTGAGTAGGAATACGTTGGATGGAATCTGGAAACACATTGCTAGAGGCCACTTTATCCCACTGGACCTTTAAATGATGTTCAATGTTTCACTGTAAAATCATTGAATTACATTGGTATTTGTTAGCGCCCTGTGGAGAAAACTTCTGTAGCAGCAAGGCAGAGCCAAGGCTCAGGAAAGGATGGAAGCAGGAGCGGCTTCAGTCAAACACTGATATTTGAGAGTATAATACGGCCGGAGAGATCACAGAGTATTTCACACGTTACATGTAAGCCACCCTGCAACACTCTGAAGACACAGAGTATAAACATTCATCTAGAGAGAAAAGGCGGTCTTAGAAAGCCTGCCTTTTCCTATCTTAATTATTACCAGACATGGGAACAAAGACTAGTTTGTGTTACCAACTCAAATGAACCAAACCCCTCACCCACAGGAGGGCAGAGGACCTCTTGACCTGTGTTCTCCACACATTACAGACAGGAGCTGCGACTTAACGAAAAGCATATTGTTTGTAAATTTGACAGGATCTCAGAAAAGCTGAGAAACTCAAGACACAAAGAGATCGGATTAAAATATTCCTTGACACTCCCCAAAGGCAAAGTGTTTCTGGAAAAGATCAAATCCAGGTCAACATTTCCTCCCAGCGATGTGAGGCAAGTCATGGGGGGGTAAAGGTTTCCTAGAGTGGTGCAGTAATGACGTATTGTGTAGAGAGTGACGCAGAAGTAAGCTTCGCAGGGGCTCCCAATGGGATTATTTTGTTGGGTTTTGAAATATTGCAGAAATATAAGATCTGTGGCAAACACATTGTGATACTTTCACATTTTGTTCAGCAGTATAATCTCCCCAAATGAACATTTATATGACAGTTGATGCGTAAATCCCCAAGTAATTAGCTAACGTTGTCTATTAACGAACTACATCACAGTTGCATGCCTCGACCTTGCTAAGGCGAAGCTAAAGGCGGCATGATGGCATTTAGCATTCTCAATTTATCACCAACCACAACCGTTACTAGGACGGATAGAACTTGAAGTTCACCACTGGTGTATTTACTGACGTAGTCTATTTATGTCAAACGTAGGAAGTCTCCTAAGTTTCAGTCTCAGACCTTATTTTGGGAATATATCCAAAAAGGGATCCTAGTGCTAAATCACTTTTCTAGGTGTAGGACTGATTCACCACTCTTTAACCATGAGTCATTTGATTCTGCCTTGTATTTACATTAACACGGCAGTGACCGTGTTGTTGGGCAGTGAACGGATCACACTGTGGGGCTGATATTATTATCCAAAACCTGATGCATTTACTGGACTGTCTCACCAAAAGTGGCCATAACAGTGTATTTGCTCCATCTGTGCTGCTGGAGCTGCAGTTGCGTGTGACAGCTCCCAGGTGTGAGTGTGTGCGGTTGTAGGAATGTGCACGCTCATCAAAATCCTTCCCTGGATAAATAAAGATTGTTAAAACGTTGTTTGTCTCAGTACTTACTGTAGATGCAGTTGTGGCACTTCGCAGCACCTGACGCTATTCAATTTGACATTTCTATTGCATTTCAGCTTTATTGGATTGCAGAGGGAGATAGACAGATGCCTCAGAAGCATTTCCACACAGTCTAAAAGCAGCTGAGACTCAGAAAAGCTTAACCATACAGCAAGTGCACTTTCACAGTTTACCTATAATTTCCTATGTCTTTGTGTGTTTAGGAAGGCTTCTTAATTTCTCTTTTTACTTTACAGCTACAATAAGAATTTAGCAAAGACAGAGCTGCAATTCAGTCTTGTAGAATTGCCTCTTGTAGGTTCTTAAACGATTAGGCATAAATACTATATATATTTTGAAATGCTACATGTTGTCTTTGAGGTGTTAAAATGTCTTGTTTTCAACGACTATGCAGGTCAGCGGAGTTGACTAGTCTTTGAACGCTTCCCGAATTTGTTGGAAATATCTATTTAATAGAGACAAGGCTGTTGGAGAGAAGTGGATGCACCCCATCAGCAGCTAGCTCAGGTACACTGGTGTTCCAGCGACTCTATTAATGGGCATGATGAGTGCCAAGAAAGCACTGCCCACACCATTACGCTCTGTCGGTCTCAGCCTGAACTTCTGACATACAGCCACCAGCTGCTGCGACACCACACACAGAACTGTTAGGTAGGGCAACAATTTTCATCCACTGGGAATCCAGGTTCTTTGCATTTTCTTCTAACCCAGGTAGTTTCACCGAGATTCTCTTTTCATTTCAACATGGCAGCTGGGAATTTAGTCCTTGTCTCGCAGGCATTTGCGCAGTGGTACAATATGTCTGAAAGATGGAAGTCTGCTCTTTTACTCTCCCAACCCTTATTCACTTAGCAGGTTCAGGGGATCAAACCACCTACACCACAATGGGGCACACTAGAATGAACGGGTGCATAGTTATGTGACCTGCCCCACCGGGGAGGGGGGGGGGCTGCGATAATAAAAGGGGGTTAGGATACTTAACGCTAACCTGGGTTCCCCAATACGAGCCCTTAGGACAAGTCACGCAGATAAGAATAAAAGGATGGACAGGGACGCGGCCTCAAGTTCAAATGTTCTACAAACGTTTATTATATAAATAATCAAGTAAAAGTTCAGTAATATAAAATGCAGATTATACAATTTATTCAGCTTTCCCAGTAGACACACCTCCCACGATTGAAGGCTGGCTCTGACAAGGAGAGAATAACTTGAATAATTACAATATCACACACATAGTGATAGTTAAAAAGCCAACTGCTGAGGGTTTCCCCAAAACCACAATATCATCACGTGTAGCTGTATTCAATCAACACTCACTGCAAATCACCCATATCTGCATGCAAAAAGTGCCAAGCAAACCACATGCTCCACTCCACAGTATGGCCAGGATCGTCACTGAAGAAGTATAAGCACAGAGACAGTATTAGACCTTGTGGGACAGGGTGGGTCGTTACAAGGAGGGTGCTGTTGCTTAAAATAACTAGTTTGTACACAAAACAACAAACTAGTCAATAAGCAAAACATAGAAGGCAGGCAAATCAATACTTAGGCAACAAATAGCCTGTAGGCATGGTAAAATACAGCTAAAACCTAAGATCAAGAAAAGGAAAGGCAAAACGGTAGCAAACTAATCCTAAAATAAATGGAGAAAGGATATTAGAAATTGTATAAAGACTTATATGAATGTCTTCAATGTACATACAATTAATCTCCTACCTCTGATGCAAACGCATTCACTCAATCATCACCTCACTGGACACCTCCGCAACGGTGATTCTCTACACAGTCTCTGCTGGGGCTGTCAAGAAGCCTGGCGTTTACAGGCCACATGTTAACAATGTAGTGGTACACTGAATGTTACAAGTCCTAACAGCAGCTTCGCATACATCGTATAGGGGGAATACACGCCTATCAGCCAGACAACGATGACTGGAACAAGAACACTCGTAATAGTCACAGCTGATTTGGGTGAGGTGTGAGTGGGCATTTAAAGTGTGGCGGGAGATGCTGAACTACGTACAGCTGCGGCGTTTTCCTTATATGGAAGGGCCAGCTGACTAAAGAAGGGGGGGGGGGGGGGGGGGGGGGTGTCTTAAAGGGGCAGTGGTGGCCCAGCCACGTGAAGAAATGATCTGACAGCTAATCCAGAAAACAGTAACGCCGGTTACAGTTACAAAACAGATCGCGCCATATATGGAGGAAAGGTTAGGACAGTGGTTCTCAAACTTTTTCTGTCATTCCCCACTTTGAACAGGTGGGCCTTTTCAAGCCCCACCTGTTCCTCGCCGCTCCAATAAAATGGTAGGCCAAGCTTAAAATGGTCAAATGTATCGTTCTATAACAGGAGTCTCCATCCTTTTTTAGGATGAGAACTACTTTCAAAAAAATTAAACAAGTTGTGAGCTACTTTTACTCCTCTTTTTCAGTTTTTTTGCAGTGTATATATTTAGCACATTTTAACATTATTATATGCTTACCTTTAACCTTTGTGTGCTGTTTGGGTCTGTGGGACCCGTTTTCAGTGAAAAGAAAATGTATGATTTTTTTTTTTAAATGTTGAAGTTAAATGCATCAATCTGGTGCATCCATGAATTTATGGATACAGCTCTCAACACTCAGATGAAATGAAGCTGTATACTTTTCAATAATCCAAACATCTTTAGAATATGATCACAACCAATAACAAATCATTTAAACTTATGTATTCTTATCTTATGTTACCTAGTTAGCATTCTTTCTTTTTATTTATGCATATTTTACTAATCATTCCCCTTTTAAACTGTTTACTGTCCTATAGTACACATTGGAATGATTTCTTACTTTATGTTGTACAACTAGGCTATATTAAATAGATAAAGGTGTGTTTTTTTTCTCTCTGTCTCTCGCTCGCTCACAGAGGCTGTGTGCTGCTCCGTGGCGATGATGGCTTGCGTTAAAAGATAATAATAAACATAGGCCTATTTGTAAAATGGGGGGACACAAACGGGATTTCGAAAAGTGTCACGGTTAAACTCCTTGGTGAGGTGCCGCTCCACATTGCTTTTCTTCCTGACTGCAACGCTGTTGTGTCTGTGTGTGGGAGCGTTTCACATGTGTGTATGAGAGATTTGTTACATATGTCTGCAAATGACTTTGGTTTCAGTTGTGTGCGTGTGAGCAGGCTCGGATTGGCCATCAAGAGATTCGGGACTTTTCCCGTTGGGCCGCTGCCGTTGGTGGGCCGCTGGCTCTGGCATAGGTGGGCCGTGGACTTTCACAGCGCCGCTGCGCTGGTACCGCATCCGCCGCCGCAAATACCCGCCGTTGTGAAGCTCTGGCGGCTCCGGCAGGTCCTGTGAAAGTCCACCGCCGTTGCGAGTCTCCGGCTGTAATAATCTACTACCGCCGCGAGGACCCAGGTTCGATTCCGGCCTGAGGTCCAAAACATTTTTATTTTTTTTAAATAAAAAAAAATAATCTCCCGTTCATCGCGTCCATTCGCGACACACCTCTCACATCTCTGCGACCCACCAGTGGGGCGCGCCCCACACTTTGATAAACGCTGGGTTAGGACAATACTAAGGGCCTTGAACTGACATGGGCCCTAAACAACTATTAGAACATTAGGGATTAATTACAATATTAAATTATTATATTATTCTTAAGATGATAATGTTTATTTATCTACATAAAGTAAATGTTCAATCTATTTCAAGTAATTCATTAACGCTAGAGAATTTTAATGAATTTTACCATTACAATTAAATGCAGACTGTATATAGATCGCCTTTGTTATAGGTGTGCAGAATGTTGCATGTCTACACACAGCGTTATATGTTCACTGCTCACAGTCAGGAAATATCTTACGCTAATTATTGGACTACGAGAGGATTTCAACCATCCAAAGGTATACGCTAAGGTTTATGACTTTGAAGGGTTCCATTGGGTAATTGATTTGTGGATACAGCCATTGCCCCAAGTGGAAGTTGCCTTAGGTGGTGGGGCCCAATGTGATATCTTATCCTGGAGCCCAACCCCAGGAAGCCACTGGGTTCTTCGACTGCAGCTGGTTTAGTTTGCAACAAAATGGATATAAATAGGAGAGGAGTTCTATTGAGAGCCACGTATATGCTACCCTATGGTCCATTAGCCTCTGTGACCAAATGCAACCTGCAATGCAATCATTTTTCAGAAAATGTATGGTTTACCTAAGCCTTAACATGTGAATCCAGAGCATTTCTACTTAAATGGACTGCTTCTAGGCTGGTGTAACCAAGCGCTAACCTTTAGATTCATCATGACACCACAGTAGCCTCTTCTTCATTTGCTTCTTTTCAGCTATCTAGTCCTTTACAGCCTTTTTCCTCTTCCCTGCAGTAAATGTGTGACTGATTTATCTTTTACCAATTCCCCTGCCTGCCAGTTTTGCAATGAGCTGTAAGTTTCCATAGGTATGGCCAACAAAAACAAGTCCTGGGTCATCCTTGGCCAGTCTAGGTTGCATGCTTTTCTTGTTCACACCATTTTCTGAGGATGTGTGAACATCTCTGGGTGTCTCGACAACAATGCCCGCCCACATGCACGCACTTGGATCACGTGTCTTACCCATGTGTGGTCAACTTGAAGAGTCCATTGCAGTCACGTGTGTTTGTGGAGCAGAGGTGTACCTGATAAAGTAAGACCCTGAGTGTAGATTAGTAGCTGGCCACTCTGCAGTATTAAAGTGTTGGACATTGTTGTCATTTTAAAAGAACTGAGGCTCCGGTTGGATGCCAGCAATCTCAGGAATGGCCATCACGTCTGATAGTTGAATTGCCCCGAGCCCTTCAGAGCCATGTACCCAATCATTCAGCCTAAGTAACTTGTTGACGTGGAACTGTCCTCCAGCTGTCTGGGCGGGCCATCCTCTTGTCTCCCTGCTCAGATTTACTCACCGGGGGGAATAGCTATTACATCTCCTGTTATTATTTGCCATAAAAATGCGCTGAATGGCGACCAACTCTGAGGTGCTATAAAAAGCAGCAGGGTGTGAGATGGCGTCTGCATGTCATCAATCAGACACAGTGGTGAAACATTGGGCCTCTCCACTGGGTAGTGGAAATTGATTTTCCTGTAAGTCTCAACGATTAGGGTGTGAAAAAGGGAGTGAGGGGAGGAATGGGATGAGATGGGATGGGGCACTGAAGGAAAAAATGGAGGAAAAGCTAATGTTTCATAACTGTTGATCTGCCCTTAGCTTGTTTTTCTGAAACTCAAATTAAGGTTGATGTGTTTTGGGTCCTGTCCCAGTCAGCATCTCTCAAAAGCCAAACCCTTCTCGCTTGAAACGTTTTTACTCAAACCTTCAACACCCAAGATTGGAGTCAATGACGAGACCTTTTTCACGGCAGACATTTTTACGTCCTATCAGGAAGAGCACAGGTGTAATTAATAACCTTAATAAAGGTTTCATTTCAGTTAAGTGCTCCATTCCCAAGGTCCTTTTTATTGGGTATACTGGATCACTGGCATGACTTACACCTGTGCTTTTACTACCATGGCAAGTCAGAAGGTAACAAAAGTTGATTATGGCCTTCAGAGAGGCAAACTACAAGACATATTACAACATGGTTTTGGTTTTAGTGCTTGTTGATTGTACTTTCTTTGATAGTTGTGTAGGTCATTTAAAGGATAGACTATTTTCTTAATGTCAATTCCTACAAAAAGAACCTACTAAAATATTGTCGTGTATCTCGGTGACGACACAGAGCAAAGTGCACATGCGTATCCTTAATGATTTAATGGATTACACAAAATTCACGGGCTGTACAGTTGTTATGAGCGAGTATTTTAATTGAAGAGACTAAAACTAGGCGACCCGGTCAAGTCATAAAATGGAGGTCTATGCTGATTGTCTCGCTTTTGGACCAAGCCTCATGTGTCCATTTGAGTGTCTGCACTTTTCTTAGTAGTTGCATTAGCATCTACAGCTTTTGAAACATGTTTCATTATCTGCCATTTTCATCATCTGATTGTGATTCGCAAGCCAAATGGGCCACACACACACACACACACACACACACACACACACACACACACACACACACTATCCTTATCTCCAACTCATTCACCACGCATCATCCATACACATAACTGCACTGTAAGCTATGATTCAGTGCACTATTCTTATCGTGGCCCAGGCGAGAGGATGTTCCGAGGCATGCTGGTGCAGTGACCCCACTCGCCTGTGTCTCCAATAAGCATAACCATATCTGACAAGGCCAGAGCTATTGAAGGAGGGGTGGGGGGTGGGGGGGATTCTCGCCTCCTTTAGCTTGCTTTTCACCCTTCTGTTCTCTTGGCTTATTTCCACCGGCGCTCTGTGGTCTGAACCTCCTCCTTCCTTCCTCTCCTCCTCCTAGAAATGTTGCTGATTTATGTTTCCATATTGTTTGCTTGGCCGTTTTCGCTTTACCCCTCTCATTTGCATCCCGGGGCGTTTAGTATCAACAGGCAGATGAGTAAACAAAATGGCTCCTCCAAAATAACTCTTCCAGTATAGCTCCAGTGAATAAGGGATTGGATCCAGCTGAGATGAGTCCAGATATGGAGAAGTAGTGTGAAGCAATTGGATGCATGTTACAGGATATAAGCCCGCCAATCATTCTCTGCACTCCTGTGAGAATACTTAGGAATGCTCTGAGGCTTGGATAAAGGAGCCACATACATACACACACACACACACACACACACACACACACACATACACACACACACACACACACACACACACACACACTTGAATGAATTTCACTCACTACCCACACACTGCTTATTTTTTTGTCGATCTTGTGTCTACAGAAATAATGTGCATGGGCCCATTATCTCAAGAAGGGGCCGCCAGAGCGTGAGGGGCATCTTTCGCCTGACTGCCTTTCATTTACAAAGTGGCGATGTTACTTTTGTGTGGGGAAATTAGATAGCACTGCAGCAGACAGTGCGCTACATTATCCCGGGCCGGGCGCACATCCTGCTCTCTCTTTTTCCCCTTTATCAGCGGCTTTTTCTCACATTGTTCATCAGCCCCAGAGACACAAAAAAAGCCCGTCTCCCAGGATCAATTAGTCACTTTCAGGGAGTTGTGGAGCGGAGAGGAGAGGGAGCTGAGGAGACAAAAGCCACGGCCATGTTGGCGTCGCGGAGAGGTGATAAAGTGACATGGTCTTCCTTCCAGGCCATTAACGTGACAAGCAGTGGTTGTCCGGGGAAGGTGGACCTGACAGCAGAGTGGTGCCCCGCCAGGATATGAAGAGAGCTCTCCAAAGAGAAGTCACTCTCTTTGACACGCTGTTTTCATTCAATCGTCCTGCTCTCTCTCTTTTGTGTTTTTTTTTTTTTAAAACTCCATCCCTCTCCTCTCCCTGGAGCCCTTTTCCCTCTCAATCTCTCCCTCCAACCCCCTCACTTTCTTAAAAGCTGTCTCGTTCTAATGCTCATTTTTTTCATGTTTGACTCTGCTGCAGCCTCCTTTCCCTTCCCTCTAGTCTTTTTTTCTTTTCTTTTTTTTTAGATCTTTGAATATCACCCACGCTCCGTGTCCACCTTTTTCTCTCCGGCAACAACTCATCTGCTGTCTCTCTCCTTAAGGCGATGGAAGGTGACACCGGCGATGCAAAACAGTGAGCTGGCGCAGAGTCTCAGCAGGAGAGAGGCCCAACAAAGCACAGGAGGGTAAACAAGGATTATTTTTAGGGTGCTGTCGCTTGTCCTTAAGAAGCCAAAAGCAATGTGACTGTGAAATCAAGATATCAGAGGGCTGCATTCGTTATGCTTGGGTTGGCAATGAGACAAGAAACGGCAAACTTGTGAGCACACTGGCATTGTTCTTTAAGCATTTTGCCTTTTTAGGTGACCTTTGAGTCATATGACATCATTACATGTATTCTGAGCTATGAATAATTTAATAAGGCCAACAGAAGAGCAACTTTTATATCCTATTATACTGAAATAATTCAGATCACACCCACAATATCACAAACACCATTCCAACTTGGTTTTTTTCTGAAGACACCATTATTTTTGCCCACTGATTTGTTGAGTTTGAGCTGTTATCCAGCACAGTGTTTATTCATCTCTTCCTGTAAGTTTGGCCACTGAGTAATGTTTTTTTAGATCTTATCCGCTTGGCTGTCATTTGCTCCCCAAAGTAAATGAAAGGTTTATCCGCTCTTTGAAATGTGCTTTATGTGCGTTTCATCAACAGCTCCGAAACATCTATGGATGTAAAGTATGCATGTTGGTTGAGCAGAGAGGAAAATCGTGCAACTTGTTAATTCTGCGGCGTGTTCACCTCGGTGATAAAAACTCAGTTATTTCTGCTTTCATTGGGTTTATTTGGTGCATAACTATTCTATGCTCGCGGCTGTGGTCTTCACAACGTGTGAAGTGAAGGGAAGTGAGAAGGAGTGACACACGAACGCTGCCCCCCCCCCCTCTGTCTCCTCCTATCAGCCTCACTCCCTGTAGTCCACTGCTGAGTTTGACCCTGCTGCGCTCGCTCTCCCAAAGGAGAAGCCTAGGGAGTGACCTGCTAAAGGTGCATTTCAACACTATTACAGTGAGACCTTGGTGGAAATTATTCCCAAACCAATGCCAGTTTTTAAGAATTTGTTCAACTATTTTGAAAATTTCATTTCATAGTGTACCATTTAAAAGGTTGGCACACTCAAATTACACAGGAACACCATTGCTTACCTTATAATCACAAGATATTGTTTGAAATAAAAAAATAAGAGAATTTAGAGATCAATTCGGCATCTATTGGAAGGACTCAATTCAATTTTTCACAACTTTTCCAAAAGATACATTTTTAATAGCTTTAAGTGATCACTTGACCTTCTCAGGTAAAGTGTGTCCAATTTGACCACATTCTTGGTCATATCTAGTTAATAGGTAGCCATAGGTATAGAAGTGATACATGCAATGCTGTCTAATAACACCTTTTGCATCTCAAACTAATCAATTATCCAGCCTGAGATTAGCCTTGTTCCCATGTAAAAAGATGAAGGCAGACATTTCTTAATGTGCCGGGTAAATAAAAACTGAAGCTGTCTGTATAGCTAGATAAGAAGGGCTAAGCGACAAAATGTTTGTTTGCCATTTGAATGAACTGACCCTTTAATGAGCAATTCAGCTCAGCCTTAGCCAAATGAAGCTTTGGGTCTTGAGGCGCTGATGTCAAGCTGTTCAGCTGCAGTAGGGATGAACACATACTGTAGATGCCGACACTTTCTGACACTTTGCCTCCAAACTGCTCCACAGGGCAACCCAAGCCTGAATAAGCTGCTTACATGTGTAGCTGTTCATTGGTTGCTGTCAAAACCGTTGATAGTTTTTTATACTTGGTATTATGAAGCACATGAAAACGTCTTGCTCTTCACTGACAGCAAATTAACTGCTAAAGGTGGCTGCCACCCCGGAACAATTCCAACACTACAACAGCAGTGACATCATACTCCCTTGCTAACTTCTTTTCACCAACGCAGCGCACACACACACTATACAGTATGTCTCCTCCGCCCCCTTTACGCTGCCGTGACAGCTTTGTCACAAAGATGAATTCATCGTCAGCACTGCAGCCAAAACAAGTAATTTGATTGCCCACAAATTAAGTTAGTGTGATTTAATTTTCGACTTGGGATTCTCCTGCAGCCATACATCAAGGGAGACATATTTCATTACACAGCGAAACCACAGGCGGGCAAGCAGCGGTGGCCCGATCCTCCCATAGGAAGACATCACTGGAGCATTATGGCATTTACTCGATTCTGTCCAGTAAGGCCGTTGGTGCCATCAGTGGGCTTGTTATCCACGGGGCAACTCAAGCCAGTGTGCAGCCAACATATTTAGCTTGTTTAGCTAGCTTCAGGCCAAGCTTTGACAATGTGCTGGCGTGCTGAAGGTTTTCCTTCCACCTGGGGAAGCCAACTGCCGCTTCTGTGGAATGACCTGAAGTATACTGCACACACAGGAAGTGTTCTTATCTTCTCTGTGTTGGGATTGTGATGAAATCGCACCATCTATACTTTCTCACTCGCCACCTCTGCGTTTCTCCTTCCCCCTCCTCCTTAAGGTTTCTCTGTTTGTTCTTGTCTACTAAATGGGTTTAAAGACAGAGTGCTCAATCAGGGCCTGCTACACCTCCTCCTCCTTCTTCCCCGCCTCACAATGCAGCCAATAGCTTTCTAATTAAACAGCAGGCTGTTCTTCTGGGTAACCAGAGTTTGAAAGCTGTGAAGTGAATATGCACCACTTGCCCGTTAATTTAAATGAATATCACTGAATGGGGCTGAAACCTGCCCCTCGTTCAGCTTTTTAGTTTCGTTTCTCTAAGCGTATTGATAGCCACATTTGTCCCGGTGCAGATTGTTGTACTTTACAAATGACCTGGCTGCGATGTTCATGCTGTACAAGAGAAAAGTGTCATTGGAGTAATGGGCCACGATGAAACACTCAGCCGGATTAGACCTGAAAGGGTTTGATGATTGTATTGTCCAGTGCGAAAATGAGCTCAGGCAAAAATGGCCTTGTATCAGGTTGCAAGAGAAAATTGTCTTGACACATTAATAAGCCTTGTGTAGCTCCGATGTTTATAATTGTATTTTCAATTTACAGCTGTAAAAAAAAGAATAGGGAGTGATTATTGTATTTCTGTTCTGTTGTGTCAATGTGTCTGGAAAGTCAGACATAAAACCAAAACTTTAGTTGCATTTCAATTGCAAATTCCAAATACCTTTGGTGTTATGATGAAACTACAACTGTCTGCATCCATGTAAGTATGGTTAGGCGAATTACTGATCAATCAAAAAACGTCCCTTGTCCTTTATTTTAGACCTACATGTCTGTATGTAACCGTCATGCATACAAGACAATTAACATAATGGAGGTTTGTAGACAGAATGTCATTTTTGCTGATGATGGAGTTCTTGGCCTCTTCAACTGGAGACCTGGTCAGATCCTTATTCTTGCCACAGGTGAAAGATGTTAAGTATCTCGAGGCATTCTTTGCATTCAGCACTTAAAGACACTAAAAGAGTGAAGTTAGAGTTTTGTTTCCCGGATTATCAAGGTGAGGAGGGAGCAGGACCTAAACCTTTTCCATTCAATGGAGTTCTTGAGCTTCTGCCAGAAGTTCCTGAACTCTTTCAAACGGCAAAGGTTGCAGTTTTTGACATTTAAACATTTGTTTCCAATGCTGGTGCGGTGTCCAGACTTTTATAGACTTTCAATGCTGGGTTTCAACACATCAATCATAAGGTAAAGGTTGCAGTTTTAGAAGTTTCAAATGTTTTTCCACAGATTGGATTGCGGACAAACCAGAGCTCAAGGTGCCTCCATGGATGCTTCCTTTTGTTAGTATTCTGGGAATTACTCACACAACCTGGAAGAAGAGCTCAGATGCAGAACTCTCTGGAGGAATACATTCATCCTATTTTACCAGAAAAGCTTTCAGGATGACCTGTAGACCTGTGCAAGCGGCTGAAAATGTGCTTGGATCATTTTTGATGGAGTGCAGCTAAATGTCATCAGCCAAGAGGGTTCACTAGCCAATTCAATTTGTAAATACATGTAGAGTGGATGGACTGTATTCCATTTTGCTTTCTGCACTGCCCTTCTGGGAAATTAAATCGGAGAATAAATTGCCACCTTGGTCTCTGCGTTGTGGTTCCTCCCTACAGGGCTGCTGCTAGTAAGTCTGGGTCATATGAAAACTGCTCTCTTGGGGCTGTAAAATAGTGCATATTTATTATCCCTGGCCACCCCATACACATGTGCTGCCCCTGGAAATTGGTAAAAAGAACTCCTTGAGAACATTTGCATATAAGGTGGATATGAAGATGTCACAAATTGTTAGAAAATCTAAAATGGCACAGCAGTTTGGGAGAAAAAAGCGTCCTTGTCTTTGTCTGCTGAGTCTATCAATTCACATTTCCCTTTTTTGCCCTCCACAATTGAAATGATCCCTCACGGCATTGTCTTCAAGGCTGGCTGCGCAGGTATAGTGGAGATATGCTGCCTGTCTTGTGACGCAGGTTTCATTTGTGCGCTGTGCAGGATGGATAAGCACTCTGGAGAGAGAGGAGGAGGAGGGAGAGGGAGACAGTGACAGAAACGCCCACCAAGCATGGACTGTTTCTGGCAAATGAGAATCTGTTGTGCCTCCCTCTTCATCCAGATGCCAAGGCTGTGGGATTCCAAATTACGGCTGTACATTTTGCACAACTGCTTCATGCTTGATTATCCGGGTCTGAGTTTTCTCTCTCCCTTTGTCATCGCTGCTCTTTGTGCTTCCTTTCATTTTGTCTGATTTACTTATGTACTCTCTTTTTCTTCTGGCTCTTGCTCTGGCTATTTTTGCACTTGTTTTTTCTCATTTTCCATTCACTTTAATTTCTCCGATCACTATATTTTTATATGTAATTATTCAAATAAAAATAATAATAGGGAATAATGTATCACCATTTTATAGAATGTTATTATTTAAACGCACTTCCATCTTCTATTTATTTTTATTTTCTTATAGTGAACTATTACTTTTTTCCCTTCTACTGTCTTTCTGCATTGTGGCAGCTTTCTTTCATCATTGTCCCAAACTGTGAATGGATTGTCCACTTTCTGTTCCTTCATCGCCTCAGATGTGGAATGAAGGCCAGACATTTGTCGCCATGTCCCCAACTAGCAATTTCCATCCTCTCATCTGTGTCTAGACAGCGGCATAATCTTGTGGCTTACTTCCTCATCTGGTCGTAATGCTTTAATATTTCATGCAGTTCAAGGCCTTCTTTGTAATCTGCAGGCACAGCACTTTTCGGGACAGTATTTGAATGATGTGCCTGCTGGCCATTCTCTGATTCCAGCAGGAAGCAGTCGTTTCCATGAAAATAAATAGGGGTCACTTGGTGGAACACTTCTTTGCTAAATGGATGCTAAGATTAGCTCCTCTGTAAGAGGATGAGTCATTATAATCACTATGCAAAGTAAAAGGAGCAGCCATTCGGCATTTAAGTGGACAGTGCTGTGATTCCAGCAACAATAGAGCAGGAGCTCCTGAGGGACATGAAATGAGCATGAATGGCAAATGTCAGGATGGCCAAATCTTTCAGAGAAAATTCCAATTAAATGTTTTCCTTTTTAGCATTGCCTGCTACTCCATAAAATGTTAATGGGCACTGCTGAGAGCGAGACAACATGAGGGGAAGCGGCAGAGACAAGACTGCTGTTCCAGGACCGTGGAATTACTTTGCCTCCAACTGCTTGACAAGCGAACACAAACTTCCTCCTGTGGCTGTATGCCTTGCTGGCTGCCACACTACAGTTTAACTCCATGCCTGGAAATAAATAAATAACTTCACCGGGCTAGAGGTGGACTTATATGTTTGTTTCATTATCATCACCTTAAGATATCTAAAATTCCATATTTTTAAAGGAGGGTATGTCCACCCAAACCAGAACACTGCCATCCCTAGAGTCACGCTGCTAATGCAGATACATATTCAACAGAAAATTGTTTTTTGTATGGAGCCTGACAGGTGTGAGGAGCCTATTTTAAAGAAATACATACATAATTTGTGCACAGAATTAAGTCATTTGAAAAACTATTTAAATCAATGAAGAGCGATCACTCCAGAGGGAGACTCGCAAAGGAAATAACTAGAATTACCGTAGACAAGCTAAGCTGCTAGCTTGATTGCTGGTGTTAGCCAGCTAGCATGCTTTCTACCCTGAGACTGCTAGCATGTTTAGAATGAGGTTGTGTAATAATAATAAATATAATATGTTTATTTCAATTGTAATATATAAACTACAAATACAATAATAGAGTGAACCACAAAACATACTTAAGTTCATACGGAGAAGAAACCTTTTTTTTTTTACTCGCAAGCATTTGTTTGTGTTACCTCCTGAACGCACAGATGAAGAGAGAGTATGCATAGGCCGATTCATATTCATTTTGCAATGGTCTTTTATGAGTTTCAATCATACAGTCTAGACCAGTGTTTCTCAAACTTTTTCACACCAAGGACCACTTAATCAATAAAAAAACAGTCGCGGACCACCTAACTCCATAAATATCCAAAAACACATCGTTTTTCTAGAACAGATTATCTTTTCGCCTGAAAATGGTACAAACAAGTGGCAACATGTGTGATGAAGGTGTTGCGCGGGGCTATATCATGCAATCAAAAGTGAAACTTAACCTCGCTCCATTGCGGAGATATTCCCGCGAGAGTGCAGAAAACTAAAATGTATTTATTTATTTCAAATGTGAAATGTTACCAATATACTCACGGACCACTAGGGGGCGCTCACGGACCACCAGTGGTCCGCGGACCACACTTTGAGAAGCACTGGTCTAGACTCTATGGTTTCAATATAAAAATTGTCACAATGCATACATTTCAGTAACAACTTCATTTCCAGTTCAAACTGAAAAGTATGTTTTAATAAGGCAACTTGGACAGAAATTGTTAAAAAATATTTTGCTCATGGCAACTAAGCCACAAAAAAATGTGTTGATAGAACTATAATACAGAAACTAAAATGTTGCTTAAAATCAATGTATCCTGTAGTTATCATTTTTATTTTATTTTTTTATATGAGTGACAATTACAATATCCTGTTTGGAAGAAGGTTAGCTTTACAAAGCTTTCATTTTATATTTTATCTTTAACAGTTTTCATAGGAACTACTGGTCTGGAGCTTCTTGTAGTCGCTTTTCAAACTGCATACGAGGTCTGGATTTTCCACAGTAACCAGAGCGCTGCATCTGGAGAGCCATGTTGCTGTTGAATTTTTAAAATGTAACTTCTTATTTTTCAATGCCGTGAGCATAATCCCCTGACTTCAATTGTATTGGGGCGGTGGCTAGATAACATATAGGGAAATAATGTTTTTTTATTATTTGGGTGATCCCACCTTTTAAGGTTACAAAACTGCTTTAACTTTTCTCTCTCCACTGTTTTGTGCACATGCTTTAGCTTTGCAGTGCAGAGCTAGCATACTGAGTCTATTGGGTGTTGAAAAGTGCAGGTTCCCTCCTTCCTTATTTTATTATATCAATATTTGACTACAACAAACTAGAGTTATGGGTTTGACAGGCTTCATTCAACTGGAAAAAAAAATGATACATGAAGCGATTTTGCTCTATACCTCTCCCTCTCTCTGTCCGTCTCTATAAGTGCAGTTTCAGGAGCTCCGATTAAATTACAGCCTATCATTTCCACAGCTCTTACATAGATAGATAGCTTTTAAATTGCTGTGGAAAATCAGAAAGATCATCAAAAGTGTTCCACTTTTACTGGAGAAATGATTCAGTGTAGCCAATAAATTGTTCTTGTTACCAGAAGTCTGAAGGAGCGAGAGCCTACCTGCTGGCCGCTCCCGCTGTGGAGGAAATATGGGCTTGTCTTTGGCTGAAGGATACTTAAATTGAATTTCTGTGCGACAGAGGTGACTTTAGCATCCTGAGTGACTTGTGAACAGCAATGACACAAGCATTGTCATTTGTGCTCAACACAGCCACTTTTAAGAATAATTCTGGTTTATTACACATTTTCCCTTGAGATTGACAGTTTATGTTTGACCTTGGAGATAGTAGAAAAAAAAGACGTTGGCAATTGGAGTATAGAGATATTAGCATTAACGTTGTTTAACGTTTTTTCACTGTAATTAACATTGCACACTCATTTTAGTTTATATGATTTTAAATGTTATATGTTTAAAATACTGCTTATATAGGCTCACATAGGCGCATATCTACGGTACCCCTCCCACACCCAAAACATAATCAAAGTGTAATTCAAAACCGTGGAATTATGTCATTCTTTACATAAAGTTAAATCATAATGATGTATATTTTCTTACCCTTAACGCATAAATTTAGGCAAGGCAGTTTCAATATACAAAAACGACCTTTGACATTTGAGTACAATTAATCATTATAAAAACAATGGAAATATAAATAATTTCATTGAGATAATCTTCCCTTAACAACCACACTGTTATACCCACAGCTTGTGTTTCTTGCTCATGAACTTGTCACGATGTCACAAGTTCCCAGATCTGAGCAATTACTTAATAATTACAAACATAAGACTCAAGCTGTAATAACACAGATTTATATAAGGAAATGCTGTTCAGTTAAACATCACATCTTCTAAATCCTCTGCGGAGACAGTTAGTTGACAGCTTTTGTAACCGCAACTTAACCGTGCAAGCCTCTTTCCTCGCCCTGCCCTACATTCTGAAGCCATATTGTTTGCATTCAAAGCCAGTGCCCACACAGCTGGAGGATAAGCCAAGTCTCTCTGCAAATAAAGTATGGCGCCATTGGCTACTGCACCCTCTTTTCATTTCCCTCTGTCTACTGAGGTGTCAGAGGCTCCTGGTCACAGCTGGAAGATGAATAGTGCTGCACAATTCCACTTTGTCATGGTGTCCAAGAAGGCTCTAAATGGCATTGAGAGACTCTCGGGCTCTCACAAATGGGATCTCTGCAGCTCTGTCTAACCTTGTGCGGAACAGCCTGATTCTTTAAAGTCTCACACATTCCCTAGAGATATCAAATCTCTTGCGGGTACTGTTGCTTGCTTGCAACACAGCAGGCACTTAAACCTCACGCTTTTTTTGTAACAAACCAGGCTAAATTCACTCTTGTTTGTGATAGTAAAGGTGTGTTCAATCTGATTCTGAACCCATCTGTGCAAGGCCACATGAGTACAGAAAGTAAGCCTTGCCTTGCAGTGCTTGGGCTGGAGAGATACAGATAACAAAAATCTTCCAGCGCTGCTCCCTGTCTGTTTGGTTGTTCCTACACCAGGGGCAACAACACCTACCTGCTCTGTCTCACAGTTCTCATGGAAACGCATCAAAGGAGGCTGAAAGATAGACAGAAGCCGAGAGAAAGCTAGAGCGGGGTGAAACAACAAGCCAGAGATACTTTGGTAATGTACTGTTGCTTCTCTGGGTGGTGACAGTGAAACCCTGTCACACATTTAACCCCCTCTGTTAGAGGGGAAAACCAAAGAGGAACACAGTGTGTTGCTGCTGTTGCGCTCAGTTGAAATTCAAGGCACCCAAGTCACCCACTCAACCGGCAAAAACTGACTTATTTGGTCGGTTTCAGGGTACACCTATGCATATTTCAGTGGTTTGAAGGTATTCCTCCATGTTGAGTTTTGATGAAAGCAGGGCTGACACATAAGAGAGCCGGGGACCTAGAGAGTTGGGGACTAAGATTAAACCAGAGACGTCTGTAGACCTACAGGCTGTGATTACAACATCTCCCATTAAAAGCAGCCTTGACAGAAATCCAAAGCGCCACGTCTCCGTGGGGAAGAGACTAGCGAAAGATGCGTTCACGGTCGCCTTGTAAGGCAGAACATTTTGAAGCGTTGAGTGTCAGTGATAGTGGGGCATATAGAGTAGCAACAGTGGCGACTGGTCATTAGGGGCAGGTGGGGCATAGCCCCACCTAGTGTCAGCAGAAAGTATTAAAAATAATGATTACAACAAAATGCAAAAAATAAATTAAAATATATTTTAAGATGATGTTTAATCATCTGATTCGTCTGTACATTGCTGTTTTAGTATGTGTTCTTCTAATTAGTGTCTACAGTGTGTGCCTATTGAGCTGTTTAGAGCCATGTGGGACAAAACCCGATCCTGCCCCTCCCTCTCCCTGTTTAAGTCAATGGTGACTGTAAAAACTACACTGCGCATGCTCAGAGTATTTTCCTATTTAATGTGTGTGGCAAAAAATAATGACCATAGGGGCATAGAGCTGCCATCCCCACCATACGTCATCTCACATAATTCAGAGCTGATTGGCTGTAAGTACGTGTGCCGTGAAAAGTGTGGTATGTGAAGAGGAGGAGAGAGACCGTCCTAAAACCAGGAAGTAAGCTGCGCATGGGTTCCCTCCACAAAAAAGCAATGAGATTTATCCATAGGATTTTAGAAAATAGCTCCAAATAAGATCTGTGGGAAACGTACCTGTTAGATAAATGCACGTTTTATTCAGCCGGATGATATCCTACTTTTATCATTTTCGAATCATAAATCTATCGATTAGATTTATGATAGACTTTTGAAACTACAAGAAGATAAGGAGGACTTTTACAAAAAAGTAAATAGAGATTTTTGTCCAGAGGGATAGGCAAATGGACTTCATCTTCAAGTCAAGGTAAGACCACAATTTTATTGAAAATGGGATCTTACTAAGAGAACAATTCAATATTTAAATGATAAAATTACATTTTTTGGGTATCCTTCTGTTGAACTGTCTGTTAAAATTAATTGAAGCATCAGACAAAAAAAGCTTTTGAAAATAATATTATATTTTGATTTAGGTCAAATATAATATTTGTAAACCTGAAGAGTCAGTGCCAGTGCCTCGTCAGCCATAAACCTCTCTGCAGAAGCTTATATATAGACATCTAAGTTTTTTGTGCCCCACCACTTTTGCACATATAGAAACGCCACTGAGTAGCAAGTACTGTTTATTGTCACAACAGCTCTTCAATACCAAACAGCAGGGGTCTTCAACGTTTTTCAGGACAGGGACCCCCAAACTGATGGAGAGCTGGAGCAGGGACCCCCTGACTATATGTATGGCATACAATTGTGTTTTATATTAAACGGGGCCTAGTGCCGTGTATAAACATAGCTACTCTGTTATTGTACATTCAATACTAAGCTATTCAAATAATACACAGGTTAATATATTCTTGTTTTTATTTTAAACATGTGTAAGGTACATGGTGGCCGTGCCACTGCCATTTATAAACATACATCTTGCACACAACACTGAGCTATTAAAATAATTCACAGATTCAAGTTTTAACTTCAAACAAGTGCAAGGTACAGGGTGACCATGCCACTGCCATTTATAAACATACATCTTGCATACAACACTGAGCTATTAAAATAATTCACAGATTTTAACTTTAAACATACATGTAGAAGGGACAGTGAATCCTCAAACCACCTGTAGATGGCACACGTACTCCCACATTAGTGAGATGTCTGACCCTGATGACAGCTTATCTAACATTGGACAGATGGAGGTTGTCAGGCAGAGGGTCATATCAGCCTCAGGCTGCAGCCTTGACCTGTATTTGTTTTTCAAGTAAGTGAGTGAGGAAAATCCACTTTCGCAAAGATAGGTTGTTGCAAAGGGCAAAAGGCTCATCATAGCTTTTCCTGCCAATTGCGGAAAGTCTTTCTGGCAAGAGATCCAGAACTGGGTGAGTGGTTTTGTGTCATATATGTGTCTGAACGTACTGTCCGTGGATAGTTCGATTAGCTGATCCTCCTCTGTCACTGTCAGGCGTGTGTCGTCTGCTGCGTTGTCTGTGAATGGAAACAGTATCCATGTCTTGTCCCTGCGCCAGGAGTCAGCCTCAGAAAAGTAGTGCCCAAATTGTCCCTCGAGCGCCTCCAAATGCGCAAAAATTGCGCGTGTTACGGGGGGCGAGAGACCAGCAGAATCTCCCAGCTCATCCACTGATGGAAACATGGAAAATATTTCCTCCCGATGCGCTCCCTCCATCTTTTGATTTTTTTTAGAAAGCCTTCCATTTTGTCATACAGATGAATGGCATGTGTATTGGGCCTTGCATTGAACTGTTCAGTTTGTTCAGCTCAGCGAAAACATCAGCAAGATAGGCAAGTTTGGTGACCCAAACATTGTCACTGAAAAGTGCAGCCAGCTCTGTGCGCTTTTGGAGAAGTAAAAACTCCCCAATAGACTTGCGCAATTCCAACACACGTGACAACACTGTTCCACGTGAAAGCCATTGAACCTCGGAATGGTACAGTAGCGCAGTGTGTTCTTCTCCCTCAGCAGCACAGAGATTAGAGAAGAGACGCGTTTGCAATGCGCTCTTCTTGACTAGATGGACTACTTTCACTACCGAGTCTGATCAATATCTGTTGACCTTGGAGGGATTTGAGGTTAGCTTGGAAGTATTCAACAGGTTTGTCTTTTAAGTGGCTGTGTGTTGTCTCCAAGTGACGCTGCAGGTTTGATGGCTTCATAGATTCATTTGAAAGAACAGTAGAGCAAATGACACACATTGGAAATTCAATGCCACCTGTCTCCTTAAAGGTAAAACCAAACTTCAGATAATTTTCTGCATATTTTCGGGTCTTCTCTCGTTTGCGCTTACCCTTATTAGCTGCTACATCAGCAGCAGGTTCCGCCTCGCCACTTGCATGTTCACTGGTGGTTTCTGAGGTAGGTGGATAGTATCTTTCTTGTGCTTGTGGATTTTTGTGGTTGAGTTAAAAAACGATCCATTTTTATATATATATAAAGGTATGGTCTTCCCAATAATATCGCAGCGTGCATCCTTGAGTCTGGGTCCTTAGTAAACTGGGGACTGAATAGGCTCTCGGCCAATCACGGGGAACCTGACAGAGCCAGCATGTGTCATGCGGCCTCGTGATTGGCACAGCAGCGATAAGGGCGGGTCCTCCCCTTTGTGTACAGGAGGCCTGGTGGGACAGGTCCGGGGTAGTCTCCTGCTGTGAGTGAACCAGCGCCTATAGCTTGAGATAGCTACTGTGTGTAGCTGAATGCGTGCATTGACTGAAAGATAACGTCTTCTGCCTCCATTTCTCCGTTCGCTACAATATGTTGGATTCATGTTGATGTGCAAAGACATTTGAATTTGTGGGAAAAAAATGTTTTAATTTTTTTTTTTTAAGAAATATAAAAAATGGTCTAATCAACCAAAGATGTCGTTCATTATGGGCACTTTCTTTACTCAGTCCTTGGAAATTCTAGGGCACAAAGGAAACTTACTTTTTCCAACAAGAATAAATATGATGTCTCGATACTTTGCCTCCTTTGCTATAAGCAGATATTGCCTAATATTACTCAAACATAGTTAAAGGGAGGCCTCTTCAAAGATGAGCACAATCTTCTCTCTATGAATGAAAAGCTTATTCATAAGCATTAAAAAATGAACTTGTTCTTTTTATTTCCATCTACAGTTATTCAAACGTGAGTTGACAACCCTCTTCCATCTCAAGGGTTTCTCTGAAAAGTTCTTTACTGTACTGAAATGAGCAATACATTGAAGATAAGTTCAGGGTCTGCTGCTTTACAAGGTTTAAGAGACAGATAATGGTTGATCTCTAAAACTTCCCCTGTAAATGATCATTAACACAGCTTATATTACAACAAGTCCTCCAACTCATACGACCAAATAGGTCGATTACGACCAAATTTGTTTCTCCGAATCGAAGGTTAAAAATACAAAAGCATTGTACACAATTTAAACCAATCAATATTGTTTAATTAACAAGGATAAACTGATGTGTTTTAGTAGATGAATAATGCAGATATCACTGTGTAATCATTTGACAGTAAGGGGAATACTTCCGGATTTATTATGAAAACTTCGAGACCGGAAATACTGTTTTCACCCACGCTAACTTTACATGGAAGCTGCATACACGTTATCCTGGCGAGATCTCAAATCATTTTCGTAATATCTATCAAACTATAGATCCTACACATCGACTGGATGTGGATTATAAAAGTACAATATACACTTCTCGCTAGAAATCTAATCAAAAAGCATTTTACAGAGAGGGTTATTTGTGAATAAACGACCCTCCAGAGCGTTTGCAATCAACGGGAGCATGTTGTTTCTTACACGACCACTAGAGGTGCTACACTTTAAAACGTGACTCTCACAAAAATAAAAATGTGTCTTAAAACTGTGAAGTAACACTTTTTTTTTTGTGTGAAACCGCTCAATGAACTACATCTCCCGTCTCGCACCACACACCAAGACGGCCGTCACATTGGTATATTTCACTTCTTTCTTTCAGAATGAGGCGGAAAGTATTAAAAGAGGTGAAAATCACTACAAGTCTGGGCGTGTTGAGAGCTGTACATACACAAAAGGGGAGTTAGTCGGGACCGGGATTCTGGGATTTGTAGTCTTTCTAGTTGCATATTTTTCATAGTCTTATATGTCAACAGTTTTACCACAAACTGTGACTTTTTTGACATGGAAATTATTATTTAAGATTGACAAACATCATATGTGTAATTCGTGGCACAATTCAAACGGGATCAAAAGATAATCTTTCTCTCTCCATTGACTTCAATACAAACTTTTTTCGAAATAAGGTCCCATGGAGGTCCATCGGAAGGGGAGGGACTTCGCCACTCTATAGAGGCGAAATCCCTCCCCTTCCGGTGGGACTCATGGGACCTTTCGATAACTTTAACAAGATGCCTGTGTGCTTAGTACCAGGTTGTTAAAATACCAGTAATGGGTCTTGCTCGTTCTTTCGCTTCCCGTCTGATGAAAGGACCAGGAGTGGCTGGATCAAGTTAGCTACCTAGCTAGTAGCAAGCACGTTAGTTAGCATTACAGCCTTAGCCTTGTCATTTTTATTAGCCTTAACATGATGTAACATCAAGTAACCCAAAATGTTAAACAGTAAGAGTAGTAGTCATATTTCGTGAACCCTTTGAAGAGTACTGTCACACCGGTGTGATCATTCTATAATACACCATTTAAGCCCGGGGGAAAAATGCTAACGCTACATTACCATCCGCGATCTTTTCTACTTCATGCTATCTGCACAAATGGTTGACATTAAACATTAAACAGATCAGGCAGTTCAGAGAGAATCAAAGGAAGGCAGGCAGCTTTGCATGACATTCTTCTGGACGTGTTTCATTGTGGTGATAGTGAGGGTAGTTAATCCCTTGTTTAGCAAGACTGTAGTGACGGCCATCTTGGTGACGTGTGTTGTTGTGCAAGACCAGAGATGTGGTTCATTGAGCGTTTCACACAAAAAAATGTGTTACTTCACAGTTTTACGACACATTTATTTATTTTTGACTGGCAAAATTATCTTTTAAATTGACAAATATCATATGTGTAATTCGTGGCACAATTCAAACGGGATCGAAAGATAATCTTTCTCTCTCCATTGACTTCAATCATAGACTGTATGACTTCAATACATAATTTTCCCGAAATAAGGTCCCATGAAGGTCCACCGGAACGGGAGGGACTTCACCACTCTATAGAGGCGAAGTCCCGTCCATCTACTTCTGACCCATGGGATCTTATTACGGAAAAATTATGTATTGAAATCAATGAGGAGAGAAAGATTATCTTTCGATCCCGTTTGAATTGTGCCACAAATTACACATATGATGTTTGTCAATCTTAAAAAATAATTTCCATGTCAAAAAAGTCACAGTTTGAAATATAAGACTATGAAAAATACGCAACTAGAAAGACTACAAATCCCAGAATCCCGGTCCCGCATGCTGGCTCTTACGGAACCGACTAACTCCCCTTGTGTGTATGTACAGCTCTCAACATGCCCAGACTTGTAGTGATTTTCACCTCTTTTAATACTTTTCGCCTCATTCTGAAAGAAAGAAGTGAAATGTGCCAACATGACGGCCGTCTTGGTGTGGTGCGAGATGGGAGATGTAGTTCATTGAGCGGTTTCCCACAAAAAAAGTGTTACTTCACAGTTTTCCGACTAGCAAAATTGTCTTTTAAATTGACAAACATCATATGTGTAATTCGTGGCACAATTCAAACGGGATCGAAAGATAATCTTTCTCTCGCCATTGACTTCAATACATACTTTTTACCGAAATAAGGTCCCATGGAGCTCCCCCGGAAAGGGAGGGACTTCACCTCTCTATCGACCTATATGTCCATATTGAGCAATGTGTTTTCAATATTCTTTCTTTGTTGGCTTAAAACTAACCTTTGTCTTTCTTCTTGATGGTATTCCATTCCCTAAATGCTATTGCTATGAGTTATGGGCAATCATCTGAGTAAAATCTTGCAGTGTCCACCAAAATGGGCCTCTTTAGATGTCGGCGAGCAGTTCATTTGAAGCTTACCCACTTGGCTTCATTGTGGATTTGAACAGCCCTTCGTATTTGAGGATCTCCCAAGAACACAGCCGTTGAGTCTAGACATGTAGGCCCAGTTCCAATGTCCCCAGTTATGAAGTCACAGACCTTGATGTGTGCTTCGATGTCATTCCAGTATCCCCGGGAACGACATTCAAATTTGACACCTCACAATTAACGTCCAATGCCAACGTTCAGAGCTAGCCGAGGAGAAAATGTGCCCTATATGTAGTTTGGTGACTGTAAATGCAAAGGTTCTGACTCGACACCGATATCCATCACGAAACATTTTCCACTACAAAGCTATGATTCAGGTCATTTCTTTTGATAGAAAGTGTTGGCAGAAGTCTGACAAGGTACTAATTTATATCTGAAGTAGTATGAAAGAAACACCTGAGTGATAAGCAAAACCCAATTTACAATGATACGATATTTCAACTCAGTCATAAGCAGCACATAGTCCATAGAAAAGAGAAAATAGAACGTTTTTCACCATCAGTTATTTTCAGGCTTACAATTCCTAGAAGTGGTACTTAGTAAAATGCTGGCAAAGTTTCTATAGGGATTGAAAGTCCCACCTAGGAGGATTTAATTAGCGCTTTGAATGAATAACATTTCACCCATTTCTCTCTCTGTCCTTGGTAATCAGTTCTGGGCCATTAATGAGAGGATGACTATCGACTGGTGGAGCAGGCTGCTGATAATTGAATGTGTAGAGGCCATTAAATATTCCTAATCAAAAACAAACACTCCACAGTTTCTGCAGAACAATAAGAAACAACAACAATGGAAGCGTCTTTGTTGGAAACTAAATAAAACCGGCTCAGTATCTATCCTCTGTCTGCAGGGTTTGTCTTTTTTTTCTGAATGGGCTATCAGCGCCAACAGTTCGGAATTCGACAGGCCAGAAAATAGGCTGAATTTCTCGAATGGCACCATATTCAATTTCCCAAGTAGGTGTTTTGATCCAAACAGCTGAGAGGGTGTGGACAGGACAGAGATTTTGTAATTGAAACATTCTCCACAGGATCCATTCCACATGCAAACAGGTCAGTAAATCCCAAAGTGTCCATGGTGTGGTGTTGAAAACCAATGTCTTTCTATTGACCTGGCACTATTGATCTTACTTCAGCATCACCACAACTCATGTGAAGTTGGTAGGTCGATATCACAATTTAACAAACCCAACCCTTAATGGCCTCGCCTTGAGCACTGTGTGAAATTACTGTATGTCGAATAAACCTGTAAAATGATGTGCATATTCAACCACTATTCTTGTGATTTTTACATCTTTATGTCTTCTTTACTGCCATGTTTTATAACCTCCCATAGATCACACTTTATGTGAATATCAATGTAACATTATCTTTGATGAGCCGAGGGTTTTAACAGTTGTCATAGAGCAATTTCATGACATGTTTTTGTAAACCATCATATCTGATTGATTCATCACAAGAGAATGCATAATAAATAATCCAGGGTTCATTACTGTTTTTAAAACATTACTCATGCAAGAATAAATATTTGAGTGCATGCAAATGTTATTATATGCAAATCTATGGAGACATATTAGGTTTTTATGGTGTGCTGAGAAGATTATTGGCCTTGGGTGTTTGGAACAGCGTATGCAAACACACTCACAAACTGGCTATACTGAATCATTGACATGTATTTATGTGAAAATGCCATTGTTAATTTACACTTGTGTCTCATTAGGTATGTACGGACATGTTGACGGTGCAGCAGATTGGTGTGTCCAACCTTAGTAAGACGCCATGACGAAGGAAAACTCTTCAGTCTGGAATCATTATGAGGAGCACGCTGCATCTTCAGTAATTGCGTGAGGGACCTTGCTGTCGCACTCAGATTTCTTTGTGCTGTTCTTTCAAGGTCCGCTGCACCTCAAAAGGACAGGCGCTCCTTTGCCTTTCTGCAGCGGCTTGTCAACATGACTCTGTCCAGCGGAGCAGAAAAAGGGGTCCAGTCCATGTCCCATCTGACGGGCATGTCGCTCACATTCTCCGGATGGAGGGAGCAATAGAGAGTTAAGCTTGTAAGAAACATGCAGACATCTGTGTGGAACATGGGAATATTTCAGAAGCTGACGGCTGCTGCGACTATCCACAGGTCAAACCTAATACTGCTGCTCCTCACCTGCAATGGAAAAAATAATATAGTTTTAAAGGTCCCCTATTATACTGTGTTTCATCAATATATTATAGGTCTCAGATATACACAAAACATGTCTCTGAAGAGTTTAGCTCCAAATATCAAACAGATCATGCATTGTAGCATCCCATAATCGCCTCTGTTTCAGCCCTGTTTCAAAAGTGCTGATTCTGTGTCTGTTACTTTTAGGGGTGTAGCGGTTCACAGAATTCACAGTTCGGTACGTACCTCGGTGTGGGGGTCACGGTTCGGTACGGGTTCGGTACAACAAGAAAAAGCAAAAAAAAGTCCCAAATGCATAATTCCAGGTTGTTATTTATTTTTGAGCAGTAGTGCAAGTTTCACGATACAAATAAGGAACTCTAACATTTTGAATAATTAACTGTAGTAAAAGGTTAAAAACAAACCACAAACAGTACCACACACACTCAGATGGCCATATTATCTATAATGGCTGATGTCAAACAAAAAGGTTTCATCAAGCTGTAAAACTAAAAAGAATGTCTTATAAATAAATAAATCATAAGAAAGATAGCTTCCGTTATTTATTTTTGGTCTCTCGGCTTTCTTGTTTATTGGCTTCTTAAAAACAGCAGGGATAAGCTGTTGAACTGCTGTTGTCTTTTGCCGGGCTACGGTGATTGGCAAATCTGGGTGATGCCTTCGGATATGATTTAGCATGTTTGGCGTGTGTTCACATTAGCATACCGCACCGTCCTCGTCCGATCCACCACTCACACTCCATCGTTATTGTAGCAGGGAACCCGAAATGTTCCCACACAGCTGATTTAAAAGAAGCAGGTGGGTCTAGAGATCGGTGAGTCCTGATTCATCCGGATCATTAACCCGGATCCTAGTAATGAACTGGTCGTGACAAGTCTCCCCTCTCCATTAACCCGAGTCCTTTGAGTCTGGTGTAGGACATCTTAAACTGCACTGTAACTTTCATCCATGTATTTTTTCTTTTAATGTTTATTTTATTATCTTTTCTTTTTAATGACTGATTTTAAATGCCATTTTCTTAATGTCTTTCATTTTTTGTAAATCACTTTGAATTGCCTTGTGTTGAAAGGTGCTATATAAATAAACTTGTCTTGCCTTGCCTTGGTGACGTACAAATTAAAACTATAAATTGCGTCAATCACTACTCTCCTTATAACATGTAAAATCACATTACAACGTACCCCAGTCCATCTGCCTAGCAGCCTTTAGTAAGTAGGATAGCTGCCAGAAGTTATCGTTTGGCTCAGGGGACGTGGATCAGTGAAACTTCCTGCAGACTCGTGCGGACTCAGAGCCGTAACCGTAGCAGATCCAGAGATCCAGGCAGACTCATCATGCACGAGTCAACAGCAGACTCAGATTCGCAAATCCTGACTCACTGAATCAAGGGAACTTCCTTCACTTCCTACAGACTCGTGGGGACTCAGAGCCGTAACCGTATAGCAGATCCAGAGATCCAGACTCGTCATGCACGAGCATAGCCGCGGGAATTCATTTTACTTAGGGGGTGCGGACAAAAGTGGGGAGAGATTTCAGCAACAGTAACATGAACTTTTTCAAATGTACACCATTCGCAGCCTCCAGCACCCCTACTTCCCACGGCCATGTGCACGAGTCAACAGCAGACTCAGAGATTCGCAAATCCTGACTCACTGTGCAAAATATAGCAGACTCATAACTCGTAAGAGCCGTAACCGTATAGCAGCAGATCCAGAGATCCAGCAGACTCGTCGTCATGCACGAGCCAACAGCAGACTCAGATTTGCCAAATCGCAAAATAAACCTTTTTTTGTGATTAACATTTTTTATTAAAGCAAAAGACACTGTGTAGCGGAGGTTAATGTAACGTTAGTTTAATATGGTCGTGAGATGCAACAAGTTTTCGGTTTCACTGGTAGGATTTGGTGAATGAGTGCTGCGCAGCCAGAATGCCCCGGAACCGGAAGCTGCGATACACTCTGGCTACCATTAGCAGCTCATTTATATTCTCAGATTTTTAAATACATATGGGATTATGGATTATTAATCATTTGTTCAAAGTGATAGACACATTGGATTAATCTATGGATTAACATTCAGCCGCGTTTTTATCGTTTTACAAAACGTTGACATGACGTTGACCGGAATTGGTAAAATGCTAAGTAATTTCCAGGTTAAAGCACCACTTTATTCAGCTGAGGAAATTAACCCATTCTGTTTTGTATTTTCTTGTATGTCTGTGAGCACAATGTACAACTGCTTTTATTGGCCGTATCACCTTCGAAAAATGGATTTTATCATGATCACTGATTTTGACGATTATTCTGATTATTCTTGTCTGCGCTTAAGTGTGTAGATCTGGATTTAAACTGTTTGTACAATTTAACATAGCTTTGCTGAGTTGTATGAATACGTTTTGTTGACAAATATGCTGTTGCTATATCTAACTTTGTGTCCAGATTTTAGAGGCGGCCTGACTGCATACAAGGAAGTTCAACAAAGAGATGCAGTGAGTCATGAAATGTATCTGCTCCCCAGGGACTTTATGGATTTGCAACATACTGTGTACATGTACAGAGACTAGAGGGAAAAGACTGAGAATCGGTTTCAGTTGAGTTCTATCAGAGTATAAGCTTACCACAAACACACAGTCATACTTCTTTAAACACCAGTTTTTACGGTGGCCGACAAGTGCAAACATGCACGCTACAATTGCCCAAAACACTTCCATAAGGAGAAACATGCTGCACTTCCAAATTTGATGCAATTATCAAAACACAAATGTGCCAAACAAATACAAATTAAGAAATATCTTCACCATCTTGACAACACATGCAAAGCATTTAATTGTCACAGTGTGTCGGGCCCCAGGTCCTTATTCT
Organism: Harpagifer antarcticus; assembly: GCA_902827135.1. Classification (NCBI taxonomy): domain Eukaryota; kingdom Metazoa; phylum Chordata; class Actinopteri; order Perciformes; family Harpagiferidae; genus Harpagifer; species Harpagifer antarcticus. Next base: position 3,939,597 of record CADEHL010001049.1, on the reverse strand, counting down.
GAATTCATATCTGAATTTTCAGAATTGTTATCAAGTTTAGTCCTTAAAACCGATAAAGTCATTATTGTGGGTGACTTTAATATTCATTGACGTTGAGAATAATAGCCTTAATACTGTTTTTACCTCATTTTTTTTTTTATACAGAATGTACATCAACCAACCCACTGTTTCAACCACACCCTCGACCTTGTTCTAACATATGGTATTCAAATTGAGCATCTATCAGTCAGTGCTCATAACCATGTTTTATCTGACCACTACTTATTAACTTTTGGTGTTCTGTTATTAGACTATAAGCCACTGCATAAGAATGCCTACAAAATAAATCTATCAGATTCTGCTGTAACAACATTTATGGACATCAGTGCTTAGCTCATTAACATCTCACAGTCCAAGGGAGTACTCCTTTACTAACCTTACGCCCCCCCCCCCCCAAATAGATCATTGATAGTGTTACAGGGGCGCTAAAAATAACAATGGACTCTATTGCCCCTTTTAAAATTAAACTAAGAAGACTAGCTCCATGGCATAACAATGAAACACGCATAATAAAGCAGAGGACAAGGACACTTGAAAGGAAATGGCGCTCCACCAAGCATGAAGAATTTCGGTTGCTCTGGCTTGATAACCTTAAAAAATATAAGAAGGCACTACGCACTGCCAGAGCAGCTTATTATTCCTCCCTAATAGAAGAAACACAACACTAGGACCACCAGGGTGGGTGGAGGGGGTCTGGAGTACGGGTTTTGGGCTGACAGCCCCGGAGCACAGCGGAGGGCCCGAAAGGGATCTCGGGCGGACGGCCCGGGGGCAAGGCAACGTCCAAGGTGGGGGTCTCGGACAGGAACCAGAGCCGGTGGGACAGGCTTCGGCAGGATCCCCCACGGAAGAGGACCAGGAGTTGGCAGGACCCCCGGCGAGACAGGTAACGGCGGGACCTCCAACGGAACAAGACATGAGATTGGCAGGACTCTCAGCGGAAGAGTAGTTGGCGGGACCTCCAACGGCACAGGACATAGGGTTGGCAGGACCCCCGGCAGAAGTGTAGACGGCGGGACCTCCAACGGCACAGGACATAGGGTTGACAGGACCCCCGGCAGAAGAGTAGACGGCGGGGCCGCCAACGGACCAGGACATTGGGTAGGGACTTGAGAGGGAACTCGAGAGGAGACTTGAGAAGAGACTCGGGGGGGGGTCTTGAGAGGAGACTCGAGAGGGGACTTGAGAAGAGACTCGAGAGGTGACGTGAGAGATGACTTGAGAGGGAACTCGAGAGGTGACTTGAGAGGGAACTCGAGAGGTGACTTGAGAGGGAACTCGAGAGGGAAACTGAGAGGTGGCTCGAGAGGGAACTCGAGAGGAGACTCGAGAAGAGACTTGAGAGGTGACATGAGAGAGAACTCGAGAGGTGACTCGAGAGGGAACTCGAGAGTAGACTCGAGAGGGAACTCGAGAGGAGACTCGAGAGGGGACTCGGAAGTGACTCGAGAGGGGACTCGGAAGTGACTCGAGAGGGGACTCGAGAGGGATCTCGGGAGGTGACTCGAGAGGGGACTCGAGAGGTGACTTGAGAATTGTCTTGAAAGGGGACTCGAGAGGAGACTCGAGAGGTGACTTGAGAGGGTACTCGAGAGGGTACTCGAGAGGGGACTGGAGAGGAGACTCGAGAGGGGACTCGAGAGGAGACTGGAGAGGAGACTCGAGAGGGGACTTGAGAGAAGACTTGAGAGGGAACTGGAGAGGAGACTTGAGAGGAGACTCGAGAGGTGACTTGAGAATTGTCTTGAAAGGGGACTCGAGAGGAGACTCGAGAGGTGACTTGAGAGGGTACTCGAGAGGGGACTCGAGAGGGGACTTGAGAGGGGACTCGAGAGGTGACTCGAGAGGGAACTCGAGAGGGAACTCGAGAAGAGACTCGAGAGGGGACTCGAGAGGAGACTCGAGAGGGAACTGGAGAGGAGACTTGAGAGGGAACTGGAGAGGGAAGTCGAGAGGGGACCTGAGAGGGGACTTGTGTCGGTCGGTACGCCGACAGGACACGGGGAGCTGGCGTCGGCTGGGGAGCCAGCAGGAGACGAGGTGCTGGAGTCGGCCGGTACGCCGACAGGACTCGGGAACTGGCGTCGGCTGGAGTGCCAGCAGGAGACAAGGTGCTGGAGTTGGCCGGTACGCCGACAAGACTCGGGGAGCTGGCGTCGGCTGGGGAGCCAGCCCTGTAGCCGAAACTGGAGTCAGGCCCATGGCTTCTGGGGCCGGTACTGAAGCCGGAACCATGGCTGCTGGGGCCGGAACTGAGGCCGGAGCCATGGCTGTGTCGGCCGGTTCTGTTGCCGGAACCATGGCTTCTGGGGCCTGTACTGAAGCCCGAACCATGGCTGCTGGGGCTGGAACCAGGGCTGGAACCATGGTTGCTGGGGCCAGGACTGGGGCTGGAACCATGGCTCTTGGGGCTCGGGCTGCTAGCTCGGCCTTGCGACTCCTTCTCTTAGCAGCCGCCTGAATACTCCGTGGACCTCCATAAGCTAGACGAGTTCCAGAATACGACTCCTGGACAGGAGCAGGAACTGGGGCAGAAGCATGGGTTGACTCCAGACGGAACACACCGAGACGTTTGTAGTCAGCAGGCTGGAAATCACACACCCAGAGGAAGTTCAAAATCCAGCCAGGTAAGAATTTCACCAAGTCTGGTTTCTCCATAGCCAACCGGTGCGCCTCTACCAGAGCGGCCTCCTTCTGCAGAACACTGGACGCTCCCTTCCACCAATCATAGCAGCAAGCCAAATAAAAGGAAAAATGTTCAAAAAAATCAAAAGGATCATCTGCTGGGTCCATTTCTGGTTGGTTCATACTGTCACGGTTGAGTGAAGGAAGCAGGACCCAAATGCAGATAACTCTGATAAACCTTTATTTCAAGGATAATGAAACTAATACAGACAAAACAGAACACTCACCGGTGAACTCAGTCACCAACAAAAGATGAACCAACACTGAACACAGGAAGAGACAAGACTAAATACAGGGAGGGGTAATCACGAGACGAGAAACAGCCGGGCAGGGGAGGAGAAACACAAGGACAATAGGTGAACACAATCAGACAACTAGACACACCAGGGAAACTAACGACGGGAGGAAAAACACAGGGAAAAGGACCAGACAATAACCCATGAGGAAATCATAACAGCAAACACCCAACATACAAAACTACAAACGTGACATAACATGAGAATCGTGACAGGCTGACCGAGAGTCACAGCTCCATTGAGTCTTCTATTCCTACATCCATCAGTAGTAGTAATGACTTTATGAACTTCTTTAATGATATAATTATAACTCTCAGGGACAAAATAAACCACCACCTACCCTTAGCCAGCACTGAATCACCCTTATCACTGGACATATACTTAGAGTGCTTCTCTCCTATAGACCAAAACCAATGATTTCATCCTCTAAAGCAGGGGTAGCCAACACGGTGCCCGCGGGCACTCAGTCGCCCGCAGGGGCAACGTGAGTCGCCCGTGGAGCATGTTCTAAAAATAGCTCGCCAAGCAAAAATGTGTCTGTTGCTAGCTTGCTTAAACATAAAAAAGCATTTTCAAATCATGATTGCAGTCAGCCGTCTGAATGTTTACCCTGTGCTTTCCGAATAATCTAATACATGCTTAATGAAGCTGTCATGTGCTGCTGCCATGGTTATCTTACATTTTATCATACTCAACCATCTTTGCTTAATGTACATTGGTAGAGCCTGACATGGAAAATAGCAAATGCAGGTTGTGTATTTCGCAAAAGTATCAGTGGTGAGCATATAGAAACACAATAGAGAAGTACATAATGCTGCAAGAGGTAAATGCCTTATACAATCTACCTTTTAATTTAATTTTAAGTGAAGACTAAAGTGTTGGCAGTATATCAACATTGTTTCAATATTTCTTAGAACAAAAGGTCCATTGGAACAGATGCTTCGAGGCACCATATGCTCCTCTCCTGTTCGATATAAGTTAACAAATCACAGTGCTGAAATGCCTGCGTATTCTTATACTCGTGCTCATACACTTGGTGTGTCCTAATTTGCTTTTGTTTCTCCTCAATGATTTGACAAATGATGCAAATTAACTGTAACAAATTCTCCACCTGTTCCAGTAAAACTATGCTTATATGGAAACTTTTTGATCGGGCATAATTAACTAAAACAAACAAATGAAATTACATATGCAGAGGTAGCTTGTGAAAAATATGAGCAGGATTTTAATTTTATTTCTAGGTGCTCTTGAGCAAGACACTGAATCCCACCAGACCTCTGGTTCAGGTTTGGTTGACCTGGACCTATGGCGTCCCTCCCTAGAGTCCACATGGCTAAACTTCAGCTAAAAATCCCACTTATACAGATATCAACTTTGCCTACAACAGCAAATGTTTCTGCTTACCTGCAAAATGTGGAAACACATTAGGCATTTCATGTTCTGTAGTACAAAGCAGCTCAAAAAAGGCTGGGGGGTGGAAAAGTGTCAACAGAAACAATGAACAGTGAATATCACTTTACTTCATTACAGTACCTCTGCTCACTTGTTATTTACTTTGTGCCCAAAACAACATCAAATGTAATTCTGGAATTTGATTGTGCACGTTTTCCCATGTTATATTCTTTGCATCGTTGTCAATGTCTCTTTCTATTTTTCATAGCAATGGATGATGTACTGTACATGCAAGCTTGAACCTCTTTCATGCACCTGCAACCTTGTGGCACTTATTTTAAGCCTTTTTCTGATTCTGCCATGGCGTGTGCGTGCCTAATTTGTACTTCACTTTGGACAAAAGCACCTGACAAATTAGTAAATGTAAAATGTAATAGGGTTACAGAAACACTTAGTCATCTGCCCTGTTGCTCTTGTTTTTATTACTTGAAATTGTTCAGTCCATTGTCACATGAGAACTCCCCCTGAACTGCTGCCACCAAACTTACATTTGTCTTCATCCATCTGGAAGTGCTGCAGCCTAAAACTGCCTCACTTAATACTAGAATACAATTAAGCTTTGACTGTTATGATGTATTTGTTTGCCTGTGTAGTACATGTATTCTAGGCATCTCTAGAGTGGCTCTTCGCTTTGCCTGTCTCTCTGGAATGCACACACCTGTAGGCCATTGTCTCATTAATGAGACAATGGGAGGGGGCTGGGGGGATGGGGCACATCATTTATCCAGGCGGGGGAGTGCATCTGACGAAGAGATAGGTTGTTGTGCTCTCTATCTCTGTTTTCTTATCCTACATTTTCACCCTGGACTAGAGGGAAAGCGTTCTTGGACGCCTTTTCAGCTCTGTTTCTTACTATATTCTTCCTACCCCGTTTACCTTGAACTATTCTAGGAGAGTGTGTTGACGTTGACTCGTTGGGCCTTTCCTCCTGTACTTGTTTGTTCCCCAGTTATTTCCTTTAACTGAATCTAGGAGAGGGCATTTAGGCCTCGCTACTTCCTTCTTTTGATTATTTTAGTTTTTCACCCCCTTTCCCTTGAACTAATTCACACGGGAGAGTGCATTTACGTAGTTACGTTGTGCCTCTCGGTGTATACTTTGACTTTCTGTCTCTTTGGAGAGTGCTAGTACGTTGGATACGTTGGGCTTTTTCACTGTTGTCCCTCTTCACTAGTATTCCATGTCCCCTCTTTATAATTTGGGTCATCATAATTTCCACCCTATTCTAAGGGGAAGCATGATGGTGCCTTTTCTTTTCAATTTGTGGCTTTGTGTTTCTTCACCTCTTACTCATTTAACATTTAGGAGAGTGCATTTACGTAGTCACGTTCTGCCTCTCTTCCTCTGTTTCTGGCTATTCTTTTCATACCCTTGTTTCTCTGAGAAGAGAAGAAATACTATTCTAAAAGGAGCTGACACATGGTGTCTCTTCACTTGTACACTTGAGGAGTCAGACTTCATATGGTGAGGGATTCCATGAGCGATATGCGCCGGCCTGTGCCTTTACCTTGGACTTCTAATAGAACTGCTCGGGTCTTGATAGTTTGAGTGGGGAAGTTCATGAGATCTTTCTAGAGGGTTATCAAAAATAACTTTTATCCAATGACCTTTTCCCTCTCTGTCTGTGTCTGTGTATTCTCTTGTTCCGATTAACCCAGCCAAATCTTTTTTCTTGTTTTGTATCTATATCTACGCCGGGATCCGGAGTCGAGGCTGATCCTCTTGCTGTAGTCCTGTGTCTTGGATCCTCTATCCTGAGTTCTGGATTAAGTCGTGGACGTTTCTGGTCGTGGCTGAACCTGTCTTTTTTCTCCCCTCAAACTGTGGGTTTTCTCTGGAAGTTTTTTCTTGTACGATGTGAGGGTCTAAGGACAGAGGGTGTCGTTTTTCTCATACTGATATTCTGAACAATCTGTGCTGTTGTATTTGCTGTAAAGTGTCTCTACTGTAGGCTAATTTTATTATATGTACAGCACTTTGGCTCGACCAAGAATCGTTTATAAATGTGCTATATAAATAAAACTTGATTTGATTTGATTAAGAGCTAACAGGTAGCAGACAGGATTTCACTCTTGGTGCATGCTGTCCAGTGTGGAATGGAGAACAGGTATGTGTTAAAGCTGAGCTCATTTCCCCCTTATATATGTTTAAATATTTTTAATGGAAAAGTTTTAAAGTTGAACTCTTAAAGCTTTTAGCTAAAAATGAAGTCACACCCCCTCCCTGTGTATAGTTTAACCGGGCCGGCTGCACGTCCATGTTAGCGCATGTGGCTAGCTAATGGCCACACTCTGCACTGCACTGATATGGCCTTTACTGCTGATAACTAACCTAAGTAACTGCAGCGTAGCAGAAAAGTGACGTCCATCCTCTACTCACACCGCCCAGGTTCTATTTATACATCCAACAAAGTCAACACTGTTAGCTGTTGTAGTTGTTAGCCCTGCTACAGTAGCTGCCAGCTAGGCCTTTACCATAGTGATAGTGGCGGCAATGAATATGAATATCTAATTTACAAAACTTAAAGCAACATGTTGCCTAGTTCATGTAGGCTTGATATAATCTATTAGTTGTTGTATTTGGTAGATAACACAGAGCTTTGGGTGTATGTAACATACATTTTTAAAATGTAGCCTAAATTGGCCACTATATTGGTAATTTTTTTTGTAGGGCACCCAGTGATATCTCTGTGTGTATATATATATATTGCCTTATGTGAGACAAATATACCTGCTCTTTTATTGTTGTTCTTAGTTTATATCTTTATTGTTTATTGCACTAATTCTAAGTTGCTTTGGATAAAAGCTTCAGCTAAATGTAATGTTATAAGGTAAGGTAATGTGATATATCATCTTACAGCAGTTGCCTTGAATGTCCTATGCTTACTTACTGTAACATTGACTGTGACGCCAGATATGGATTACTGGATAGTATACTGTCATTCAGCAGCAGCAGGCCATTCACTTTGATTTGATCCCGTTATAAATGTCATCATTTCGACAATAAAGAAATGCTACATCAACGTTATCTTGCACATTTTATCTAACCATCTCCGTTTCTAACTTTCAATATATTTTAAAAGAGATCTCTCTCATCTGCGCGGGGGCGGGGGCCTCACAGACACGCTGCATCTCTCTCGCTCACAGACACGCTGCAGCGCTGTGCAGTGTGCACAGTTCTGCCGGTAATGAATATTACATTTTGTGAGGAAACTTTTCCACCAATAATTCCAATAAGTATTCCAAAGTATTCAGTTCAGGTTTACGAAAGTAACTGTAATCAGATTACTCGTTTTTCAAATGTAACGCCAGCTGAATACAGTTAGCCTACTTGATTTTTGTATTCTGATTACGTAACGCCGTTACATATATTCCGTTACAACCCAACCCTGCTTCTAGGCTACTGTCCCGCAGCTCCTGCCTCTCTGTTGGACTCTGTCATTAGATTGGTTTTCATAGCCGTTGCTGTTTTGCTTGTTTTTTGTTTTTTTTCAAAATCTTTTTATTGGCTTTTTGACAGACATCACAATGGCTATACAGTAGGTACACATGTATAGAAGATGGTCTGTAGGAAAATCAAATAGTTACCTCACCCCACCCTTCCTACTGTGGCACAACGCAATTACGTTTTTGCCAAAAACCCTCTTTCAAACAAGCACACTGGAGTTAACAATCAACTTCACACCTGCAAAACCAAACAAGCAAGTCAATATGTATTTGTGAAAATGACTCAGTCCAGCTTCATGTTGAGTGCTGGAATTGAACAACTGTGCAGGCAGCCAATCGCACACGTTACCAGCATAGTGCACAAAGCTACAATCAAAGAACATTTCACACAGAGCAATATTTTAAAGTAGAATAGCAATACATCAGTGTAATAATAATCTTACCTAACCCATAACAACTGTTTTTTGTTTGCCTATTTGATGCAGGAATAAGGTAATTATATATCCAACAGCTCAGGAGCAAGATTGGTGCTGATTTGGATTCTGTCCCTGGCATCCTGATGAATGCAAGTCATGTGTGCAAATATTCACCCTTTGTTTGTTTGGTTGTCAAAGATACCTCAGAATATATGTTTTTTTTCTACTGGCTAGATATAGCTTTACCAGCTAGTTGCCAAATATTTTGGTCTGTTCCTTGGTGCTGGCCAGTTAGCGAAAGTAGAAACGATGCTACCAAGCTCTGTCCTGTAAAATATGTGCTATATGTTCATGTGATCCCATGCTAATATATAAAATGCTCTACATTGCAGCATTAAGTCGAAAGTCATTTGTGTTGGATAGAAAAAGTGTATATAATATAGCCATGCTTTTTTTATAGGCTGATCATATGTTTTGTATGTCAACATATTGTATAACAAAAAATGTAAGTAGATGTGGAAAGTAAACATGCTTCAAAATGTGAAAAATAAGCAATGTGCCCATTTACATACACTTGCGCAAATCCACACAGTGATAAACGATGAATGCCAAATAACAGTCGTATTAATAATGACTACCGGTATCTTTAGTAAAACATAATAATCACATGTAGACGTGGAGGCGTGTGGTGCAGTGGGTTGTGTGTAGGTGATGGGATCAGGGGGTCACAGGTTCAAACCCCACTGCAGCATGTCGTTGTGTCCCTGGGCAAGACACTTCACCCCAAATTGCTCCTGTGGGGATTGCCCAAGGAGTATTGAGTAGTCGCTTTGGATAAAAGCGTCTTACAAGTAACATATAATAATGTAATGAGTGAGTCATTATTATGTTACTGCAGAGCTTCTTCTAAAGTGCACACTGGCATTATTATAGCGTAATAAAAAAATAAATCTTTATATTATTGCTGGACATTAAAGTTTATTGTGTAAAAAAATGTAATAAATAAACTAGCAGAATTGTTCTCAATCCTGTCAGTCACAGTGATGGATTATGATTAACTACACTGAACCCCTGCTGGGATGCCACTCTGACAGACTGAAACGTGGTTCCCCAGACTCCGATAGCTGGCTGAGCCAAGCCATAGACGCAGACGCGAGAAGACAACTAATCACACCCTCCCTGTTGTTGCTCCACCAACGCCCAAGTAATATAGGCTGCTACGGCTGGTTACAGAAATGCAGAATCCCATCCGCATGTTTGAAGAAGCTGCAAAAGTCCCCCTTTAATACTTGACACATTCTGCGCAGTGTATGGCCCAGTCATTTGTCATACATTACAGTGATGATGTGACAGGCCGTGACCCGGGCCAATACGTCATCATAAAAGCCATTCAGTGAGAGGCTGATGGCAAAGCAGCACACAGGGGGAACTTCTCCATCTGCATCCTGTGGTCTTGGAATTGTGTGTGTGTGTGTGTGTGTGTGTGTGTGGTTTTTCCATCTAACACATACAACTAAGAAGAAGGATTTTCTGCTGCTTATCTTGTTATTTAATTTTTTCATGATTTCCTAGTCCCCTTGTCATCACAAGAGACGCCTTCAGTGACAGAACAGGACAGTATCTGCCATGCTGTGTGGTGATTCTGTCAGCAGTCTTGTCCTGGTTTGCTGTGTTGCTCTTGTTTCACAAACTTTCCCTTTCTACAGTGAGAAATGACGAGACAGGACAGCAACATCTGACTGGCTATGAAACGGTCCGAATAAGTGTTCTCACTTGTTTTATGGGCCTTGTCCTGGCACACAATAGAGTGTAACATGTAAATCTAATTTCAAGATGTATGCCAAGATGATTTGAGATTGTAACAGCTGTACGGCTGTAAAGCAATTTAGCCTCCTCCCCAAAAAAATGCTCATTATCTTTTAAAAGTCTGCATCTGCAACTTCCATGATATTTACAGACAGCTGGAAAAAGAATACAGCAGTGTGTGTGTGTGTCCTCCAGTGGCGAGGGAGTCTTAAATGGTGCTCTTTCAGATGATAGACTGGCATCTGTAAGGCTTTAGCCAACACACACACACACACACACACACACACACACACACACACACACACACACACACACACACACACACACACACACACACACACACACACACACACACACACACACACACACACACACACACACACACACACACACACACACACTAGGGGAAGCATGTGCCCCATGTGTGTGCACACCCGATGTGATATTAGACAGTATATCAAAATGTAACTTCTGCCTTAAAGAGCTCTAAGGCACTGCATATGTTCCTCTGCCATCCCGCTGAAGGAACAGACCTCTCACATTTTCTCTGTGCAACCCTCCAGGGCGTGTTCCACCTATGAAAGAGGGCATAACGACTGGGAGAAAAGTAACATGTCGCACTGTGGGGGAGGCTGGTACTGCTTTGTGTCTCCCTGTGGGCTGAGACGGGACATCTAAATGTGTATAAATAAGCAGCATCATCTACAGATTGGGATTTATAGCCTGGGAGCTCAAAGTTTTTTGCGGAAGGAATTGGGGCACTGTGTGTATTCGTGTGTGTGGAGGAGAGAGAGCGAGAGAGAGAGCGAGAGAGAGAGCGGAGAGAGAGGAGAGAGAGAGAGAGAGAGCGAGAGAGAGAGAGAGAGAGGAGAGGATGAGAGAGAGAGAGAGAGATGAGAGGAGAGAGAGAGAGAGAGGAGAGAATATGGAAACATTGTAACTTAAGGCGGGCAAGCAGCAGCGTTTTCTTCCATGGATTGAAGGGAGGAAATCCTCTTCTTGTTCTTGCGTCGCCTGCATGCAAAGGTGGCCGGCTGGGGCAGAGTGAGGCTGGGTTAAAACATTCACATCAGCATCCGACACTTGACTTTGCGAGGAGGGAGAGCTCTTTCTGGCAAATCAGAGGTGCAAGGCACTGTCCATCTTTGCAGATCATTCTCAAAGGCTCATACAGGTGATAAGTGTGACCAACTTCACTGCATTGACGCGCGCATATTGTCCATAGGCAGTGCGTAAACGCGCCAATCTTTTTGACATTTCACCTGCAGTGTTGTGGTCGCATGTGACGCACCTGCGCCTTCAGCTTTTTTTAGCCGTATTTTTGGATAAAGGAGTGTTGCGTTTTTCGGACAAGTTTCTGCGCTGATTGCTATGTTCGTCATGTCCGCCTGGGTGAACTTGCGCGTTTTCTCCGTAGAGTCACACAGAGCCGCGCTGTGTGCAGAAGTTGGTTGGGAATCATCATAACAACAGTGCGGGGAGCAGAGGAGGGAAAAGGAAGGGACAGCGGTGTAGACGGGATGATGAGAGGCTGCATTTTTTTTAAGGTTCACTACCAGCATCATCAGCATGAGGATCAAAACTGCGGAGGACTGCTGCTCTCCATCTACATAGTTACAGTTTTTGCAGAAGCCTGCCAGTGAGCCCTGCAACCACAGCTGCGTAAACTTGGCCAGATCTGGTGACATTGTACCCTCTGCGCGTGTGTGTGTGCGTGCCTGGATGGATATGCAGCTCACCGAGGGAATTTGAAAAGCACGGGGGAAATTCTATCAGTCGCTCTCCCTATTATAACCTCAAAATGGATGCCGATTACAGGCTGTGGAGACGCCACTGGATTAGCCACTCTCCCGCTGATCTGCTTGACATCTGAGCGCCACGAGCTTTCAAAGTTTGGATAATCTACAGAAAAGGGGAAAGGGCTGAAGGTGTAGGATGCAGTCTGGGGCGAAGACACTCTCCGCAGGTGGAGGTGCGTCACTGTGCTGCCTGCTGCTCCTGTGGCTCATCTACTCCCATCTGCTCAGAGAGGGTAAGGACACTTCTGGCTGTGTGTCACTTTTGTCAGCATTGTCTCAGCGCTTCTTATTGGGATGCACATGGTGTGATCCCGTAATAAAACAATTCATATAATGTCCCATAAAACCCTCCTGCAGACTTGTAATGTGCCTCTGCTCATCTCCAGTCAATTCATGGTGACCTTGTTGTAAGGTATTATTTTCTGTTTCTATAATAATAGTCCTATACTAAGTGTATGATACTGGACAGCCAGTGTTTAGTGACATTACTGAACTTACTACAGTCTTTATTTCATATGGTAGCACTAGGAGCGTGTAATGTATTGCAATGGTCATATTCTCACAATAACATATAATATAACCTTGTTGATAAACTAACCTCATGGTTTTCCTTATTCTGATGTAGTCTCTCTGCACCCTTGTGAATTGACAATTTAGTGAAGCCATAATTAAGCTCTGGGTGAAAAAGAGACAGAGTCTGCTTGTTTTAATTCCCAGTGAAGGCCTGACTTCTGCCTTCTAAAGCTTTTATAATTTCAATCAGGTTAAGGCTATATCCAGGACCATCCCTGACATGCTTTCCTCTTGAATAATACATCTGCTGGTGCAATTACACCTTCACCCTGACACAAAATAGAAAGCAAAAGGATGTCATCCACACACTCCATTGGCTGCTGTCCATGACAAAACATTTTGGATCCCAATGACACAGAGCGGGCTTAAAGCATGGGAAGTTGTTGGCGGATGTTGAACACTAAATTTGCAGATTAGATCTTTTAATCAAGCATTGGCCAGCAGCATAATTACCGCTGTGGAGGAGGGATAGTGCCTACATAAATGTCTTTGGCAGCTTGCCGGGAACAAAAGTAGACACTGATGTGAAAAATGAACTGCATGAAATACACTGAAATATGCTCCCTTTGCCTCTAATTTGCAGTGTTTTCTCTCTAAATGCTGTTTTCACCAGCCTCTTATTGCCGCCTCTGAAGCTTCTGTATATTATCTGAGGAGTTACAGCCATCCTTCTCTTCTCCTCAGCCACTTATCATTGACTCGATTTAATCTGAAAATGATCTCATTACAGTGTTATTGTACACAATTGTTCAATCAATCTCTTGTGAACTTTACTCCCCTTGAAATTCTTCCAGTAAATAGATCCTGGTGGATTTGGCCTAGTTAAAACCTCTAGATGTGAATTGAGCTTTGGCAGTCTTTGTATGTTGATCACTCGTTTTTCCAGCTCTGAACTGAATTTTAAGAATGAATCCTCATTTGAAACTGGCAGCTGTGACTTGTCAGTGCTGTTGTTAGAGTATTTCTGACCACCACTGCTCTTTATCGTTTCATCAGCTCCTTACCACTGATGGAGTCAAAGTACTAACTTTGCATGACCATCTTACCACTTGCATCCCGATGGCCCCTGACAGCCCTTAAGCCTTGGCGGCCCGTACGCCTTGACGAGTGTGGTTAAAGTGGTGGGCAGAGAGGTGAAGTCTTGTGGTGGTGAGAGGCTGCAACGCCTCCACCCTCTCCGTAGCTCATCTGTCATGGCGTCTTAGACAGGAAATCAAAGCGCAGCAGCCCTGTCCGCTCATGCCATTGGGCCAGCGCCCACCACGATGAATGGCCTGTCAGCCGCTCTCGACGTTGCCAGTTTATTCAACGATAAATTAAATGTCTGGATTTCCTCACTGGACAACATTCCGGTTCAGTGGTGCAGTCAGAGAGCGAGGGCAACTCCTCCTTGCTTTGTCAACCACATTGCTTTGGGTTACGGGGTGTGTGTGTGTGTGTGTGAAGAAGAGGAGGGGATAGAGCATTTTTATCCTCATCTGTAAGCTGGGGGTGGACAGACAGTTGGCCTTTTGCGCCAACAAAACTCAAGCAACTCAAAGGCCAAGAATACATTTCAACTTCAAATTGGAACATACAAATTCCCACTTCTAACATATTGTAATCAAATGAGGCAATTTTGCATCTTAGAAGTGGCAATCCTTGAGACCTTTGAGCATAAGGTAAGCACTCATTGCTGTGGTGTTTCTGCACTTCACTTAAACTTCCAAGAGTTTGTATCGAAGGGTCACTATTTTTTTCCAGTTGAAGAGACGCAATGTGTGAAACTGCTGTGGCATCATCTTACCTGCAGCACTTTGCAACATAGTGTACACCTTAGTTTGAGGGCAATTTAAAAATAGTATGTTTGTAAAGGATGACCTGTTGCAAAAGGACAGTTCTGAGAATACTCTTTGACCGATAAGTGGCTTAAGGTATTTTAACTCAACTGTCTTCTATCGACTGAGCTTGCTTGGAACCACAACTGAGGTGATGCCAAATAAATACTATTCACAATTGTTGCTAATGCAAACCGCTATGTGGTACCATGAAGTGGAAATGTAGCATTAGATATATTATGTGGGCATAACTACAAATCCAAAAGGATACTAATATGCTAGTGTCTGCTGGTTGTGTAAGGCATTTGTTTGATAACATTTGTTACAAGTTTTTAATTGCAAAGGTGATTGTCTTTTTTCAGGCTGTTCTGCTGCCCCCAAGTGGCCAAAAAAAAGATTTAAAAATAGTGAATCTCAAGGTACCTTTCTGGTGGTTGGTGCCGTTTTGTTTGTCGTCTCAACTATCACTTCTTATGCCAACTACGTAGCGTTTTCTCTGCTTTTTACAATAACCTAGAAATTATGAACATTACTTAAAGGGGACCTATCATACAAAATGCACTTTGTGATGTCTTTTATACATAAATATGTCGGGGAACTCACGCAGCGTCAGAAAATAAAACCCTCTTGTCTTTTCCTCCGTACCCAAATCTTTTAAAAACGGATGTACAACAGATTTCCATCCGCTGTGACGTGTCCATCCGCTCTGACGTCGGCGGACCCACAGAAAGTTGCTATCAGAAACAATGCCTAATGTGTTTTGGACGTAATCTCGTCTTTGTTTACATTTGCAGATCGCTAACACTCAGAGCTAACCTGTACTGTAGAGCACATGTGTTTTAAAAAGCAGGAAATAAAAAAAGAACTCACCTTGTGATAAACCTGCAAGAGAAAAAGCATTTGAGCTCCATACTATTTCAGAAATAATCCTTGACGTGGTTTAAACAGGATGGCGTTTTATCACAACCGAATTTAACTTTATCTCCGGTAGAATTCTGATCAAGCCTCTTTTTTTTTCTTTTTCAAGCTAAGGACCCAAGATCCGCGTTTCTCTAACAGAGCTGCAAAAGAGGGGTTTGAGCAGTATGAGGCATGGCTTCAATGGGTGATCCTTTTGGTATTTTGAAAAAAAAACTTCACAGACATGTTTTGTATCGGTATGGCCCTACAATATGTTTTTTAAATATAGCATAATAGGTCCACTTTAACTTACATCAGAACAGATTTTATTAAACATTGCAAATTTGATACAAATAATATAGTACGTTTGATGAACCAAAGAGCTGAATGCTAAACTGTATGTGTGCAGAGAACAGTGCTGCGTTTACAGCCAATGTCACATGTCAGTGTTAACGTGTCACTTTGATTTGTTTGAATAATTCAATCAGTGCTCCTGAACACAAATAACAATAGTGTCCTGAAGCAACGATCTATCCAGGCATGCTGCTCTGCAGTACAAACTGTCGATGGGAATGACGGCCCACATTTTATGAGATGCTTCTACAGGCTGTGTCACTACATTTTAAAGCGAGTCACTGTGGCTCTATCAGTACAGAGGTCCATTGATGACTGACTCTCACAGTCAGTCCACTCTTTGAGATGTGGACTCTCTGATGTCTTATGTCCAAATGACATTCACAAACTAGGCAAATTATTCCAGATGCTATCACGTTCTTTATTTTTTTTAAAACACCTCTTGTGTGGCAGCAGTGTGCGTTCATGGGGCACCAGAATGATGAATTTAGAAAGTCTTGGCTTTCTCTTTTAACTCAGCGAGCATGGCATATTCATCCAAGCATTAAACTAATCAAAGTAGCAGAGAGTTACTGACTTTTTGAAGTGAAAAGGATGATTTCCATTCCGGTTTTCTTCAAGGCGGCATTAAGCATGCAAAAGGAGACCGGCTTTGATTATGACCTTGGCTGTACATTCTAAGCAAATCATCAAGGCCTGCTTCTACAGGCGGCGGAGCTGTAAAAGTATGAGCATCTTTATGGAACAAAATGAAAATCATTTTTACAGCTGAATCAATTTGACAGCACACAAAGCTCATATTTCAAAGCCCCCTGAATATGAATTATTTCTAGCCTTCAGCTTTGACCTCCCTTGTGGTTGAGTGTAGTGCTCCGCTCTGTGTATTTCTGCATTGTTATTTTCTCTGCGCAAAGCTCTGGGCTTGAAACTGCTCCATCATTGGCAGAGTGGTGTGGATGATTTGAGTTATGTTCCTTCAGTCTTTTGTCCCGTTCTATTTTCTGACTCATGCCATGAATGTATTTTATGAGAGGTCTGTTCTTGAATATTAAATCCGCAATCACACATTACCGCACAGTGCTTGTGAGGTCATAATAGCCTTCTGATGCTCACTATTTTCTCTGGGTTTGCATTAAAGAAGACTCTAGGACCTAGGGATTTGAAATGTGACGTGGCCCACTGTGGCTTTACCATCCTTTCTGCATTACATTCAGCAGAGCTCTGTTTACTGTTACTGCTTTTGTGAGGCATATTGTACACTCACTTTTTATGCCTCGAGCCTGTTTTCATCCACGGCCAATTGTCTGAGTGTACTCTACATTGTAATATCTCTGCAGCCCAGACTGTGCTGCATCGCTGCAACAGAAATGTATCAGAAGCCACCTCCATCATATCTACTGTGCAGGACCGGAACCACAGTGTCAGTCTTAGCACTGGGCATGTGCAAGGAGAATATTTTCTATTTAAAAAAGCAGCCCTCTGCAATGTCAAACAATACAGCACTGAATGTTAGAGAGTGTTAACTGTTTTGAAAAAGACAGCAAACACCTGGAAGTCCTTCCTTTCTACTATTTTCCAGTGAGAAAGGAAGCAATCTAACACTCAGGGCCTGCCCTGACCAATTTGCTGGTCAGGGCAGCCGCTTGCATCACAGTACATTCCAATGTTAATAAAAGCACACAGAAGCTGTATACATTTTTTGGGAGTTTGATTTATTTTAAATTAACACAAATACAAAATTAAAACCTATAATTGCACACTAAAACCATTATTTCAAAAAATAACTATTTCACATAAACCTCTGATTTTTACTGGGGCTGGGACAGTTGATTTGTGGTGGGGGGTGTGCCATAGTTTATGGGCGCTGTACGCAATATAGGCGTAGTTCTGTTAGTATAAAATAATAAGATGTACTTTGTTGATCCAAAATCGGAAAATTGTTTTGTTATGAAATTTAAATAAACTTTTTTTCTTTTAAAATGTTCGGCACCCCCGATGGGTTGATGCGCCCTTAGCATTCGCCTATACTGCCTATGCCAAGGGCCGGCCCAACACTGTTGAGTCCAGCTTTATCCCGAGGGAGCTCCATCCTGCTGCTACTAGAACTTTCAATTTGTCATTCCCCGTGGGTGGAGTAGTGTACACACCTGACATGAGAATTACATTTGGGCAAATGGAGCACATCTCCTGTTTCTCGGTTGGTGGGAGTGCTTTTCTCTCTTTTTCCTGCGGCCTCACTGGATGCTTGTGAATGCGTGAAAAATCATGCTCGGTGCAGCTTCAAAAAAATAAATAATATAATACAATAATAATACAATGCAGGTACGCATTTGTGGATATGTAGAGTTTTTTGGAGTAGAAAATTCCAACATGTATTGTCACCAGGGTGTGAGAGCTGGAACTTCTCCCCAGAACATTAACTGGTGGACTGTCTGTGGGCCAACACTGTGCTTATTTTACTGCCTACACATAAATGAGCTTCATGCTGTAATAGCATAACACACCCCTCATCTCCAGAAGTCACCCCGGCTGCTCCCACACTTCCCTTTGCCTTCGTTCCTGATTCATTTCTGTAAGCCTCAGATTAAATTGCATACTTATGTACCATTACAGGTCCTCCGACTTCAGCACTGAGTTGTTTATTTGCATAAATATTGATCGGACTTGCTGTTGAGTATTCAAATAGCAGCAGCGATATTCCCTTTTTAAACCGAGCACATTAATATAAAGCGCATGTTTCGCTCCACTGCTCTGCTGCCCCACTTGTTTAGCTGCAGAAGATCAGTGCGGTGTCAGGAAGCGTGTAGCACAGGGTCAGCCAAACATCTGCCTCTCACCTGGTGTCCCATTGCTGGCTACCTACTGTCCATCTCATTACCAAACTCTGTTGAGCTAATGAGATGCTCTTGGCTGTGTCTGGCTATATCAGCATATGCTCCTTCGATAGGATTTCTGTTTGATGTCATCTTGAGTTGTCAATTACAGAGCTGTGAGATCTGTCACAAACGAGCTGAGGACCAAAATGCAGAACACGGGAAACCAGAGATAGTCGGTAACCAGCTTTATTAGAGGCAATAGGCTGGTAGGAGACAACACGGCAGATAGTAGGCAAAGGGCTGGTCGGGGACAGGCGAGGGTTCCGGGAGAAGGCAGGACGGGAGTCGCAGGTACAGAACGGGTCAGGGAGCAGGCGAGGCAGGCTGGTCAGGGACAGGCGAGGGTTCCGGGAGAAGGCAGGATGGGAGTCGCAGGTACAGAACGGGTCAGGGAGCAGGCGAGGCAGGCTGGTCAGGGACAGGCGAGGGTTCCGGGAGAAGGCAGGACGGGAGTCGCAGGTACAGAACGGGTCAGGGAGCAGGCGAGGCAGGCTGGTCAGGGACAGGCAGGGTCGAAACCGGGAGAGCAATCTGAAGAGTAATGCGGGAAAGACTGGCATGCTGCAAAGTATGATCTGGCACTGAGGTGAAAGTGAAGTGGGCCTAAATACTAATGGAGCTGATGGGTGTAACAGAGTGAGAGAGAGAGAGAGACAGGGTGTGACTACCAGGTGACTAAGGAATGATCATGCAGAAAATAGGTGAGTGAGAAAGCAGACTGTGACAGAACCCCCCCCTTAATGGACGGCTCCAGACATCTAAACAATTCTTTTAAAGGAGACTCAAGAAAAAAAAACCCTACAGATACCGGGTGGAAGGTGGAGGTATGGGAAAGGTTAGTACTCGTCTGAGACTGCTCTCTCGGCCTCTCCCTCCTGGGAATCCTCGTCCTCCTCGCCCGATGACGCCTCCCCCTCCTCCTCGACGAAGCCTCTGGTCCGTAGCGGATGAGTACTCCCTGGCTTAACGCCTGGTTGAGCGTGGGTCCTAGACGGCTGCTTCGGGTAACGCAGGTGGAAGTCTCGGATGAGTTGAGGGTTGAGGATATGACGAGCCGGAACCCACTGCCTCTCCTCAGGACCATAGCCCTCCCAGTCCACCAAATATTGAACCCCTCTTCCTCTGAGACGGGAACGGAGTAGACGACGAAGGGTGTAGGTAGGGCCCCCATCGATCATCCTAGGGGGTGGTGGTGGAGGGGCGGCGGAAACCATAGGACTCTCCCGGACAGGTTTAATCCTAGAAACGTGGAAGGTGGGATGGATCTTCATGTTCCGGGGCAAACTCAGTCGAACTGCTGCAGGATTAATGACCTTGACAATCCTGAAGGGTCCAATAAACCTAGGCGCTAATTTCTTAGACTCCACCCGAAGGGGAATGTTCTGAGTGGAAAGCCACACTCTCTGGTCTACCTGGTATACAGGTGCCTTGGTGCGTCGGCGGTTCGCTGATGTGGCGTACCGGTTAGCAGACTGAAGCAGAGTTGTTCGAGCCTGCCTCCAAGTCCTCCGACAACGTCTGATGAAAGCCTGGACAGACGGACAGGTAACCTCCTTCTCCAATGCAGAGAACAATGGGGGTTGAAAACCGTAAGCACACTGAAAAGGGGAAAGACCAGTAGCGGAACTGATGAGGGTGTTGTGGGCATACTCCACCCACAGGAGTTGTTTTGACCAGGTCGTGGGATGATCGGAAGCCATGCAGCGGAGAGTGGTCTCCATCTCCTGATTCTTCCATTCGGTCTGGCCATTGGCCTGTGGGTGGAAACCGGAGGTGAGACTGACTGTTGCCCCGATCAATTCACAAAACTCCCTCCAAAACACAGAGGTGAATTGGGGCCCCCGGTCGGAAACCACATCAGTCGCCAGTCCGTGAATACGAAAAACATGGAGAAGAATCAGTTCTGCCGTCTCCTTAGCTGACGGGATTTTAGGCAGGGGTACGAAATGAGCCATCTTACTAAACCGATCTACCACCGTCAAGATGGCAGTATGTCCGTGGGACGGTGGTAGACCAGTCACAAAGTCCAATGAAATATGTGACCAAGGGCGACGTGGGACCGGTAATGGATGAAGGAGGCCAGCTGGCGCTTGGTGAGATGGTTTGTGCCGATTGCAAACAGGACAGGCGTTCACAAACTCCCGGGTGTCAGCCTCCAGCGTGGCCCACCAGAACCGTTGTAGGACCATCCCTCTGGTACGTTGAATTCCAGGGTGGCAGGAAAGTCTGGAGCTATGAGCCCACTGAAGCACCTCAGCCCTCAAAACCTGAGGCACAAACAAGCGGTTAAGAGGACAAGAACTAGGACCGGGTTGGTCCACCAAAGCGGTCTTAACCCTCTTCTCAATCTCCCAAGCGAGGACGCCGATCACTCGAGGAGCAGGAAGAATAGTGTCCGGAATACCCCGGGTGTCTCCCTCCCTCCCAAACTGCCGGGACAAAGCGTCGGCCTTCACGTTGCGGGAGCCCGGGCGGTAGGAGAGGAAAAAATTAAACCGGGTGAAAAATAACGACCACCTGGCTTGCCGAGAATTCAGTCTTTGTGCCGACCTGATGTACTCCAGGTTCTTATGGTCAGTCCAAACCTGAAATGGTTGTTCTGTCCCCTCAAGCCAGTGTCGCCACTCCTCCAACGCCAACTTGACTGCTAGCAGCTCCCGATTCCCCACGTCATAGTTTCTCTCCGCCGGACTCAATCTCTTCGAAAAGAAAGCACAGGGGTGGAGCTTCTGGTTCTCACCAGAACGTTGCGACAGGATGGCCCCCACCCCTACGTCAGAAGCATCCACCTCCACCACCAACTGACCAGCGGGGTCTGGTACTTTCAGGATAGGAGCCGAGGTAAACCGGCCCTTGAGGTCCTGAAAAACCTCCTCGGCTGCAGGGGACCATCGGAACGTCACCTTGGACGAGGTCAGGGCGGTGAGCGGGGCGGCCACTGTGCTGTAGCCACGGATGAACCGTCTGTAGAAGTTGGCGAATCCCAGGAAACGCTGCAGCTCCCTCCGGGAATCAGGGACCCGCCACGAGGTAACTGCTGAAACCTTAGAAGGATCCATCTCCACACTTCCTTGACCCACGATGTAGCCAAGAAAGGCGACCGAAGAAGTGTGAAACTCGCACTTCTCCGTCTTGACGAACAGCGAGTTCTCCAGAAGTCTCTGGAGGACTGTCTGGACATGATGGACGTGTTCCTTGAGGTTCTTTGAAAAAATCAAGATGTCGTCCAGATAGACAAAAACATAACGATCCAACATGTCTCGGAGTACGTCGTTCACCAACGCCTGGAAAACTGCAGGGGCGTTGGTAAGTCCAAATGGCATCATCAGGTACTCGTAATGTCCCGAAGAGGTGTTGAAGGCGGTCTTCCATTCGTCCCCCTCCCGGATTCGTACCAGGTGATAAGCGTTTCGTAGATCCAGCTTAGTGAAGATTGTAGCCCCCTGTAGTAACTCAAATGCTGACGAGATGAGTGGCAAGGGATAACGATTCTTCACCGTGACGTCGTTCAGGCCCCGATAGTCAATGCAGGGTCTCAGGGTCTTGTCCTTCTTCGCCACAAAAAAAAACCCTGCTCCTGCGGGTGATGTGGAAGGACGAATAATTCCCGCAGCCAGAGAGTCATTGACGTAAGTCTCCATGGCCTTCCTCTCCGGTGCCGAAAGCGAGTACAACCGGGCCTTGGGTGGGACTGCGCCTGGATGTAGCTCAATGGCGCAGTCATAGGGCCGATGAGGTGGGAGAGATGTCGCCTTAGCCTTGCTAAACACCTCCTTAAAGTCCAAATACTCCGCCGGAACCCCTGTGACATCCGGAACCAGGTTCATATCCACAGGTAGTTGAGGTGCGGCGGCCTGCTTGAGACAAACCTGATGACAGGAGGAACTCCAACCTAGGATGGACCCAGTTGCCCAGTCAATGTTCGGGTTGTGGCGGCGGAGCCACGGATAACCCAAAATCAGAGGGATTTGGGGGGACCGTAGCACATGAAACTGGATTGTCTCATGGTGGTTCCCCGACATGAGCATACGGACCGGTGTCGTCTGGTGTGTCACTGTTCCCAGCAGGTGACCATCCAAAGCATTAGCCGGTACCGGCTGGAGCAGCCGAACCTGTTGGATGCCCAGCTGTCGTGCGAGCTCCTCGTCAATGATGCTAACATCTGATCTGGAGTCGATAAAAACAGCCAGAGCCTGAGATTTGCCTGTCAGGAGGAGTCGAGCATGGCACAAGGGTCTTAGATTGGGGATCAACTCAGAGGTTTGGCCCACCAGTATACTCCCCATTACTGATGAGCTCTGCCTTTTACCGGACAACGGGAAACCCTATGTCCAGCCTGACCACAGTAAAGGCAAAGATTACCTCTTCGACGTAATTCCCTCTCCTCAGAGGTAAGACTGGTACGACCCACTTGCATGGGCTCGACCTCGTACCGTGAGTCAGAGTAGGAGTGGGAATTCTCCGCCGAACCCGGAAGTCGAAATCTCCCGGAAACCGGAAGTTGTTGTCGCGAGCAGCGGCCCGCCACTCGCGTCTGTTGCTCTCCTCTCCGAGTCTGGATTCGTCCGTCAATCCGAGAGGTGAACTCAATCAACCCATCCAAGGAAGCAGGGAGATCATAGGAAACCAGCTCATCTCTCATATAATCCGCTAATCCTCTCAGATATGCGTCACACTGCGCCGGCTCATTCCAGCTGCTGCGACGGCTGCTGGTGCGGAAGTCAATAGCGTAATCCACCACCGTGCCGGAACCCTGGCACAAACTCAGCAGACCTCCAGCAGCGTCGGGACCCAGACGAACGGGACCGAACACCTTCCGCATCTCCGCGGAAAATGCAGCAAAAGAGGCGCAGGTTGGTGTCTGCTGCTCCCACTCTGCAGTTCCCCATAAACGTGCTCTCCCCGTCAGATGATTAACGGTGAAAGCTACACGAGCCGCCTCGGAGGCGAAGGTGTGTGGCTGCAGTGAAAACAATATGGAACAGTTTGTGAGAAAAGGACTGCATCCCTCCGGCTCACCAGCGTAGCGTTCCGGCGTTCCCACACGAGGCTCCGGAGCGTATCCCGTCGACCCAGGGGCTGGAGCGAGCATCGGAGCTGCGGGCGGAGGGACGGTAGCAGCCATGGTAGCGGCTAGCTGTTGTACGGTGGCGGCCATCTGTTGCATCTGGGAGGTAAGGTAAGCCAGCGTTTGTCCCTGGGTTGAGGTTGCCTGGTGGGTCTCGATAGCTAAGGTAGCTATTGTGACCTCCTGTCTTTGGATGGCATCCTCAACCCTCTCAAAGCGGTCTCTAGGAGACCCGGTGTTTGCTTGGTCCATTTCTGGCCAGATCGTTCTGTCACAAACGAGCTGAGGACCAAAATGCAGAACACGGGAAACCAGAGATAGTCGGTAACCAGCTTTATTAGAGGCAATAGGCTGGTAGGAGACAACACGGCAGATAGTAGGCAAAGGGCTGGTCGGGGACAGGCGAGGGTTCCGGGAGAAGGCAGGACGGGAGTCGCAGGTACAGAACGGGTCAGGGAGCAGGCGAGGCAGGCTGGTCAGGGACAGGCGAGGGTTCCGGGAGAAGGCAGGACGGGAGTCGCAGGTACAGAACGGGTCAGGGAGCAGGCGAGGCAGGCTGGTCAGGGACAGGCAGGGTCGAAACCGGGAGAAGGCAGGACGGGAGTCGCAGGTACAGAACGGGTCAGGGAGCAGGCGAGGCAGGCTGGTCAGGGACAGGCGAGGGTTCCGGGAGAAGGCAGGACGGGAGTCGCAGGTACAGAACGGGTCAGGGAGCAGGCGAGGCAGGCTGGTCAGGGACAGGCAGGGTCGAAACCGGGAGAGCAATCTGAAGAGTAATGCGGGAAAGACTGGCATGCTGCAAAGTACGATCTGGCACTGAGGTGAAAGTGAAGTGGGCCTAAATACTAATGGAGCTGATGGGTGTAACAGAGTGAGAGAGAGAGAGACAGGGTGTGACTACCAGGTGACTAAGGAATGTTAATGCAGAAAATAGGTGAGTGAGAAAGCAGACTGTGACAAGATCAGAACAGGACTGAAGGAAAGGTCAAGTCTTGGCACTGTTGAGTTAAAAAGATAAATTCCCTTACATGACGTTAATAAACCTTTTTATTTAGCAAATGTAAAAATAACAGTCTTACCTTGGTGAACTGATATATGTTATAATTATCTCTGAATTTCTCATTACATTAATTAATAGTTGATAGTCAGAAAATAAATTGCGAATAATTTTGTTTATTGGTAAACAATAAATCCAAACAATGGGCCTCATGTAGCAAATGATAAGTCGTCAACAGAAAATGGGAACGATTACTATAAGTAATGGGTTTAAGTCATTCTAGGCAAATGTATTCTAGTAAACTTAATTTTTTGGGATTTGGTTGTTAAAAGAAAAAGTAATGTTATTATTATTCTCTTAGGATTTGGTGATCATGAGGGGAATTTGTACCACTTTTTCTGACATTTTAAAGATCATGCAACTCAATTGAAAAAACATTAAATTAACTATTAGCTGCAGTCCAAATTCTCAAAAACTAAAAGTCCTTTTTTTCTATGAGGTTTGCTTATAAAAGTAAACCCATTAACCGCCCAAACCTGGTATAAATTGCAAAATGTTAACTCAAACACCACCTGTTCATGAGTGGGTGCCCATTTAGCTTATTCGACACCTACTCAAATTTGGAAAGCATGAACAGAATGTAACAGAATGTTTATTTTACAACTCAAAATGTATTAAAAGAAAGGCATTATATTGTTTAGATCAAAAAAGTATTACCGCCTGCAGAGAATGGACTTGTGAATTCAAAGTGGTTCTCATAAGTAACACATTTCCTGCAGACATGAACAAGAGAAAAGCATCAATCAATCCAAGCAGTATGAGGTAGCTGTATGGATATAAGATTTGTGGTGGTGTGGGCCGGGGGTTTATTTGGTGCTCATTACATTTACATTTTAGAGTAACTGCAGCCACCACAGAATCAATTTTGACTGATTACCTGTCCCATTAATATTTAAAATGTGTCTCAAAATGCTTTAAATCTTCCATAAAAGATCAGTTGAATTCATATCTGATGTAATTCACTTTAACACGATTGTCATGCTCTCTAAATTAGCGCGTTGTTGGCAGCCCTATTTTCATCCTTGAGAACGGCACTTCTATCAAGAAAGAAACATACAATGGAATGAAGATAATCACTCGGACTTATTATTGTATGCCCGGGTAGTGATTAGAGTCTGATTAGCTTTCTCAGGGAACACTGGTTAGATTCAATGCCAGGACATTTGCTATAGCTGCCTATTTGCTGGGGATAATACCAAATACAATGCATATTGTCATGAATAATTAACTAAACTAGCATTACAAGAAAAGGAATTTTTAAAATATAATTCAAAACTGTAGTTTGCAGAGGCGCTTTGCAGTAAAACACCTCACTCCCATCCTAAGCAGACCGCAAGTAATTACAATCTATAAAGGAATGTGGAAATGGAATCCTCGTCATAGTTCACTCAGTGCAGTCTGTCATACAATTTTATGGCAAAATTCCTGAGGGAGAAGCCGAGGCTTTCTCTCTGCTAGCAGCCTGGTTTCAGTTGAGTGGGAGCAGTGAGTCTGATGTGTTTGTCTGTTTAATCTGATAACAGTATTTTATCAGTTAGCACTAACTACTGATGTATCTGCACAGTCTTAATTAAAGAGACTACCATGGACAGATAAGCCAGAACGATGGGAATGTTTCATTGAAAAGTACATCTGCCTAAATAAGGAACCGATTGCGATGTTAACAGGAAAGATAATTAGTCGTTTTCGGACAACGTTATGTAGAGATTAATAACCTCATCATGCCCAACAGTTCTCAGTCCTGCAATGACGCACTTTGAATTAGGGTAACATTGTGGAAGCGTATAGACTCCTTGCAGCCTATTTCAGGCAGAGATACTAAGATATTTGTGCTCCAGTACTTTGTCTGATCAAAGTGCCGATATGTAGAGCACAGACTTGCGTCTTTGCTCTAAGCTGTGTGGGTTTGAAACCCTGTGCTGCCACTTTGCACTAATATAATGTTGTGATTCCGTGATAAGGTCATCAGGCTGCCAGTCAGGGCCGAGAGCCATGTCTGTGTTCTGTATCGGCTTCCTGTAGCCCTCTAAATGTCTGACAGGATCCAGAGCCCGGACGGCAGTGTGGCACCATCCTTCACTTGGCAAGCTCGCCATATGCACATTTCATCATGTGAAATAGAGACGAGGCCAAGAGTCTCCGAGCCGGCGAGTGACGGAAAGCCCCTGTCACATGAATTAACTCCTGTATGTATGATGGAGCGCTGGCCCTTGCTGAGGGCACTTTACAAACCCCACCTCCCCCCTTCTTCGCCTTACTATTATCCTCCTTAAGGCTTATCGCATGGAGCCCATTCATCTGTTCAGTGTTGAAACATGGCAGAGAGCAATGATATCTGATGGCACCTCCAAGCATCCACCGAGTATACAAGGACCCGCCTCGGCAAAGAGAGAGAGGAGGGTGGGCTGAGTGGTGAGCGGTGGGTAGTGGGTGGGGGACGGTGGGCAGCATGGCTAAAGCCTTGAAATTGAATGTGCATAGCAGGTCTTTGTGGTGGTCATTGTGTTTATGACTTCGAAGACTAGGTAATTATTTGATGTGGAAATACACCAATCTTAACAACGTAAATAGAAAAGTGAAGCAGCCACTGGGATAGAAAACCAATCCACCATGCCATTCATTGAGATGCAGATTTGATGGAGGTCCTGTAATATTATTGATAGGGGAAAATACATAAACAACAGTTTTATCCTAGAGGTTGCAATGTTGAGGCGGTAGGACTGGAAGAAAAGCTTGTGAAGCGTTAAATGAAAATGGTTCATCGTCTGGGGACCTTGAAGGTGTCATTTCATGCCAATCAGATCTTTTGATTCGATTTACTACTTGGGTTAAAATGAGAAACTGCAAGGCAAGGATTCTCCAGTCAGTATTTCTTATATTTGAACAGTGTAGTATATTTAGCTTTTTTCCTTACATTTCTTGTCATATGATGACATTCAGGAAGAATATTATTGTCTTTCTTATCGTTTCAGCACTGCAATTAGCATTTAAGAGAAAAGTAGGCCTATTCGAAAGATAATTGGAGCAGAACAACTTTCTTTCTGGAGTAAAAAACTAAAATGCACATGAGGTGGGAGCAGGTCAAAAAAATAAAATTTTGATTTGAAATATGTCCAGAATAGATACATAGCTTTGAAATTTGCCCAGGCAATCTGTGATATATATGAATTATTCAGTCTGGAACAACATTGTATCCGTCACTCTCTACTGCAAGAACAGAACACAATAAAAAAGGAATATTTTAATAAATAGTGCAACTGAGATTTATAGAGAAAGTCTAGCTTTACCTTTCATGACTTGACTATATTGTTACTTTCAGATGTTAGTTAAATGGCCATTTCCGTGCCATACCTCCCCTTGCCTGCCACTAATCTTGCACTCCCACTGTTAAATATAATGTTCTAGAGACCAAGGAAACTCAGCCTTAATACTGACCAAAGTGTTGGCCAAGGGAAAATGTGTCATAACGGTGACACTGAAGTAAAGGCCACTAGATTACAGAAATGGGATCCATTATCTCCATTTTCCAATTTGCGGCAGTGACCAGAAGATATTTTGACCCTATGTCGCGAAAAGAAAGGTCACGTGGGAAGCATTATTAACAAAACTACACTCATCATCTAGAATATTTCCAAGATGTCCTCTGCTCCAAAAAAGAGTATCTGGAACATCTCATCAGTCATTTGTGTTGATCAGCAACCCTTTTTAACCTTTTCCATTATTACCGTAATGTCATGGAACAGAGCAGTTAGCTTCTGACTCGATGAACCTTGACGGTGTAGAGAAGCCTCTGGAAGCAGCAGCGTAAAGGAGTGATGATTGGTTAATTCCGGGGGATTGACCTAACACGAACTGCAGCACACGTTCTTCTCTAACCTCCCTTTGCCGAGCTGCTCTTATTTCAGTGTCAGCCTGAATGGCTTTCACTGGCAGCTTTCCATTCAAGAAAAGAAGCAAGAAACTATGTGACTTTTTCAGATCATCACAAAGGATCTTTTCCTGAACTTCACTATTCAGGCAGATAAGTTGATATGGTTATCATGACTTCACGTGCATTTATATTGCACTTTATTATGAAATGTGCTCAGTTGAAGCCGAGTCAGATGTAATATTCTCAATCATTAATATTGTTCAGCAGCTTATTGATTGTTTTTTTATGTTCTTATTTGAGGCTGCAACAAACCTCCCTTTGATTCTAACTGACAAAGGTGCTATGGAAAATGTGTCTTCCACATACTGTACTGTATATTGAATTAGTTCTTCCAAATGAGTTTTTGAAAGTAGCAAACACCCTTAAGCAATTTACTGCGTTTTTGTGTTTATTTAAAAAAAAAAACACAAAACTATTAACAGTTAATAATTCCCTCAAACGCACCGAGATGGCCTCACTAAAAGACAATTAAATGATGTTCCCTCTGGTTTCCAAATGATTTACCCAAACAAAACTGCTGCCTCAACATTAAGCGCTCAATGAGACTGTCAGCATACAAAAGGCCACACAGAGGGTTCATTTTTTAAATCATGACATTAAAACATCATTATTACAGCTCTTTTGTTCGCCCATGGCTGCTGGGAAGGGTTCAATGTTATTCATTAACAACAATTATGGCAGCCATCAAAGAGCTACAGCTGCGGTTCTGGGAACAAAGCTCATCTCTTCCCTTTGACAATAGCTCGACACAGGTGTACTGTATGCTAACATTCTAAACCGCTCTTGCTGCTAGACATTCATTCACCTTTTAGTGTTGCAAATAGTTGATTTAATCCAAACTCACTCAATTTGTATGATGTTATTCAAATTGGAAATCTTTTCATTGACGTTCATCTCATATGAAGTAAAAAGGGATTACCTTCTTAACTTGCCTGACATGGAAAAGTTGAGATGATGAAGAGCATTTATTTATTAATGATTTAACCTCCCAAGTAGTCCATTTGCAGTGAAAAACACCCTTGTGGATTCTAAGTTTCCCCAGTTTGTGTAATTAATTTAGAGATCACATTCTGACAAACTTGAAAGAAAAAAAAATTGCTTAGCCGCAGCTAAATTCAGGCCATGGAGTCATCCATCAATTTGTAATGCCTGGAGAACTCTGAAGCAATTCTCTGTGCTTGAAAGAAAGTGTAAGAATAGCACACACACACACACACACACACACACACACACACACACACACACACACACACACACACACACACACACACACACACACACACACACACACACACACACACACACACACACACACACACACACACACACACACACACACACACACACACACACACACACACACACACACACCACACACACACACACACACACACAACACACACACACTGAGATCTCTGAGCAAGGTAATCATGGCTTTTAGACATTCTCTCCATTTGTCGTTCAGTAGAGCTTAACTTGGCTTGAAAATTGGTCTGTTGAAGGACCAAAGTGCCCAGCAGCTACTGCCATGTCGACTGAACACACATTATTTCAGCCAGTGGTCCATGTTGCATTAACTAGTTCAACAGTCAAATCAGAAAATGTATCTTTTAATATTTTAAATATAATTGTGTAGCCTCTGGGACGAATGTATAACATGTAGTAGCTGATCTCAAACACTATTTCAGGGTATTAACTGTATTGTATTGGGTTTAACTAAATACAAAATCATTCTAACTAAGGTATGTTTCTACAATGCTGTTGTGTTTCTGTTGAACAGTTGTTGAACAGAAAATATATATCATAATGTCAGGGTCTAAATTCTATCAAATTTGACTACATCCATGCCAATAAAAAAAAACAGTCACTATGTTTTTACTTCCCTTTCGCATTCATATCTTAGAGCTTTAGACTTGTACTGTAGGCTTGTTAACTCTGCAGTTATGATTCACAAAATAGAAAATGTGCTTTTACAGATTCTTGGAAGGATCTTTGTTTTCCACAGCATCACTGTAAGTCACTTTATAGTGCAGGCAGGCATACTGTATTTAAACTGAATAATCACTCCAACCTGCTGCTTTAAAAGCTTTGAAATCGGTTTCTCATATTTATATTTGAAAATGTAAATAAGCGTATTAAACTGGTCAGTGCTTTAAAACCGGGCCTTGTGTCACACTGCCTGTTCAAACCTTTAGAAGACCAGTTGCTCCTCTAATATGTTCATTACAGTCTCATCATACTTTGTTCCTGGCTGTTGTTTTTGGCAGGCCAGTTGGCGGTGGGAACCTGTGAGATCGTGATGCTCAACAGAGACAGTAGCGTTCCCAGACGGACCATCGCCAGGCAGACGGCCCGCTGCGCCTGCCGGAGAGGCCAAATCGCCGGGACCACCAGGGCCAGGCCAGCGTGTGTGGAAGGTGAGTTCAAAGACCTTTCTAGCCTAGGGGAAA
This sequence comes from Harpagifer antarcticus, assembly GCA_902827135.1. Lineage (NCBI taxonomy): Eukaryota > Metazoa > Chordata > Actinopteri > Perciformes > Harpagiferidae > Harpagifer > Harpagifer antarcticus. The sequence continues at coordinate 3,908,632 of CADEHL010001049.1, read as the reverse complement.
GGAAATTATTTTAACAGATTTTAGTTGTAAAGTCAAAACAAACCGGGTTGAGAGGGTTACTTTAACAAAGCATCCTGTTACAGTTCAATTGGTTACTATAAGTAACACATTTCAAATAATTTAACTTAAGTGTATGACAGAACCATGTAACCATAGAAAAGAAGAAACTAAGATATTACGTTTTAAAATAGTGTCCTCTGTGTCCTCCTTTTACAAGAAACCAAATATGCTCTTCTTTTATAAAAGCCACTGAAATGTAAAAAAGAGAAGAAATCTCGAACCAAAACAAGCCTATGGATTCCAGATTACATTTTAAGATAGGCTAACTAATGTATTGTATCGTTTCACTAAGGTTATTTTAGTCAAAGAAATATAGTAAAAGTATACACAGGTTTTTTTTCAACAAATCCATTGTTCACCTAGTGCATTTAAAAATGTATGTAAGTAAGCAATGATGAAATGTCCCTTAGCTGGTCCTTGGGAACCATAGCAACAGTCACATTTTCTCTGTAATTGAATTTATTGGAAGCTTTGCCATTTATTGAAATACAACCAGTCCATGATAGACTCACCACGATGTATCATTCTGGCAGTGGGTCAGCCCCTTCTAATGTTAGTTTATATGGGGTCCACTGCATGACTCCCTACCTCAGACCACTGTATTACTTGCACAGCAGTTTAAAGCAATGATTAAACTATATTTACTATGTGCATCTATTTAGTTGTAAGCATATTTTCCCTTTAATGTGCACCATTGGATAACTGCTTTTGAAGCAATGGTGAATATGAAGTTGATGATGTACTGTGAAGTCAAGTTATGAATATTTAGTCAAGACACAGTTTAGCACATAAGCCCCTGTAAAATGTTAAATGGTATTTCTTAAACTCAAACGGACCTTAATAAGAGCTTCAGATGCTCATGGGCAAATTGGGCATTAAACAGAGCTACATTAGCTGTTGTTGCTTATTTCTTGTCTTTATGCTAAGCTTAGGTAATCAGCTGCTTACAGTCGCTTCATATTAAACTAACAGAAATTAGCGTGGTAATGGGAAGCTCTTTAAAATATAACATATACACACATTATAACCAACTCAAACTAAATCCAATCCCAGTTGGAGACACTTTTTGTTAATCCTCTTTATAATGTATTACATGAAATAACATTAAAGTTAAATACAGCAGGGACTAAAAATACACAAAATAAACAGTGGTAATGACATGTAGTATCATTAACTCTGCTACAACAGAATCCACAAGCATTTTAGTCTGACATTTTGACGTAACGGGAACATTGTGAAAAATCAGAACAGGAAAAGTCCAGGTGTAACTATTACCATTATTGATGGATCTATTCCATTATATGTACCATGCTTCTGAACCTGTGTGCATAACACAAAGGACCTACATTGGGTACAGCAGAGAGCAATGCAGTCGCTTTACATTTCCTATCAGTCTCAACCATTTATAGTCACCTTATCCCTGCTCAAATACACACACACATACATTCTTTTTTTGTTTGTCTTAATTGAACAAAGAACATACATAACAATACTACTCCAAACGAGAAGAGATCATACATCCAGACTTTAGCTAATTGCTCCTTTCAATCTGCAGGTACACACAAAACAATCACTTACACAAAACATTACTCAGAGTCTACCACACTAACTGTTATTAAGCCGATTACAGTTACAAGTACAAATATATAAAATATTAATACCAGCACATTTATCTGTACCAGTATAACATTTCAACTCATTTCAAAACACAAATCACACGCAAATTAGGGTTGGAAAGACTGATTGCTCAATATTCACTTTTTGGGAGAAAAGAGTGAAAGTCTGTGTGCACGTTTTAAGCTCAGCAGGAATCAAATTTCAGAAAGCAGATTGTGCCTCAGTGGGATGTTTAAATATACATATAGGACAGATCTTAAGGTTCTGCCCATTTGCTCGGCTGGAAAAAGCTCCTCAGTGGCTGAAAAGCAGCGTTTTAAATGATCTTGAATACCAATCGTACTTATAAAACAGAGTGAGATTTTCAAAATGTAGGAGGTTGTATTGAGAAATATATTGCAATGATGGTGATTTAATGATTTCTTAACAAAAACGTTTAAGGCTTGTTTAAAAAGAACATCAATTGGTTTCAGCACAGTCTTACTTGCCTGGGACTGGCAGGTTATACAATACTGAAGATATGAGTGTCATGGCTTACAAAAAAGGTTTGGGAGACTTCTATTGTCAACTAGTTCCTATTGTGTTTGAGTTTAAAAATCGGATATTTCAATTTTCCGACTATGTTTTTAACATTTGGAATAAATAATTTAAATCGACAAAAAATATATATCCCATAAGGATGAGGCTGACACGATAGTCAAGCGTAACAGCGTTTAGTGTCTGAGCTGTACAGCTGCATGAATATGATTGGGTATAACTAGCTACAGCTTTGAATGAGCCGTCCATTGTAAAGCATGCTGCAAAGAGCTGATGAAATCCGCTAACACAGGCACAACTTCAGCCTTCTACCTGAACCAAGGCAACAATTCATCAATTACATGTGTGCTTTTCCTGCTGTGAGAAATATAAAATGTCCCTTGTCAGATTTTCCTTTCCTACCCATTCATGAATAGTGGGCCAGTAGTTGTATTCTAGTAGTCTGTTGACACTGGACCTTTCATTTGTAAAAAAAAAAAAAAGGTCCAGTAGGGAGGTTACATGTATTACGATGATATAAGTGATTTTGTTACATACAATGTTTATGTAAGGACTACTCTTAATTGCAACAGGCATGGCTAAAAGTCATAGTAGCTTTGCTAAAGGCTCAAATAAATCCTCCACACTTTAAAAATGGAGCATCTTCAGTAGTATGGAAGTTGTTTGTCAACAAAAGGATCCAAAACAGATAATGTAATGTGTACAGTTAGCAGTTTAATAAGATGGGAATAACACTTATTTCAACATTTTACAAAGGAGCATGAGGTGGAGTATTACCAGAGCCAAAAACATGTGACGATAACCCTACATTCAAACACTGGCATGGCCCAGCAGCTGAACATCTGACAGGCTGCTTTAATGATGCAGAGAATTAACAATAAAATCACAACGTTAAAGTAAAAAATAATTAGGTGCATCCAGGTCCTGATTCGGATCTACTTGGATATACTTCCTCACTCGATGATGCTACACCTTTTCAAGTTCAGTGACAATCTGGCTGGTACTTTTTCCGTTCTCCTGCTAACAAACAGACAAACAAACCTAGGAACAAACTGAACCGAAAACAAATGAAGTCATTAGACTGTGATTTAAGAAATACCCTATTTTAAGGACATATCGCCTATCCCCATCCTAGACATCGAATAAAAGTCAGCCTCAAGGAAAGAAAAAGGTTAAAAATAAGTAAATGTATAGTCTTCCTTCTTTCTCCATTAAAAGCAACTGGCAATGTAATTTGGTAGTTTAACCAGCGAATCAATAATCACTTTGCTTGTCTCCCTTCTTGATGCCATTAAGACTCTGTGACTCCTAACTATGTGATTGGTGTTCTGTGTTAAAACTCCTCCAGTCAGCCAGGGTGGCATCAGCAGTTTAGTTATCTCTTTTACCTCTTTTGTTTCTTTCATGTTGAATTTTCCTCTTCCTGTGATGCTATAATATAATCCAGGTGCATAAAGATCTCTTGTAATAGAGTAGTAGTGTGATTCTCATCCACTTTCTAAGATAAGAATTTAGACTTGAGAGCCCCCTCTGTGTTATTGGACAATATCTAAAGTAGGGTGATAAGACCGATGAGTCCATCTGCAACGCTGATTGGATCGCACAATCGCATGCATCAGATGCATCAGATGCACTATTAGTTCCATCACGCCATGACTCATGTTAGCCTTAATCTAATAGCCCTGACATGAGAGCGCAGTCCCACAGCCGGTGTCACGCTCCCCCCCACACTGCCTTCAACCAGCACTGCAGACGCCTCTCTGTAACACTCAACAGATGCTAATTAACTTACAGAGAGCTATGATTACAGCAGCAGGAAATTGATTATTACTGGCTTCCCGCCGCAGCACACCCTACACTCCATTAATAGCCAGTGCATTAAAGATGCAACCTGTTGCTCGCAGGCTCGTTGAAAGGCTTTCTGCTGACAAGTGAAAACGGTATCCATCATCACGAGGCTTTAAAGTGGAAGTTTTGCATATCACATTAAATGCAGTAGCGCTGCCTCTGTTCAGATATCCTCCATGACCTTAAGCTCGGGATATATTCACTTACACTTGCTTTTCATGTGAATTCCAATAAATGCCTCTTTGCCCTTCTAAGCACATAAATCAATTTACTAACATGTTTATTCATTTGCATCTCCAACTGAGGCTCGGGCATACTCAAGTCTTTTGTATACTGAGCTGTTATTAACACAGCAAGGGCTCGATGTCCTCTGGGTCAATTTAATATAGCTCATCCAAAGAAGCAGCGAGGATGGATCACTGCCTTTTTGAGATGAGTGGTGGTGGACTGGTGACCTTTTAAGGAAAGTTGCATCATCGCTGACTGACTGTTGTGAGTAAGCAAAGGTCAGGAACTCTGTCCGAATGTTGAACTCTCACTTTCAACACATCAGACACAATATTGCTTTCCAGTGAGTTGATATTAATAAATTAGTTGAGAGTAAGATAATTACCATCACCTTGTTCTGGTCAATGGTCTGGTCATTTCAATGATTTCGCTTTCACCCGATGATATCAATTATTTCTGTTATTTCTGTACTTCCAGTCAAAAAAATAAAAGCTGCACATTGGATGTTTGCCTTGCTCCCCACATGAGAAAGTTCAAAGTCATGTATATTCACTGTGATGTGGGCGATGCCCCCTAACAAGACACATAAAAGGAGAAATCTCTCAGCAGTGTCTGACTGCCAGACACAAAAGACCTGGTATTACACATAATTTTAGTGATTCACAGGATTCTAAATAAATACGTAACTGTTGTTTGGCGTTTTGCCTTAAAAGAGGTAGAAACAGGAATGCATAAAAAGAGGTGGGAATGGAGAAAACGTTTCAGTTAAGAACCAGTTCCAAATTTTCCAATCCATCAGAACTGCACATCTCTTAAGGTTGGCATGTCTCTTAGAATGGCAGTGCAAGAGTCATGGAAGAATGATTGAGTGTATTTTATTTTTGGCTTATTGCCTTTGACAAGAAACATTGTGATTTATTTCAATATATCTAGGCATGCATGTCTTTTTTTTTCTTAAAAATGATTGAGTCACTTTATATTTGTTATCCAAGTTTTAAAGAAAAGAAACCTTGTAATATATTATAACATTCTAATGTTATGAGGCCGACCTATTTACATTATGTTTAGATAATACACAGATAGGGAGAAGGGGTGGGATTCAATAAGTGTAAACTTCTTCCCACCCCATTTCAGATGTGTAATTAAGTAGATTATTTGTTTATACATAATGTAGAATCAGTAATGTTTTTGTATATACATTTGACACTGATTAATTTTGTATTGTATAAGAATTCTCATGTTACATTTTTGTATTATTGTTTTACACATTCTAAATAAATCTAATCAATTAAAATCCAAAAATCAATAATCAAACACCTGTGTTGATGCTAAAAACCTATGCAGGCCTCCTTTTTTCCACGCAGAAAATGTATTACATTACATTACATTGCATTTAGCTGACACTTTTATCCAAAGCGACTTACAATAAGTGCGTTCGACCAACAAAATACAAACTTGAAGAAAACAGAATCATATAAGTACATCAGGTTTCATAGAGCAAAAACATTTCAAGTGCTACTCAACTGCCTTTAGGACAGCCAGTCCTTTATTAGTATATAAGTGCTTTGTTAATAGTTCTATTGCTCGAAGTGGAGTCGAAAGGGATGAGTTTTCGGTCTGCGCCGGAAGGTGTGTAAGCTATCTGCTGTCCTGATGTCAATGGGGAGCTCATTCCACCATTTTGGAGCCAGGATAGCAAACCCACGTGTTTTTGCTGATGGGAACTTGGGTCCCCTTCGCAGCGAGGGTGCAGCGAGCTGTTTGGTTGATGCAGAGCGGAGTGCACGTGCTGGGGTGTACGGTTTAACCATGTCCTGGATGTAGGAAGTTTCTTAAATTTTTTATTGGAAAAATATCTGCTCTTAGGCTAGCTCACACTAGTGCTACCCCCGATCCTGCTCCCTCTCTGTGCCCTGCTGTCCTCGACCACTTTGAGCCTATTTCCCTCTCTTCTCTCTCGGACATAGTGGAGCACCTGCGACCGACAAGCTGCTCCTCGGACAGCATTCCCTCACGCCTTCTCAAAGAGGTTTTTCATTCAGTTGGAGCAAGTATTTTATTACTTTTAAACACCTCTCTTACCTCAGGATGTGTCCCAGCTGCCTTTAAACATGCCGTGGTTACCCCACTACTTAAAAAGAAAAGTCTCGACCCCTCCACTCTCGCAAATTTTAGGCCCATCTCCCAGCTACCGTTTTTATCAAAAGCCCTGGAGCGCGTAGTCTACGCCCAGCTGCAGTCTTTTTTAATCCTTCATGGCATCCATGAAAAGTTTCAGTCTGGCTTCAAACCCATGCACAGCACTGAAACAGCCCTTTTAAGAGTTTTTAACGATCTGCTCCTAGCCGCCGACTCAGGTAGCCCAGCTGTCTTGGTGCTGTTGGACCTGACAGCTGCCTTCGACACCGTGGACCATGGCATCCTGCTGTCACGGCTTGAACAGTCCGCTGGCATCACAGGCTCTGCCCTCGCATGGTTCAGGTCCTACCTTAAGGACCGTAGCTTTTCAGTGCAGCTAGGTGCCTTCTCCTCTGCCAAAGCCCCTCTTACCTGTGGGGTCCCCCAAGGCTCGATTCTGGGCCCCATCCTGTTCCTACTATACATACTGCCCCTAGGTTCTATTCTAACAAAACACAACATTCCCTTCCACTGCTACGCTGACGACGTCCAGATTTATCTCCCGCTCAAAGCAAACATAACACAGTCACTACAGCAGTTGATGGACTGCTTAACGGAGATCAAATCCTGGCTGAGCAACAACTTCCTGACTCTTAACGAGGGCAAGACGGAGGTCATCTTTTTTGGACCACAACCTCCAGCCTCTCAGGTTGATATTCTGGGCTCCCTCCAACTAAACATCCTCCCTTCGGTCATGAACCTTGGCGTGACCTTGACGAACACTTTTAAATTCGATAAGCAGGTCAGCAGCGTAGTCAAATCCTGCTTTTTTAAAATAAGACTATTAGCCAAAACCAAGTCCTATTTATCTTTTAAAGACATGGAAAGGGTCATCAACGCCTTTGTGACCTCGAGACTGGACTATTGCAACGCTCTGTATGTGGGTATGGACCACGCGTCAATTAAACGCCTGCAGCTGGTCCAAAATGCAGCTGCACGTTTGCTGACTGGACACAAAAAGCGCGACCACATCACCCCAATTCTGGCCTCACTACACTGGCTTCCAGTTCAGTTCAGAATTGATTTTAAAATCCTTTTATTCGTTTTTAAAGCTCTAAATGGGCTGGCTCCGGCCTATATAGTTGAACTCCTCCAGCGCTACACCCCAGCCAGAGCTTTAAGGTCTGCTGACCAGCTGCTGCTGGTAGTGCCGAAGACTAGGCTCAAAACACGAGGGCACCGAGCCTTCGCAGCAGCTGGCCCGAGGCTCTGGAACACTCTGCCCCTCCATGTGAGGTCGGCCCAGACCCTAGGGGTTTTTAAATCATATCTAAAAACTCACTTCTTCTCTCAGGCTTTCTAGCTAGAGCGGAGCACGACTACTGACATTTCCCTGTGTATTGTTTTTTATATTTGCTGTTGCTAAATGACTGTCTTTTTTACAATTGCACTGCAGTAAAATGTTTTTATTACATGTACAGCACTTTGGCTCGACCAAACATCGTTTTTAAATGTGCTTTATAAATAAAATTTGATTTGATTTGATTTTGATTTGAAGGGCCAGATCCATTCGCAGCATGGTACGCAAGTACCATTGTCTTGAAGTGGATTCTAGCAGTTACCGGAAGCCAGTGGAGGGAGCGGAAGAGCGGCATGGTGTGGGAGAATTTAGGAAGGTTGAAGACCAGACGAGCCGCTGCATTCTGGATGAGCTGCAGAGGTCGGATGGCACATGCAGGTAGACCAGCCAGGAGGGAGTTGCAGTAGTCTAGGCGTGAGATGACGAGAGCCTGGACCAGAACCTGCGTTGTTTTCTGGGTCAGCTGGGGACGTATCCTCCTGATGTTGTAAAGCGTGTATCTGCAGCAGCGGGTTGTAGCAGCTATGTTTGCAGTGAAGGACAGGTTGTTATCTAGGATCACACCCAGATTCCTTGCAGTCTGAGTCAGGGAAACAACAGAGGTGCCGATGTTGATTGTCAGGTCAAGAGTGGGACAATCTTTTCCCGGATGGAAAAGCAGTTCAGTCTTGTCAAGGTTGAGTTTGAGGTGATGAGCAGACATCCACTGAGAGATGTCAGCTAGACAAGCAGATATGCGTGCGACGACCTGGGTCTCTGAGCGGGGAAAGGACAGAATTAATTGGGTGTCGTCAGCGTAGCAGTGGTATGAAAAACCATGCGGGCTAATGACAGATCCGAGCGAGTTTGTGTACAAGGAGAAGAGGAGGGGACCAAGAACAGAGCCCTGAGGGACCCCTGTAGTTAATTGACAAGGGTCGGACTCCGACCCTCTCCAAGTAACCCTGTAGGTGCGGTCTTTGAGGTATGAGGTGATGAGGGAAAGTGCAGAGCCTGAAACTCCAAGTTTTTGGAGAGTGCGAAGGAGGATCTGATGATTCACCGTGTCGAATGCAGCAGACAGGTCCAAAAGGATTATGACAGAGGAGAGGGAGGCTGCTTTAGCAGTGTGCAGTTCCTCAGTGACAGCAAGGAGGGCAGTTTCTGTGGAGTGACCTGCCTTGAAACCAGACTGGTGCGGATGTATCATGAATCAATGAAGACTGATAAGCAGAGTCAATGATGACATTTTAAATCAGCAGCGTTCCCGGTTCAGATCCGGGCGTTTTTCACTCACAAGGACGATAACGCAAACGGACCGTAATCATTATCAAAAAAGTCTTCCGTCCACACGCAACAGGCACCAGAAACGTGTCCATTCACACGAGAACGCTCGAAAGCGCTGGAGACGCTGTAGTACATATGCCAGGCATGTAAGTGGCGCTGTACTCCTGCCACAAAAGCAGCGAAGAAGACTTCCTGCGCATGGTTGCCCTTCTGTTTATTCTCCGCTGTGGACGCTCTGGCTCTTTTTCTCCCTCCCCGAGGCAAGCGTTTGCTCCTGCTGTAATTCTCTCCGGTAGTCCACCAGCAGATGAAAAACACCCACCTCTCCGCCTCTTCCAAGGGACGAGGGGACCGTGCGGCAGAGTTTCAGTTAGATTTTTTTTCGACGGTCAACATGTCCGTTAAAGTTTAAATCTTCCGGACAAAATTAGAAAAGTTCCGGTCAAAGGTCTTCTTTGTTATTTATTGAGCTTCAAAACAAATTGATAACGACTATATATAATGATATAAGAATAATAAACGGAGCCTCTCTTTTCCTCCCCCTCTTCTGATAGCCCAGCAGCTGATCTCTGAGCAGGAGATGCGGGGCTATAGAGAACCGCAGTGACGCGTCCTAAAACCCGGATGTAAACTCCTTCCGGTTCCTTCGTCAAAAACACAATGCAATTCCTCCATAGGATTTTGGAAAATAGCTCGAAATAAGGTCTGTAGTTGAAACACATTTAAGAGACGGATCACGTTTTGCTCCGCCGGATAATCTCCACATGTCTATCCTACTTTTATAATTTTCAAATCATAAATCTAGTCGCCAGAAGCAAAATGCTAACGTTATGCTATAAACGAACTACAGCAGGGTCGCTGCTTCAACGTCACGCCAACTTAAGATCCATATTCAAACATACAGATTGTAAATGGTACAAGTTGAAGTGTTTGTTGCAGGAAGGCAGGTAGTTGCTTTCAAGCAGAACAGGGCAAACAAACTTAGCGGAGTGTTTACGTGTTCGGTGTAATGACGTAAAACGGCCTGGACAACTTCTGTAGTCCTATTCAGCCACATGTTAACAACCATCGTTTTTCAGACACGTAAACTCTTCAAAAATCACCAGCGGGGTCACTGCTGATGTATTTAATGTCGTAGAACAAAACGTGATCTGTCTCTTCAATTTGTGTCAAACACAGACCTTATTTGGAGCTATTTTCCTAAATCCTATGGAGAAATTGCATTGCTTTTTATCGAAGGAACCGGAAGTGGTAAAAATGCTAACTTACTTCCAGGTTTTAGGACGCGTCACTGCGGTTCTCTATTAATAATAATAATAATAGATTTAATTTGTTAGCGCTTTTACAGGTGCTCAAAGACGCTTTACAGATATAGTGAAGGGAAAAGGAAGGAACAACAAATAAATATATAGTAAACAATCACACATTAAAAGCCAGATTGAAGAGGTGAGTTTTTGTAAGTTTTTTGAAGGTGGTGAGGTCAGTGCAGTCTCTGATGGGTTGGGGGAGTGAGTTCCAGAGGGAGGGGGCAGCGACGGAGAAGGCTCTGTCCCCCCAGGTCCGGTGATTGGTGCGGGTGGGGATGGATAGGAGGTTGGCTTCTGATGAGCGGAGGCAGCGGGAAGGGGCGTGGTGGTGCAGCAAGTCTGTGAGGTAGGGGGGGGCCTGATTGTTGAGGGCTTTGTGGGTAATGAGGAGGACTTTGAAGTTGATTCTTTGACGGACGGGGAGCCAGTGGAGGTTCTGGAGGACGGGAGTGATGTGGTCTCGGGAGCGGGTGTGGGTGAGGAGGCGGGCAGCAGAGTTCTGGATATGTTGGAGTTTATTGAGGAGGTTGGATGGTATGCCGTAGAGGATGCTATTGCAGTAGTCGAGTCGTGAAGTGATGAATGCATGAATCAGGGTTTCAGCAGCAGAGGAGGAGAGTGATGGGCGGAGACGGGCAATGTTTTTGAGGTGGAAAAGGCTGTCCTGGTGATGTGATTTATGTGGTGGTTGAATTTGAGCTGACTGTCGAAGATGACTCCGAGGTTGCGGATGTGAGGGGGGGTGAGATAGAGTGTGGCTGTCAATGGTGAAGTTGAAATTCTGGATGTCTTTGATACGGGATGGGGGGCCAATGATGATGATGTCTGATTTGGCACTGTTCAGTTGGAGATAGTTTGTTTGCATCCATGCTTTTATTTCTGAGAGACAGTTGGTGAGAGTGGAGTGTGTTGTGGGGGTGATGGTTTTTGTTGAGATATAAAGTTGGATGTCATCGGCGTAGCAGTGAAATTGAAGGTTTGTGGCGACGAATTATTTTGCCAAGGGGGAGCATGTAGAGGATGAAGAGGAGGGGGCCAAGCACTGAACCCTGGGGGACACCTTGGGACAGAGGAGCAGTGGAGGAGGTGCAGTTGTTGATGTTGATAAACTGATGTCTGTCGGTGAGGTAGGATTTCAGCCAGGAGAGTGCAGTGTCGGTGATGTTGAGTGATGATTCGAGGAGGGACAGCAGGATGGCGTGGTTGATGGTGTCGAATGCTGCGGTGAGGTCGAGGAGGATGAGGATGTTAAGGTTGCCGGAGTCAGAGGAGAGGAGGAGGTCGTTTGTGATTTTGAGAAGAGCTGTTTCGGTGCTGTGTTTTGATCGGAAACCGGATTGAAATGGCTCAAAGAGATCATTGGAGCTGAGGTGGGCTTTAAGTTGTGAGGCAACGACACGTTCAAGTATTTTTGACAGAAAGGGGAGATTTGAGATGGGCCGGAAGTTGGACATGATGTCAGGTGTGAGTCCAGGTCTTTTGAGAATGGGTGTGACAGCAGCCAGTTTGAGAGAGGGGGGAACTGATCCAGATCTGAGGGAGGAGTATTGCATCATTGTTATCAGGAAATGATCGTATAGGTGTAAACACGGAGCCGTTTGCCCCCCCAGAGCGTTTCGTTTGCAGATCTACCCACCTTGGGACCCGTTATCGTTATCGTTTTCTGTGTTTCCATGTCGGCCTTGTGTGGCCGAACCGTCTTCTATATGATAGGGAACTGTAGCAAATACGACCGTTATCGTCCTCGTGTGGCCGGGGCCTAAATCTGTCCTTTCAGGAGTATGCATTTCCATGTAAAAGACCCAGTGTGAAAACTAATCTAGGAAAGTAATGTTGGACTTAAGGCAGTGTTTTTTCGGTTCAAGTCCCTGACCAGACCTAAATATGGAGTGTGGACTGCTACTTGGAGAGGTCCCAGTTCACCTCCTGCCCTGCCGTGGTGCCCTTGAGCAAGGCACCGGACACCCCCCCAACCGTGGGCAGTGGGAGCTGTGCAATAGCTGCCCACTGCTCCTACTACTAGGATGGGTTTGCAAAAAAAGGTGTGCTGTGTGCTCTGCATGTATGACCATTAAAGAGGAAAAGAGACAATTACAACTTCACAATCTGTTCTTAACTGCCCATCTTGATTTGTAGTGGGATGAATGATGATAATGACATCCGATTTTTGTATCGATGTGAATTCAGAGAAAAATTCTGATACTGTTCCATTGCTAAATAGAACGCAGGAAGGTGAAGTAGAAGCTGTCAACGAGCTTCTGTTGGGGAAAATAAATCTTCCAGCTAAAAATCACAAAACTGTAATCTGCTTAGTGTGCCATCTTTAAGTCTCTGTCACTAGAATCTGGATCAATAAGAGTTTAGCAGGTGAGGCAATATGCTGATGCTGATATGATATATTCAGCATTCCTCCACTTTACTGGGATTGCAGCCTGCCAACACCCTCAACAGCTCCAGAATAAGCCCTGTGGCCCGCGGTCAAGATATATTAGTTTGAAGTCATTTTCAAAGAAAAGGAGGATGTGTCCCACTAACATGTTACATACTCTAACTAGGTTTACTTGTGTTTTGAGGTAATGCTGGAAAAATTACACAATTACCTAAAGGTGTCAGTACATACAATCATTGTTTTTCTGAATGTAGTTTTAAAGGACACTTGGTCCACATTGTATATATATATATATATATATATATATATATATATATATATATATATATATATATATATATATATGTACAATGTAATAAATTACAACACATTGTAAAAGGTTACCAGACAGCTCCAGCAACATCTTTTAAGAAGTATAAAGCTAGCCTGTCGATTTACAGGATAATAGAAAATGCATATAAACTAATTAATGTAATATTACTGTTGCACAAGAAGACAAGACCCACATTATGTATTGAATTGATTGCCTTTTTTGAGATATAAAAAAAAGGCCTCCCACATCAAGTCAGCTGCTAATTCCTTCTCCCTAAATGACTTTGAGAATACATCGAGCCGGTCCTGTATGTAACATTGTTACACTTGATGTCATTTTACACAATTCTATAATTTCTGTGAGTACAAAAAGGAACATTAATGTCGAAAACGAACTGAGCTCTACTATATAGGTTGGTATGTACTAGTCTATCCCTTTAGTATTAGTAATGTGAGCTGGATGCAGCATTAATTGGGCTCCTGGATGACTTTTCCGTATTATTAATTCAACGAGTGGGCAGTAATGGATGTGCCTGTTTGTGTGCCTGTTTATACATTAGTCACATGCGGTATCTCAGGTGCTGCAGCCTGGATGTTTAACGATATCAACAGAAATTACACATCTTAACACGCTTCTCAAGCACTCACACTGCCAGTTATTGTGATTGGCATGCTTTTGGCAGGGGGGATTACAACTTTGAATAACACCTTCTCCTACCCTGTAGGTTTGACTGAGTCATTCCTTCAATAGAAACTTCAAAGACCATCAGTTAACTTTACTCTGGATTTTGCCCCATGCTAAGGTAGGGAACAGAACATATATACATATTCATGTTCTTCTTCTCTATGTACAGAGCGGTGCTTGCGTCACTGATGTTTGACCATGTGTGCAGTTGACCTTTCAGAGTGCATCCATGCAGCAAAGTTAAGATGGCAGAAACTCATCTGCACATTAACAATCAGCAGCAACATCTCATGGATTTGAATGACTTTGCTGTTTCCTGTAATGAATAGAAACAAAAATCCTGACGTAGCCTTTGGAACAACAGTCTGCAGCTGGAGCTTTAAGGGGACTATTGGCAGTATTTCCACACTTCCATAATGAAATACCAACAAGCTTATAAGCCCCTCAGCGAATAAAGTTTGTTATATGTGACTTACCTAGGAATCGGTTGACTGATTGGCACAGATGGTGGTTCTTGCGGCGTGACATGTTTACTCTGTTATTCCTTCTTTGTCTTAATTCACTGAACAATCCCCCACTATGCGACAACTGCAGTGTTTTCTTTTCAACCAAAACTTATTTTGTTAGCATTTTTCAGGACATTTCAAGCTTTTCTGCCCTCTTTTTGTGCTGCTGTGTGTCACCGTTGTGCAGGTTTAGTCTGCTTACTGTACACAGGAGGATTATGTGCTTTTCCTTGCTTGTCTCCCTGCTCTCACTCTAATCTGCTCCCCGACTCTGCCTCTCCCTCTCCCCTTCTCTCTGCTCGGCCTGTTGTTGCCATGCCACCACATCACACTGTAATCTTATGAGACTTGATGGCCACCCTGATAAGAGTCTGCAGGCTGCGGGGAGACTGTCTATTCACTGGCTGCAAGCTTCTGCTTTCACACCGTGATTATTGACACTAAATTAGCCACAATGTGATGATTGAAGGAGATTTAGCTTTCTTCAGATTTATAATTCAGACACACAGTTGTTGTTGTTGAACTTGTTATTTACCTCAGCTGCAGACCTTGATTTGAAAGAAGCTCTTTCATGACAAATAATAAATAAAAAACAATTACATTACATTTCCCTATTTGCTGGATCGGCTCTCATTTTATTTTGCTGCTGATGTTTGCTGGTAACAGAAACTCATCACACCAATGTTCACCTGTTGTCTTGATATATTAAGTATATTATGCATCTAACAGAACACTGTCAGGTCACAACTGACTAACTTGTTGCTCTATTTCCTTTCTCTAACAGCAATAATGTTGTCATAGATTGATTTGTCTGTAATACTGTTAACACTTGGTGACCATATGTAGAGTTCCATTGACAGTAGGCGACTTTGACTACTCAGAAAAGAGCTATATAAATGTAATGTATTATTAATAGTAGTAGCTAAAAAGCAATTACACTAAAGTGTAAAGAAAAAAATTATCATATGTTTTTTCAGCTGATCCTACAACAACGGATATTTTATGGAAGTTATGTTAATGATTCTTGTGAGTTCTACAACAGTTTGGCTACACAGTACGTGTTACTAACTTATGACTCATCCATTTATCATACACAACTATGTATACTACATCACCAGTTTTCCTTAGAGGCAGCCCTGCTTGTCCTAGCTTCCAATTACATGTGCTATAAACAAATGATAGGGAATCACTTTGTTGTAGGAATTAGTACAAACGGTGAATGAGAACAGTCTTATTACTTGAATACTGGCTTTAATGTGTGACTCTACAGAGCAACTAAATGGCTTCTCAGTTCCTAATCAATGGAGCCAAAATGTTCCATCAAAGTCAGAAGCAGTAAAACCAAGCAATTACATATTTCAGATGAAAGTGGTAGGGTTTTTCAGCCCAAAACAAATTTCTGCAAACAGTTACATTTATTTGAAATATCAGAAAAATCAATATCTCTCGCAGGGTGTGTGTGAGTGGGATTTTGCATGTGTGTCTGTATTTAGTTTTCCACTGCGCAACATTTTTAAGTCAGCTGCAAAATGAAAATGAATTACCTTGTTAGGATTTCGTTACTGGCAAACTTACTACAGTAGTATGACTGAATCGCTTGTTCGATGACATCTTGATGAACCAGCCAGAAGTACAGAAAAAGGAAAGCAATTTTGAAAACAAGTCTACAAAAAATGCAATATAAAAATCACAGCAATTGAACAGCCTGCTGAACTAAACACAGTTTGTCATGAAGGATTTATAGCTTGGCTGCTGGTTTAAAATGTGTTCAATGTGGGATCTTTCTGTTGTCCTAATTATAACTGAATGATCATCAGGCCTCTGGTAGCAGGTTGTGTTGCGTAGCACGACAGAGGGCTGAAAATCTGGCCGCTACAATTTCATCCATAGTTGAAGCTTAATTAAGGTCAGCCAGAAAGCCTGTAAAAACCTGTTGGTGTTTCTGGAGCCTGGCTAAGCTGGTTGGCTAATCTTGTTTTTGGGACCATTATCACATTTCCAGAAGATACTTTATTCTGTCTTTTAGTTCAATGAGCATACTTCTAGTGTGTCTTTCTGCTCTTTGTTCCTCATGTAAATGCATTTTACATGAGTGCCTGTGGCTTCAGTAAAAATGTGATGCAGAGGCAGAGTTACATCAGACAAGCAGTGTGTCTGCACAAGGACTACTGTGGAGCCTCCTGCTCCGAGTCTCGTCTGGCAGCGCTGTGTTGTGCTGGGCAGGGCCGGGCTTGGCACTGTGCGCGGGGAGACAGATGGTGTTACATGTGATCTTGTTGGAGGTCCAGAACCGTAGCCCAGCAGGGACCCTGGCAGCTGACGAGCCTGGCCCGGGCCCCTGGGCTCCCAACAGGGCCGGCAACAGGACGGGGCCACCCAGGTGTCAAACCAGACGGACAGACGCCCGCTCCCTCTATCCACCACCACAGCCAGCTGTTTCACCTCTGTTGCTGCTGCAGATCAGGAGAGCATTACACAACAGGCCTGAAATCATGTTCAAAAAGAACATAATAAAACCGCAATAATTCTCAGCCATTCACATAATAGCAGCATGTAACAGATACTGTTAAATGAAATATTGCAGCAGACAGCTTCAACTCAGAAAATTGTGTGTGTGTGTGGGTGGTTCTACCAAATATGCTTTTTAATTACGTCCACAATGTTGCGTGCCAGCTTTTTAGACAGGACAGGTTTGACGAGCTCATAGCCAAAATGCATGGTTTTGTAGCTGCTTGTGTTATTCACAATGTCCTTGTTGTTGGCGATGCTCTAATCCCGACCAACTCTGTGAGACAGCCGCATGGTTTACCAGGAAATGCATCAAGTCATCATAGATCAAGTCACACTGTCATGGATGGCATTGAAGAAGTAACAAGGGCAAGCGATCGAGTGCCTGGATGCCATGGCAGCAGCTGAAAAATGCATTTATTTTAGCCAAGCTCCGCGACTTTGGGCTGGCTGCGTCTGATGCACTCTGCGGTAGTCAGCACTCCTGCCGCTCTGCCAGCTCAGCTTTTATTCCGTGCCCTGGAAATTGAGTTTTGCTGGGCCTGTAATGTACTCAAAACTACATCTGCAACTGACTGATAAATCTACGCTTTGTCGCGCCTGAGGGATGGCTGTGAAAGTGAATATTCATTATGCCATGTGCCGTATTGAGAGGAAGGCCACTTTAGATTTGCTCTAGCTCACCAAGGAACCTCTGCTCAGGGTGAAGTCAAAAATACCATTCTGTCTCAGATTGGGTATTTTCTTAAGCTTTCTTTGTTCAGTAACATGACAGATTCCTGGAGTGTTTGTTACACTGCGTTGTCTCCTGCTGACTCACTACACTGTGAGGGGAAGAACACACTGCTCCTGTTGCGATGTGTCAACAATATCTATTATTTGCTGAGAGAATGGCTTTATGTCCACAGAGCGGTAATTGTGTATGTTGTGTATAAAGGTGTCTCGATAAATACCACATGAAGACAGATCTTTATTGCAGAGCAGCCGTCGGGATATGACACTCCGAAGACCAATTTCAGACTGTTAACAAGGCTTGGACCAGAAATACCTCTCAGCAAAAATGTCATATATCTCCCTTTCTACACCTCCCTACTTCTCCCTCTCAGCTCTCCTGTGGACTTTCAACAAATTGTAGTTCCTCTCTTTCAATTTTCCGACCGTGTTGCGTGGTTCCACAATGTGCTGCCCCTGGGGGAATCACGGGGAGGCAGGAGCAGCGGCCCGGGCCAGGTCCGCAGAGAGCTGATAACCTTTCAGTGTTGCTTTAGCACACTGTGTAAAGAACAATCAGAGCTTATCAGCATCGACTACAGGCGAATGCTAATTCAATGTCATGCAGACAGACTGCACACTCTGCAGAGGGAGAATGAGCAGCTCTGGCATTCACTCTGCCACCCGGATTCCTCCAGCAGACACAAGTTTTAGTAATCTGAAGATTGTTGGCTTTTTATTGCCTTTCAAATCTGTAATCTACCTTTCTAATCTACATATAGAACTATAAATGACTCATGCCATAATAATTTGCACACTAGAATGAACAGAATACAGGATTAAAGACTGTTATTTTTGTTTGATTTGACAGCAACAAATTATTAGGAATACACTTTAAAAAACTCATTTTATTTTGGCGGAGATGTTGACACCTGCCGGGCTCTGTACATGTTCATATCTAAATCTTAAAATTCAAACATTGGTAATTGAACATTTTCGGTAATTGTCACATGGGTGTAGTTTATTGTATTTCGGGCTCCTGTTGTGTGTCGTGGGGTTTGGAAGGACAATGAAACCTAACTTTAGTACATACTTTTATTATTGATACTCGTAACACCTATAGCCATGTGTAATCTCTTTTTAAGGAGTTCAGTCACTATATCGCCATTAATGGTGAGTTAACTTTAACATCTCCATTTTGCATCCAATGAAGGAGTTTTGATTCTTTCTCATTTCCTCTTCGCCTTACTGACCCTGACGTTTACTCTTCTTAAAAAGTACGTAATTTATATCTACACTGAACAAAAATATAAACGCAACACTTTTGTTTTTCCTCCCATTTTTCATGAGATGAACTCAAAGATCTAAAACATGTTCTATATACACAAAATAACCATTTATCTCAAATATTGTTCACAAATCTGAATAAATCTGTGATAGTGAGCACTTCTCCTTTGCCGAGATAATCCATCCCACCTCACAGGTGTGGCATATCAAGATGCTGATTAGACAGCATGATTATTGCACAGGTGTGCCTTAGGCTGGCCACAATAAAAGGCCACTCTGAAACGTGCATTTTTGCTTTATTGGGGGGTCTGGGGGGGTCCAAAAACCAGTCAGTATCTGGTGTGAGGGGTAGGATTAAGGTTAGGGGTAGGGTTAGGGTAATGTTGTGAATCGAGTGGCCTGTGTTTGTCGTCCATAACATACGCTTGCCCATACCATAACCCCACCACCACCATGGGCCACTCGATTCACAACATTACCCTAACCCTAACCCTAACCCTAACCCTACCCCTCACACCAGATACTGACTGGTTTTAGGACCCCCGCAGACCCCCTCAATAAAGCAAAAATGCACGTTTCAGAGTGGCCTTTTATTGTGGCCAGCCTAAGGCACACCTGTGCAATAATCATGCTGTCTAATCAGCATCTTGATATGCCACACCTGTGAGGTGGGATGGATTATCTCAGCAAAGGAGAAGTGCTCACTATCACAGATTTTTTCAGATTTGTGAACAATATTTGAGAGAAATGGTTATTTTGTGTATATAGAAAATGTTTTAGATCTTTGAGTTCATCTCATGAAAACTGGGAGCAAAAACAAAAGTGTTGCGTTTATATTTTTGTTCAGTGTATATAATAAATGTTTTTATTTAATCCAATACTTTTGTAAATGTATTATTCATATAACATTGGAAATAGAAATACATGATCATTAGCAAAAAAAATGAACATGTCATGCAATCGTCTGTACGAATTCATTGCAATAACAATAACAGAAGAACTGAAAAGAAAAACACTTTTAAAACCCATTCCTTGTAAAGTGTCTCTGACTTTTACAGCCGTTGTTGCTAACCAACAATGGACCTGCACCTTTGCTATTCCTGCTATGTAACTCTATTGATCTTACAAGCTTCAAGAGGAGAGATGCTCAGGATTCTTTTGACTTACTGCACAATATAAGTGGCCTTGATGGTGAAAGGCAGCATCCAACGACTCGAAAACCATGCAGGTAAACTATTTGGTGGAGCATGGCGAACAAATGTTCTTTGCTGCTTAATGAAATAAAATCAAGCATTATCATGTAAAATGCTTCATCTTACTTTTAACCTAAAACCTTTTACATAGAATCACCTGAACTGAAAATGGAAGTAAAATGTCAAGAACAAAAAAACACGATCTTTCTGTGCAGCTGCAGTGAAACTAGCATTATGAGAGAGTAATTTATGGACCGCCAGCTGGTCTGTAAAGGTTACAACTACAGGCAATTCCGACACAGTGGTTAAACAAGAGCCTAATTAAAAGTCTACAGGCTTGTAGATCCCAACATATGAAGATGCTTTTCTGTCTGGTGAGCATAACATGGACAGTTTTGTTGTATGTGCCAGAAAATGTTGACATTTGGAAGTCTCTCTCTGGATCTGTGAATCTGTCGGTCTAATTTGCCCTCTTGTCTCTCGCCCTCTCAGCGCGGATCGTGCGGAGCCGTCAGTGGTGTGAGATGGCCCCCTGCCTGGAGGGGGAGGTCTGCAGCCTCCTGTTCAACCGCTCCGGCTGGACCTGCACCAGAGGCAGCGGGCGCATCAAGACTGTCACGGTAATGTACAAGACATGACATTAATATAGGCTATATGCACTTAACAGCATCACGTTGGCGGTTCAGCAGCTGAGTGAGTGTGAAGCAAAGGCTAGAGGCAGAAGGTTTCAAGAACCGCCTCAATACTGGATCTCAAAGTGTACAAATGTCTCCCTAAAGGTTCACTACTACAATACTACTAATTACATCCACAAATTAACCGTACGACATCCCATTGGTTCAAACTAAGGGCAACCAAACTTGTGGGTATAACTTCCTCAGTACTACAAAGTGTTATGAAAACACGCTTTAATAGGTTTAACCAACCATTTACTGTTTTTGTTCTGCAGAAAAGCTGCTAAGGAGCTCTGCGCTACCAATATATGGTTGACAAAATCCATACCAAACCATTCTGGTTTCCAAACTTCAACTTTGTTTTTAGCTTCTATATCATGAAATATATTTTACCAAGTAACCCTGAATACTAGGCCAAAATAACTGCCTCTTTCTAGGAATTAAAAGGTCCCCTAACACTAATGGACCTCTGCAAATGCCCTTCACATTGTTGAAAAGTAATTTGGGTACCTTGGCTTTTGATTTTTCTCTTTACAAAATGTGATGGGTTTATTATTGGCTCATGTTTAACCTTTCCACCAAGTATCAAGAAATACCTGTCGTTTTTGTTCCGTTATCCTGACAAACATACGAATCAACAAACCAAACAGAAAACATAACTTTATTGGCGGAGGTGAATTGCAGTATCTCATCCCAAACTAAAAATAAATCATTTGAAAGCTTTCCTTGCAGAACCTCTTTTAGCCAAGTCACATCAAATACAGCTTGATCCCTAGCTATTGCTATTGGGGATCATATAAACAACTTGAAGGGTATTCAGAGAA
The DNA here is from genome assembly GCA_902827135.1 of Harpagifer antarcticus. NCBI lineage: Eukaryota > Metazoa > Chordata > Actinopteri > Perciformes > Harpagiferidae > Harpagifer > Harpagifer antarcticus. The sequence continues at coordinate 3,887,202 of CADEHL010001049.1, read as the reverse complement.
TGCAGACCTCTGCAAAGGCCAAATGTATTATCTAGCAATTCTAACAAAAGTGAAAAATGATTATATCCGACCTTTGATTCTGGAGACAAATAAACCCAAAACAGTAGCTTCTTGGCACAAGTAACAAGCAGTAGCTAGGCAACATGCTTGAGCAGTTTAACCAAAAGGAAGAAGTTCGTTGCTGCTGTAGCAGAAGTTTAGTACAATTATTTTTGATTAAATACTCCAAATCTCCACCCTACATAATTGCACTTGCTTCAGTTGCTTGCTACTTTCAAACAGCGGTGAGAGTGATGCAGTAACGTTATCTGTCTTCTATCGATTAGATTTATGATTCGAAAATTATAAAAGTAGGGTAGAAATGTGGATATTATCCGACTGAACAAAACGTGCATTTATCTAACAGGTTCATTTTCCACTGACCTTATTTCAAGCTATTTTCCAAAATCCTATGGAGAAATCCCATTGCTTTTTTGTCGAGGGAAACCGAGCGCAGCATACTTCCGGGTTTTAGGACGCATCACTACAACACTAAATTGATGCGATTTGATTGGATTGTGAGGCAAGGGAAGCCAGCCGCCTCTGGCTTCCCTTGGCATGGCCCTGACTAATCACAGGTTGGCAGGGGCATGACGTGAGCCTCATCTGATTGGTCAATCCCTCCATTTTTTTTCACCAAGGGAAGCCAATTTCGACTGGCCTCCTCTCGCAACAGAGAGTGCAATCTACTGTTTCACCATAACATCTAGACGGGCGCTGTTTCACTCTTTGTAAAATACTCAATGAGAATGGGGGAGAGACGGGCCGGCAGCAACACACAACAAAGAATTTCCGAAACTAAACGAAGTGTTTTTATTTATTTATTAAAATTATAACTACAATCCGAAAAAACAGGGGAAGCCTGGCTTCCCTTGGCCTCCAGGAGAAAACGCCACTGCTCAAACAAGAGATTAGACGTTCGAGGTATCAGTGTCGTGCTGAGAACAAAAATAGCCCATGACCTCTCCCTGACTTTGTGAGAGATTTAAATGAATACAAAACATGTTACATATTTAAAGCCTTCAATATGGTGTCATCTGGTCCTCTGTGTGTGGGCTCCTCTCCTCTCACAATGCAACATGCACTCATTGCCTCAGAGCTGCCAATGCTGCAGTGCTGACTGAGCCTTCGCTCTGTGATTAACTCTTACACCATTCACAATGAGCACAAAGCCAGTGAAGTCAAGAATAACATGATCTGTTTGTCTTTTGTGCCATTATAAAGAAAGAATCATTATGAGTGTTCGAAACCCGTGAGAAAAAATAGGTCTGAATGTGACATCATGAAACATTATGTTCTCATTCATAACACTCCGTTCGATGTCTCACTATGGGATGCGCCTCAACGCGTATGCAAACAGAAGCATCAATCTCATTACGCCAATCCTGATTGGCTGGTGATCTTGACGTCAACGTCAGGGAATCCACCCACCCTTTAAGTAGCTTGCGCTACGACGCAGCGTCATTCAAACACCTCTTCTCGCTTCAGAGCACATCTCGATTTATCAGTAACCGGGCTAGCTTAACGGTCCACAGACTGAACCCAAAGCTAACATTCGGTCGACGGGCGCTTGCCGGTTACTTTTTTCGCTTTTCAAGAAGACTGAGCAATATTAACACACCAGTTAATATTGTAATCTGCCTCGCCGTTCTTTCTGTCGAAATAACGGTAAGGTTTGATTTTTTCTTCAAGCTAGTAACATACCTGTTGCTAGTTTGTTCTTCCCTCCACACCGACACCACGGTAAAGAGGACGTTCTCTTTTCTCTCTCACACCAGAGGAGACAGAGATAAAGAAAGGTATTAACACACCAGTTAATATTCTTTAAAGAATAAAATCTACACCGTCGCCTTTTTTCCTTTCGGACTAACGGCAAGGTTGGATTTTTTCTCAGTAACGTACCTGTTACTAGCGTGTCCACTCCACGCCGACAACCCGGCGATCGAAGATGGACCCTTCTCTCCCTCACACCAGAGGAGTCAGGGACTCGGAGGCTCGGCTATGCTGCTGCGGGTTTAAGATTTCAGGCACAGACTCACACCAGGTCTGCTCGTCCTGCCTCGGGCTGGAACACGCCCGGGAGGCTATCGATAACCCCGGCTCGTGCGGGCATTGTACCCGCTTCACCATGAAAAGCCTCCGCCGACGGTTAGCACGCCAAGCTAGCTAGCTAGCTGTCCGCTGATTCGCTGTCCGGCAATCAAGACATGGTGGCGTCCGCCGCAGAGATTGAGCCCCGCGCTGTGTCAGACTGGGGCTCAACAACAGCGACAGCCGCTGAACCGGAGCCCCACGCCGTTTCAGGCTGGGACCCGGTGGCGGCAAGAGCCGCGAGAGCGGAGCTCCGCGCTGTGTCAAGCTGGGGCTCCCAATTGTACCTCACCATGGTTCCACCCGTGGAGGATGTCCTGAAGTTGGACTACATGGAGGACGAAGAGGATACCTCTGAGTTCCTCCTGTCTGACTCGGATGAGGATGACATCTTCGTTTCATCGGCTCAGGCTGCAAAGCCGGGAGCGATGTCCGCTCCCCCGGGCGAGAGCACACCAGCTTCGCCCGTCCTAAGCATGGACTTGCAGGCCGTGTGTCAACGCGCTGCGTCCAGGCTGGACATCCCATGGCCTGAAGTGGCCAAGGAGACCTCCAGATCTCGCTACGAGGGGAAGAACTTGCCTCAAGCAGCGAGGACGAAGAGGCAACTCCTTCCAGTCTTACCGGAGATGCTGGATGAGGTGTCGGTCTCGTGGAGAGACCGTCCCTTCAGCAACAAGGCCCCAATCCAGGGTGCCTCCTCCCTGGACTGTGACGTATGGAGAGGCTCGGCCTGCTCCGCATGCCGCCCATGGAACCGCTGGTGGCAGCCCACCTCCAACCGAGGCTGGCTTCGACACCAAGCAGGAACCCCATGCTACCGGCAAAGGCAGACCGGTTCCAGTCAGCGATGACCGAACGGGCCTATAAAGCCGCAGCTTTGTCCACCAGGGTTCTCAACGTCTCCTCGCTGCTGACCGCCTACCAGGCGGAGCTTTGCGAGGACATGTCGAGCAGACCTGAGCCTGCCGTGTGGGACGAGATCGCAGCGATCACGGACATTTGTCTCTGTGTGCAGTGCTGTGCAGTCCAAGCCACGGGCAAAGCGCTGGGAATGATGGTGGTACAGGAGAGAGCCAGGTGGCTCAACCTGACCAACCTTCCAGACCGGGAAAAAGAGGATGTTCTGGACATGCCTATTGTTCCCGAGGGCATATTTGGCTCCGCTCTAGCTTCAATGCAGCTGAGGTGCGAGTCCAAAAGGAAGGGAGCCGAGGCTCTCCAGCTCTGTCTCCCCCGAAGGGTCCAGCCGCCACCTCCAATGGTCCCGCGGCAGGCCTTCACCCAAGCTGTCTCACGTCCTGCCCGGTTCAAAATACTGAAGCAGCAGAGACCGCAGCCCGTCCCGGGTCCCCAGCCCAGGCACGAGGCAAGAGGGAGCTGGCCAAGAAAATCTCTGGTCCCGGCAGCTGCCGCTCAAGCGCAGCCGACCCAGGTTTTCAGCCACCAGGCGAGGAAGAAGAAGCGGGCGGCCTGACAGCCTTCTCTCCTCTCCTCGATGAAGGAGCTGGAAGTTCCCTGTTCCCCAGCTCCAGAGCACGTTCCAGTGTTGGATGCTCATGTGTTTTCGGGGTGCCACCATGCCCCCATCTTCCCGCCGCCTCGAGTGATGCTTGCACGTCATCCTCAAGTTCGCGCCATCAGGGAAATGGACTTAACATCAAAGACAGCAAGTTCCGCTGCCTGTTTAACTCACACAAACACATGTCATCATTGTTGTTTCAAAATAAATCATTTTCCACTGTCGTTTCCAGGCTTGAAGCCAAGGGCGCAGTCAATAAAAATGAAAAGAAAAACAATAAACAGTCTGTCGTTTGCCCCTCTTTTGAGAGCAGCTACGGCCTCTCTCAAAAGGCGGACAATAGTCGGGATTGTGAAGGCACCACCGCCACACGCATGCGCAGTGTCGGCCAGGGTTGTCAACCTGGGGTACCACCGTGTTCAGACACTAGAGGGCCCCATAACACAACAAATAGAGACACTGAGGGCAGACACATCTCTGCTCGCTTTGAGAAGCGAAAAGTGGAGGATGCTCACAGATTCTGCTTGGGTTTTCAAGACAGTAACACGGGGCTACAGGCTCCAATTCGCTGTCACCCCCCCTCACTTCTCGGGCATTCTGTATTCACAGGCCCGGGGAGAGTCGGCCCATATTCTAGAGCAAGAGATTTTCTCGCTACTAGAAAAGAAGGCTATATCGATAATACCCGCCGAACAGAGTCAGAGCGGCTTTTATTCCAAGTATTTCCTCGTTCCCAAACGGGGAGGGAACGGAATTCGGCCTATACTAGATTTGAGAGCTCTGAACAAATATCTCAAAAGATACAAATTCAGAATGCTCACTCACTCACACATCTCTGTTGCGTCTCATGCGCCAAAACGCCTGGTTCACATCAGTCGACCTGAAAGATGCGTATTTCCACATCCCAGTATATTACCCACACAGGAAATATTACGAGTACAGAGTACTTCCCTTCGGTCTGTCTCTCAGCCCGCGAGTGTTTGTACGGTGTACGGAAGCCGCGATAGCCCCGTTAAGACAATAGGGTATTCGCCTGGTAACTTATATGGACGATTGGCTCCTCCTCACACAGTCGGAGCAAGAGGCTATTACGCAGACGAATGTCCTCGTAAAACACTTGCTCGACCTGGGTTTTGTAATAAACACAGAAAAGAGCATGTTGTCTCCAGCCCAGACTGTACTCTTCCTGGGGCCACTATATGCAGACTGGACTCTACATCCAATGATTGTGAGTCAGCTGTGGGTGGTAGATCTGTTCGCATCAAAAGAAAATGCTCAATGTCAGCTGTTCTTTTTAATGCGCGATTTAAACGCACCGTTAGGCGTGGACGCGCTCGTGCACGTTTGGCCTCCGGTCCTTCTGTACGCGTTCCCACCCCTGGCTCTGATACCCCCAACTCTGGCCAGAGTGAGAGAAAAACGCCACATACTTATCCTGATAGCTCTGCACTGGCCTGCAATGTACTGGCTGGCGGAGATATATCAGCTGCTGTGCGGGCAGCCATGGCAGCTCCCGCTACGCAGGGACATACTGTCTCAGGCGGGGGGGGGGGGGCGATCTTTCACCCACACCCAGAGTGTTTGGCACTATGGGCCTGGTCCGTGAGTGGTACAATCTGAATACAGTGGGGCTCCCTCAGAAGGTGATAAACACTATTCAAAGTGCAAGAGCTTTCTCCACCAGGTCTCTCTATGACTGTAAGTGGAGGGTGTTTGAGGAGTGGTGCCTTCAAAAAGGACACATCTCTTTTCAATGTCCTGTCGGGGTGATTTTATCATTTCTACAGGACTTAATTGATAAACACAGAGCTTTCTCTACGATCAAAATTTACCTGGCTGCTATTGCTGCATGCCATGTGGGCTTTGAGGGAAAGACGGCTAGCCAACATCCTTTGGTCTGCCGTTTTATGAAAGGGGCTCGCAGGCTTCTCCCTGTTTCCAGGTCACTGGTGCCCTTATGGGACTTGGCAGTGGTTTTAGATGGGCTCACTCGACCTCCATTTGAACCCCTGGAAGAAGCTGACATGAAACACCTGTCACTGAAGACAGTGCTGTTACTGGCTCTGGCATTTGCCAAGTGAGTCAGTGACATTCATGCACTCTCTGTACATCCTTCATGCACTCAGTTTGCCCCGGGGCAAACGAGAGTGTTGCTGAAGCCCAACCCTGCCTTTATACCTAAGGTGGTTGGCTCATGTACCCCTGTTGACATTGTGGCATTTCCTCCGCCGCTGTGTTCCTCTGCGGAACAGCGGCCGAATTTGCTGTGTCCAGTTCGTGCTTTACGCATCTATATGGACAGGTCAAAAGAGTTTCGATGTAATGACCAACTCTTTGTATCCTGGGCTAACCCTCAGAAGGGCAAGCCCGTTACCAGGCAACGTCTCTCCCACTGGATTGTGGAAGTGATTTCTCTGGCTTATACGAGTCAGGGTTTGCAGGCACCAACGGGCCTGTGTGCTCATTCTACTCGTGGACTGGCTACATCCTGGGCTTTGTTCAAGGGTGTTTCCATCCAAGATATTTGTGCAGCAGCGAGCTGGTCCTCGCCGCTCACTTTTGTCCGCTTTTACAGGCTAGATGTCTCTGCTCCAAGTGTGGCCCGCGCAGTGCTGGGTCCCGTGTTGAGACAGAGTTCTACCTGTTAAGTTCTGGTTGTTTTTGGTGATTTTCGAGATAAGCATGTCTAGCAATACGGGAGTTTCAATATCCCATAGTGAGACATCGAACGGAGTGTTATGAATGAGAACTATAGGTTACTTACGTAACCCCAGTTCTCAGAGTAACATGAAGTGAGATGTCTCACCAGACGGCCCTTCTTGCTAAAGCGAAGCGAGAAGAGGTGCTTATTTTGAATGACGCTGCGTCGTAGCGCAATCTACTTAAAGGGTGGGTGGATTCCCTGACGTTGACGTCAAGATCACCAGCCAATCAGGATTGACGTAATGAGATTGATGCTTCTGTTTGCATACCCGTTGAGGCGCATCCCATAGTGAGACATCTCACTTCATGTTACTCTGCGAACTGGGGTTCCGTAAGTAACCTATAGTTCTCTGCAGGCTAGTTTTCTCACTAGGGGTCCTTCTCACTTCGGTTAAATGGATTCCTTGCGTCCCTCACTTGCGTCGTTTCCCTGTGACTAGTCCCTCCCACCAGGGAAGCATGGAGAGACGCAAGGAAACCATGAGAAGCAGGGAAATTAGTTTTAAGAGCAATGGGACGTCCTTTCCTCCGGGGCGTCACGTGAAGCGACGTCCGTTTGTGATGACGCTGCACAGCTGATCGTCTGACAGCAGCTTTGTCCCCGTTATTTCCACACACTGTTGATGTTAGTGTCACTGCCTCTGTTAGTACACATTTACTGACCCAAACATTTGTATCATCTGTTGTAGACCCAAATAAATAAAATAAGAACTCATTCTCAAATAAGATAAACGCCATTCTTAAAATGTATAAACGAACAATAGTTTGATTAATATTGATTAGAGTGCACAATAGAAATAAAATAATTGAGAGAAGAAAAAGAGATATGTTATCTATCAAAACCCAGTTAGATTAACATTCATTGGATTGCACACTTTGTTTGTTTGTTTGTTTGGATATGTAGCAAATTAACATTTTAAATAGCACTTAATGACTGACTGAATGGAAATGACAATAAATGAAATGTAAAACGAAAAAAGCGATCATGAAAATGTTTCCAAAAAATGAATAAAATGATTTTTGACTACTTTGTTGTTCAGATATATCACATATTTGTAACTAAATGATACATGAATTGAAACAAAACACGGTATAAATTGGGGAGTGACTCCCGTGAGGTTCATGTATTTTCTTCACTCTGCTGGGAAACTGCTCTCATGTCAAGAAGCATCAGATCAGTGCATGCACTGCATCGTCCAATCAGTGAGCGATACACAGTAAGGGGGTGGGGCGAGTGTCTGAGGATTTCATCGAAGGATGGTCTGGTGGTTCCTCGATTATAGCTCCTCCATTATCGCTCCTCGCTCCTCCGGCAAAAATAAGGCCATTGTGATGCTACTCAAGATGGCGCAGACAAATCAACTTCCGGTGAGACCGAGACCGAGGAGCGAGGAAATGAAAAATAAGAGAAGTGAGAAAGGGCCTAGGTGACAATGTGTACGATTTTACACATTGCAAATTGTACTTTTAGACAGTATAAATGATGTCTCATTGTTGTTTCAAAGGGGAGCTACTGTAATGAGCATGCTAACTAGCTAGCCCCGATCCATCCTGTCTTGAAATGCCACGTTTTCCTCAAGAGGAAATAGTGGGCAGCAGCTTCCCTGACAGGTTGTCAATAATATACTGTATCCTTATTCTGTGTACAGCTTGACACATATTGTCAGATTTTTGGACTAAATTCCGACACCTAGCGACACGATGGACCAGAAGAAGTTGCATGACATTTACTCCACTTTGGATTTAGTCCAACAAACAGACTACCTGCTTGCTAATGTTCACTATAGGCCGGAGACACAATTCAACGATAAGATAGAAATGATATAAAAACCTGTTCTGTCATATTATTTCGTATTCTGGCCCTATTGTTAGTATCTAGCGTATTTTATTTACATTTTATGGAACATTTAGATTGTATGGACCCAGTAGTACAGCTGTCCTCTATTTCTTTGGAGCAGGTGGTTGGGCACTACTCATTGCTCCTTTAACTGGCTTCACTAGTATTTGTATGTATACAGTATGTTTCCGTTCAGCAGTCGCCAGCCTTTTTCGATACCGGTCTAAACTCTTGTCCGTTGAGGGATGTAATTTGCAGAGACAGGGCGAGTGAAACAGCACAATACAGCATGTTGATGTCAGCAAGAGATGACAGGACGGAGCGAGCAGGAGAGACTGCTGTCCTCATCGTCAGGTACACAAGTCCAAAGGTCAAGCAGTGACTGGATCTCTTGATTTTCTCTCTCTTTCTTTTATCCTCATCACTTGCTGATCTCTCATCCCGCTCCCCTGCTCTCCTCCGTCCAGCAGCCCTGGGCAGCTGCATCACATTTCATGCACGCATTCCCCATCGTGCTTTAATCTTCCCTGACAGCACGCTTAGGTTGGTAGGTTTGTACATACATGAACAAAAACAAATGCCGATTACGTGTTCCGATACATTCTTAATTAGCTGTTGTAGGGGAGAGTTTTAATGCAGAAGTGATGCTGGATTTGACAGCAGAAGAGAGCAGGGATCCAAAGGTATTTTGTTGTAAAACCTGAAATGGGAGGAAAGCACATCGTAGAAGATAAATGAAAATGAGAAATCTATAAAATGTATTGATCAGGCTTCAGCGTGGCGAGAAGAGAGGGATCGGGATAGAGGGCCGGGCTGAATCTCAGACACTGGCCAACCTCTGTGCAAGTGTCTGAGCATACAGAGGGAGTTTTAATTGTGAGAAAATGTTCCTTCACATGTTCATAATCATATTATATAGGAGCACTCTGTGTGACAATATGCGCCTGTAAAAGCTGATAGTGGCTGCACTCATTATTCATGCAGCTGCGAGTAGTTGAGTTTGATGCTGAAATAAACGAACAAAATGTACCTGATAGTAGCAGACCATGCATCTAATATAACATATTATACGGCTAATATCAATTAAACATAGGATGCAATAGTTTATTATCAAATATAAATCCAGTACTAAATTATGGCTTATAACATCTATTGAAACAAATTCTTACCCACAAAATGATCATTCTTGTGCTGTTGATATTCTGGCCCCTGCTTACTTAAATTCATCAAGACTGTTCTATGTTTTTATCTTCCAGGCAAGAATGCTTTTTATTATAATTCAAGGTTTCATGAGGTGAGTTACGAATGAACAAATTACAATGTTGTGGTTTAACTTAAGCTTTCAATAATTGTAATGTAACTAAACATACACATATCCTAATTAAAATCAGTTATTGACTGGCAGCTTAATTAATGCTCACAACCTAAAGCTCCAAACTGACAATGAGACGTTGATCAAATGAAAAAAAGGATGTTGCCTCCTCATGTTAACACCTTGTCTTTCCCAAGCTAATTCAGATGTATAAAATCAATTAAAAAGTATATATTTTTGAAAGTTCAGCTGGAAAAAATGAAACTGTAGACATCAAGTTAAAAGAAGTTCAGACTTTGAAAACATCTGAACATATTATTTAGTGTAAGAAGAGAGATGAAAAGATTAGCTTGTACATTCTTAAACAGCATTTCCAGCCATGGTTTTATACTGTATGTATCTTCCAGTGCAGGGATGGGCAAATGGCGGCCTCTTTTTGCGGCCCTCAGATTAATTTATAAACAACGTAATTAATTAAAGACATTTTTCTTTTATTTATTTTTTTTACTTGTAGTACTGATACCGTCCACTAGACTCCTAGTTACATCGTGAGCTGCGTATATGATTTCGTTCAGCAGCCAAATACCGCAAAATAATCTGTGACGCGTTTGTGTGTATTGTGTTTGTTTCCCGGGTAAACACTCACAAGAAACACCGGCTGTTGTTATGCCTGATGTGACGTTAAGTTACCGCTTGTAATTATGCCTTTACAAGCTTCAAAGTTGTATTTATCATCTGAATTTGGCGAAACAAGTTTAATATTCTAAAAACCAAGACTTTGTTTATTTGAAATCAGATGAAAACAAACTGTCACAGACCCTGCCGTGTTATCTATGATTACTATACACTTTTCTTAATTTGTTAATAATTACATACAATACATGGAATTTGTGTATGTGTGTTCCAAGTGAATCTGCGGCCCCCTAGTGGCCAGTACATACATTATGTGGCCCCCACCACCATCCAAGTTGCCACAATCTTTCTGGGAACATCCTCTAATAGGCTCACTAAACAAATATCAGTTCACAGAAATGTTATTTAATTTTTACAAGTGGCATGTTTGTATTGAACAGGTTATTTAACAGTGGAATACAACTATTTTAAACTATTGGAAAGCACGGAAAATGTGTGTGCATTGAGATTAACCATTAAGATGACATAAAGTCATGAACACTAACCCAAACATTAGTTGACTAACTTGAACCTAGCTAAGACACTTGTAGCCTGTCTCTGCTGACCACAACAAGGGGAATGTCAACACAGACACCTGTCAGTGTCAACCTGCACTCTGCTGTTCCTCAGCGCCTCTCCCCCTCCCTCCCGCTGAAATTATGAATGAAAAGCGTAATCATAGATAACACGGCAGGGTCCGTGACAGTTTGTTTTCATCTTTTCAAATAAACAAAGACTGGACTGGCTATCAAACTATATGAAATCCAAGATATGTAATAATAAAAATCTGTTGTTTGACATATGGTGGATTTCGTTAAATGGTAAAAAAAGACAATTTTACTGAAAGAGAATAATGCCCATTAAAACAGCATGAAACTAAAACGTAAAGCAGGATATTTTTGTTACTTTCTTGTGTGAAATATAGTTATCCAATTTTTAAGGAAAGAAATGTCATAGAAATCAGGTGATGAATAATATATTAATAAACCCTACTGTAAAAGATATAGATGGGAATGAAACTGGAATGAATGTCAATTATACATGTTGCATTACACTGCAGGTGAGTATGCTATACTGTAACCTGTATAAATCACCATGAAAAAGGTTTGTGAAATGGCATGTTTGAATATGCAAATCTAATCTCTAATGCCACTTTTCGTGAATTTAGGAGATATCTAGAGTGGCCAATAGGAAAAGTTCAAACCCTAACACTAACCCTATAATGTGTTTTTATTTTCTCTCTTCTAATGGTGGATTGTGTTAACCGATTAGTTAGACAATTTTAATGCAAAGAATAATGCCATTTAATACAGCCTAAGACTAAGAAATTAAAGCTGCCGGTTACTAACTGGTATTTCTGACGATAAAATGTCATTTAAATCAGGCTATGAATGATAAATGAAGTTGATTACTTAAATTAAGACAAATACTTTTTGTTTTACAAGCTTGCTGAAGAAGGTATATGTTTAAATATGCAAATGAGAGATCTTAAGCTAACTTTGGGTGAATATAAGATATTCTATTGATTATTGTCAATTGCAAAAAACACTCACTAACATTTTTGAAGATATAACTAATATTTGAGTACCTAATGATGAAGAGAACTCTGAACGTGAGTCAAGCTATAGGCTTGTTTTTTTACATGGAGAAGGAGGAAGACCGTTCATATTTAAAAACGCCTATGGATACACCTGCTTTTTGTTCATTGTGTATAGAGGTTCAAGCTACCTCAATCAAACTTTTACATTATCATATAGACATCCCAGGTATACATTTCCAGCTTTCACAATGTTTCGTCGTACAAAGTTCTGAATGCGGAATAGCCTACACTCTCTAAAATGACCAGTGCATTCAAAACATTGATGTGTTTGCCTGTAGTGGCTTGCTTGCAGAATATTATAACAAATGTCTTAATAGAAACACCGACCAGTAGATTTATTCTTCTCCCCCCCCCCCCCAACCCCCTCATCTGTGTGTGCAGCTCACGGTGGCACTGCCAGGTCACACACTCCAGCCTAACCTGCTAATGGAGTTTGCATATGCAACCCGCTCTCGGATGCCAGCTAGCCATTAATATGAATTACTCTCTAGAGGCCCCCCCCCAAACAAGCGGGCAATTTGTCTTCACTAGTGAGCCGCTGAAAGGTCTACATATGATATTCTCCGAGGTGGGAAGCTCAATTCGGGAGGGGCGGGGTGTTATGAGGTTGGTTTCATACACTTGACAGGAGGGGGTGTGGATGTGAATTTTTAGGTTACACAAGAGCACAGTGTGTGTGTGTGTGTGTGTGTGTGTGTGTGTGTGTGTGTGTGTGTGTGTGTGTGTGTGTGTGTGTGTGTGTGTGTGTGTGTCAATGTACGGTGGGTGGAAATGGCCGTCAGGTGAAAAGTGTACAAGACAGACAGACTGAATTCAGGGCAGTTCAGGCGAGCAAGAGGCCTGCTGCATTGCATCACTTGCTCCCTGCTTGGTGAGAGCTCTGTCGAGAGCACTTCTGAGCTCTATTATCAGCCTTTCTTAATCAAGTAGTGGGCTCAAATTTAAACTGTGTATAGAAATGCTTCAACAGTGCAAGAGAACAGAGTTTTCTACCAAATATTATGTTCTGGGTTTCAAATGTTACTTCACAATCTAGAGAGAGCTGATTTTGTGTAAGCACTTGATTTGATTATATTCAGACTGCGGTTTCATATGCGCGCCATCCTTCAGCCATCCTTCAGACAACACTACACAGTTGCAGCCAGGAAATAACTCTTCCTACTCCCACACAACAAATGCTCAGCTAGTGTGTGGCCTGGAGAGAATGAAACAGAACAGTTTTTGAGCAGAGTTGTGAAATAAAAAACACAGATACAGATGTATACACACATCGGACCCAGTAGGTCAGAAAGACATGCATCATTTATTTATTGTTTTGCTCTGCAGGCCCTCCTCCAGCTATGTGCTCTTTGTTCAAGCATCAGCAGGGTGAAGAGCTAGCGGTGTGTGTAGGCCATTTGAAAGGATGCCATATGTACAAAAAAATAAGATGTTCAAGCAATACCTTTTCTGAGACGTAGAAAAAAGTGGTAAGAAAATGTGAAGCAAGCAAAAAGCAAATCTGATTAAGGGAGTACTATTTGACATGAGTTTTGTGTTTGGAGCAAAGTACATGTTAAGACAATGAATACAATATAAAAGTTTAAAAAAGAAAGACATTTTGAAGCAGACGGGCCAAACAAACAGAAAATGTTGATTTAGGACAACACAAATGTTCCTGTCCCATTATGAAGGAGTTATGAAATGTTTCTCACCTCTTTCATAAGAGGTGAGAAAGCTCCACAGTGTGGTTATGTAACTCTCGCTAGCACCTCTATTATAAAGGCTTCAATGTCTACGACAAACAAGCAGACCAGCCAAGTCTTGTGTCGCCATGGTCACTGCCGTGCTGGCAACCCATCTGACCAGAGACAGACTTCTAATGAGCTCGCTCCTCAAAGGCTACACAGTGTGTGTGTGTGTGTGTGTGTGTGTGTGTGTGTGTGTGTGTGTGTGTGTGTGTGTGTGTGTGTGTGTGTGTGTGTGTGTGTGTGTGTGTGCGTGTGTGTGTGTACATGTGTCCTTGAAATAGATCAGATCTGACAATAGATCAGTTGGACAGCGTATGAAGACGGTTTCTGGTTGGCTTGGAATCATTAGTGTAAATGATGTATCTGCACTGTATCTGCCAAACAGAAGTATATATAGCTTTTTCAATATGCTGCTAAATATGATGCGAGAACTATCGCAATTCTCATACATATTGCTTATACAGTATGCTGCTGACGCAACACAAGCAGTTTAGAGCAAATACAATATAAGTGAACCAGGAAAAGAAAACCTTTGCTATGCTGAAATATTAACTTAGCTGTTCTGTCTCTGTAAGAGAATGCTCAGATGTTATATGAATCCACTACTAGTGGTTCATACAGGCTTCACTTGTGCATGGGTGGTTCTTGGAGGGGGCTAACCTGGGCCAGACCCCCTTTAACATTGAGCTCCCTGTGGCCCCCCTCCAAAAGAAGAGTCAATGATAATACCATTTGTGATTGTGTTGCAGCAAAGATTGTGCTGTATATTGAGGCAAAGATAACGTCCCGCATTAAGTGTGCCCCTCTCATTAAATAACTGGCGCCAGCACGGCCCCCTAATATATGTGGCCCCTTTGTGACAGTAAATAGCATTTCACACATAATTTGTACAAAATACATGTTTTGATCATTAACTATAAGGTTAGTTATGTTTACTTTTCAGGGTATTTTGTCAATGTTATTTGATGATGTGTTAGAGACAAGATAGAAAGTATTTCAAATGTACTAAGTGCCTATTTTCAAGCTTCGTAGCTTGTGGGGGGCGTCCCATTTACAATATCGCCACATCTCCATAGCTCTTAACCATTAAATGGTTTCTGTATCCTGAGGGATACAATAGTGTAATAACGATGTAATATTTGTGTTACATTGGTTTAACATGTGTCTAATAACAGTCTCTTATGTGTGTTACAACGTTGTAACATGGATATAATATGGGTGTAATATGGTTGAATTAATGGTGTAACAAGGTTATGAAATAGGGGTGTAATAATGTGTAATATTTGTATAATAACAGTGTAATTTGGGTGTAATGTAGAAAATAGCTTTTAATTTTTCCAAATATTGATATCTGAATGCCCATTTAAGGGTCAAAACAACCTGTTACCATCATGGATAAAATAATCCTGCAGTCGTACATCTTTTTCAAAAGACAAGCAGGTTCATCTGATTTCATTTTACAGAATTCCACCAAAGCTAAATAATCCAACCAGCTCATCCCGCTAACAATATATAATGACAATATTACTCAAGAGGTCCCTCAGTGCCCTTCTGGCTTTCAGCCTAATTCACAATTGCATTAGCCTGTATGTGATTTTGCTCTTGTCTTTTATGAGTACAATGTATGTTAGGTTATGTAAATTGCTTTTTGTACAGTTTCTGAACCTCTTTACATTTATATTCTCACTGGGATGCCATCTTTAGATGAAGGGGGTCCATGATAGTGGAATCCTTCTCATTTGACAATGTGATCAGCAGCATTCATTAAGACGAGAACAACATAATACCAAGAGACCTAAAGTATAGGATTTCTTGAATGGAAAGGTTCAAACGGTAAAAATGGGCAGTTAGTTAAAGGAAGTGTTACAATGGTTTAGTTTCAAACACAGCAGGAAAATATAAGCAAGGAAATTAGAGCTGAAAATCAGAGAAATGTTTGCGTCTCCAACATGAATTTGGAAAAAAATAAGCTAGAGCAATTTCAAATATTAGATATGCTCGCTGTGCACAGTGTCCTTCAATGCTCTGCTGGCGTTCAGACGCTTTCATTCATGAACATATTTAATTCTGCGCACCAGCAAGTACAATTCTTACATTATAATGACTATTTCATCAATGTTAGATTAAAATAAATTCAAGCCAAGAAGAGAGATGCAAATCTGCAATTAACTGAGAGTTCTATTTTTGTTCGTTCTTAATGTAATGACTTGAATGCACCACCATTCTCTCTGATACATCAGACAAAAGAGCACAAGTCCAGCGTTTATGTTGAACTGGCTCACCTCCAGGCTTTCACTCACTGACGGTGCTCCTGTCATATCGCATGTGACAGCCTCTCTCCGGCTCCGCAGGGATAACATATTGTAGCTTCGCCTTTGGATGTACATTTATTAAATGACGTTCGAACCAAACGCAAACCCCGGAATGACACAGAGGTTACGCCTGATAAGCAAATGTACTCGGTTTCATTTAAAGGTCTTCTATTTATCAAGCTGAAAAAAGAGGGATGCACTCATTTGGTTTCGGCTCATGTGTTTGTCAGATGCTGCCGCGCGATCATCCGTCTTGGGGGGGGGGGGGGGATAGCTTGTGGACTGATACGGAAAATGTATTGAAAGATAGAGATGTTGGGAAAGAGGGAAAATCCAACTTCCCCTGTTTTCATTGGTGTTATCATACAGTAGGTGTTACATGCATGGAGCCTAGTGATTACATGTACAGTGTCTTCCTCTGGGGCTCATTCACGGCACATAAAAGAAGCAACACATTTTTTTGTTTCCTGCCATCATCTATCAAAAATACTTTTTTCTTCAGCTTGCCTTCCTCCACCTTTTTTCCCTCAGTGTCTGAGACCCAGTGAACGCAGTACCTTCTGCTGTCACTTCCCCCCGCTCCCTTTTCTGAAGTTCTGTCATCGGCAGGCTTCGAACTGCCATGTGAGTTTTACCCCGCACAATGCTCGTCTCCAGAGCTTCGCCTGGTGTGAAATCGTCCGAGCCATAGGCCACGTTTCAACACTGGGTTTTTGTACCCTGTCTAATGCAGGAAGCCTGTCAATGGATTGGACACATTCGAACATGCTTTATGATGCCGCTGTCACCCTAAAAACATACAGTATATGTCCAGCGATATAAAGCTATATATAATTGTATGCTTATAATATAATACATATATACTCTGTATAATGAGCATTACATTTTGCATATTTATTGACATTTTGTTGATAACAGTTTTATTTAAAATGACAATAGCAAGGATTGTGTATCATTTTAGCCACAAATAATTTACACTTTACATTACAGCTAACCATTTTACAAACTATCCCACTGTTTTTTTTTTCACATTCGATTGGTAGCGTTTCTTTGCATTCTAGGCATATTATCTTTTCCATTCTTTTCTGTTGGTACAAAAATCAAGAAGCAGATTTTTGCCACTTGATTTATGTTCAAGTTGTCATAGATTTGTTATTGTCAAAGTGAAGTTGTCTTTTAGGGAAGCTCAATTATGCTTTTTGGATTTAGTCTGCACTTAACATGCATCATCCTGCAGCAGCAACAATAACATTTGCAGACAAATGTAGTTTGTTTAAGAGCCTGCTTTTTGATATTCAAACTGCACAGACATGATTGCAAACTAATGTCAGTCTGGAACAAAAACATCCTAAACAGAACAAAAATCATACATGTCTTATATTTAAAGCTGCACTACATACATCCCGATATATTATCAATGTATACCGTTTCACATAGCTATCACCTCTAGCCTTTTTAGGCAGCAATCTAATTCCTTGTTATTATTAGAAAAGAGATCATGAATAAGGTTGAAATAAGTACAGTCATTCATTTAACTTGAGCTACAAAAGTAAGGTCATTGGCTCTTTTTATAAACACATAAATTATAAATATTTAGTTTCACACAGGTCATGAATGCTTACCCCCTGGGTCAGTGTGCTGTGGGTGTTTTCTTTTACTTCACTAAAGCATCATCATTTTGAACTCTGTTTTATTCCTCTAGCGGGCTCCTTAAAAAGCAGCAGATACGACCCTATGATTTGTAACTACATTTTTTTTTGTTCCTCTGAGCTAGTTGTGCTTGTAAAACAGTGGCTGGTAATGACCGGGACCTCGATGAGCCTCGCGTTGATGAAGCTAACAAAAGCCCGCGCAGGAGCCCACTTGTTAGGAGAGACCTGGGGGAGAGATTTGTAGTTACTGCAGTCCTGGAACTATGCCTGTCTCTATAGGTGGGCTGCTGGTGAGGGTTTTGCATTTTAAAGTACCACTATCAATCAATCAATCAATCAATGTTTATTTATATTTCACTAAATATCTCTCCTTTGTTTCCCCCTGAGCAACGAGCAAACATGCTGTACTCTCTGTGGCTGTCCCTACCGGCTCCACAGACGTGTGTAATGCTACCTTGGCTGAGGTTTTAATTTGTGTAATTTGAGGCTACTGTATCTTAAAAATACTTTGATCCTAAAATATGCTGTGTTGATGATAAGAAAGGAAGTTAATTAAATCCCTTAATATTTGTTGCCAATCTCCGCTGGCACTCTCTCAAAGATCCAAGCTGCGCACCTCATTTGAACTGAGCAAACTTTATCATTCATGCCCAGTGCTCATTGTTTACAAGTGGGCGATGAAACGAGGCACCCCGAGCTCAGAGACGAGGTCCACATGTTTCAATTTCTCTGCAACATGAGCAATTAGCCAAGCGCTTATTAGTGTGCTTCACTCTCCCTCTCCTTTATCTGTGGATCTCCCCAATCCCTCGTGCCAGCGGGAGATGAATATGTCTTCAATGTCCTTGGTTTCCTGTCTTGTAAACACCAGAGGCACTGTTTACCGGTGTGCATGTCAGGCTAACACTGGGCTCCGTCTCCGCCCGGCTCCCCCCTCGGGCCAGACTCACCTTGTTACCCTTTTAATTAGTAGGAGCAGTTAATAGTTCTGGCCGCTCCTGCCGCCTCAGCACTCTGCTCCGACTTCAAGAATCCCTCCGATCGATAGCAAAGAGACCAACTGCGCCCAGGAGTCTAGAAGAGGGGTGGGGGCCTTATTGTGGGAGCAGATCAGGTGGATCATGATGGCTTTTGGAGAGAAATCAAACAACTACTATTTTCTTTGAACAAACCTTCGGGTGGGTGTATCAATATCTATTTTCACTTCTTTGCCCATGTACATTTGAAGGGATAACAAGGTCTCTGGGTTCCTGATGTGCATTCCATCTCGTCCAGTTTCTCCTCTCCCACATTTCCTCTCTCTTGAAAATGAATGTAATCAAAAAGCTAAGAGTTTGCTCGGCACATTCCATTGTGCCCTTATAGGCTTTTATCCCTTCCAAGCGCTGGCCCCCCGCACTCATTTCTTTTCTTGTTTTGATTTAAAGATGCAGTGGATGTACTTAGCATTTAGATGACATGCTGCCGGAGAGGTGAGATGGATCAGCGCCTCTTCAGAAGGACTGAATTTCAGAGCGACAGATCGGGGGACGGCAGGCCGGGGGGGGGGGGGGGGGGGGGGCGCAGAATACCAAGTACAGCTCGCATGCAGCACACAGCCTGGCACAGAGAGCAGGGACTGCTGGGAATGCCAATGTGCAGCCCAGACAGCCGTCTCGCCTTACCTCCACTGATTGGCTAAACAGACCATTAGCTTCGTGATTATGATTAGCCGAGTCATTATCTACACAAAAGTGGCTCATTCACCAATATTAAGAAGGCAAGGGAGCTGTTTCTCTTCCTCCGGTCAGGGGGAAAACAATGCGTTTTCATGTGTTCTACAGATGAATGTAGGAGGCAAGAAGTTATTGTTCACAGAGAAACAAAGTGGAACACTGTGTATCACCCTGCCCTACAGCTAATGGGATAAAAATGTTCTGTCCATGTGATGGCGTTGAAGGAAGAAAAGAAAAGGTCTCTCAGTCGTTAACGCGGATGATGAGGTGGCCATTACTCGCTCGTATTTTCTGGTCGGGGAGAGAAGCGCCGTCCTCAGAGGTCATAAAAACTGGGGAGGGAACAAAATAACCTTCAGTTTCCATCGCCTCGCCTTAGATATAATTGGAAGAGAGGCCATCTATGCTTTTGAACGGACACATGCTGCTCTGCATCCAAGGCCAGTACGCTGAGGCAAAGTTGAACAAATGTTAGTGAAGGCTGGCCCTCTGTTCCTCCGATGCTGACCTTGTACTTCTCTCTTGCAGCCTTTGCCCAAGGAGCCATCGTAGGATGTGGCGAACACGGCAAGTACGTACTTTTTTCCCATTCTGTACTTTCATTTGCATAAAAAGTGTATAACCCTCACTTTGACATACAAGTCACCGAAGGCATTTTTGATTGTAATATCGCATAGAACCCTGAAATAATGACTCTTAAGGGAGACTGCAGAAGCCATGCCTAAATTGCAAGTAGTATAAATGTTCAGTGTAGCTCTGACCTGGAATGAGTCAGCCATTAGTGTGTGTTGATGTTATGTATATCACAGTACTGCTGAGCTCAAATAAAGATCATCCAGGAAATGGAGAAGACATGTTTCTCAGGATGTTGTAACTTTGATGATGGAAAAGCCAAAAAAAGTAAATCAAAGGGGGTTGTTGAGCGTTTTCAAATGCGTAAGGATGGAAAGTAAAAAGCCCCACTGTGCTAACATCAAAGGGAGAGGTTACTTCAAGTGTCCAGGCTTTCTTTCAGGACAAAGGTAGAACACTGATTTGAACTGGAGCATTCTTCACAAATGCAAAAACCACAAGGAAGGAATCTTTTAAGAATCCTCTTCAACTGTATATGCCAATTCCAACAAAGTCCTAAGATGTGTGTGTCTGCTGAAGTCAATACTAAAAGTCGGCAGGAAATCTAGAATCCGGCTCGCTCTTCTGGCAACTTCCACAAACAATCTGTTCTCTAAAAAACAAGGAAATCTAAAGATGAAACTAAATTCCCCTCCCAAAAACATTGACTGAGTATCTGTTAAGCTTTTTATATTCTGCGAAACCACGGGCATTGGGTATCTGCATGCTATATGTCTCCCAGCCAATACTCTGAGATTGATTTTCCCTCTTCCACCGAGAAAACAAAATGAATCACGCACAATTACCAAGGACAGGGAGAAAGGGGGAATTGGGGCCATCATAAATATGTATTTGCCAGCCCTGGGAATTTGTGCAATTCTGTGTGGATTTGCCAACTCACATTTAAGTGTCTGAATGATTTATATGGGCAGTGGGTGTCACATTTGTCCACTGTCACTGTGAATCATTTATGGATTAACATTTATGGATTTATCCATATAACATATTCATGGAAAAGTTCTATTATCATTCGAATGGATTTCTTGATCAAAAGATTGGTTAGATTAAGTCATTAGCTTCAGGATTTCTTTGGAGGTGAAATGTATTCCATGTGGAAAGGAAACCAGTAACACATACAGGTATAGACCAATCCTTTTGCAGAATCATTCATAACATTTGCGATAATGAAAGTCAAATAAAGCCAGTTTCAGACTTGCAATATGTGGAATTGCTTGTTTTATACATCTGTTTAAGTCATGGCCTTTTGTCAATCAGATATATGTCCATTATGCAAATGTTTTCGGACCCTAGCGAAAGGGCCGCAACACTAGCTCCCTATTTGGCTTCAACTGCAACTGGCAATCCAACAAACAGCGTTGAGACAAAAAGCGAATATCAAAGAAGAAAATTGTTTATGCTCGATTTAAAAAGCTGTTTGTGGCTGAAGTCTTAATTAATGACCTTCAAGAGTGTTAATGGCGTACAACCTTCCCTCAGTGAAGCTCTTCATAATATTTGTCATTCATTTATGCATTTATTAGATAAAGTTCTGCTTGTTTTATAATCTCCAACAGTGCACAAGCAGAGAATCACAAGATGGTAATTTTGGGCTCTCATTTAATTCTTAATTAGCACACATGCTGTCTGTAAAGAGTTTTGCAGATGAAAATTGAAAATACAAAGAGGGGGTGCTGGGCTGGTTATTACTGTGTTGATGTTGTGTTTTCTCATGCTGCATCGTGAGGGTAAAAAAAAGATAATAGTATCCTCAACAGCTTTAAATTGGCTCCTTCAGTGTTTCATGGTTTATTAAATTGAATTTATTTTTGATTTAAAAAACAAGAGGAAGCGCTTCCTGGATCTGACGGTAATGTAACAAAACAGGTGCAGTTAGGCAATTGACGTCTACAAAACAACTCGCAAACAGACTTTATTTCAGTGAATCATTGTCTTTTTTTTTAATAAGAAATGATAAAGTGTCTCCCACAGGCATTAGATCTCTGTGCATATTTCACCTTGTGTTGCGTTGCAGTAGCAATCACGTTACCTTATGTGGTGGTTTTCAATGCAGAGTAATGCTACGGAAAGTGTTACCTAAGTTTGACTTGCTAAGATACCTAACGTGACTTTTACATAAAAATTATCGGTCATTGTTCAGATGTAAAAAAATGGCCAAACAACTTAGTCTGGAAGAGGTTTACAAAACATTATTTCATCTCATTATTGTCTTTTTTCTCCATTGTTCTGCAGGGTCATCGGCATCCTGCTACAAAAGGTACTGAGACCAATCACTAAACCAGAACATTGTGTCCATTCTCTTATGAGACTCTCAAACTTTACAACAGGTTTTAACCTTCAGTCAGAACAAATATGTATAAAAGAACTACCAGACATTTCTGAGAATTCTGAGAAGTCTCCAGTGAGAGGCATGGTACACCATCGGCTTTGAATCTTCACCGCGAACCCTTGGACACGTCATAGAACAAAATTCCTGTGAGGAACTTTCATCAACGGGACGTGGAATAATTGACTCATTCATTACATTTACTTTTTGTTGCCCTTGATATCCAACATTAGGTCTGCAGGGGACGCCTCCTTGAAGATTTTTCGTACCTTTGTGGATTGATCTGGACTTTTCAGAAGGTCTTTCAGAAGTCGGCCCCTTCTTCTTCTTAACTATCTCGTTACGAAGCCGTCCAGTGTTATATTCCAGCCAAGTTTTGCCAATGACAGCTTGCTGCTAAAGACACTTTTATGAGGTTGAGCCAGACTGTATTGCCCACTGGATTCTCTCACTCATTTAGCTGGGTAAGACTTTGCACTGCATACACACAGGACGGAACATTGTGCAAAAAGCATGAAAGTCTATTGGAATGTCCCAGAAGAGACGACGGAGATGAGTTGACTGTCTTGAGTGCCAAATGTGGACATTTTGGACAACTTAGCGTATAACTTATGTTTTTTATGTGGTGCCAACTTAGAGTAGAATAGTAGTTTTTGTCAATGAACCTCACATCCTGGACACACAACACCGGGAGCATTCAGCAGATGTGGACCCCTGGCTCGTTTTAATGGTCTAAACCTGCGTGTGTGCATGTTTGCATCTCTCAATGTGTGAATATGTATCTGTGAGTCTGCGTGCACATCCAGAGAAACACTGTTAAATAAGTCATATCCAATGCATTATTCATACTGTTGTATATTTTTGGGACACGCCCAGTCCAGGGCTCACCATCTGGCCGGAGAACAATGTGTGATTTTACAGATGCTGGATCGCATTTAAATGTTCAAGGTTGAATCCTGTGTTTGACTTTATTTTGTGTATTTTCTTTAGTACATAGAGATATTTATGATGGGGGGGGGGATATAATTGAAACTAGGGAAAGAGCTGCAGTATGTCACACAAATTAAATTCTGTAATTAAAATCAATTCATGCGTGATTAAATGTATTCAGAATCCTTGTCTAAATGGACTATATTTTGATATGAAATGTTTTGGCCAGCTGGACGTGCTATTTGCTGGTTTCAGATGCTTGATATACTTGAAAGGATTTGTGTAAATATATATATAGAGATTCAATTAATGTGTTTTATGTTCTGTGGGTCTCATCTCAGGAGCACAAGAGGCATTCTTCTGCAAGAGGTGGACACAATAACATGAACACCAGTAAGATATCTCAAAAAATAAAACGCAATACTACAATGTGTATGAAGATTAATGTACATCCTAAAGTAAAACAATATATCTGTTAGTTTTCCAAAGATAACAATAGATTGCATAATATTTTACTGGTGTTTTTGTCAGTATGTCGCCCCCCTGTTTTCCTTTTCTTTGTACTAAAACATTATGTACTCTCCATCTTAATGTATGCATTTGAGGATATAAAGAGAGTGTCCGCTCCCGAGAGCTGCAGAGTGTGTATTTAGTGTGTGAGTGTGTATGTGAGGGTTTATCAGGTCAACAGTGGTTTGTGTGGTAAGAAAATGGCAATTTCCACCTGATCCCATACCTTTGATTTCATGTTTGCTTCTCTGGTTAGAACTCACCGTGAATGAATTGTCCCTTTTTGATTTGAGACACTTTAATGAAGTCACATTCAGCAAGGCAGTGGCAGATTAGTAACATCAAATATCTGGACCTCTACTTGTGTTAAATATCAATATGATGTGCTAAGTTCTGCAAGTACTGCACTGCTGACTCTCGGAGGGAGTGTCATGACTAAAAATGCCTTTTATGGTCCTCAAACGTCTATATAAATATTTTATACTTTTAAGCTTAGCTTGAACTACAATACCACAGGCCAATTATTTCCAAAACAGGGACAGAGCAAAAGTATCCGAGACAAACGAACAACGTTTTCTTGTGAAGAGTAAAAATGAAACAGGGTCACACTATCTGTCAATCCCATGTGTATGATGTATTATAATATAGACTACTGCATAATGCATTTAAACAGCATATTACATCGCATAGTTGCCTCATGCCTTCATGTAAGGGATAATCCACAATGTGGCGTGCAGTAATTGAAGAATAACACACAGAGGGCTGGAAGTAATACTGTATATCACACACAGTGTCTTGCATTATATTTGACAACTGCAAAATGTATCGTGGATTTTACTACCACTTGTAACATTAACGTACTTATCAAAACTAAAATCTTGGTTCACCTTAAAATAATCTTGGAATAAACACAATTGTACTACTCTTAACATGAAGGAGAAGCCACTAGGAACCACTTCCAAACAGGCCAATTATACCTTCATTTTGTTTATAGCCATTTCATAAAAATGTGGTAATTTAATGATTATAATGTTTGCTTTACTCCATTTGCAATGACATTTAAATGTTTTCATTTAAATGGTGATCGTGTTTGTGTTGTTTGGGAACACTTTTAACACAAGTTAATTAACCATAAGAGAAGATAGTATAACCTTTACTCATTCGGAGCAAAGCTGGCGGAATACATTTGAATTATAAATACATTCTTACTTTGGTTTAGATTAATTGACTTTCAAAGATATTCACTAGAAACCAACAAAAGAGGAAAAAACAAATGCCAACTATGCTTTTGTGTGACATTATCAATGCTTGCTACAGTTTTTTAAGGACATAACAGAAATATTTGATGTAAGGAAGGTGAGAATCCAGCCTGCATCATGGCTGTAGAACGTCGGTGTCCTGTGCCAGTATTCCCACTCAACTCCTACTCGGTTAGAGATGTTCTCTCAACGAGTCCGGGCTGCTGCCCCCTTTCATTTTGAATGTCTGTCTTGCTGTTCTCTGGGTTTTTAATGTGGGCTGCAGTCAGGATCAACAAATGCTACGAAGGTGGTGTGAGCTGAAAGGGCTGAGCTGTCATAGCACGCTATGAGCAAACTTTAGGTACACAGTAAGAAGCATAATTGTCTTTAGACCTCATTGTTATCTCTGATGCAAATACGGTGATTTAGTCACGGTATTACCTGAACTTATAAACATTATTTTTGTAATGCCTTATGACTTTATAGAAAACATACATTAGGTTGAAAACACTTAGAATGTCTGATGCATCATACATGAACAGATTTTAGGGGCATTATAGCACTTTTTTCCTTTTATTTACAAAAAAACTCCTCAAACGAAGCGTGAACTTACTGGCTAGAGAAGTAA
Organism: Harpagifer antarcticus; assembly: GCA_902827135.1. Classification (NCBI taxonomy): domain Eukaryota; kingdom Metazoa; phylum Chordata; class Actinopteri; order Perciformes; family Harpagiferidae; genus Harpagifer; species Harpagifer antarcticus. Next base: position 3,861,752 of record CADEHL010001049.1, on the reverse strand, counting down.
ACCCAATGTGGGAGTGCCTAAAACCAGCATTCTCTCTAATATCCAGCAGGTGGTGATTCGTTGGTCTGAGAACAAGTCTGTTTGCAAAGTATAGAAGTCTATGAGAAAATGCCCCTACCTTTCACTTGATTTATCACATTGGTTATTATTATAAAAATAAGTTCATGGTCACAATCACTATATTTTGGGTGCAGCGTATATGTAAGGAGTTTGGTCACAAACAGCTGTTATGTCATTGGTTGCTCTTTGAAAGTATAGCAGCCTTAACCCTAACCCTAAATTGTCTTCGGTGTTTGTTGTAATACACCCATTGGTTTCATGTATGGTCACAAAAGAAAAACAGATGACCACAGCTAAAACACCAAACTGATTATTCCTGGAGAAATAATTGAGAAAATACAACAATAACCAAGTAGCATTTGTGTTGTAAATGTTCATTAAAAGAGTACTGTTTGTTCTAATATGTTTTAGAATTGTGGATGGATAGACACAGCAAATTGTGGTATGGGAGCCGAATTTCAACTGAAAATACAGAGTCTGTATGAGAGCTACACGCCTTCTCAATTTTAACAGTTTGTGTCGGTGTCAATCCGACATAGCAACAACCATCATGCAACATAATAACACCTGACATCCGATTGGCTCCTGTCTTACAGGGTGCTTTTCTGTTATAGTAACCGTTGAAAAGTAATTGAGTCTGTCTCCACGTCTACACCATGTCTTTGCGCTGTTCAATAAAACCTTCAGGTGCAGGATGGACAAGTGTTTTAGCACTGCCTTCATTGTATTTATGTTTTGCCACTGAGTCCCCCACATCCACAATAGATCCCTGGCTGGGCCTAATAAGACACAAACACCCCCCCCCCGAGGCTCAGCCTGGCTTGCTAAACACAGCGTTGTCAAACAGCGTCACAGTGAAGTGAATTAGCATTTATGCCCACATAAAAATCAATTTACTGATCCATTAGCTTAGCATAGTGCTAATGAGTTGCCAGTGATGACCCGCAAGGGACTTTGGTTAGCAAGCGGATCGTCATTAAATGTAGTCACATACAGGCAGGGCCCGGTTCCAGAACAAAATGACTCAGGGTGCATCTGAGATTAGAGAGGGTGTAGTGGTAAAGTGCTATTTTTATAAGTGGGGAGTGGATCTAACACCCTATGGGGTCCTCACCTCCTCTAGGGGGGTCCGGGGGCATGCTCCCCCAAGAAGATTTTTTTTTTAAATATTGAAGTTAAAAGCATCAATCTGGTGCACCTTGAGAGCAAAATGAAGAGATCTATGGATCTATGTGCTCTTTGCTTGATTCATGCCTTCCAAGTCCCTTATCACGTAGCCCAGTGGTTTTCAAACTGTGGGGCGCGACCCCTGGTGGCTTGCGGAGGTACTGCAGGGGGGGCACGGGAAGATTTTTTAATTTGATTATTTTCTCCTTTTAGCTTTGTGAAGCACCTTGAGATTACGTTGTTTTTAAAGTGTGCTATATAAATCAAATGTATTATTATTATTCAATTGTAAACAAACACTGCTCGAAAATATCTCATTGGTCAGAGAGCTGTGGGCATAATGGTGCCTTTTGCAACATCCTACTTGTGTGACATAGGCTTTTTCTGCTGTTGCTGCCATCAAAACGAAAAGATCAAAGCTGAACATTGAGAATGAACTGAGAGGGGCAATCTCAAAACAACAGCCCGGGTTTGAGAAGATCTGCAAGGGAAAGCAAGCACACACAAGTCATTGATAGGCTATGTGTGGAAAAGGGATGGTAAGGTGATGTGATCGTTTGCAACCTGCAGTAGAAATAGTAGTTAATTAATATATTTTCCTTAAAGAAATTTGAATTTAAACATCTATTACTCAGGGAAGAAGGCCTACTAGTTTTAATTAGGCTAAATTAATTCACAGTATTTATTACAAGCACTTTTGTTCATGTGTAATCCATAATAAAATATAAAATGATAGTTGGATCTTTGTATCTTCTTATTATTAGTAGAGAAAATGTAATGTTTTTACAACAATATACAATTAAACCAATATAGATGGGAACCAGGTTGGGGGGTCCCGAAAATATTTCCAATTACCGAAGGAGGGCCCGACTGAAAAAGTTTGGGAACCACTGACGTAGCCTATAAGAGCATGGCGCTAGTTGTTGTAGCCAGTTGTGGTGAACGCATCTGACTTTCTTGAACCGAAATGTCTACATGCATAGCAGAAGATGACATATTTTGTACATGAATATTCCAGCCAATCTCTGTTTTGAAACCATGAGCTGCAAAATGAGCGCCTTACCCCAATGTACAGGCGAGTTGGGTACTTTTTTAAATATACCTGTGCAGGCTCTGTTTTGCCGAGGTCCTCTGGCACTTGCGGGCCGCTGAGGGGTGGCGGTGTTTGGGGCAACAAGACGACTGGAGCTGCTCCGCCTCCGTGGGCGAGGTGGGCAAAGCCGACAAGTGGGCGTTAGTGTCCATGACAGTGGCCGCGGGTAACGTAATGTCCCCATGATCTGAACTGTTATTACCTGCAGTAGATGCAGTGTTACTGCTGGTGATAAGGGCTGGTTGTTTTAGCCATTTTCTGATGTCCATCACTGACTGCTGTGTAAGCACCTTGCAGATGACGAACACGCAGCGGCACAGGTCACTAAATTCTTCTTCTTATTATTATTACTACTATTATTATTATATATGTGATATTTTTCACTTTTTTTCAAATGAGGGTGCATAACGACTCAACTGAGGGTGCAATGCACCCTTATGCACCCTGTAGAACCGGGCCTGCATACAGGGCAACAGCTTATTCCATTTAAAGTGAAGATGCCTCATCTGTAGCTAGTACTAAGTACTAACCCCTCTGTTTTCAATACGTGTCATTTATCATTTTTTTAATTTTCTTTCATCTCTTCTCAAATTCAGCCCAGACATCTGCATGTTTGCCTTTTTGGAAAGCGAAGTACTGCTGTCACATGAAATCTATTGTACCATCCTTCAAACTAACCATGAGGAGGCGGCTGCACTCAACAATTACAACCAGCCCCAGATAAGCAGAGCAGCACTGGCTTCAGAAAACACTTCATCCATGGTAAGTGAAAGGTAGAACACAATCAAAGGTACAAATGGACCGAGCCCTGAGCAGCAGCTTGTATCGACCGAGAGATTTCTGGAGAGATTTTTTTACTTTTATATTTTCCTGGCCCTTGCTCTCTGCAAAAACCCTTAAATGTCAAATTCAGACCTGCTAAGCTGAAGGTATGCACTATGCGGCACCGCGCTATACCCACTTGACACAGATTAATGTAAAGAGCAGACATTCAGCGGAATTAACAAATGTCATTCACACCGCTGAGAAATGTCCTTTGATAGAGGGAAGCAGGCAGTATGATGTCAGCGTCATCCGATAATGATTCCTTGCTGCCAAATGCTTTCAGTCCATGGAAGGGGAGTTAGCTCCGGGAGGAGATGAAGGTATAAAATGGTCGTTTTGCTAGAGCAACACAAGCTAATTTATCATTCTCCAGGGGTCAGGCGACGCTCCCCTGGTTGTGAATTTTAATGTTGTTTTTTATGGGTCTTAATAAACTCTATTTTGCTGCGAGCGTTTATGCAGAAGAGCACAACATCCTTCACTCGGCTCATTTAGTGAGTCAAGGAGAGAAGGGCCGGAGCCAAATTTAACCAATGGAGTCATCATTTTCTTACACTAATAGCACGCAGTGAGGTGAAATATTCAAGGTGATGGAAAAACGGTAGTTGTTCACATGTTTTTTGAGATCCTTGATGCACAGTTGTAAGATTGTGCATGCTAGATAATACTAATTCATCAGAAGATGAAATATTTCAACAGTGATGTACCGGCTAGCGTTATATACTGTATCAGAATTAGGCTTTATCTGCAGCAACAGCCTAACACTCCCAATGTTCTTGCTGTTTTTAGCCATGCAAGCTAACAGACATTGCCCTCAAGCCAACATGTCTCGACTTCTTTGTTCTATACTAAATTATCTCAATAACTACTGTGGGGCCAGGGAATATTGTACAGACTGTTATGGTCCCCAGAGGATAAACCCGTAATCACTTTGATGGTCCCCTGACATTCTCTTGATCAACCATGAAACTTTTGGATCATAGTTAAGTGTCTCGTCAATAGATTGGCGGAAATTATGTACAATCATTCATGTCTCCGTGAAGACGAATAGTAAAAAGCTTTTGAACTTTTAGCCAGCTGCATGGCTGCATTTTAGGACTAGGCTATTTTTTTCAACAATTTACATTGCTTACTATTCCGTTTTACCAGAGAAAGGTGTTATAGGGCAGCTACCCAAAGCTAATGGTGAATTGTCTTAAAGTGCCACTGCCTCTTGGGAGGCCCTGAAAAGGGAAAGACAGGGGTCACATTTTACCATTTACCCATTTACGCAGCAGGAAATTCACTGCGATGAGGGTATGGATCTCCATGCTGGCCTACTGACTTGTTTATCGAATTTTTAAATGTTGATTGGCACAATTTAACACCGAGGTTAATTCATCACATGATTGCTTCCTGCCACATCTGTCTCACTGATCCCCAGCCCTGCATGAAGACAATTAACCCGCCTACTGCTGAGCAGCTGAGTTATTTATGCAAACGCTTATTGCCTTTGGACTCAACAATGGCTACTCATCTCTGGTACCCTCACAAGAGAACATCCACATGTCACAGAGGACACTGGGTACTCTGGGTGTAAGGAAAATGACACATTTTGTTTTATTAGGGCAACAACAGACAGAAGTAATAGGCACAAAGTCAAGTGCAGAGACTAATTAGATGTCGGCACTCAGCATTTGATCAAATGTGATTCTTTAGGAGAAATGCGTCTCTTATGACTGAGGGAATACACGGCACTGGGGCTGCAGAACGTTGATTATGTTATGGTTGTTGTGATTGAAGAAGTGGTTGCGTAAACAATCTAAAAGATTAAGGATGGCAATATTCTATGTTTTCCATTTGACAAGGAATTACATAAAATACCAAAAAGCCAAGAATGAATTGATCATTTAAGTAATTAGAGACTAAGAGATTAATAGAGACTATTTAGTCACTTAAGAGCCAATGGCAGACAGAGGGAATTCCAGATACTATTGACATGGGTTTTTTGTTGCTCTCCCTGAGGTTTCTCCATGTCCCCCTTAAACTGTGGGTTTTCTCTGGAAGTCTTTCCTTGTACGATGTGAGGGTCTAAGGACAGAGGGTGTCGTTTTCCTCATACTGATATTCTGAACAATCTGTGCTGTTGTATTTGCTGTAAAGTGTCTCTACTGTAGGCTATTTTTATTATATGTACAGCACTTTGGCTCGACCAAAAATCGTTTAAATGTGCTATATAAATAAAACTTGATTTGATGGGTTTTTTGTGTTTTCATGGGATTTATTCTCAGCAAAAGCTATAAATAATGTCAGCCTTGTGATTTAACTTGTTTGCAGAATAATGGTTCATAATTGTAAATAATGTATCATGGAATCTATTGTAACCATAGCTATTCTGTTACCATTACAAAGTAGGTGGAGATTGAATTGAAAGAAAAAAAAAAGGTTTTTATTCATCATTATAATCATTATACCATCGCGATCCGTCAGACAGGCAAACAAATCCAAACAGGGGGCATGCAGGAAACTCGAGGTCCGATAACAGCCAGGTAGGGGTCAAAACCGGGCAGGACAGGTAACTAGGCAAGAGATAATCAAACACTGGAGCACTTGGCAGAATACACAAGACAATCTGGCAGAGGACAAGTGAGAGTGAGGTGGTATATATACTGTGGAGTTAATGAGGGAATGAGTAGCAGGTGAGGGCAAGGGCTTGGGAGACCAAGTGAGGGGAGTGAGCTGATTGCAAGAGCCTGGAGGAAGGCGGGATCTGAAATGACAGGAGAGTTCAGATGTGCCAAACCAGAAAACAACAATAAATGTTTCTAACTTGTGACAATAAATAAACTATATTCACCATACTTTTTACTGGTACTGGCTCAAGGAGTTTGTATATATACAATCATCTTTCCTTTTTAATGTATTTTCATTGGCCTCCATCCTGCTTTTATTTAACCCAAGGAAAGTATTTAAGTGATTAAAAACTATTATAGCTCAAAGTGTTAACCTGCTGTGAAAATCTTTTCTGTGAACCAGATAATTCAATTAACGGTAAAAGTCTATTGTTCATGTAATTATTGACAGTAAATACGGCTGAATAACCCCGAAACTGTCTATACTCTCAGTCAGAAGTGCGCCTCAGTCCCATTACGCGTGATTACACACGATACATGTTCACCCACTATACAGACTCCCTTTTTCATGCCTCCAACCAAGAAATTAGATATCTCAACTGTGAAATATGTAAAAGGAAAAAAAAATGTCTGTCATTGCAGGCAGTCTGTCATTGCCAGTCTAGATTAGCTCAAACTCTGCTGAGCTCAGTGTACGGTCCCAGCCCTCTGACTAGAAGACGAGGTCCTCTGGGTTTCAGCTGTGACAGATTGAGGGTGTCAGGAGGGACTCCCAGGGGGTTGTGTTTGTGTGGGCAATTCTTACATTATAATGACTATTTCATCAATGTTAGATTAAAATAAATTCAAGCCAAGAAGAGAGATGCAAATCTGCAATTAACTGAGAGTTCTATTTTTGTTCGTTCTTAATGTAATGACTTGAATGCACCACCATTCTCTCTGATACATCAGACAAAAGAGCACAAGTCCAGCGTTTATGTTGAACTGGCTCACCTCCAGGCTTTCACTCACTGACGGTGCTCCTGTCATATCGCATGTGACAGCCTCTCTCCGGCTCCGCAGGGATAACATATTGTAGCTTCGCCTTTGGATGTACATTTATTAAATGACGTTCGAACCAAACGCAAACCCCGGAATGACACAGAGGTTACGCCTGATAAGCAAATGTACTCGGTTTCATTTAAAGGTCTTCTATTTATCAAGCTGAAAAAAGAGGGATGCACTCATTTGGTTTCGGCTCATGTGTTTGTCAGATGCTGCCGCGCGATCATCCGTCTTGGGGGGGGGGTGGATAGCTTGTGGACTGATACGGAAAATGTATTGAAAGATAGAGATGTTGGGAAAGAGGGAAAATCCAACTTCCCCTGTTTATCATTGGTGTTATCATACAGTAGGTGGTACATGCAATGGAGCCTAGTGTATACATGTACAGTGTCTTCCTCTGGGGCTCATTTCACGGCCACATAAAGAAGCAACACATTTTTTTGTTTCCTGCCATCATCTATCAAAAAATACTTTTTTCTTCAGCTTGCCTTCCTCCACCTTTTTTCCCTCAGTGTCTGAGACCCAGTGAACGCAGTACCTTCTGCTGTCACTTCCCCCCGCTCCCTTTTCTGAAGTTCTGTCATCGGCAGGCTTCGAACTGCCATGTGAGTTTTACCCCGCACAATGCTCGTCTCCAGAGCTTCGCCTGGTGTGAAATCGTCAGAGCCATAGGCCACGTTTCAACACTGGGTTTTTGTACCCTGTCTAATGCAGGAAGCCTGTCAATGGATTGGACACATTCGAACATGCTTTATGATGCCGCTGTCACCCTAAAAACATACAGTATATGTCCAGCGATATAAAGCTATATATAATTGTATGCTTATAATATAATACATATATACTCTGTATAATGAGCATTACATTTTGCATATTTATTGACATTTTGTTGATAACAGTTTTATTTAAAATGACAATAGCAAGGATTGTGTATCATTTTAGCCACAAATAATTTACACTTTACATTACAGCTAACCATTTTACAAACTATCCCACTGTTTTTTTTTCACATTCGATTGGTAGCGTTTCTTTGCATTCTAGGCATATTATCTTTCCATTCTTTTCTGTTGGTACAAAAATCAAGAAGCAGATTTTTGCCACTTGATTTATGTTCAAGTTGTCATAGATTGTTATTGTCAAAGTGAAGTTGTCTTTTAGGGAAGCTCAATTATGCTTTTTGGATTTAGTCTGCACTTAACATGCATCATCCTGCAGCAGCAACAATACATTTGCAGACAAATGTAGTTTGTTTAAGAGCCTGCTTTTTGATATTCAAACTGCACAGACATGATTGCAAACTAATGTCAGTCTGGAACAAAAACATCCTAAACAGAACAAAAATCATACATGTCTTATATTTAAAGCTGCACTACATACATCCCGATATATTATCAATGTATACCGTTTCACATAGCTATCACCTCTAGCCTTTTTAGGCAGCAATCTAATTCCTTGTTATTATTAGAAAAGAGATCATGAATAAGGTTGAAATAAGTACAGTCATTCATTTAACTTGAGCTACAAAAGTAAGGTCATTGGCTCTTTTATAAACACATAAATTATAAATATTTAGTTTCACACAGGTCATGAATGCTTACCCCCTGGGTCAGTGTGCTGTGGGTGTTTTCTTTTACTTCACTAAAGCATCATCATTTTGAACTCTGTTTTATTCCTCTAGCGGGCTCCTTAAAAAGCAGCAGATACGACCCTATGATTTGTAACTACATTTTTTTTTGTTCCTCTGAGCTAGTTGTGCTTGTAAAACAGTGGCTGGTAATGACCGGGACCTCGATGAGCCTCGCGTTGATGAAGCTAACAAAAGCCCGCGCAGGAGCCCACTTGTTAGGAGAGACCTGGGGGAGAGATTTGTAGTTACTGCAGTCCTGGAACTATGCCTGTCTCTATAGGTGGGCTGCTGGTGAGGGTTTTGCATTTTAAAGTACCACTATCAATCAATCAATCAATCAATGTTTATTTATATTTCACTAAATATCTCTCCTTTGTTTCCCCCTGAGCAACGAGCAAACATGCTGTACTCTCTGTGGCTGTCCCTACCGGCTCCACAGACGTGTGTAATGCTACCTTGGCTGAGGTTTTAATTTGTGTAATTTGAGGCTACTGTATCTTAAAATACTTTGATCCTAAAATATGCTGTGTTGATGATAAGAAAGGAAGTTAATTAAATCCCTTAATATTTGTTGCCAATCTCCGCTGGCACTCTCTCAAAGATCCAAGCTGCGCACCTCATTTGAACTGAGCAAACTTTATCATTCATGCCCAGTGCTCATTGTTTACAAGTGGGCGATGAAACGAGGCACCCCGAGCTCAGAGACGAGGTCCACATGTTTCAATTTCTCTGCAACATGAGCAATTAGCCAAGCGCTTATTAGTGTGCTTCACTCTCCCTCTCCTTTATCTGTGGATCTCCCCAATCCCTCGTGCCAGCGGGAGATGAATATGTCTTCAATGTCCTTGGTTTCCTGTCTTGTAAACACCAGAGGCACTGTTTACCGGTGTGCATGTCAGGCTAACACTGGGCTCCGTCTCCGCCCGGCTCCCCCCTCGGGCCAGACTCACCTTGTTACCCTTTTAATTAGTAGGAGCAGTTAATAGTTCTGGCCGCTCCTGCCGCCTCAGCACTCTGCTCCGACTTCAAGAATCCCTCCGATCGATAGCAAAGAGACCAACTGCGCCCAGGAGTCTAGAAGAGGGGTGGGGGCCTTATTGTGGGAGCAGATCAGGTGGATCATGATGGCTTTTGGAGAGAAATCAAACAACTACTATTTTCTTTGAACAAACCTTTCGGGTGGGTGTATCAATATCTATTTTCACTTCTTTTGCCCATGTACATTTGAAGGGATAACAAGGTCTCTGGGTTCCTGATGTGCATTCCATCTCGTCCAGTTTCTCCTCTCCCACATTTCCTCTCTCTTGAAAATGAATGTAATCAAAAGCTAAGAGTTTGCTCGGCACATTCCATTGTGCCCTTATAGGCTTTTATCCCTTCCAAGCGCTGGCCCCCCCGCACTCATTTCTTTTCTTGTTTTGATTTAAAGATGCAGTGGATGTACTTAGCATTTAGATGACATGCTGCCGGAGAGGTGAGATGGATCAGCGCCTCTTCAGAAGGACTGAATTTCAGAGCGACAGATCGGGGGACGGCAGGCCGGGGGGGGGGGGGGGGGCGGGCGCAGAATACCAAGTACAGCTCGCATGCAGCACACAGCCTGGCACAGAGAGCAGGGACTGCTGGGAATGCCAATGTGCAGCCCAGACAGCCGTCTCGCCTTACCTCCACTGATTGGCTAAACAGACCATTAGCTTCGTGATTATGATTAGCCGAGTCATTATCTACACAAAAGTGGCTCATTCACCAATATTAAGAAGGCAAGGGAGCTGTTTCTCTTCCTCCGGTCAGGGGGAAAACAATGCGTTTTCATGTGTTCTACAGATGAATGTAGGAGGCAAGAAGTTATTGTTCACAGAGAAACAAAGTGGAACACTGTGTATCACCCTGCCCTACAGCTAATGGGATAAAAATGTTCTGTCCATGTGATGGCGTTGAAGGAAGAAAAGAAAAGGTCTCTCAGTCGTTAACGCGGATGATGAGGTGGCCATTACTCGCTCGTATTTTCTGGTCGGGGAGAGAAGCGCCGTCCTCAGAGGTCATAAAAACTGAGGAGGGAACAAAATAACCTTCAGTTTCCATCGCCTCGCCTTAGATATAATTGGAAGAGAGGCCATCTATGCTTTTGAACAGACACATGCTGCTCTGCATCCAAGGCCAGTACGCTGAGGCAAAGTTGAACAAATGTTAGTGAAGGCTGGCCCTCTGTTCCTCCGATGCTGACCTTGTACTTCTCTCTTGCAGCCTTTGCCCAAGGAGCCATCGTAGGATGTGGCGAACACGGCAAGTACGTACTTTTTTCCCATTCTGTACTTTCATTTGCATAAAAAGTGTATAACCCTCACTTTGACATACAAGTCACCGAAGACATTTTTGATTGTAATATCGCATAGAACCCTGAAATAATGACTCTTAAGGGAGACTGCAGAAGCCATGCCTAAATTGCAAGTAGTATAAATGTTCAGTGTAGCTCTGACCTGGAATGAGTCAGCCATTAGTGTGTGTTGATGTTATGTATATCACAGTACTGCTGAGCTCAAATAAAGATCATCCAGGAAATGGAGAAGACATGTTTCTCAGGATGTTGTAACTTTGATGATGGAAAAGCCAAAAAAAGTAAATCAAAGGGGGTTGTTGAGCGTTTTCAAATGCGTAAGGATGGAAAGTAAAAAGCCCCACTGTGCTAACATCAAAGGGAGAGGTTACTTCAAGTGTCCAGGCTTTCTTTCAGGACAAAGGTAGAACACTGATTTGAACTGGAGCATTCTTCACAAAAGCAAAAACCACAAGGAAGGAATCTTTTAAGAATCCTCTTCAACTGTATATGCCAATTCCAACAAAGTCCTAAGATGTGTGTGTCTGCTGAAGTCAATACTAAAAGTCGGCAGGAAATCTAGAATCCGGCTCGCTCTTCTGGCAACTTCCACAAACAATCTGTTCTCTAAAAAACAAGGAAATCTAAAGATGAAACTAAATTCCCCTCCCAAAAACATTGACTGAGTATCTGTTAAGCTTTTTATATTCTGCGAAACCACGGGCATTGGGAATCTGCATGCTATATGTCTCCCAGCCAATACTCTGAGATTGATTTTCCCTCTTCCACCGAGAAAACAAAATGAATCACGCACAATTACCAAGGACAGGGAGAAAGGGGGAATTGGGGCCATCATAAATATGTATTTGCCAGCCCTGGGAATTTGTGCAATTCTGTGTGGATTTGCCAACTCACATTTAAGTGTCTGAATGATTTATATGGGCAGTGGGTGTCACATTTGTCCACTGTCACTGTGAATCATTTATGGATTAACATTTATGGATTTATCCATATAACATATTCATGGAAAAGTTCTATTATCATTCGAATGGATTTCTTGATCAAAAGATTGGTTAGATTAAGTCATTAGCTTCAGGATTTCTTTGGAGGTGAAATGTATTCCATGTGGAAAGGAAACCAGTAACACATACAGGTATAGACCAATCTTTTTGCAGAATCATTCATAACATTTGCGATAATGAAAGTCAAATAAAGCCATTTTCAGACTGGCAATATGTGGAATTGCTTGTTTTATACATCTGTTTAAGTCATGGCCTTTTGTCAATCAGATATATGTCCATTATGCAACTGTATTTCGGACCCTAGAGAAAGGGCCGCAACACTAGCTCCCTATTTGGCTTCAACTGCAACTGGCAATCCAACAAACAGCGTTGAGACAAAAAGCGAATATCAAAGAAGAAAATTGTTTATGCTCGATTTAAAAAGCTGTTTTGTGGCTGAAGTCTTAATTAATGACCTTCAAGAGCGTTAATGGCGTACAACCTTCCCTCAGTGAAGCTCTTCATAATATTTGTCATTCATTTATGCATTTATTAGATAAAGTTCTGCTTGTTTTATAATCTCCAACAGTGCACAAGCAGAGAATCACAAGATGGTAATTTTGGGCTCTCATTTAATTCTTAATTAGCACACATGCTGTCTGTAAGAGTTTTGCAGATGAAAATTGAAAATACAAGAGGGGTGCTGGGCTGGTTATTACTGTGTTGATGTTGTGTTTTCTCATGCTGCATCGTGAGGGTAAAAAAAAGATAATAGTATCCTCAACAGCTTTAAATTGGCTCCTTCAGTGTTTCATGGTTTATTAAATTGAATTTATTTTTGATTTAAAAAACAAGAGGAAGCGCTTCCTGGATCTGACGGTAATGTAACAAAACAGGTGCAGTTAGGCAATTGACGTCTACAAAACAACTCGCAAACAGACTTTATTTCAGTGAATCATTGTCTTTTTTTTTAATAAGAAATGATAAAGTGTCTCCCACAGGCATTAGATCTCTGTGCATATTTCACCTTGTGTTGCGTTGCAGTAGCAATCACGTTACCTTATGTGGTGGTTTTCAATGCAGAGTTATGCTACGGAAAGTGTTACCTAAGTTTGACTTGCTAAGATACCTAACGTGACTTTTACATAAAAATTATTTGTCATTGTTCAGATGTAAAAAAATGGCCAAACAACTTAGTCTGGAAGAGGTTTACAAAACATTATTTCATCTCATTATTGTCTTTTTTCTCCATTGTTCTGCAGGGTCATCGGCATCCTGCTACAAAAGGTACTGAGACCAATCACTAAACCAGAACATTGTGTCCATTCTCTTATGAGACTCTCAAACTTTACAACAGGTTTTAACCTTCAGTCAGAACAAATATGTATAAAAGAACTAGCAGACATTTCTGAGAATTCTGAGAAGTCTCCAGTGAGAGGCATGGTACACCATCGGCTTTGAATCTTCACCGCGAACCCTTGGACACGTCATAGAACACAATTCCTGTGAGGAACTTTCATCAACGGGACGTGGAATAATTGACTCATTCATTACATTTACTTTTTGTTGCCCTTGATATCCAACATTAGGTCTGCAGGGGACGCCTCCTTGAAGATTTTTCGTACCTTTGTGGATTGATCTGGACTTTTCAGAAGGTCTTTCAGAAGTCGGCCCCTTCTTCTTCTTAACTATCTCGTTACGAAGCCGTCCAGTGTTATATTCCAGCCAAGTTTTGCCAATGACAGCTTGCTGCTAAAGACACTTTTATGAGGTTGAGCCAGACTGTATTGCCCACTGGATTCTCTCACTCATTTAGCTGGGTAAGACTTTGCACTGCATACACACAGGACGGAACATTGTGCAAAAAGCATGAAAGTCTATTGGAATGTCCCAGAAGAGACGACGGAGATGAGTTGACTGTCTTGAGTGCCAAATGTGGACATTTTGGACAACTTAGCGTATAACTTATGTTTTTTATGTGGTGCCAACATAGAGTAGAATAGTAGTTTTTGTCAATGAACCTCACATCCTGGACACACAACACCGGGAGCATTCAGCAGATGTGGACCCCTGGCTCGTTTTAATGGTCTAAACCTGCGTGTGTGCATGTTTGCATCTCTCAATGTGTGAATATGTATCTGTGAGTCTGCGTGCACATCCAGAGAAACACTGTTAAATAAGTCATATCCAATGCATTATTCATACTGTTGTATATTTTTGGGACACGCCCAGTCCAGGGCTCACCATCTGGCCGGAGAACAATGTGTGATTTTACAGATGCTGGATCGCATTTAAATGTTCAAGGTTGAATCCTTTGTTTGACTTTATTTTGTGTATTTTCTTTAGTACATAGAGATATTTATGATGGGGGGGGGATATAATTGAAACTAGGGAAAGAGCTGCAGTATGTCACACAAATTAAATTCTGTAATTAAAATCAATTCATGCGTGATTAAATGTATTCAGAATCCTTGTCTAAATGGACTATATTTTGATATGAAATGTTTTGGCCAGCTGGACGTGCTATTTGCTGGTTTCAGATGCTTGATATACTTGAAAGGATTTGTGTAAATATATATATAGAGATTCAATTAATGTGTTTTATGTTCTGTGGGTCTCATCTCAGGAGCACAAGAGGCATTCTTCTGCAAGAGGTGGACACAATAACATGAACACCAGTAAGATATCTCAAAAAATAAAACGCAATACTACAATGTGTATGAAGATTAATGTACATCCTAAAGTAAAACAATATATCTGTTAGTTTTCCAAAGATAACAATAGATTGCATAATATTTTACTGGTGTTTTTGTCAGTATTGTCGCCCCCCTGTTTTCCTTTTCTTTGTACTAAAACATTATGTACTCTCCATCTTAATGTATGCATTTGAGGATATAAAGAGAGTGTCCGCTCCCGAGAGCTGCAGAGTGTGTATTTAGTGTGTGAGTGTGTATGTGAGGGTTTTTCAGGTCAACAGTGGTTTGTGTGGTAAGAAAATGGCAATTTCCACCTGATCCCATACCTTTGATTTCATGTTTGCTTCTCTGGTTAGAACTCACCGTGAATGAATTGTCCCTTTTTGATTTGAGACACTTTAATGAAGTCACATTCAGCAGGGCAGTGGCAGATTAGTAACATCAAATATCTGGACCTCTACTTGTGTTAAATATCAATATGATGTGCTAAGTTCTGCAAGTACTGCACTGCTGACTCTCGGAGGGAGTGTCATGACTAAAAATGCCTTTTATGGTCCTCAAACGTCTATATAAATATTTTATACTTTTAAGCTTAGCTTGAACTACAATACCACAGGCCAATTATTTCCAAAACAGGGACAGAGCAAAAGTATCCGAGACAAACGAACAACGTTTTCTTGTGAAGAGTAAAAATGAAACAGGGTCACACTATCTGTCAATCCCATGTGTATGATGTATTATAATATAGACTACTGCATAATGCATTTAAACAGCATATTACATCGCATAGTTGCCTCATGCCTTCATGTAAGGGATAATCCACAATGTGGCGTGCAGTAATTGAAGAATAACACACAGAGGGCTGGAAGTAATACTGTATATCACACACAGTGTCTTGCATTATATTTGACAACTGAAAAATGTATCGTGGATTTTACTACCACTTGTAACATTAACGTACTTATCAAAACTAAAATCTTGGTTCACCTTAAAATAATCTTGGAATAAACACAATTGTACTACTCTTAACATGAAGGAGAAGCCACTAGGAACCACTTCCAAACAGGCCAATTATACCTTCATTTTGTTTATAGCCATTTCATAAAAATGTGGTAATTTAATGATTATAATGTTTGCTTTACTCCATTTGCAATGACATTTAAATGTTTTCATTTAAATGGTGATCGTGTTTGTGTTGTTTGGGAACACTTTTAACACAAGTTAATTAACCATAAGAGAAGATAGTATAACCTTTACTCATTCGGAGCAAAGCTGGCGGAATACATTTGAATTATAAATACATTCTTACTTTGGTTTAGATTAATTGACTTTCAAAGATATTCACTAGAAACCAACAAAAGAGGAAAAAAACAAATGCCAACTATGCTTTTGTGTGACATTATCAATGCTTGCTACAGTTTTTTAAGGACATAACAGAAATATTTGATGTAAGGAAGGTGAGAATCCAGCCTGCATCATGGCTGTAGAACGTCGGTGTCCTGTGCCAGTATTCCCACTCAACTCCTACTCGGTTAGAGATGTTCTCTCAACGAGTCCGGGCTGCTGCCCCCTTTCATTTTGAATGTCTGTCTTGCTGTTCTCTGGGTTTTTAATGTGGGCTGCAGTCAGGATCAACAAATGCTACGAAGGTGGTGTGAGCTGAAAGGGCTGAGCTGTCATAGCACGCTATGAGCAAACTTTAGGTACACAGTAAGAAGCATAATTGTCTTTAGACCTCATTGTTATCTCTGATGCAAATACGGTGATTTAGTCACGGTATTACCTGAACTTATAAACATTATTTTTGTAATGCCTTATGACTTTATAGAAAACATACATTAGGTTGAAAACACTTAGAATGTCTGATGCATCATACATGAACAGATTGTAGGGGCATTATAGCACTTTTTTCCTTTTATTTACAAAAAAACTCCTCAAACGAAGCGTGAACTTACTGGCTAGAGAAGTAAACCCAATGTGGGAGTGCCTAAAACCAGCATTCTCTCTAATATCCAGCAGGTGGTGATTCGTTGGTCTGAGAACAAGTCTGTTTGCAAAGTATAGAAGTCTATGAGAAAATGCCCCTACCTTTCACTTGATTTATCACATTGGTTATTATTATAAAGATAAGTTCATGGTCACAATCACTATATTTTGGGTGCAGCGTATATGTAAGGAGTTTGGTCACAAACAGCTGTTATGTCATTGGTTGCTCTTTGAAAGTATAGCAGCCTTAACCCTAACCCTAAATTGTCTTCGGTGTTTGTTGTAATACACCCATTGGTTTCATGTATGGTCACAAAAGAAAAACAGATGACCACAGCTAAAACACCAAACTGATTATTCCTGGAGAAATAATTGAGAAAATACAACAATAACCAAGTAGCATTTGTGTTGTAAATGTTCATTAAAAGAGTACTGTTTGTTCTAATATGTTTTAGAATTGTGGATGGATAGACACAGCAAATTGTGGTATGGGAGCCGAATTTCAACTGAAAATACAGAGTCTGTATGAGAGCTACACGCCTTCTCAATTTTAACAGTTTGTGTCGGTGTCAATCCGACATAGCAACAACCATCATGCAACATAATAACACCTGACATCCGATTGGCTCCTGTCTTACAGGGTGCTTTTCTGTTATAGTAACCGTTGAAAAGTAATTGAGTCTGTCTCCACGTCTACACCATGTCTTTGCGCTGTTCAATAAAACCTTCAGGTGCAGGATGGACAAGTGTTTTAGCACTGCCTTCATTGTATTTATGTTTTGCCACTGAGTCCCCCACATCCACAATAGATCCCTGGCTGGGCCTAATAAGACACAAACACCCCCCCCCCCGAGGCTCAGCCTGGCTTGCTAAACACAGCGTTGTCAAACAGCGTCACAGTGAAGTGAATTAGCATTTATGCCCACATAAAAATCAATTTACTGATCCATTAGCTTAGCATAGTGCTAATGAGTTGCCAGTGATGACCCGCAAGGGACTTTGGTTAGCAAGCGGATCGTCATTAAATGTAGTCACATACAGGCAGGCCCGGTTCCAGAACAAAATGACTCAGGGTGCATCTGAGATTAGAGAGGGTGTAGTGGTAAAGTGCTATTTTTATAAGTGGGGAGTGGATCTAACACCCTATGGGGTCCTCACCTCCTCTAGGGGGGTCCGGTGGCATGCTCCCCCAAGAAGATTTTTTTTTTTTTTTAAATATTGAAGTTAAAAGCATCAATCTGGTGCACCTTGAGAGCAAAATGAAGAGATCTATGGATCTATGTGCTCTTTGCTTGATTCATGCCTTCCAAGTCCCTTATCACGTAGCCCAGTGGTTTTCAAACTGTGGGGCGCGACCCCTGGTGGCTTGCGGAGGTACTGCAGGGGGGGCACGGGAAGATTTTTTTATTTGATTATTTTCTCCTTTTAGCTTTGTGAAGCACCTTGAGATTACGTTGTTTTTAAAGTGTGCTATATAAATCAAATGTATTATTATTATTCAATTGTAAACAAACACTGCTCGAAAATATCTCATTGGTCAGAGAGCTGTGGGCATAATGGTGCCTTTTGCAACATCCTACTTGTGTGACATAGGCTTTTCTGCTGTTGCTGCCATCAAAACGAAAAGATCAAAGCTGAACATTGAGAATGAACTGAGAGGGGCAATCTCAAAACAACAGCCCGGGTTTGAGAAGATCTGCAAGGGAAAGCAAGCACACACAAGTCATTGATAGGCTATGTGTGGAAAAGGGATGGTAAGGTGATGTGATCGTTTGCAACCTGCAGTAGAAATAGTAGTTAATTAATATATTTTCCTTAAAGAAATTTGAATTTAAACATCTATTACTCAGGGAAGAAGGCCTACTAGTTTTAATTAGGCTAAATTAATTGACAGTATTTATTACAAGCACTTTTGTTCATGTGTAATCCATAATAAAATATAAAATGATAGTTGGATCTTTGTATCTTCTTATTATTAGTAGAGAAAATGTAATGTTTTTACAACAATATACAATTAAACCAATATAGATGGGAACCAGGTTGGGGGGGTCCCGAAAATATTTCCAATTACCGAAGGAGGGCCCGACTGAAAAAGTTTGGGAACCACTGACGTAGCCTATAAGAGCATGGCGCTAGTTGTTGTAGCCAGTTGTGGTGAACGCATCTGACTTTCTTGAACCGAAATGTCTACATGCATAGCAGAAGATGACATCTTTTTTACATGAATATTCCAGCCAATCTCTGTTTTTAAACCATGAGCTGCAAAATGAGCGCCTTACCCCAATGTACAGGCGAGTTGGGTACTTTTTTAAATATACCTGTGCAGGCTCTGTTTTGCCGAGGTCCTCTGGCACTTGCGGGCCGCTGAGGGGTGGCGGTGTTTGGGGCAACAAGACGACTGGAGCTGCTCCGCCTCCGTGGGCGAGGTGGGCAAAGCCGACAAGTGGGCGTTAGTGTCCATGACAGTGGCCGCGGGTAACGTAATGTCCCCATGATCTGAACTGTTATTACCTGCAGTAGATGCAGTGTTACTGCTGGTGATAAGGGCTGGTTGTTTTAGCCATTTTCTGATGTCCATCACTGACTGCTGTGTAAGCACCTTGCAGATGACGAACACGCAGCGGCACAGGTCACTAAATTCTTCTTCTTATTATTATTACTACTATTATTATTATATATGTGATATTTTTCACTTTTTTTCAAATGAGGGTGCATAACGACTCAACTGAGGGTGCAATGCACCCTTATGCACCCCTGTAGAACCGGGCCTGCATACAGGGCAACAGCTTATTCCATTTAAAGTGAAGATGCCTCATCTGTAGCTAGTACTAAGTACTAACCCCTCTGTTTTCAATACGTGTCATTTATCATTTTTTTAAATTTTCTTTCATCTCTTCTCAAATTCAGCCCAGACATCTGCATGTTTGCCTCGTTGGAAAGCGAAGTACTGCTGTCACATGAAATCTATTGTACCATCCTTCAAACTAACCATGAGGAGGCGGCTGCACTCAACAATTACAACCAGCCCCAGATAAGCAGAGCAGCACTGGCTTCAGAAAACACTTCATCCATGGTAAGTGAAAGGTAGAACACAATCAAAGGTACAAATGGACCGAGCCCTGAGCAGCAGTTTGTATCGACCGAGAGATTTCTGGAGAGATTTTTTTACTTTTATATTTTCCTGGCCCTTGCTCTCTGCAAAAACCCTTAAATGTCAAATTCAGACCTGCTAAGCTGAAGGTATGCACTATGCGGCACCGCGCTATACCCACTTGACACAGATTAATGTAAAGAGCAGACATTCAGCGGAATTAACAAATGTCATTCACACCGCTGAGAAATGTCCTTTGATAGAGGGAAGCAGGCAGTATGATGTCAGCGTCATCCGATAATGATTCCTTGCTGCCAAATGCTTTCAGTCCATGGAAGGGGAGTTAGCTCCGGGAGGAGATGAAGGTATAAAATGGTCGTTTTGCTAGAGCAACACAAGCTAATTTATCATTCTCCAGGGGTCAGGCGACGCTCCCCTGGTTGTGAATTTTAATGTTGTTTTTTATGGGTCTTAATAAACTCTATTTTGCTGCGAGCGTTTATGCAGAAGAGCACAACATCCTTCACTCGGCTCATTTAGTGAGTCAAGGAGAGAAGGGCCGGAGCCAAATTTAACCAATGGAGTCATCATTTTCTTACACTAATAGCACGCAGTGAGGTGAAATATTCAAGGTGATGGAAAGAAACGGTAGTTGTTCACATGTTTTTTGAGATCCTTGATGCACAGTTGTAAGATTGTGCATGCTAGATAATACTAATTCATCAGAAGATGAAATATTTCAACAGTGATGTACCGGCTAGCGTTATATACTGTATCAGAATTAGGCTTTATCTGCAGCAACAGCCTAACACTCCCAATGTTCTTGCTGTTTTTAGCCATGCAAGCTAACAGACATTGCCCTCAAGCCAACATGTCTCGACTTCTTTGTTCTATACTAAATTATCTCAATAACTACTGTGTGGATGGCCAGGGAATATTGTACAGACTGTTATGGTCCCCAGAGGATAAACCGTAATCACTTTGATGGTCCCCTGACATCTTCTCTTGATCAACCATGAAACTTTTGGATCATAGTTAAGTGTCTCGTCAATAGATTGGCGGAAATTATGTACAATCATTCATGTCTCCGTGAAGACGAATAGTAAAAAAGCTTTTGAACTTTTAGCCAGCTGCATGGCTGCATTTTAGGACTAGGCTTAATTTTTTTCAACAATTTACATTGCTTACTATTCCGTTTTACCAGAGAAAGGCTGTTATAGGGCAGCTACCCAAAGCTAATGGTGAATTGTCTTAAAGTGCCACTGCCTCTTGGGAGGCCCTGAAAAGGGAAAGACAGGGGTCACATTTTACCATTTACCCATTTACGCAGCAGGAAATTCACTCCGATGAGGGTATGGATCTCCATGCTGGCCTACTGACTTGTTTATCGAATTTTTAAATGTTGATTGGCACAATTTAACACCGAGGTTAATTCATCACATGATTGCTTCCTGCCACATCTGTCTCACTGATCCCCAGCCCTGCATGAAGACAATTAACCCGCCTACTGCTGAGCAGCTGAGTTATTTATGCAAACGCTTATTGCCTTTGGACTCAACAATGGCTACTCATCTCTGGTACCCTCACAAGAGAACATCCACATGTCACAGAGGACACTGGGTACTCTGGGTGTAAGGAAAATGACACATTTTGTTTTATTAGGGCAACAACAGACAGAAGTAATAGGCACAAAGTCAAGTGCAGAGACTAATTAGATGTCGGCACTCAGCATTTGATCAAATGTGATTCTTTAGGAGAAATGCGTCTCTTATGACTGAGGGAATACACGGCACTGGGGCTGCAGAACGTTGATTATGTTATTGTGTTGTTGATTGAAGAAGTGGTTGCGTAAACAATCTAAAAGATTAAGGATGGCAATATTCTATGTTTTTCCATTTGACAAGGAATTACATAAAAATACCAAAAAGCCAAGAATGAATTGATCATTTAAGTAATTAGAGACTAAGAGATTAATAGAGACTATTTAGTCACTTAAGAGCCAATGGCAGACAGAGGGAATTCCAGATACTATTGACATGGGTTTTTTTGTTGCTCTCCCTGAGGTTTCTCCCATGTCCCCCTTAAACTGTGGGTTTTCTCTGGAAGTCTTTCCTTGTACGATGTGAGGGTCTAAGGACAGAGGGTGTCGTTTTCCTCATACTGATATTCTGAACAATCTGTGCTGTTGTATTTGCTGTAAAGTGTCTCTACTGTAGGCTATTTTTATTATATGTACAGCACTTTGGCTCGACCAAAAATCGTTTATAAATGTGCTATATAAATAAAACTTGATTTGATGGGTTTTTTGTGTTTTCATGGGATTTATTCTCAGCAAAAGCTATAAATAATGTCAGCCTTGTGATTTAACTTGTTTGCAGAATAATGGTTCATAATTGTAAATAATGTATCATGGAATCTATTGTAACCATAGCTATTTCTGTTACCATTACAAAGTAGGTGGAGATTGAATTGAAAGAAAAAAAAAAGGTTTTTATTCTCATCATTATAATCATTATACCATCGCGATCCGTCAGACAGGCAAACAAATCCAAACAGGGGGCATGCAGGAAACTCGAGGTCCGATAACAGGCAGGTAGGGGTCAAAACCGGGCAGGACAGGTAACTAGGCAAGAGATAATCAAACGCTGGAGCGCTTGGCAGAATACACAAGACAATCTGGCAGAGGACAAGTGAGAGTGAGGTGGTATATATACTGTGGAGTTAATGAGGGAATGAGTAGCAGGTGAGGGCAAGGGCTTGGGAGACCAGGTGAGGGGAGTGAGCTGATTGCAAGAGCCTGGAGGAAGGCGGGATCTGAAATGACAGGAGAGTTCAGATGTGCCAAACCAGAAAACAACAATAAATGTTTCTAACTTGTGACAATAAATAAACTATATTCACCATACTTTTTACTGGTACTGGCTCAAGGAGTTTGTATATATACAATCATCTTTCCTTTTTTAATGTATTTTCATTGGCCTCCATCCTGCTTTTATTTAACCCAAGGAAAGTATTTAAGTGATTAAAACTATTATAGCTCAAAGTGTTAACCTGCTGTGAAAATCTTTTCTGTGAACCAGATAATTCAATTAACGGTAAAAGTCTTTATTGTTCATGTAATTATTGACAGTAAATACGGCTGAATAACCCCGAAACTGTCTATACTCTCAGAAGTGCGCCTCAGTCCCATTACGCGTGATTACACACGATACATGTTCACCCACTATACAGACTCCCTTTTTCATGCCTCCAACCAAAGAAATTAGATATCCTCAACTGTGAAATATGTAAAAGTGAAAAAAAAATGTCTGTCATTGCAGGCAGTCTGTCATTGCCAGTCTAGATTAGCTCAAACTCTGCTGAGCTCAGTGTACGGTCCCAGCCCTCCTGACTAGAAGACGAGGTCCTCTGGGTTTCAGCTGTGACAGATTGAGGGTGTCAGGAGGGACTCCCAGGGGTGTGTGTTTGTGTGGGAATGTGCGCTTTTGTGCATGTGTGCGGGGGTTTAAGTGTGGGTACATGCATTTGTGCAACAGTGCATGATTTATCGTGTGTTCATTTGTGTGTATATGCTTGCTTTAAGACTTTAAGTGCTTGTATGTATGTGAGCGTTTGTGTTTTGAGGCTGAGTGTACAGGGGCGAAGTTCTCATCTGTTAATCACATGTCTCCCATCAGTCTGACAGCATTAAGTAGAGCCCAATCAATACCCTGAGGGCCTCCACTCCCTGCGACATAAGGACACAGAGAGACAGACCAAAGGGTGACATAGAAAGGGGGAGTGGGGAGGCAAAGAGGGTGTGATGGAGAAATTACTTGTAAAGTGAAAGATAAGAACATTGTATCCAAGGCTACATTCACATTGCAGCTAAAGTGTCCTTTGTCTCATTGGCTTGCTCACATTGGACTCACACATGTACAACTTATATTACATTTAATCTTAACACACCTTCAGCCTGATAGGTGGATAGAACCCAACTGCAGACAACAGGGGGGCAGACGCATGCAAAAATAGGTCAATTTGCTTAAAAGGTCCCATGTCATGGCCATTTCTACTGATCATAATTCCATTGTTGAGGTCTACTAAAATAGATTTATATTGTGCAATTTTCCAAACTCACATTGGTTTCTCAGCATCTCTGTATAGTATGTGTATTCACTCTCTGTCCTAAACGGCTTGTTGGAGCTCCTGCCACCCCCTCCCTATGAGCCCAGTGGCCGTCTGCGAGACAGCGAGACACAGTGAAACCCAGCCCGAACACACACACCCACAGCATGGCTGGGAGTTTGTGTGTGTGCTCACACACCGACTCACAGCCTCGCCGCGTCCCGCTGTCTCAGGGAGGGGAAATCGGCGGAGCTGCAGCTGAGAAAAGATTGATTGTGAGTGTGTGTGTGTGTGTGTGTGTGTGTGTGTGTGTGTGTGTGTGTGTGTGTGTGTGTGTGTGTGTGTGTGTGTGTGTGTGTGTGTGTGTGTGTGTGTGTGTGTGTGTGTGTGTGTGTGTTGTGTGTGTGAGGAAGTCAAGTCAATTTGGACCAATCCGCAAACGTAACAGCTCCATGGATTGGTCCATTTGGGTATGGGCACGTCACTGTACCCAGGAAGAAAAAGAGAAATCTCCAACGAGGCGTTCTGGGGCAGCATAGACACGTATTTTCTGTGTTAGAGTTTTACTCGCTGCAGGGTGTACTTTGAGGGTTTGTGACTTTGCAGACCTTTTACATGCATAAAAAGCTACATAACACACAAGGGGACGGGTAATAACTGGAAAAGCATGACATGGGACCTTTAAAAAAAAAAAAAGTCAGTAGGTGGTGGATGTTTAAATCCGAAAAGCACAACTTTACACTACACCTGCTCAGCACCAAACAGCAGGCCAACTGACTAGACTACATGGTAAACATAATTATAAAAACACATAACACAAGCTGATGTTGCTCCTTATCTGCTCAATGTCAAAAGGACATCTGTTTCAATTTCCTATAAAAGAGGACTATTGGTTTTATTTTGTAGGGTTCCCTTTCCTGTAGTGTGTCATATAGGTGTTTGTTCATGTAAATCGCTGCAAAGACTAAAGTCCCTGTGTTCTCTCCCACACACTCCCCCCCTGGCTCTGGTTTCAGACAAAGGGTGAAAAGAGGTGCTGCAGCAAAACATTAAAGCATGTAAACATGTCACAGAAGAGGCACAACATATAAATATTAACCTGAATATGAACATATGTCCTCTTTAAAGGTTGATGACAGATGTCAGTGTTGCAATATCAAAAATATGAACCTGAGTATTTGCATGCAACAGGTGAAAATGTAAATATTAAATAGGATGACACATTTATTAGCTCATGATAACGGTATCCGTATTTGTCCCGAACCGTCACGGTTTGGACGTCACGGCTCGGTTCATGCAGTCACACGACGAATACGCCTTTTTTTTAGGAGTGGGAAAAAAGTCTGTCACTTGGGGCAGTATCCACTACACTATAATCCAGGGGGCGGTATTGCGACTAAAAAAAATGTTTGCCAGCCGCCCTTAAACAACAAATGAAGAACAAGAAGAAAACACAACAAAACGCAACTATATCCAGCTGCAACATGGATGTATAATAAGAACTGGATACAGGTCGGAGGCGGGCTGGTGGGGTCTCGTTCTTTCCTATGAGAGCTGCTCATTGGCGCATGATGACAAAATGGCCCAACTTTTGAGATATAGACTGTATCAGCGCCGTATGATAGGCTCTGGACTGTATATATAAATCGACGTAGTGTCCGTGACGTCACCCATAGGATTCTGCAGAGTTGCCGAGAAGCCTTTAGTAGGCGGAGTCAGCCACTAACGTCTCGACAGTGACGTCAGAGTCTAACCACTCGATTCCACCGTGTCCGTCTGCGTCGCGTCACGGCTGCGCTGCGGTTTTGGTCCGGCCTCCTCTAGCGTCATACCCTACCGGGCACGTTTCAGAAGCATTTCAGAAGCGGAGCGTCTTGCCTGCCGGCTCGCAGTTTTTGTTGATTTGGGCATATTTCCTGGACAGGCTACTTTGTACAGGCAAAGTTATAATAATTGTAATATTCCAGTTATAAACGACAGGAATCGAAGATGTGTTGCTGTATTTTAGTGGTAAAAAAATGCATTCATCATCATAATTAGTCTATATATATAATTTACACAGTGCCTGTAAACCGGAGGAGAACGCTGGCATTTCTCCATCTACTTGAAAGAGAACGGAGGGATAGGGTCTGCAAAATCTGTTTATTTTGGGGATGGGCCGGATGCTCTGACCGTTTCACTTCCTGCCCGGCGCCTCTGCAACGATATCAAAAAAGTCCACCCGCAATAGGCACCAGAAACGTTTTTTGTTATTCTTAATGCTTGTCATTCACACGTTAATAAAATAAGTACCGATACATAGCAGAACAATTGTGGCGATGTTCAGCTTAATAAGCCTTGTTCAACATAATTTCTTTAGCTAGTACTACAGCGAGCTGCAGGCAAACCAAGTCCGCGTTTCGCTGCCTACCTTGATCTCCAGTTATAATGCCGGACTCCGCCGCCGGGATGCGAGCCGCAGGGGGCTAGCTCCGGCCGGCGTCAGCTCCGGCGATCCCCTTTTAACATTTGCTCCCGTTTAGCATTATGGGCGTCATAGACTATAAAAGTCTTACCCAAGGCTGAATCATAAACTAAACTGTATATGTATATATATATATATATATATACATGTATAAAGGGTTACGTCCTTAGCTGAATAATAAGCTATACAAGCTAACAAGCACACAAACACCTGCTAACGGGGTTAACATGTATAATATTATCATTTTAGACTTCTTGGAAGTTCTGTTAGTACATTCAACCGCACAGCACGACATTTTAATTGTCTGGTATTTGTAACAACAAAGGGTCAAGTACAGTAACTAGCTAACGTTGTAGCCTAGCAGAGTGGACAAGTTGCTGTTAGCTGACAGTGAAGCACGCACCTGTCCATCAAAGTGACCACGCCCTAATTTATGCAAACACTTTAAGACCTAATATAAATAAAAGGGTCGCGTTATAAAACAATTCACTCAACAATTAATAATCATTAAGGTGGAATCTAACTATATCCCGAATAGTTTTTATTGCATCCAGGGGTAGAAACATGTGTATTTCTGCTGTAATGTTGGGCATTTTAACATGGGGGTCTATGGAAATTCATCCTTTCTGCAGTCATCGCCTATCGGCCAATAGATGAACTGCAGTTTGTGGCACTTCCTTATTGGCCTCCCGGCTCTGCCCCAGAGTTTGCCGCTTGTTTTGAGAGAGCGAAACGTCACAGATTGCCCGTCATGCCAAGCTTTCAGAGCAGAAGAACCCGTATAATAATAATAATACATTATATTTATATAGCGCAATTCTACAACTCAAAGACGCTTTACAGTATGAGGGAGGGTAGACAAACAAGGACAGGCAAACAAATTAATATAGTAAAATAAAATAAACAGAAAAGGCAGTCAAGAGGAAGTTGATGAGAAGGGGGGGGGGCTTATGGGTAGACAGAGTTTAAAAGATGTGTTTTGAGCATAGACTGTGTATATATAAGGCGGGACTGCGTATAGAGAACCGCAGTGAGGCGTCCTAAAGCCCGGAAGTAAGTTAGCATTTTTACCACTGCCGGTTCCTTCGACAAAAAGCAATGGGATTTCTCCATAGGGTTTTGGAAAATATCTGGAAATAAGGTCTGTGTTTGACACAAATTGAAGAGACAGATCACGTTTTGTTCTACGACATTAAATACATCAGCAGTGACCCCAATGGTGATTTTTGAAGAGTTTACGTGTCTGAAAAACGATGGTTGTTTACATGTTGCTGAATAGGAGTATTCATCCTAGGCAGTCATCCATAGGAATCCCGAACCCAATAAAATATCCAATATTAACGGTGTGTGTGTCTGTCTGCCCAAGGACACTTTAAGGTAAAACCTAATAGAGGTGTCATACATAATAACCCAGGGGTAGCCAACATGGTGCCCGCGGGCACTCAGCAGGGGCAACGTGAGGCGCCCGCCGGTCACGTTCTAAAAATAGCTCGCCAAGAAAATCAAAAATGTATAAAATACACAAAACAAAAAAGGAAATGTAATTAAAAGAATCTACACCATGCATAAACAAAACCTAAATCATAGCGAACTCTATCTACTTACTACAACTCTATTTAAACATAAGATCTCTAGCATCTAAAGCAATATTGCTAAATGATTTAATATCAGATTATAATATTGATATATGCTGTCTCACTAAAACTTGGATGAGACATGAAGAATATGTCAGCATAAATGAGGCCACTCCACCCAGCCATATCAATACTCATATTGCCCGAGGCACAGGCCGAGGAGGTGGAGTTGCAGCAATCTTTGACTCAAGTTTACTTATCAATACTAAACCAAAATTAAATTATACCTCCTTTGAAAGTCTCGTTTTTAGTCTTACGCATCCGACCTGGAAAACTTTGCAGCCAATCTTATTTGTTACAGTGTACCGTGCACCAGGTCCTTATTCAGAATTCTTATCAGAATTCTCTGAGTTTTTATCAACTTTGGTTCTTAAAACAGATAAAGTAATTATCGTAGGTGACTTTAATATTCATGTTGACGATGATAAAAATAGCCTTACTGTTGCATTTAACTCTATATAAGATTCTGTTGGTTTCCGTCAGAGTGTAAATAAACCAACCCACTGCTATAATCACACTCTCGACCTTGTTCTGACTTATGGTATTAAAATTGAGCAACTATTAGTCGAACCGCATAATCCTGCTTTATCCGACCATTTCTTAGTAACTTTTGAAGTACTGTTACTAGACTACAAAGCTTTAGTCAAAAGCTCCTGCAGCAGAAACCTATCTTTTAGTGCAATAGCCAAATTTAAGGAAGAGATTCCACCAATACTTTACTTGATAGCATGTCGGCATGTAAGGGAGGAAACTTATACAAAATGTACACCACCGAAAATTGATCATGTTGTTGATAGTGCTACAGATGCGCTGCGAATAAAATTAGATTCTGTTGCTCCTATGAAAAAGAAGAAAATAAAACAACATAGATTAGCTCCATGGCATAATGGCGAAACCCGCAAAATAAAGCAAAAGTCGAGACAACTTGAAAGGATATGGCGTTCCACTTAACTTGAAGAATCTCGTTTAATTTGGCATATTACTCTCAATGAATATAAGAAAGCACTGCGTAAAGCGAGAGCAGCCTACTACTCTTCATTAATAGATGAGAATAAGAATAATGCAAGATTTCTTTTCAGCACTGTAGCCAGGCTGACAGAGAGCCATAGCTCGATTGAGCCTTCTATTCCCATCGCATTCAGTAGTAATGATTTTATGTGCTTTTTTAACGATAAAATTGTTACTCTTAGAAACAAAATTAATGACCTCTTGCCTTTGACCAGTATAGTGTTATCAACAGCTCCCGGAAACGTAAGTCTAAACCATCAACGTGTATCTTAGACCCAATTCCAACTAAGCTGTTGAAGGAAGTTTTTCCATTAATTAGCACTTCTTTATTAAATATTATGAATATGTCTTTATTATCAGGCTATGTTCCACAATCATTCAAAGTAGCAGTGATAAAACCGTTTCTTAAAAAGCACAACCTCGATCCAGAGGTTTTAGCCAACTATAGACCTATTTCTAATCTTCCGTTCCTCTCAAAAATTCTTGAGAAAGCAGTCGCAAAACTGTTGTGTGATTACTTAAAAAACAATGATTTATTTGAAGATTTTCAGTCTGGCTTTAGAACACATCATAGCACAGAGACAGCTCTGGTTAAAGTCACAAATGACATTCTAATAGCCTCAGACAAGGGACTTGTCTCTATTCTTGTTTTGCTCGATCTCAGTGTTGCATTTGATACTATCGACCATGATATCTTATTGCAAAGAATAGAGCACTTAGTTGGCATACAGGGAACTGCTTTCGGCTGGTTTAGGTACTATCTATCTGAACGTTCTCAGTTTGTACGTGTCAACGATGAATGAACAGGGCTCAGTGCTCGGACCTATTTTGTTCACATTATATATGCTTCCGTTAGGCAATATTATAAGGAATCATTCTGTACATTTGTATTGTTATGCGGATGATACTCAACTATATTTATCAATTAAGCCTGATGAAATTAATCATCTAAATAAAATTCAAGACTGCCTCAAGGACTTAAAAACGTGGATGACCTGACCGTTAGACACGACCAAAACTGAAGTTATTATACTCGGCCCGAAGAATCTACGAAACAAACTGTTAGGCTCCTCGTAAAGAGACACAAAACTTGAACCCGCTATGCAAGAACACAGGGACGGAGACTTAGGTGAAGTGTCAAAAAGACTGGATTTAATAAGTCCACAAAAACCAGGCAGGGGACAAAGCAAACTCTGAACAGAGTGGGGAGAACATGGAGCAGGGCTGAGACGGAGGTTGGGCTGGACGTGGTATTAGCATACGAAAAAATCCAACAGGAAGAGTATACAAAAGAACTAGAAAATCTAGTCAGCCGGAACTGGAGTTTACCACTGTGAGTATACGAAGAACTGGCGAAGTCTGATGATCGAACCGGAGTTTTAAGCAGCAGCAGGTGAGTGGTAGTAATCAGTGATATTGTTTAACCTCCGAAAGTCTATGCAAGGTCGTAGCGACGTATCCTTCTTGCCTACAAAGAAGAACCCGACACCCACAGGAGAAGAGGAGGGACGAATAATACCAGCAGCCACAGAGTCCGTGATATAACGCTCCATAGCCTCCCTCTCAGGACGGGACAGATTGTAGAGGCGGCTGGAGGGTAAAGGAGCTCCAGGGAGCAGATCAATTGGGCAGTCGTAGGGTCGGTGGGGAGGAAGAGAGAGAGCCCTCTCTTTGCTTAAGACCCAATGCAGGTCGTGGTAAATAGCAGGAACACCAGTCAAATCTACAGATGCATCAGAGCAGACAACAGGATTTGGGGAAACAGAAGTTGAAGGTATGGCAGAACACAGGCAGTTAGCGAGACAGTGCTGATCCCATTCAATAATCCTTCCCTTAGCCCAATCAATGTGTGGGTTGTGAGTACGTAACCACGGGTAACCCAAAACCAGAGTTAGTATATCTTTAGATAGTTTGTGTGAGGAATTGCGGTATCTCCTTCTCCTTTTTTCTGTTTGTTTGTCTATCTGTTTGTCTGTCTTCCTGGCTGGACGTGGTTGACCTACTTTCCGTTTTCCGCCAACTCACCTCCGCTCCTGTTTCTCATCATCACTGATTACCACCACTCACCTGCTGCTGCTTAAAACTCCGGTTCGATCATCAGACTTCGCCAGTTCTTCGTATACTCACAGTGGTAAACTCCAGTTCCGGCTGACTAGATTTTCTAGTTCTTTTGTATACTCTTCCTGTTTGATTTTTTCGTATGCTAATCCTGTTCTGTTTTTTGCCTGTTCCAGAAACTCCACATTCCATTCCGTCCTGCCTGCCACGTCCAGCCCAACCTCCGTCTCAGCCCTGCTCCACGTTCTCCCCACTCTGTTCAGAGTTTGCTTTGTCCCCTGCCTGTTTTTTGTGGACTTATTAAATCTAGTCTTTTTGACACTTCACCTAAGTCTCCGTCCCTGTGTTCTTGCATAGCGGGTTTAAGTTTTGTGTCTCTTTACGAGGAGCCTAACAGAAGAACTGGCCAAGAATGAACCCCGCAGGATCCGGAGCGGCTTCTACCCCAATCCTTCATGCCCTGTCAATTCAGGGTTCCCTCCTGGGTGAACACGAAAAGCTCATCCGAGCGTTGGTTGATAGTAACCGGTCCATGGCTCATCATGTCTCCGAGTTGGCGTGCCAGATCTCCGCTCTCACTACCTCGACGGTAACATCTCAGGCCACTCCCAGTCCAGCTCCTTTGCCCTCTCCTCGGCAGGATTTTCCTATCACCGATCCTGAGCCATTTCACGGAGAGGTGGAGAAATGCCGAGGTTTTTTGTTTCAATGTAACAATGTTTTTCGTCAGCGTCCTGTTGTATTTGCTGCTGAAGCAACGAGGATCCATTTTGTTTTGGGTTTAACCTGGGCAGAGACTTTAAACTCTTCAGTGGATTTTGACACTCTACGTTTTGAGAGCTTCTCTGATCGGTTCTCAGCTGTTTTTGATCATCCCAACTCCTCTGGCTCCGCCAAGAATAAGCTGCTTAGCCTGCAACAAAGAAGCCGGACAGCGGCTGATTACTCCATTGAGTTTCACACACTCGCTGCAGAGGCTCGATGGGACGAGGCGGCTCTCAAGGCGGTGTTTTTGAGAGGTATAAGTTTACTTTAAACCACACTTAAAATAATAATATAATGATACATATGTACATAGTATTAGTAATAAATGTTTTTAAATAAATAAACATTCAAATGTGAAAGAGACCTTCAATAAATATTTAAAACTTACAAAAAATCAGATTATTGTAAAAATTAGAGTACATACAGTGTGGCAAAAAAGTATTTAGTCAGCCACCAATCGTGCAAGTTCTCCCACTTAAAAAGATGAGAGAGGCCTGTAATTTTCATCCTATGTATACCTCAACTATGAGAGACAAAATGAGAAAAAAAAATCCCGAAAATCACATTGTCTGATTTTTAAAGAATTTATTTGCAAATTATGGTGGAAAATAATGTCATGGCAATGACAGAGGTCAAACGTTTTCTGTAAGTCTTCACAATGTTTTCACACACTGTTGCTGGTATTTTGGCCCATTCCTCCATGCAGATCTCCTCTAGAGCAGTGATGTTTTGGGGCTGTCGCTGGGTAACACGGACTTTCAACTCCCTCCAAAGATTTTCTATGGAGTTGAGATCTGGAGACTGGCTAGGCCACTCCAGGACCTTGAAATGCTTCTTACGAAGCCACTCCTTCGTTGCCCGGGCGGTGTGTTTGGGATCATTGTCATGCTGAAAGACCCAGCCACGTTTCATCTTCAATGCCCTTGCTGATGGAAGGAGGTTGTCACTCAAAATCTCACGATACATGGCCCTATTCATTCTTTCCTTTACACGGATCAGTCGTCCTGGTCCCTTTGCAGAAAACAGCCCCAAAGCATGATGTTTCCACCCCTATGTTTCACAGTAGGTATGGTGTTCTTTGGATGCAACTCAGCATTCTTTCTCCTCCAAACACGTCTAGTTGAGTTTTTACCAAAAAGTTCTATTTTGGTTTCATCTGACCATATGACATTCTCCCAATCCTCTTCTGGATCATCTAAATGCTCTCTAGCAAACTTCAGACGGGCCTGGACATGTCCTGGCTTAAGCAGGGGGACACGTCTGGCACTGCAGGAATTGAGTCACTGGCGGCGTAGTGTGTTACTGATGTTAGCCTTTGTTACTTTGGTCCCAGCTATCTGCAGGTCATTGACTGAGTCCCCCCGTGTGGTTCTGGGATTTTTGCTCACCGTTCTTGTGATCATTTTGACCCCACGGGGTGAGATCTTGCGTGGAGCCCCAGAACGAGGGAGATTATCAGTGGTCTTGTATGTCTTCCATTTTCTAATACTTGCTCCCACAGTTGATTTCTTCACCCAAGCTGCTTAACTATTGCAGATTCGGTCTTCCCAGCCTGGTGCAGGTCTACAATGTTGTTTCTGGTGTCCTTTGACAGCTCTTTGGTCTTGGCCATAGTGGAGTTTGGAGTGTGACTGTTTGAGGTTGTGGACAGGTGTCTTTTATACTGATAACAAGTTCAAACAGGTGCCATTAATACAGTTAACAAGTGGAGGACAGAGGAGGCTCTTAAAGAAGAAGTTACAGGTCTGTGAGAACCAGAAATCTTGTTTGTTTGTAGGTGACCAAATACTTATTTTACCGAGGAATTTACCAATTAATTCATTAAAAATCCTACAATGTGATTTCCTGGATTCTTTCCCCCCATTCTGTCTCTCATAGTTGAAGTGTACCTAGGATGAAAATGACAGTTCTCTCTCATCTTTTTAAGTGGGAGAACTTGCACAATTGGTGGCTGACTAAATACTTTTTTTCCCCACTGTATATCTTAGCTCTTAGCTTGACATGCTTGTTCAGTTAGCATGTATTCCATTCCTTTAAATTGAATATTTAAAATACTAATTAGCTAATTAAACACAATTACACTGCGCTAAACAGCGAAATCCACAAACAACCGAGAACCTAAATAGTATTTAATTATATCTAAAACCATGCACAAGACGTTAATTACCTGTACTCGGTGCACCATATTGTCTGTTGTCTGCTCTCTGTAAACCTCCATAGAGGCTTCTCAATACTCAAATGTCCCCTCCTCGACTCCTCGACTCCAGTTGTCCGGTAGTGACCCGGAAATGGATTTCAGCTCGCCATGTTGAAGGACATCTCATTTCTCTAAATGCACTTCGAGGACCGAGCAACGAGCGTCGAGGAGGCTCTCTGGAGGAGCTCTAACCGAGGAGACACTCAAGGCTTCTCAATACTCAAATTTCCCCTCCTCGACTCCTCGACTCCTCGACTCCTCGGTCCTCCGGTAGTGACCCAGAAATGAATTTCAGCGCGCCATTTTGAAGGACATCTAATTTCTCTAAATGCACACCGAGGATCGAGCGTCAAGGAGGCTCTCTGGAGGAGATCTAACCGAGGATACACTAGAGCAGGGGTGGCCAACCCGCGGCTCTCGAGCCGCATGCGGCTCTTTGCCTAGTTTCATGCGGCTCTTCAGTTCACATCGACTTGTAGATGTGTGAGTTTGGGGGAGAGACACTGACTCCTGACTAGTGTTGCACGGTGTACCAATACTTGAAAGGTACCGCGATACCCTGCCGTTAAAAACGTTACTATTCCTCTGTTTCATTAGTATCGGTACTTTAAGAATGATGGGGGAAAGTACTCCGATGAGAAAGCGCCGTTTAATAAGAGCCGTGTGTTCAGCGCTCTGCTTCCACTCCCTGCACTACAGCCGTGCCTGCAGTCCCGCCCCTCTCAAGCACGCTCTAAGTGTCTCCCATCTCTTGTGCACGCGCTAGCTGCCAGAGCATGTGAGAAAACGAGAAGCATGGCTGCAAGTGGGAGTGCTACTCTGCCGCTGCGCCTCGGCTTGTTGACAAAAAGAGAAATTATTATAGAGAGTATTTTTAGCTTATCTCTGACAGTGAGGGCAAGCTACGGACACCACGAGGCATGTCTGTAAGAAATGTATTAATTTTATTTAATACGAATTCTTGTCATTTATTGTATTTATTGTTCTCATTGTTTAAAAGTGTTGTGTTATGGTTATGGTGTGAAATAAGCACAATAATTACATTTAAGACTGTTTCCCTTTTTTTAAGAAAAGTATCGAAAAATAATCGAATCGCAATTCTTGACTGGTATCGAACTAAAATGTTGGTATTGTGACAATACTAGCTACCCTGACAGTTAACCTGATATTTAGTAGGTCTGTTAAGTATTGAATGCTGATCATTCTGACGTAATTTTGCCGGTCAAAGTTGTTTGGGCTCGGATAAAATCGCTCCGTTACTTTCGTCCCGTTTACTCTGGCTGGGGTGTAGCGCTGGAGGAGTTCAGCTATATAGGCCGGAGCCAGGCCCATTTAGTGCTTTAAAAACAAATAAAAGGATTTTAAAAATCAATTCTGTACCGAACTGGAAGCCAGTGCAGTGAGGCCAGAATTGGGGTGATGTGGTCACGCTTTTTATGGCCAGTCAGCAAACGTGCAGCTGCGTTCTGGACTAGCTGCAGGCGTTTTAATTGAGGCCTGGTCCATACCCATATACAGAGCGTTGCAGTAGTCCCAGTCTCGAGGGTCACAAAGGCGTTAATACCCTTTCCAGGTCTATTAAAAGATAATACGACTTGGTTTTGGCCAAAGTCTTATTTTAAAAAAGCAGGATTTGACTACGCTGCTGACCTGCTTGTCGAATTTAAAAGTACTGGAGAAGGTCACCCCAAGGTTCGTGACTGAGGGGAGGATGTTTTGTTGGAGGGAGCCCAGAATATCAACCTGGGAGGCTGGAGGTTGGGGTCCAAAAAAATATATATATTTATATAAATATATACAATTTAAATTATGAGAGCACTCTCATAATAACATAACACAATCAGAGACTGGATATATCCCCCCCTCTCTCTAGTCGATGAAATGGGGAATTTAAATTACGGGCCGAAAGTTGTATTTACAAGTAATAAAAGTAAGCAGAGGACACCAAACCAACTGAGACCCGTCTATTCATCGCATCTACACACTGTACAACACACACCTACACACTGTACCACACACACACACACCTACACACTGTACCACACACACACCTACACACTGTACCACACACACACACCTACACACTGTACCACACACCTACACACTGCACCACACACACCTAGCTCCTAAAGCATAATCAGGCTACAGCCGTTGTGTATTTTATTATGTGAAGCACTAAATGTTTTTAGAAAAATATCGACTCTTTGTTTGTAGATATCTAAACTAAAGCAAATAAAGAGAGTAGGCCTGTTACAGCAGGGCTATTCAATTACACATTCAGTTGGGCCAGAATTTATAACTACAAAATTCAGCTGGGCCAGACATTCAGCGGCCTGTAAAAAGTGGGTAATGACACATTTTAAACCAACACATATTACTGCGATGAAAAACATGCCGTTTGTATTAATTGTTCATCTAACAAAGGTACGTCAAAAAGTGCATACAAACTGAACAAATTAGCATTAATTTAACAGAATCTGAGGCATCTCAAAGTGCATTAAAAAGAAAAGTGCACAGTTGTAGCATTACATTTGTTTGCTTTAGAAGTCAAATATTCAGGTTATTTATTTTTAACCAGGCACATCACGAAGTGCATTTAACTGAATACAATAATAGCAGTCTTAATAAATGTCCTCACATACAAAATAAAATTGGATAGCTACATATGACTCATGCACATCAAAAAGTGCATTAACAAACAGTTAAAGAGCTCCAATGTAACAAAAAGAGGTAGTACTATACTGCCCTACAAAGTTCAAAAGACCTTAATTCGCCAGAGTGTAGAACTGAGAAAAATGACTTTAAAGTTGTTTTGTTGTCCAGCCAAATGAATTGTAGGCAGAATATTGAAAATGTGGCAATTCTTTGTTTTTTTAATGAAGTTAAATATCTACATAAAAATCTTGAGCTCAAACTTGACCTTTGACCTTTTTTCGGAAGTTAATGTACTCTGCCTTTGCATTGTCTGCAAAATAACCAGGGGTAATACCAGGGCAAAAGGCATTAACTTCCATTTAATCGCTCACTTGGTTGCTGATCACAATATAAAATCAGTTTATGTTACTAATGATAACATCTACATAAAATCTAGTGATCATGGTGCAAATTAGGCTCAATATAATATAAACGTAAATAAAATATAATGCAAATGAGATGGAATTAACATGTATTTGAAGGTGACAAAGTTACATTACCAACTCACATCATTATGACCTATTTTATAAACCCATTGTTGTATTGAATTGAAACAACACTAACACTCCTCTTCTTATTCCTTAAATTGCAAGTTACATCTGATTTTGCAATGGCAATAATAGGTAACAATGCCCTAGGTTAAATATCAGTTAACGTTTTCAGATAAAACGTAGAGGGAATAAAACTTGGTGATGATGTAGTGTGTATGTTTTCTAATAGTGTATAAAAGTCACATCCTACAAATAAATTAACTTGCATAGAAAGTAAAATGTATAGTATTTAATGCAAATGCTGATGGTATACAACATTAGAATTCATGTTCTTTCCATAAAGTTCTCTCCCATAAATTAGATACTAGATTAAATTGAATGTGATGTAAATGCCTTATTGGTAACAATTAATCTTATTCATATATTAGTGATGGGTATCCTTCATGTTCTTCCTCTCATTATTCTTCATCAGTGTTGCTCACATGCAGGGAGCTCCAGAATAGCCTCCTGTTGGGTGGCATGAGGGGACCAAGCTTCTTGAGGATATCCCTCTTCTTTGCCTCCTCTATGCCCTTGTCTTGTGGCCTCAAGGTGGTGGGTATCTTTAGCTGAAATTTATTTAGCAGGAAATCCAGTTCTGTGAAGTCTTCCTCCTCATGGGATATTTTCCCAAACATACTCCTTGATCCATGTTGCAACTGGACAACTTTAAGGTCTGCCAGTTTGGGTAATTTCTTCGATTTGACTGCAGAGTGGCCATCCGTCCAGTCCCTGATGCCTTCATTTTTTAGCTCCACCACCTCAACTTTCTTAGAATTAGAGTTTCCCACCACAGAGAGGAAGTCGTCAAAATCATAGACCACTCCTCCTGGTCTGCTCTTCATCTCCTGCTCCACGCCATGATGGAAACTGTCCGCACTCATAAATGTGTGCCCTGGCTGGAAAAACTTAAGGGTGATGTCTTCAGTTGAGATGGTCTGTGAGTTGACTATGGACACAAGTGAAGAGAAAAGGCACCAGTTTTTATTTTGAGAGCTACAATTGTCTACTCAGTAGACAATGTGCTTGATGTCCCGCTCCTTCTCCAATGCTGCTGCATAGGCTGATGTTATTTCTGCAGCACTCCGCCCTGCAATCCCCTCGTGCCAGACAACAGAGATGGTATTCTTTTTGTTGGTCTTTTTCCCAACTGACGCAAAGGTTTCATGATAAGCCACAATCCGTCTTGTGAAGACAGCTGACTTGACACCAGGCATTCGTGGGAGCATGATCACCTTCTGCAAATCTACACTTCTGGTCGATGTATCTTCAGGCCAGTCCCGTTCTGCATCTGACTGGTAGTGTAGCCTGCTCTCTGTTGCGGAATCTTTATGTATTTGCCACTTCTCCCACTGCGGGCAGTTTGCTGCAGCCTCCCCCTGGTGGTCAGCCTTCACATGCTGTTCCTGCAGCAGACAGCTCTCACACTGCTCTTCTCCAAGCTTAGTAAAGCTAATGTTCAAAGACTTCACAGCCTTTCGATATGACTCGTAGGAGCACTTGTTGTCCTTTTCTATGTAGTCAGCATACATGAGTTTCATGCTAATGTCACTGGGGAGGTAGCGGCGCCATGGGGCATGCTCCCTGCGGTAGTGGCTGACAGTCGGGTGGAAGGACTCAATGTGCTCATGCAATGGCTTCTGGTCCAGCTTGTTTGCTGGTGCATGTCTCCCTCTCTGATCTTTCGGTGGAGCAAGAGGAGTTGAGATGTCTTTGCCCATCACTTAAAGGACCAGGCTGTCGTTGGTTGGGTGGTACCCTAAAGTTGAAAGAAAGAACATTTTGCACACCTGCTGTGGGACCTGGTCTTCATCTTTCAGCCTGTAGATGAAAGACCTGCCCCGCCGACTTGGTTTTCCATCACCACAGACTTTAGCGGTCGGTACCTGGCATACACTGTGAAACATGAAGGAACGTTTCTCAGGGTATGTGATATCCCAGTACTTGCCCCAGATTTCTTTTCGTCTGTCCTCTGAAAAGTTCTCAGAGCATTTTCTTCTGCATTTGGGGCCACATGGTTGTCTTATTGGTGGTTTATGAGTCGGCTCTGGGGGAGGAGCAAGAGTGGGCTGTTGTACTGTGGCTTCAGCAATGGCAGGCTCTGATGCAGTCAGTGGAGCAAGGGTGAGGTATTCTGGGGCTGGAGCAATGGTGGTGTCTGGTGCTGTGGCTTGAGCAAGGGTAGGCTCTAGTGCAGTTAGTAGAAGGGTAGGCTCTAGTGCAGTCAGTAGAAGGGTGGGCTCTAGTGCAGTTAGTAGAAGGGTGGGCTCTAGTGCAGTCAGTAGAAGGGTGGGCTCTAGTGCAGTCAGTAGAAGGGTGGGCTCTAGTGCAGTCAGTCGAGGGGTGGGCTCTAGTGCAATCAGTGGAAGGGTGGGCTCTTCAGGGGCTGGAGCAAGGATGGAGTCAGGTGTGCTGGTGATAAGCAGATAATCTGCTCTGTAAAACAGCTCATCATCAGTACTGATGTCATTGTAATTGTCCAGAATTGTCGACTCCTTCTCTTCTAGTTCTTCAGCAGGGGGCTGCATTTTGGCTGCATTTGGCTGAATTTTGCAAGGAACATCCACACAAGAAACTGAAATAAATAAATAAAGTAATAATTGGAGACATGCTTGGAAAATGTATATTGTAATAGGCCTTTGTAAACATACACCCATCTGTGACTGTCACCCATCAGTTTTTTTTCTAAATACATATAGTATACATATATTGAATAATGCAGTGTGGGCTAATTGATAGAAATTCACATTAATTGACCTGCACCCGTTCTTAATCTTACTGTTTTGTGACTTTCAATTTATATCAGAGTTCCTGTTAGCCGGTAATTACCGGACTATGACCGGTAAAATATGCTGAAGACCAGCAAATCTAAATCTCTCCGGTCAAAATGTCCGGTCAAAATAATTTCTCCTTAGCGCAATACCGCATCAGTTGCGCCACTTAGCCTATGTGACAGACAAGAATAGTATGTGCCAGACAAAAGAGTATGTGACAGACAAGAAGAGTGTGTGACAGACAAGAATAGTCAATTCTAATGTCTAACACTTAATGTGGAGAAAGAGATGTCCTGTATGGGTTGATTGTGCAGTGATCTGTTGGTAATGCCTCGGGGTTCGGGTGGGGATGTAAACACATGCATAATGCTGCGCTCCCAATGGGAGAAGTGACATTTTTAGTTTTGAACAATTAAGAGCAGTGATTTTTGGCTCATAGGATGTCAATGCAATCCTAAGACATTGGTGAAGAGTGCTGTCAGTCAGGGAGCAGCGAGTGCTACTTTTTATTGAGTTCATGTGTGAAAAGCTTGATTCACATTTGTATGTTGATCCAAACATACTGAGCACACTGATCGCTACTTTCTGAATGAAGGGAACTGCTGTTATTTGACATCACTCCAAAACTTCGCTGGCCCGTTAGTGCGCTGCTCTTGTGCCATGGTTACGGATGAATGCATGTCAATAAGTTCCAGTATACATTTCCCCTCGTCGATGGAGGGGACCACTTCCTTTGCTATGGTGGATACGTCCCCCTCTATTGCAACAGTGAAGGGGTCTCTGGCAAAGCCCATCCAGGGGTAGACATTAAGGGTAAAAAGCCACTGGCCCTCCTGGCCGGTGAAATTGTATTGTCTCTAGCCCCACCATTGTAACCACTGGCCCGGAGCATTCGTCCAAAAAAAAAAACGACTAATAATGAAGAAAATTAATACATTTGTTGCAATAAGAATTTATGCACTAACTACATTACTACTTGTACTATAACATTTGAACAATCAGTTCTTCCTCATTTTCCTCAATTGTTCATATTTGGTTTATTAAAATAATGATATTGTGGTCATTGTTAAAAAATGTCTGCTATTATTATGAGTATTATTATTTGTATAATGCGCTTTCTGCCTTCCTGTCATTAAGAGTTAGACATGTAATGGCTATGTAATTGATTTGATTAGAACATTCATTATCATAAACTGCTGGGACATTTCCCTAAAGCCAATACCTTTATATTGTCTACTCTTCACTTACTTGTCAGCATAGGTCGGCATTGATGTACAGAGCCGACAGAAGACCTTGTTTATATTGGCATCATATTGAGAGGTGGGGTGCAGCCAGTGACGCGTCCTAAAACCAGGAAGTAAGCTGCTGGTTCCCTCGACAAAAAGCAATGGGATTTCTCCACAGGGTTTTGGAAAATAGCTGGAAATAAGGTCTGTGGAAAACAACCTGTTTGATAAATGCACGTTTTGTTCAGCCGGATAATCTCCACATGTCTACCCTACTTTAATAATTTTCTAATCATAAATCTAATCGATAGGTTATAAAAGGGTTTTAGGACGCGTCACTGTACCACTAGAAGCCAACTCCATCGATCAAGCTGAAACTTTCTCTCCCTCTTCTTCTCATGCTCCCTGTCACTCTCCTTTAACTCCTCCGGTGACTTTCTTTTATTTGAAGATTGTTTTTTGCACGGCGCTTGGCCGGTTACCGCTGGTATTAAAAACATTTTGGCGAATGGTTAGGTGGCGCGATAGTCTGTAGTGAAGGAGCGCGCTCCCGCTCACGGGGGCCTGCTCGCGCTGCGCTCCGCAGCAAACAGCTGTTTGCTTTCACCCAACAACGACAAGTGACTCACGAAACGCTATGTTGTAGCGTTGATAAACGACACAATTTAACTAAATTGCTAGTCAAAATACCAATACCACAGGAAACATTTTTTTTTAAACAATATTTGTAGTGGCCCAAGCGGGCAAGTGGAAAGTACATTATGCTGGCACGGGGTGTCTAAATAGTGCTTCCGGGCCAGCGGGCCATTTATAATGTCGAGCCCAGCCATCACCTCTGTGGGCAGAGCAAGTCCATCCAATCGACCGGCAAAGTTCTCTTTCAACCTCGCAATGAAATCTGCAGTGG
Source organism: Harpagifer antarcticus (assembly GCA_902827135.1). Lineage (NCBI taxonomy): Eukaryota > Metazoa > Chordata > Actinopteri > Perciformes > Harpagiferidae > Harpagifer > Harpagifer antarcticus. Next base: position 3,819,872 of record CADEHL010001049.1, on the reverse strand, counting down.
CGGCCGGCCCATAGGGGTGCTAGGGGCGCCGCCCCACCTCTTCCCACATACAAAAAAATATATTAAAAAAAATATTAAATAAAAAAAAAAATATTTAAAAAATATATATATTTTATATTTTTAAGGTAAATATCATACAATTGGTATCAGTCAAATGTATAATCTACAATAAAATCTCGTTTAAAATTGTGTTACGATGTCTAAAGTCACATGTTTCCTGCCTGGCCTTGCCCATGGCATTAGCTTATCATTACCGGGCGGAGCCCCCGAGCCAAACAGCAGCAACCAGCACATTGCAAAAGTCTCAATAGTAAACTGTGCCGCCGAAACATAATTTCAGCCAATCAGCGCCATCAAATATTTTGGTCACGAGGGCGCTCACGTTGGCGCCCACGGTCGCGAAAAGGTCCAGTTTGACTTGGGCAATGACTCGCGCATCTTTTGTCTTTGTTTACGCTTCAGAGTTGAGAGAGACATGTTTTAGAGTTGCTATCATAGGACTAGCACCACTAGATGCACTTTCAAAAAACGTGCTGCGTTGTGGTTTGGTGGTTTCTATGCAACGCGGAGTGTTGCGTTCATGGTATGTACTAGTGTACGAATTTGGCTACGGGAGGCTGGGCCACTCGGGAGTTGGTTCTGGGCCGCATCTGGCCCGCGGGCCGCCATTTGAATAGGCCTGTGTTACAGTATACTGAGTGATATATATTTTACACACTGCTCTGCTTTCTGCACGGACCTCACAGCTGTTCTCACTAGAGGCTTCTCAATTCTTAAATTTCCCCTCCTCGACTCCCCTCCTCGAGACTTAGTCCCGCCCACAGGAGATGCGAGCGGAGGACCGAGGAGGGGAACCGAGGAGAGAGGAGGGGAAGCAGCAGACGTTTAAAGAAATGAGAACTCCTCTCCTCTGAGCGGTCATATTAAAGCGACGTCCGTTCATTATTAGTGGCAACAGCTGCATCAGCTGTCGAGTGTTTTGTCATAGCGCTGTATTTTATAATCTCTGTTACATCAGCTGAACATTGTTCCCCCACATATTTACTTTGAATTAATTGAGAGTGCGGTATAATGAGACAAAAACAGGCTACAGATGCGGACACACACACACACAAATATATTTATATAAATATATACAATTTAAAGTATGAGAGCACTCTCATAATAACGTAACACAATCAGAGACTGGATATATATCCTCTCTCTGGTCGCTGAAATGGGGAATTGAAATTACGGGCCGAAAATTGTATTTACAAGTAATAAAAGTAAGCAGAGTACACCAAACCAACTGAGACCCGTCTGTCCACCGCATCTACGCACTGTACAACACACACCTACATACTGTACCACACACACACACACACACACACACACATACACACTGCCTACCACACACACTTACAGCTCCTAAAGCATAATCAGGCTACAGCCGTTGTGTATTTTATTATGTGAAGCACTAAATGGTCTTAGAAAAATATATCGTTTGTAGATATCTACTAAACTACAGCAAATAAAGAGAGTAATGTAGGCCTGTTATACTGAGTGATATATATTGTACACTGCTCTGCTTTCTGCACGGACCTCACAGCTGTTCTCACTGTAAACATGAACTCAATGAAAGCAGTTTCTAAAATAATATCCAGGGGATGCATGCAGAGCTGTCATTGGCTGAGATAAGTCCGGCCGTGCGTCGGGAGCCTCCACGGCTCCTCCGCGGATGCATTTCCGCGAACGGTGGAGGCATTGTCTGCGGACTTGGCAGGCGAAAAACCTTTTTAAAATGCGTGTTTTATAAATGGAGATTGGCTAAGCTAACGTTGTAAATGCTCCGACCGTCCACTCTCACAACAACGGGCTATACAGACATAAATAAACCAGCGACAGTATTCGCCATGACACAGACAGTATGTGATTTGTACTTGTTTAACTTTTGTCTAGTTTCTGAACAGATCATATCTGTCCCCGGCTGTTTGAAGAGCAAGCATGGGAAACAAAAGACAGCATTTACCTGTTTGCATCCAGCTAGCCATGCCTTTCTGGTGTACCAGCTACGTGAGAAACCTCATTGATACGTTTTGTCTTTTTCACGAGCTTGCTGCGATATATACAAATCGGGTTGGTCCGGTCCAAGGTCTTTAAGTATCAATTTATCTCCCAAACTTCTCCTTTCTAAAGGATTGGAGATTAGCTCTTGAACGGAATTGGGCGGGGACCGAGGTCCGGAGACTCCACCTGCACATGAAGCCATCCTCATCAACTACTGCCGTACTGCCGTCACCCCACCGGATACGAGTCACTATTGTCCAAACTACTCGCTGACATTGGCGCCCGCCCGGTGATCATCAGATTTGACGACGCTGAAATTATGTTTCGGCATCATAGTTTACAGATAGCAACAGTCAACTGCTAGTGGCTGCTGCTGCACTGGTTCCTGAGGGCTCCTTTCTTACTGCCCCAGACGAGAGAGGGTAATGACCATAGACTGTATATAAAGGTAATGACACATGGGCAAGGCCAGGCAGGAAACATGTGACTTATCAGTAACTTTAGACATCGTCGTAACACAATTTTAAACGAGATTTTATTGTAGATTATACATTTTACTGATACCAATTATATAATATTTACCTTGTTTATTAAAAATAAAAATAAAATAAAAAAATATTTTATTAAATCTATTTTTAATTTTTATTTTGTATGTGGGAAGAGGTGGGGCGGCGCCCCTAGAGCCCCTATGGGCCGGCTGCCACTGATCACTCAACATTACTCTCTGTATTTTTATGCTTAGTAGATATCTAAAAACAAAGAGTCAATATTTTTCTAAGACCATTTAGTGCTTCACATAATAAAATACACAACAGCTGTAACCTGATTATGCTTTAGGAGCTGTAGGTGTGTGTGTGTGTTGTACAGTGCGTAGATGCGGCGGACAGACGGGGTCTCAGTTGGTTTGGTGTCCTATGCTTACTTTTAATACTTGTAAATACAACTTTTGGCCCAGCGCGTGCACTACGCTCTGCATCATCCAAAACGAATCGCTGCACCCTCGCTGCGAGGGGGACCCAAGTTCCCATCAGCAAAAACACGTGAGTTTGCTATCCTGGCTCCAAAATGGTGGAATGAGCTCCCCATTGACATCAGGACAGCAGAAAGCTTACACACCTTCCGGTGCAGACTGAAAACTCATCTGTTTCGACTCTACTTCGAGTGATAGAATTACTAACAATGAACTGCTAACAGAGCACTTATATACTAATAAAGGACTGGCTTATCTATAGCCAGTTGAGTAGCACTTGAAATGTTTGGCTCTATGAAACCTGATGTACTTATATGATTCTGTTTTCTTCAAGGTTGTGTCTTCCTAGTCGATTGTACTTATTGTAAGTTGCTTTGGATAAAAGCGTCAGCGACCAGAGAGAGGGGGGGGAGGGGGGGGGGATATATCCAGTCTCTGATTGTGTTACGTTATTATGAGAGTGCTCTCATACTTGTTTGATTCTGAAATTGTATATATTTATATAAATATATGTGTGTGTGTGTGTGTGTGTGTCCGCATCTGTAGCCTGTTATTGTCTCATTATACCGCACTGTCAATGAACTAAAAGTAAATATAATATTATATAAAAAATATAAGTCGTCATGAACACATCTGTCCATCAGACAGAGGGCTGCTGTGCCTCCTGTCATCATTAATGGACGTCTCTTTAAGAGGTTCAACCTCCACCATCTGGCTGCGGCTGCAGCGGGACCCTTCTCACAAAACTAACAAAATACAATAAGAAGAAAAGTTAGTATGGCGATTTTAGATAACACACAGGAGCTAGAGCCCACCTGCTTCTTTTAAACCAGCTGTGTGGGAACATTTCGGGTTCCCTGTGGACTACAATAACGATGGAGTGCGAGTGGTGGATCGGACGAGGACGGTGTGTCGGCGTTGTTCGACAGCGGTGCGGTATGCTAATGGTAACAGACACACGCCAAACATGCTAAATCATATCAGAAGGCATCAGCCAGATTTGCCAATCACCGGAGCCCGGCAAAAGACAACAGCAGTTCAACAGCTTCTCCCCGCTGTTTTTAAGAAGCCAATGGACATGAAAGCCGAGAGACCAAAATAAATAACGGAAGCTATTGGCATATATTTCAACGGCAATACGCCCTGGAAACACTTTCTTATTATTTATTTTTGTAATATTTTCAAGACATTCTTTTTAGTTTTACAGCTTGATGAAACCGAGATGCGAGTAACACATACGTCACTTCCGGGCGAAAATTACGGCCCGCCCACTTTTGGGGGGAAACAACGCTGTCATTTGAATGGCGGTCAATACAAATTCTGAAGTTTTTGCCAATCCGATCAGAAATGTAAGAAAACCATGGATTTTTGGATCTTCAAAGAGCCCGATTACGATGGCCAGTCAGGCAAACAATTACATTAAATAATTTGAAATTGACGATCGGTCTCGATATATGGTTAAATTAAAATCAGTAGGCGAGATTATAATTTCGCCAGCTCATGATGAGCGAGGCGGAAAATAATAGTTTTATCATAAGCCCGCATGGTTTTTCATACCACTGCTCCGCTGACGACACCCAATTAATTCTGTCCTTTCCCCGCTCAGAGACCCAGGTCGTCGCACGCATCTCTGCTTGTCTAGCTGACATCTCTCAGTGGATGTCTGCTCACCACCTCAAGCTCAACCTTGACAAGACTGAACTGCTTTTCCTTCCGGGAAAAGATTGTCCCACTTTTGACCTGACAATCAACATCGGCACCTCTATTGTTTCCCCGACTCAGACTGCAAGGAATCTGGGTGTGATCCTAGATAACAAACTGTCCTTCACTGCAAACATCGCTGCTACAACCCGTTGCTGCAGATACACGCTTTACAACATCAGGAGGATACTTCCCCAGCTGACCCAGAAAGCGACGCAGGTTCTGGTCCAGGCTCTCGTCATCTCACGCCTAGACTACTGCAACTCCCTCCTGGCTGGTCTACCTGCATGTGCCATCCGACCTCTGCAGCTCATCCAGAATGCAGCGGCTCGTCTGGTCTTCAACCTTCCTAAATTCTCCCACACCACGCCGCTCCTCCGCTCCCTTCACTGGCTTCCGGTAACTGCTCGAATCCACTTCAAGACAATGGTACTTGCGTACCATGCTGCGAATGGATCTGGCCCTTCCTACATCCTGGACATGGTTAAACCGTACACCCCAGCACGTGCACTCCGCTCTGCATCAGCCAAACAGCTCGCTGCACCCGCACTGCGAGGGGGACCCAAGTTCCCATCAGCAAAAACACGTGGGTTTGCTATCCTGGCTCCAAAATGGTGGAATGAGCTCCCCATTGACATCAGGACAGCAGAAAGCTTACACACCTTCCGGCGCAGACTGAAAACTCATCTCTTTCGACTCCACTTCGAGCGCTAGAACTATTAACAAAGCAATTATATACTAATAAAGGACTGGCTTCTCTAAAGCCAGTTGAGTAGCACATGAAATGTTTTTACTCTATGAAACCTGATGTACTTATATGATTCTGTTTTCTTCAAGTTTGTATTTTGTTAGTCGAACGCACTTATTGTAAGTCGCTTTGGATAAAAGCGTCAGCTAAATGCAATGTAATGTAATGTAATGCCAAAAAGCTGCTGTGTCGTTTATTGAACCTCAAACATTACAACAAATCCAGAGTTACGTGTTTCTGTACTTCCTCTAAGAAAAAAGGACAGTAAAACAAGAGCTATGTGGCTTCAGGCTCGATTGCCATTCAAATGACAGCGTTGTTTCCCCCAAAAGTGGGCGGGGCCGTAAAGTGACGTAGATGTTACTCTCATCTATGGACATCAATCGCCAACTGCTATATTTAACCATATATCGAGCCGCTCGTCGATTTCCAATGATTAATGTCATTGTTTGCCTGTCTGGCCATTGTAATCGGGCTCTTTGAAGATCCAAAAATCCACGGTTTTCTTAAATTTCTGATCGGATTGGCAAAAACTTCAGAATTTGAATTGTTAACAACAAAATGAATAACAACAAACCTGGAATTATGCATTTGGGACTTTATTTAGCTTTTTCTTGTTGTACCGAATCCGTACCGAACCGTGACCCCCAAGCCGAGGTACGTACCAATCCGGGAATTATGTGAACCATTACACCCCTATGACTCATGATAAAAATGTAAATGATTAAGGGATGGGTGGATAGATAGATAGATAGATGGAGAAGAGAGAGGCAGACAGATCAAGCCTACTTTTGCTCTGTTTCCCCTGGGGGCCTGTGTCCAGATGGCTCGTTGGAAAGTATCCTCCCCCCTCATCTACAAGAGTCCTGTCTTTAATGCAACACAGAGGGCTTGTTATTCCTCACTCTTCCTCCATACTGCGGTCTGTGCTCTATAATGTACAGGTCACCTCATGCATGTGATGCACTTTACCCTGAACTCTGTCAGTTGCTGTGTTTATTACAATATAAGTCCATGCTCCTTTTGGTGTGTCGATAAGGTATATTTTATGTTTTAGCACAAAAGTTAGCCCTTAGAAAATCAATGAAACATATTACTGCAAGTGTTTGCAAGGCAAAAATTGGGGAATATCCATCGCTTTGTTTCACAAATTACTAAATAATTTTCAGGATGTGAACGCTTGGGATATGAATTTAAATATTTGTTCAATTTGAAAAAATAGTCCTAGTCAGCAGTGCTGTGCTTTTCATTGGGGTTTCTAATGTGTACCTCTTTGGCATGCAAATCAATGAGTTAGCAAAGCGATGATTGGGATTCCACACATGTGGGTGTTTGATCGGAACCAAGATCCATGGGGCAAGTCGATCAAGGGTAATTCACCATGAAATATCCAGAGTCACGCTTCGGCGGGCGCATCTGGCCCCCGTCATTCATTTTGTTTAGCCATTCCAATGTGGCAATCAAAAAGAATTAGCATGACAATTTTATTTCTGAATAGGCTTAGGGCGGCTCATTTTTATTGATGAATTTCAATAAGGACTCGACAAAAGGTCCTTTGAAATGAACTGCCCCCCCCCCCCCCCCCTCTTCTTCCACTTGACCTTCAGGATCTGTGTCTCTTATGTGTATGAATGTGGGCACCGTAAGTGTCCATATCAGCCGTAATCATTTTATATCACCGTCCAGAGCTGTATTAGTCGGGACTACAGAAGGGAAGCACCTGAGACGATTAAAAGGTCTGAATAGAAGGTAATAATAGTCATAAATCTCCCAATGTGTTGTGATAGAATGCCGCACTGATCGTTCTAGTCCTTTACTCAATTTGTCCGTGGCTTTAATGCATCGTCATTTGGATGATTAATGGTTAGTTTTCATCTGTATTTAAGTTGGTTAAGTGTAAAATTATCACTTCATGTTATACTATATGACACATTTTTGTCTTGGTATGTATAAGTTACAATATTTGAAAAGATGGAAGGAAATTAGGATCCTCTAATATTAGGATCCTCTAATATTCACATCATATATAGAGGATCCTAAAAAAGTTTAATATAATTAATCCACAAACTTTTACCAACAAAAAAGTCAAACATATGTTGCGAACAAATCGCAACATAAATCGAGTCATTTTTCCCAGAATTACACACAGGACCTTTCAGAAGTGCTGCATTAGCCCGATCTTTCCAGTGAGAGCCTTTGTGGGTTGGCCATTTATCATGAATCATACACTGCTTGACTCCACCACCTACATGACCGTGTATCCCAGCAGAGCAGCTCCTCAAACAGCTCTGGAAGCGTAACCGCCTGCAAAATGAACACCCACATCTTGCATCACCACAGCAAGGCGGCCATTATTTATGTTGCCTCCCGCTACGTGCTGTCAACAGCATAACTGCAGGCCCGCTGCTACAGGTTGTTTGGGTTTTCCGCAGATAAACCAAAATAGATCTGATCCTTAGCACGATCACCATTTCTGCTATCATCAAAGAGCAGCTGGTGTTTGATCTGGCCTGGATCAAGAGGTGCAGGACAGAACTGTCCTGCGGAGATACAAGACACATAGAGAAGTAATGCAGAGAGAGATAGAGACTGTAGAGAGGGAACGCTGTAGTTCCAAGCAGAGGCTGCTCTAATTGAGACCAAAGGGAGTCCATCTTGGGTCCTGGGGGGGTTTCCCATAAGGCGTCATCTGTGCTTCTTCAAAAGCGAAAGCTACATGTCACTCTGCTCCCAGTTCTTTATCTTCCTCAACCCCATCTCCAATAGAGATATAAGCAGGATCACATCATTATCATAGGGAAGTAAAGAAGTCTTGAGGGGTAGAAGCTCTAACAAGTTAGCGACAGCCCTTCATTGGTTTTTCACAAGAGGGTTCTTAGCAGTCTTCTGAGTAGAACGTCTTTCACTCTTCTTTGCAATCGCAAAACTGTTTGTGTCCAACTGGCTTTGTTCTATTGATGTCCAATGGCCAAGGAAGTAGCTTTTGGGCTTAATCATTTGGAACACGTCATCTTTCCCCGAAGGCGCATTCTCATTAGCTTCAAGAGTGCATCAAATAAAACAAAGTCGAGAGCATGTACAAGAAAGGAAGAAAGAGCAAAAGAAAGAAAGAAAACAGAGCAAGAGAGATCTGGTTTGCCTCACCATTCATCATCATCCATCTGTCTTAAAGGCTTGGCTCAGATCCCACGTAGTAGAATATGTTGATGAGGAAGAAAGAAAGAAAAGCAGCAAGGGAGAAGGAAGGAAGGAGTGATTAGAAAAGTGAAAGGAGGGAAAGATGAGGGGGCATTAGATGAAAGAGAGAGAAAGGGAAATTAAGCAAGACGAATAGAGGACAGATAGATGAAAAAATAGGGCAAGTAAGAGACAGACAATGTTCTCCATGAGATCAATGCTGAGTGTTGGAGACCGCAGCAGCAGCCCTGAATTCAGAGAGGCTGTCTACAGTCAATTAGAGGAGCTGCTTCACCTCCTCCTGTCAGGTGCTGCTTACAGCCTCCAGCAGTTATTGGAGGTCCTTCCTCTTCCTCCAGACTCAGACAAGTTTCCTATGCTCTGTGTTTGTGTCTTCATGAGGTTGTGTGATGTGCGTCTGGGATTCAAGATGTTCAGGTGTGAGCACAAACAAAAGTTAGTCCCAGAAAGTCTGTGTGGACCGTTTTGTCAATTAGGGTGGGGAAAGTTACTTGACCAAAATGAATGAGGACTTCCCTGAATTTATAAAAAGCTTAAATATAATCTTGACAAGAGACAACATTTAATTAAAACAACTTTGGACATACCAGTAAAGCTAATCTCTCTTTTGAAATGCAAACATTAATCCTATACCATCCCATCACTTGTTATTAAAACGTGTTCAACATAATGTATTATATCCCATATTTGATTCCTACATCTTCTACTCTGTTATTCAAAGTGATCTCATCCCTACACCTCATTAGTGACGTAGACATCATCAATACAAATAACTCAACTTTTGGATTCACACAGGACGCAAACACTGGTCCCATAGGCTAAAGTTCTGTGTTTTAGGGGACTTTCTACTTCTTTAAAAAACTTGTTAGGTCTGATGGCATAACATTGACACGGATGGATATACAGTAAGTTGATAGCCCAATGCGTCTCCTACAGAAGCTAAAGGGGGCCTTGTGTGTTAGTATCAATGTGCCAAAAATCACGCATTTCAGGCACATTCAAAAATGTTATTGAAAGTCACATTTTGTCAATACTTCCACTACAGTATATTCTGTTTTGTAGAGGTTTCTTTCCCACCTGTCTCTGCATTTTCCACAGTCTGAAGGAACTTATTGGCATGTTTCACTTCTAGATGCTCACTGAGTAGATCTCTGCAGTGTGCGGCTTGTAAACACAGATTGCAAAGTGACCCATCTCTCTCCAACTCAACAAAACACGAAGGTTACGGCCCCCTGAATGCAGCTGCCAGAATTCAGTGGCGACTGTGCCTCCGACACCTCAGAGAACTGCTGTGGAAGGACGTACCTGAACAAGCCTGAGTGCTGAGGAGATAGTAACACTCTGCATGCAATTCAGTGTTTTTATGGTGTCCAACCACCGTGCATTCTCACACAAAGAACAGCACACTTACATAATTGGAAGAAGACATTTGTAAAATGAAGACAAGCTTGCATATTGCCACTTGAAGAAAATGCAATTTCAAGATTAAATATTTAATTGCGTACTAAGATAGACTTTTTGCCGCATGTTTTCACTCAGTGTGATTATGTGTCTGTGTGGGCATACTACACCAGATAGGGCGAGCTGGGGGAAGTGTGTGTGAGTGATCGCGAGAATGAGTGAGTCCGACTGAGTTTGAAGGAATACGTGCCCACCAGTAGCCTCTAATAAAGTATTAGCAGGACAAGCAATTTGCTTCATTGCCAGGCTCCTTGGCATGAAAAGAAGGACTTTTGCAATAATGAGAGAAGCAGAAGAGGCAGTGGAAATGAACCCTTATCTCAACCAAAAAAGGAAAAGAGGGAGACTTAAATAGCATAATATATCAGCATGGTGCAACAGGGGAGAGAGATAAATAGTGACGAAGAGAGCGGAAAAGGCTGATTATTCACGCTTTAGCCCTTTTTAACCTCTGGTAGGGATGAACCAATTATACTGCCTAAACACCTAAGGTAACATAGCTACTGCAAAAACATTGATCATTAATTACATTTAAATTACATTTCTTTGCTTGAGTGAACATTAAAAGATATGCGTTTTAAAAATCAAACATATGATATGAGGCAATTGAATCATTTTAGAGGAAAAAAGAAGCGCCATAAACCAGATAAGCGATGTTATCACAAATGGAAATAAAGAGCTGCTCCACTTATAATAAATGTGAGTCTGTTTTATTCAAACCACAGAATATTTGTAACAACTCACCAACTTCTAAATCAAAACATGTACTGGCCTACATTGAGGACACCCGTGTGTGCTCTGTTACCTTTTCCAATATACTATTATGGCTTTGGGTTTTATATTTGAATGAACTATGTTTAACTCACGGCTTAAGGGTTTTACAATGTAGTGCAATTAAGCTTGTGAGTACATAATGGTACGTTTTACAGCTAGGAATAATGGACAAAATGACAACAAATGTCAGCAATGGCTTAGCGAGGCTGAACAGCTTAACATTTAGGGTAAACATCTCGCATCAGCATACTAATGTGCTCACAACAACAATGCTAATATGCCAGCAAATGATGTTCACCATGCTATAGTATAATATAAATGCAACAATTATTTGTTGAAATAAAATATATAAGACTTTATTGTGTGTACACAAAGGGCTTGTTTCTCTCAAATGTACTACTTAGTGAGCACTTCTCCTTAGATAATACGTCCATCCCATAGGTGTGGCATATCAAGGTGCTGATTAAAAATATAAAAGATTATCCCATAGGTGCGTCTTGGGCTGTTCACTATAAGATTCCACAATATAACGTGCTGTTTCATTGCACAACACTGCAGACATGTCCACCAGAGCTGGATTGAATGTTCATTTCACTTTAACAAGCTGCCTGCAAAGTCTTTGTTGAGAAATTGCCAGCTTTACAACAGCAGTCCATATTCTACGACGGCAGCCCAGGATCTCCACATCCTGCTTCTTCACAGGAACTTCTGAGACCAGCCGCTCGGATACAACCAAAGAGTTTATGTTCAAACGGCAAGAAACTGTCTCAGATAGGCTTTTGTAGGCTCTTTCCTAACCAGGGTTTTATGGCAGGTGCAGTTTGTTGCTGTGACCATTTCTTCACAAGAATCTGACCAGAAAATGCATATTCGAAGCTCTGGTCATGAGAAATACGTAGTTAACAATACATTTCTTTGTTCAAGATACAACTGCACATTATGGAGTTGCCTTTTGTTTGGATTAGCCCCAGGCACACCACTTGTATCATGCTTGTCACGATTCTCATGTTATGTCACGTTTGTAGTTTTGTATGTTTGGGTGTTTGCTGTTATGTTTTCCTCCTGGGTTATTGTCTGGTCCTTTTCCCTGTGTTTTTCCTCCCGTCGTTAGTTTCCCTGGTGTGTCTAGTTGTCTGATTGTGTTCACCTGTTGTCCTTGTGTTTCTCCTCCCCTGCCCGGCTGTTTCTCGTCTCGTGATTACCCCTCCCTGTATTTAGTCTTGTCTCTTCCTGTGTTCAGTGTTGGTTCGTCTTTTGTTGGTGACTGAGTTCACCGGTGAGTGTTCTGTTTTGTCTATGTTAGTTTCATTATCCTTGAAATAAAGGTTTATCAGAGTTATCTGCATTTGGGTCCTGCTTCCTTCACTCAACCGTGACAATGCTGTTGAATCAAAATTGATTGTTGATATGTCACACCTGTCAGCTGGATGATTCATCATGGCAAAAGAGAAAGTGATCTCTAACATGCATTTCAAATAATGTGTTATTGTAATTGGAACTTCATGAACATCCTTCAATAATTGATAAGATATCGATTGTAAAGTACAGGCGCTCCCTTCTAACTTTTTGTCAGATGGTTTCATGGGATTCAGAAATGTCTTGTTCAAAGAAACACGCTGGCCTCATGTGTTTCTGGGCAAAGTTACTGTTGGCTCCTACCAAGCAAAGGCTTAACTCTCAGAGGCAGAGCCCTGTGTTCTTGTGCTTAAAATGTTGATGCATTGAGGGGCTGTGGAGTGGTGGGTGGTTGGACCAGAACAAACACTGGAAGTGACTCAGATGATTTGGATGGCAGACTGAATTCAGTAACAAATGGAGAACCACAGGCATCCTCCAACACCAGGTACTGAAAGCCAGGGGAGGGATGAGAGCAGGGAAGTTTTGTCCCGGGTGTGAAGCCAAAAATAACTAAATGTGCAGCTTCAGCTTGCTGCTACTTGAGTCGTTTTGAAAACTGTGAAGTTGCAGGTGATTGGTGTTGGTTAGGAAATCAGAAGGGGGTATTTATCATTAGAATCGAGACGGACAAACACCGGTGCAGCATAGGCCTTAATATCTCTTATCTGATTTTATCTAACAATATAGCCGGGACGTATAGTCGAGCTTGTTCATAATAGAAACTCAACTCACGGTCTAACCATTGTGGATTCTGTTGGGTAGGCTTTCCTTCATATTCTTTTCGAAAATGATGTTTAACTTAGCTCAAACTATTGAAAGGAATCTTTGAAAGTCATATAAAAAAACGACAAGAGGTATGAGCAGCCTGTGCGACTGTACTCATGCAATATCTCATCTGAGCTCACTTTATTGTTCATTTTAATGGCAAGGATGGCTGGCAAAGAGAGGTCATTTTTCATGTCAATCATCCTGCCCCCTCTTTTCACACTTTTCTGTCTTTCTCTCCAACTCTGCAAATGTAAGGCGTCACTATCTATCATTTTCCTCCCTCCTCTCCTCCTCCTCTAGTCTCTCCATCTCTGTCGTCATCTCGCCCCTCCTGCTCCTGCTGATCTCCCCTCCCTCTCTCCTTTCCTTTTCGTTTCTCAGCGTGAAATGTGTAGCTCATTAGTTTGCTCACCACACCGTCTCACGTCAGTCTGTCCTTCACATCTCGCTGCACTGCTAAGAAGTCATTTACGCCGCTGTATATAGCTCCCCCCGATCTCCCTATCCCCCCCCCCCCACTGCAAACCCCTCCATATGGTTTCATCATCATTTTGCAGTATAGCACAGAAAAAGTAAAAAAAGACATCCAACCTCTCGTCCACCTGTTGCACCTCACTCTAAACACCCTGTAAGACAGAAGAATGTGAAGGGTGAGGCTCAAGATTGTTGAGAGAGGAGGGAGGAATTGGGGATTATCCCAGGCGTAATGATACAGCACTTTGATAGAGCAGAATGGGGTAGGGAGAAGAAGGGGGAAAGGAAAGGGGGAGACAGAGGACAGGGTGGGGGGGAGCTTATGCTGCTCCCGAAATCATGTAAATGCAGAGATAATAAAGGAACTGTTTGGCATTCAAGTGGGTGGCGCATCAGTGAGGAGAGGTCTCAATGAGAATGTTGACTAATGCCAGCACTCTCTCTCCTCTCCTCTCTCTCTCTCCTCCTCTCTCTCTCTCTCTCTCTCTCTCTCTCCCTCCCTCTACTTGTACTCTCCCTCTCCTCCTCTCTCTCCCTCCTTCTCTCTACTCGTACTCTCCCTCTCCTCATCTCTCTCTCCTCTGCTCGTACTCTCTCTCTCTCCCTCTCCTCATCTGCACTAAAGCTGTGTTTAGCCACGTTATACTGTATTTATTTATATTTTTTACGGCAAATCTTGTATATTTGTGCTGCATTACAATATAGTGGTAGGAGACCCCATTATATTAAACAGATACTTAAAGGTGGGGTAGGTACATTTGAGAAACCGGCTCGAGATACACTTTTTGTTATATTACATGGAATGCTCTTAACATCCCGATAGCAATGAATAGCTTAAGTGCTTTGACAAAAAATCCATAGAAAAAATGTCATCTGTGGAAGCCGTAGTACTTTAAAAAGTACGACCAATCATTTTAGCTAAAATAACTGGATGGCCGACCTGCCTTGGTCATGTGCGAATTTGTGTGTGTTGGAGGAGGGGCTCTGCAAGGAAGTGGCAGATTTCTGTGTATTTTCAAATTCTAGCACACTCGAGCTGGTTTCTCCAAAATTACCTAACTTTAACTAACAATACGTTCATATTGCGTTTTTTAAACATTTTGCAAGTATTTTCCTAACATATACTGTGATTTATTCTCTTTGGTTTAACTGCAAATTATTCAGTTTCAACCAACTTCCACCAATCCCGCTGGCTATATACTGTACTATACCCATGACTTAAAAAAAAACAAAAAAACCTGTAGGCAGAAAAGGCCATTTTTGTTTATTTAATATTTGTATTTGTGCAGACTTTCCCATTGGTTGGGTTTCATTTATAAATCTCTGCTTGGGTTGGTTTCCTCCTACATTTCCACATATATGTGTCAAAGAGAAAGTCTATATGGCCTGCGCTCCCAAGATTTTATTCAGATGCTCGTCTCTACAGTTAGAACAAAACTGTGTAAAACAGCTTTTAAATATGCTAACACATCAGTAGTGATTTTAGGTGAGAATGTGTTTCAAAATTACAAGAGGCCTCTCCTGAATTCCCCCAAAAAGCCTTAAGTCAAGTCAATAATCCTGCAATCAAAATAAAAAAGTTATTAATGCATTTAATTGTAAGCAGTAATTTGAAATACAATCTGGTTTATTTGGAACAATGCAGCATATGTTGGTCCGATGATTAACATGTCTTCATTTGAAAATTAACTGTAGCTATTAAATGAATGTATTCAAATAAAATAAACAATATCCGACCCTGGTGCAGGGAAGTTATAAAGTCACATAATAGAATACTCAAGAAACCTACAAGTTCTTAAAGATCCAAACCATTGAGCTTGTTTTGTTTGTTTGGTATCAGCTGTTTCATCAATGCTTCTCAAATGGCTCTGTTGCTCATTACATCCAATCCCATTACAGCAAAACAGTTTTAAGGAAGATCAATAACACTGTATGAAAAAGGGCTCAATGAGTCAGACTCTATAAACTGACCAATGTATGCTTATGCATCTGTTGTGATGCCTCTACAAACACTGGACTGGACCGCTAGAGGCCTCTAATTAAATGATATAGGACCTAGCAGTGCTAATGTAAAAAGGTTACATCGCTAAAAGAGTTATTGAACCTCTCAACTTTGCCTGCACTCGTTTGCTATATTCATATGTGACTCAGTGTCTGGAACAGGGCGTTAGTCTAAATGATGAGGTGCACCTATTAAAGGGGATACGCAGCATTTCACCAAATGTCAAGGGCAAGTTTGCCTTAATGTGAAAATGAACTAGCTGTGTACACGCATGGGGAAGTTGACATTTAGTGACACAAGGTGACCATTCAACTCTAAACACACCCCTTTCATTGCCAGAACCAGGGTCTATTAAGTTATTTTATATGCATGTATTACTTATATCCATAACCAGGAAACAATCTACAACAATATGACCCTAATACATGCATTCTTTATGATACAATGTTCTTTTGCTATTAGGTAATACCGCACCTTTTGCTTAGAAAAATGAACCTGAACCGCTCAATCTATCGCTGTCTTTCAAGGAGTTATCTTTCTGGTCGTTGACGAAGATAACTTAGTGACAGCAGTGCTTACGGGCTAAAGAAACAGGGTTCATATATATTATATACAGGGTTTATGTGTAGGGCAGCGTGCAGTAGAAATATGTTACCTTGACTGTGACAGATGACCATTATTCTGCTGTCTACCTGCTCAACAGAGAAATGATTACGACTGTTTGTTTGTTTGTTTGTTTGTTTGTTTGTGTGTGTGTGTGTGTGTGTGTGTGTGTGTGTGTGTGTGTGTGTGTGTGTGTGTGTGTGTGTGTGTGTGTATGTGTGTCATGCGTGCATTCTCGCTACTGTTTGTGAGTTAATCAGAGCGACAGTTTGCATTCCAGAGATAGAGAACGCAGAAAGTAAAGAATAAGAAAAAAAAACACACAATAATGGGAAATCTGTCTGATGTGGAGTGTGTGCTGTATTTTATGTAAATCTTAACCTTTCCACCAGTGCTGGCTATCAGGCTTGTTGACAGCATGGTGCGTATCTGTCCTGTCGACAAGACGAGCAGGGAGACAGAGAGAGAGAGCGAGAGAAAGAAAAGACCTGTCACCGTTGACTAATTACACCGCAAGCAAACAGTTGAGTCCTCTGTTTACATTTGGACAGCCATGGGAGGCCCAGATGAGCATCATTAATCAGATGTTACTGTTGCATGCTACCAACACACACACATGCACTCGTGAGATTACAAACGGCCATCAGTCATGTTTTTGATTTGACATGAAGGACGATCTTTGTAATTACCAAAGAGTTTGCAGCGATGAATCCCAATAAAGAGCGGGACCAGATGTGGTTCATCAAAACTCTTCTGGTAGCCAACAACGGGGATGATTCCATTTATCCCAAAATAATTTGGAAAATGTTACATTAGGTTGCATGAGATATCATTGAATTAATAATAATGATAATGCATTAATTACAGATTCAAAGCAGTTCTGCAAAGGTGAGTTTTGATTTGTGATTTGAACATGCAAACGGTACAGTCACAGATGTGTTTGGGGAGTTCCTGTCCCCCCAGGTTCGGTGCTTGGTATTATGAGGAAATGACAGGAGGTTGGCATCTGAGGAGCCGAGACTGAGGGGAGCAGTGTGGTGTTGGAGCAGGTCGGTGAGGTAGGGGGGGGGGGCCTGGTGATGGAGGGCTTTGTGAGTGAGGAGAAGGATTTTGAAATAGATGCATTGTGGGAGCCAGTTGAGGTTCTGCAGGACAGGGGTGACCTGGTCACGGAAGGCAGAGTTCTGAATATACTGGAGTTTATTTAGGAGTTTGGATGGTGTACCAGAGGATGCTGTTAGTCTAGTCTGGATGAGATGAAGGCTCGGATGAGGGTTTCAGCAGCAGAAAAGGAGAGTGATGGGCGGAGACAGGATACATTTTCGAGATGGAAAAAGGCACGTTTGGTGATATGCTCTATATGGTTTTCAGAGGAGAGGTTGCTGTTGAATATGACTCAGAGGTTGCAGATGTGAGGGGACGGAGACAGAGTGAAATTGTCAATTGTGAGGGAGAGGTTGTTATTGTCAATGGGAAGGGATTTGGGACCGATGATGACCACGTCTGATTCATCACAGTTGAGTTGAGGAAGTTGTTTGGAGACAAAATAAGTATATTGACTTACATCAAATCAGAGTGTTTCAGATCCCTTGGCTTTACACTAGACAATATCCTCTGCTTCAATCAGCACACCGTGGACATTTACAAGCATTGTCAACCAAGACTTACAGCCACCCGTAAACTAAACAACCTGTACCGTAGCATTTTTGGGCCAGTTATTTTTTATAGTGCCATCTGTTTTTTTCAATATGCTTACAGTCTCCAATAAGAACAAACCCTTAAAGATAATGTATTTAGCTAGTAAACTTGTTAGTATTTTCCCCACGTATCCGGTGGTATCACCTTGTCCCTGATCGGCATAGCACACACAGCGCATATCTTCCACTCTGCCAGAACTATAGGTTACTTACATAACCCCAGTTCTCAGAGTAACATGAAGTGAGATGTCTCCCTATGGGATGCGCCTCAACGCGTACATGCAAACAGAAGCATCAATCTCATTACACCAATCCTGATTGGCTGGTGATCTTGACGTCAACGTCAGGGAATCCACCCACCCTTTAAGTAGCTTGTGCCACCAGTGACCTGGAAACAGGGAGGAGCCTGCGAGCCCCTTTCATAAAACGGCAGACCAAAGGATGTTGGCTAGCCGTTCTTCCCTCAAAGCCCACATGGCATGCAGCAATAGCAGTCACACTTTGATCGTAGAGAAAGCTCTGTGTTTATCAATTAAGTCCTGTAGAAATGATAAAATCACCCCGACAGGACATTGAAAAGAGATGTGTCCTTTTTGAAGGCACCACTCCTCAAACACCCTCCACTTACAGTTATAGAGAGACCTGGTGGAGGAAGCTCTTATACTCTGAATAGTGTTTATCACCTTCTGAGGGAGCCCCACTGTATTCAGATTGTACCACTCACGGGCCAGGCCCATAGTGCCAAGCACTCTAGGGTGTGGGTGAAAGATCGTCCCCCTCGCCTGAGACAGTATGTCCCTGCGTAGTGGGAGCTGCCACGGCTGCCCGCACAGCAGCTGATATATCTCCGCCAGCCAGTACATTGCAGGCCAGTGCGGAGCTATCAGGATAAGTGTGTGGCGTTGTTCTCTCACTCTGGCCAGAGTTGGGGGTATCAGAGCCAGGGGTGGAAACGCGTACAGAAGGACCGGAGGCCAAACGCGCATTGAAAACATGTGTAACTGGAGAGAACGCAAACCCCGTTGGCGGTTTATATACGATATTGTGGTCGTGTTGTCTGTCCTCACGAGGACATGATGTCCTCTGAGAAAAGGCAGAAAGCGTTTCAGGGTGAGGAACACAGCTAAAAGCTCCAGATCATTTGTGTGACCGTTGGAGGTTTCTGCTCCAGAGACCCCTCACCGGTCGACCTTTGTATATACCCCCCCAGCCCGTCAGACATGCGTCTGTGGTGACCACCTTCCGCGATAGGACAGCACCCATAGGCACGCCCCGTACTAGAAAAGTCGGGTGTAGCCAGTGGCGCAGTGCTATTACGCATTTCATAGTGACCATCACTCTCCGTGTGCCATGACGCGCGGGGTCCAAAAACGAAACTCCCTCATGTGTAAGCGTCCCAGTCGTACCACCAGAATGGCTGACGCCATGAGCCCCAGCAACCGCAGACATGATCTGAAGAGAACATATTTGCGTGGCTGGAAATGAGCGAGGCAAGCCCTGAAGGCTTTCACTCTCTCTGCTGACAGGCGGGCTGTAAAGGGCACCGAATTCAGGCGTAGGCCCAGGAAGAGTACAGTCTGGGCTGGGGACAACATGCTCTTTTCTGTGTTTATTACGAAACCCAGGTCGAGCAGGTGTTTTACGAGGACATTCGTCCGCGTAATAGCCTCTTGCTCCGACTGTGCAAGAAGGAGGCAATCGTCCAGATAAGTTGCCAGGCGACTACCCTGTTGTCTTAACGGGGCTATCGCGGCTTCCGTACACCGTACAAACACTCGCGGGCTGAGAGACAGACCGAAGGGAAGTACTCTGTACTCGTAACAGACACCCTGAAAGGCGAACCTCAGATATTTCCTGTGTGGGTAATATACTGGGATGTGGAAATACGCATCTTTCAGGTCGACTGATGTGAACCAGTCGTTTTGGCGCACGAAACGCAACAGAGATGTGTGAGTGAGCATTCTGAATTTGTATCTTTTGAGATATTTGGTCAGAGCTCTCAAATCTAGTATAGGCCGAATTCCGTTCCCTCCCCGTTTGGGAACGAGGAAATACTTGGAATAAAAGCCGCTCTGACTCTGTTCGGCGGGTATTATCGATATAGCCTTCTTTTCTAGTAGCGAGAAATTCTCTTGCTCTAGAATATGGGCCGACTCTCCCAGGGCCTGTGAATACAGAATGCCCGAGAAGTGAGGGGGGGTGACAGCGAATTGGAGCCTGTAGCCCCGTGTTACTGTCTTGAAAACCCAAGCAGAATCTGTGAGCATCCTTCACTTTTTGCTTCTCAAAGCGAGCGGAGATGTGTCTGCCCTCAGTGTCTCTATTTGTTGTGTTATGGGGCCCTCTAGTGTCTGAACACGGTGGTACCCCAGGTTGACAACCCCGGCCGACACTGCGCATGCGCGTGGCGGTGGTGCCTTCACAATCCCGTCTATTGTCCGCCTTTTGAGAGAGGCCGTAGCTGCTCTCAAAAGAGGGGCAGACGACAGACTGTTTATTGTTTTTATTGTTTTTCGAACTTGAGGATGACGTTCTGGCATCACTCGAGGCGGTGGGAAGATGGGGGCATGGTGGCACCCCGAAAACACATGAGCATCTAACACTGGAACGTGCTCTGGAGCCTTCATCGAGGAGAGGAGAGGAGGCTGTCAGGCCGCCCGCTTCTTCTTCCTCGCCTGGTGGCTGAAAACCTGAGTCGGCTGCGCCTGAGCGGCAGCTGCCGGAACCGGAGATTTTCTTGGCCAGCTCCCCCTCGCCTCGTGCCTGGGCTGGGGACCCGGGACGGGCTGCGGTCTCTGCTGCTTCGGTATCTTGAACCAGGCAGAATGTGAGACAGCTTGGGTGAAGGCCTGCCGCGGGACCATTGAAGGTGGCGCCTGGACCCTTCGGGGGAGACAGAGCTGGAGAGCCTCGTCTCCCTTCCTTTTTGATTCGCTTCTCAGCTGCATTGAAGCTAGAGCGGAACCAAATATGCCCTCGGGAACAATAGGCATGTCCAGAACATCCTCTTTTTCCCGGTCTGGAAGGTTCGTCAGGTTGAGCCACCTGGCTCTCTCCTGTACCACCATCATTCCCAGTGCTTTGCCCGTGGCTTGGACTGCACAGCGCTGCACACGGAGGCAAATGTCCGTGATCGCTGCGATCTCGTCCCACACGGCAGGCTCAGGTTTGCTCAACATGTCTTCGCAGAGCTCCGCCTAGTAGGCGGTCAGCAGCGAGGAGACGTTGAGTGCCCTGGCGGACAAAGCTGCGGCTTTATAGGCCCGTTCGGTCATCGCTGACTGGAACCGGTCTGGCTTTGCCGGTAGAATGGGGTTCCTGCTCGGTGTCGAAGCCAGCCTCGGTTGGAGGTGGGCTGCCACCAGCGGTTCCATGGGCGGCATGCGGAGCAGGCCGAGCCTCTCCATGCCGTCACAGTCCAGGGAGGAGGCACCCTGGATTGGGGCCTTGTTGCTAAAGGGGCGGTCTCTCCACGAGACCGACACCTCGTCCAGCATCTCCGGAAAGACTGGAAGGAGCTGCCTCTTCGTCCTCGCTGCTTGGGGCAAGTTCTTCCCCTCGTAGCGAGATCTGGAGTTCTCCTTGGCCACTTCAGGCCATGGGATGTCCAGCCTGGATGCAGCGCGTTGACACACAGCCTGCAAGTCCATACTTAGGATGGGCGAAGCTGGTGTGCTCTCACCCGGGGGAGCGGACATCGCTCCCGGCTTTGCAGCCTGAGCCGATGAAACGAGTCCGAGTCAGACAGGAGGAACTCAGAGGTATCCTCTTCGTCCTCCATATAGTCCAACTCCAGGACATCCTCCGCGGGTGGAACCATGGTGAGGTCTAGGGATGCTCCGATCGATCGGTCACCGATCGAGATCGGCCGATACTCACTCTCTACCGATCGATCGGTGCTCTCTAAACATGCCGATCGCGAGAGCCGATCGCATGACGTAAAATACATGACACTTTTCTCTGTGTGCGGCAAAACAAGCTCGCCAAAATGGCTTCACCGGTCTGGCATTAATTTAAGGTGTCCGAAAAAGACAGTAAAATAGCGGTATGCAACGTGTGTGAAGCAGAAATCCTGCAGCTCCGCCCGCCGGACCGGTAAGCGGAGCGAAACACACAAGAGTTAGACCTAACACACTTAGCTATTTTATCTACCTCTGGAACAAGCTAAACTAGTCATTATGTATTCTTCACTGTCGGATCACTCATTACTGGATCAGTGAGCTGCATGAGATACTGACAGGCTGTCAGGAGAGGGAGAGAGGGGGGGGAGAGAGAGAGGGAGAGAGGAAAAGAGAGTGCTTCCGCTAATTTCTCCCGTGTTATTATCCAAAGTGAATGTAAACTTGAATAATGTACATCATTTGAATGTAATAATTAAGTTGATTGTTGTTTGTGGAAGCTCCAGTGAATGAGCCCTATTAACTGAGTTTTAAACATCACTTTAAATGGAAGATTTAAAGTGATGTTTAAATCTTCCATTTAGGCCCCGCCCACTCGATCGGATCGGCGATCGGCCCCGAAATTGCCGATCGGAGCATCCCTAGTGAGGTCCAGTTGGGAGCCCCAGCTTGACACAGCGCGGGGGTCCGCTCTCGCGGCTCTTGCCGCCACCGTGTCCCAGCATGACACCGCGTGGGGCTCCGGTTCAGCGGCTGTCGCTGTTGTTGAGCCCCAGTCTGACACAGCGCGGGGCTCAATCTCTGCGGCGGATGCCACTATGTCTTGATTGCCGGCCGGCAAATCAGCGGACATGAGGGGGTCCCGTCCCGACAAGCTAGCTTGGCGTGTTCCAGCCCGAGGCAGGATGAGCAGACCTGGTGTGAGTCTGTGCCTGAAATCTTAAACCCGCAGCCGCGGTGTCGGCGTGGAGTGGACACGCTAGTAACAGGTACGTTACTGGGAAAAAAGTCCAACCTTGCCGTTAGTCCGAAAGGAAAAAAGGCGACGGTGTAGATTTTATTCTTTAAAGAATATTAACTGGTGTGTTAATACCTTCTTTTTTTCTTTTTTATCTTTGTCTCCTCTGGTGTGAGAGAGAAAAGAGAACGTCCTCGTTACCGTGGTGTCGGTGTGGAGGGAAGAAAAACTAGCAACGGTATGTTACTAGCTTGAAGAAAAAAATCAAACCTTACCGTTATTTCGACAGAAAGAAACGGCGAGGCAGATTACAATATTAACTGGTGTGTTAATATTGTTCAGTCTTCTTGCAAAGCAAAAAAGTAACCGTCAAGCGCCCGTCGACCGAATGTTAGCTTTGGGTTCAGTCTGTGGACCGTTAAGCTAGCCCGGTTACTGATAATTCGAGATGTGCTCTGAAGCGAGAAGAGGTGTTTGAATGACGCTGCATCGTAGCGCAAGCTACTTAAAGGGTGGGTGGATTCCCTGACATTGACGTCAAGATCACCAGCCAATCAGGATTGGCGTAATGAGATAGATGCTTCTGTTTGCATACGCGTTGAGGCGCATCCCATAGTGAGACATCGAACGGAGTGTTATGAATGAGAACAACATTTTCTATAATCTTGTTTGTTCTGCTTTGTATGCACACAACTATGGACAGTAAGTTCCTCCTTGAAAGCAAAAATGTATCTATCAATCTATCTAGTTCGACCCCAACCCCAACGTGTTATATAATGATGATGGCGGTCAGTTCTAAGAACGCTCTTGGTTTGAATGTATAAGCAAGAAAAGGTCAGGGAAGTAAAGAGGAAAAAAATTAAATCAAAGGTGATGAAGGAAGCATAAAGGAGGTGCGGTAAGCAGTGGCGGCGCCAGAGTATTTTTGTTGGGTAATCAATGGTAGGGCTAACCCATACAGTGGTGGGGCTCAAGTCAGTATTTGTAATGTAATTACATACACGCTATATCGCACCCCTTGACAGTGAAACGCACGCGTGAGGCTTTTATTAGCTTTTATTAGTCTCCTTTTATCAGCTAAATTACATCGAGAGCAACAGGTGTGAGTTAAACAATACAATAGCCTATTCTGCTAATTCCACGTTACAACATGCTACGCAGCAGCAGAAACAAGAAAAGTTGGCATATAGAATTGACACGGAGAGAGAGAGGGAGAGAGAGGGAGAGTGTGGGAGAGTGAGGGAGAGAGACAGAGACACAGGTAAACAGAGAGAGACAGACACAGCACACAAAAGGTAGCCTGTATCTCTATTGTCATACAAAACACTTTTTCAAATGACCCATTATTACAAAATATATTCAAAACTCACTATTCACTCTTCAGGTGGGTCGTGTGACTCTGGCACCTGTTCGACTTGTACCTCAATGCAAGGGTGTTTAAGAACAAATCTATCCATCCGAAATATACAATAATCCTAGAAGTTCTGCTGTCTGTCTGCAATTTACTCGACGCGAGTTTGGGGACTTTTCACTGTGAACGTGACGAATCAGTAATGCATGACGCAGCAGACCCAACGTTTAGTTGCTCTGATTGGCTGTAGGTCTGTTCAAATTACATTCGGAGGCATTTTGATCTGACCGCGGCCGCGCTGATATTATAACGCGAGAGAATGTCCACACCTTTAGTGTATAAAACTCCCCCACTACGATTCCTTGCACCCCTCTAGCATAAGCCCGAATGGTCTCAACCATATTGCGTCAGTAACGTGCACTTGTTTTTTCAGCAGGATCAGTTTGTGTGTTGTGGACATGACCGGTAGATTTTCGCAATCCGTGTTCTCAACATGCTTACTTTAACATCATTTTTCATGGTCGGGCTAAGGTAGGGCTAAGCCATTTCTTGGTATGGCTGTAGCCAACCCCAGCCATACCCTGGCGCCGCCACTGGCGGTAAGTAACGTAGACCCTGCCTTATCATTTTAGCTGTGGACCGGTGGTCATGGGTGGCTTCGGGTCATCTGGCACTAACACACTAGGGTTGCAGTCGGATAATCCAAAAATCAGCTCCTAACGTTTATTTATTATAAACGTAAGTCCTTAACATCTATCACTGTGTATATCACCATTCAAACATCTTTTAAAAGTTGAACAAACCCCACACAGCTCAGTAAAGACTGTGAAATGTTGACTTTATTTGATCATTTCAGTAAAAACTAACGTTCATATTTCTCTTGTTGATTATAATACTGATGAACGTTCAAAACAAAGCACTTTGGCAACTTACCACATACGTTTTAAAATGCTTAATAAGCATCGCAACGTTCATGATATCATCATAATCGGTTGTTTCCGTGATCGGCCGACTGTTGTGTGACGGCAAATGCTGCGGCCGCAAGGCATTGTGGTGTAGCATTTTCTCCTCTCCTTTCGTCAAGGGAGGTCCAGTGGTTCCTAAGCTAAAGGAGGTTATAAAGGAAGTTTGAAACCTCCTTTCCTATCATCTAGAGCAGTGACCACCAACTGGCGGCCCGCGGGCCACATCCGGCCCGCCAGACATTCTCATCCGGCCCGCACGACGGGGGTGACTGTGGCGTTGGCGGAGTGGTTACTGCGTTCGCCCCCCACCCATTATTTTTTTTACAACGTCTCGTGAGTAAGGTGCAGTACCGGAGTCCAACAGAGAGGCAGCAGCTGCGGGACAGTAGACTGCGTACTGCGAAACCTTCCCTTCCTTGAAGAAGAAGAAGTGATCCTTCGTTGTGAAGAGTCTGCTTTGTGCCTCCGCACCACAGCAGCAGCCCTGCTGCGACAGAGTCCAACAGAGAGGCAGGAGCTGCGGGACAGTAGCCTAGAAGCAGGGTTGGGTTGTAACGGAATATGTAACGGCGTTATGTAATCAGAATACAAAAATCAAGTAGGCTAACTGTATTCAGCTGGCGTTACATTTGAAAAACGAGTAATCTGATTACAGTTACTTTCGTAAACCTGAAGTGAATACATTTTGGAATACTTATTGGAATTATTGGTGGAAAAGTTTCCTCACAAAATGTAATATTCATTACCGGCAGAACTGTGTGCACACTGCACAGCGGAGAGAGAGATGCAGCGTGTCTGTGAGGCCCCGCCCTCGCACGCAGATGAGAGAGAGAGATCTCTTTTAAAATATATTGAAAGTTAGTATGTGCAAGATAACGTTGATGTAGCATTTCTTTATTGTCGAAATGATGACATTTATAACGGGATCAAATCAAAGTGAATGGCCTGCTGCTGCTGAATGCATGGGGCAAGTGACTGGAACAAGTTTTAAAGTTATTACATCGTTTCAGATCATAATAATAATGATAATTCATTCTATTTAGGGGCGCCTTCCAAAGCACCCAAGGACACCTTACAATTCATAACATATTCTAAGGAAAGGTTTACAGCAGGAGAATGCAGTCCGGGTGATGTTTTTTATGTGGCTAGAGAATTCGAACGGCACTTATCATGGCTGCCACTGAGCGACTTCCGGGAAGGAAGCTAAATGGACTATTGGACTTCAGCCTAGGGCTCAGAGTGAAAGACGCAAATATACACTTAGGCCCCGTCCACACTGAGACGAAACCGAGACGAAACCGATTTCGAACTGAAGTCGATTTAAAAAAAGCTCAAGAAACGTGTCCGTCCACACGAAACCGTTCGAAACCGCTGGAGACGCTGTAGTACATATGACGGGCCTGTAAGTGGCGCTGTACTTCCGCCACAAAATACACCAAAAGCAGCGAATAAGACCGATGACGACAATTATTATTATTATTATATTATATTATTATTGTTGCTGATGGTTGTGGTAGAGGAGCTGAAGATTTTTGCACTAAAATCTGTATCATGGTCAGTAGCGTCTGGACCACAAACGCAACCCTATGATCCGCCATTGTTGTTGGTGAAAAGCATCAGCAATGACACGGGGGTGAGCAGGAGAGGCGGGGCTATGGCGTCATCGATTCAGGAAATGATCGTATAGGGCGTACACACAGAGCCGCAAGCGTTTCGTCTCCAGACTTACCCACTTTGGGAGCATGTATCGGTTTCGGGCTCCGAAGCCGCGGCTCCGTTTCGGCTTCGTGTGGACGAACCGTCTATATACGATAAAGAACTTTCGCGGATACAACTGAAATCATCTCTGTGTGGACAGGGCCTTAGACAAGGGCCAGTGGATAGGAGGGAAAGGGTGCAATATGAGCAGGGGATCTGTGAGTGTAGCCGGGCAGATGTGCTGCAGCGTTTGTTTATTTGTTTATTTTATTAGGATCCCCATTAGCTGGTGCATAACAACAGCTAATCTTCCTGGGGTCCAAAAATAACATAAAACAGGACATTTGACAGTACATTACAAGACATTGATACAAATCGTGTACGGCGTAAATTTTCCTTCAAACAGTGACTTTCGTATCAACCATCACATACTGTCACAATCTGCTTTCTCACTCACCTATTTTCTGCATTAACATTCCTTAGTCACCTGGTAGCCACACCCTGTCTCTCTCTCACTCTGTTACACCCATCAGCCCCGTTAGTATTTAGGCCCACTTCACTTTCACCTCAGTGCCAGATCGTACTTTGCAGCATGCCAGTCTTTCCCGCATTACCCTCCAGATTGCTCTCCCGGTTTCGACCCTGCCTGTTCCTGACCAGCCTGCCTCGCCTGCTCCCTGACCCGTTCTGTACCTGCGACTCCCGTCCTGCTGTCTCCTGGAACCCTCGCCTGCCCCCGACCAGCCCTTTGCCTACTATCTGCCGTGTTGTCTGCTACCAGCCTATTGCCTCCAATAAAGCTGGTTACCGACTATCTCTGGTTTCCCGTGTTCTGCATTTTGGTCCTCAGCTCGTCTGTGACAGAACGATCTGGCCAGAAATGGACCAAGCAAACACCGGGTCTCCTAGAGACCGCTTTGAGAGGGTTAAGGATGCCATCCAAAGACAGGAGGTCACGATAGCTACCTTAGCTACCGAGACCCACCAGGCAACCTCAACCCAGGGACAAACGCTGGCTTACCTTACCTCCCAGATGCAACAGATGGCCGCCACCGTACAACAGCTAGCCGCTACCATGGCTGCTACCGTCCCTCCGCCCGCAGCTCCGATGCTCGCTCCAGCCCCTGGGTCGACGGGATACGCTCCGGAGCCTCGTGTGGGAACGCCGGAACGCTACGCTGGTGAGCCGGAGGGATGCAGGCCTTTTCTCACAAACTGTTCCATATTGTTTTCACTGCAGCCACAGACCTTCTCCTCCGAGGCGGCTCGTGTAGCTTTCACCGTTAATCATCTGACGGGGAGAGCCCGGTTATGGGGAACTGCCGAGTGGGAGCAGCAGACACCAGCCTGTGCCTCTTTTGCGGCATTTTCCGCGGAGATGCGGAAGGTGTTCGGTCCCGTTCGTCTGGGTCCCGACGCTGCTGGAGGCCTGTTAAGTTTGAGCCAGGGTTCCGGCACGGTGGTGGATTACGCTATTGACTTCCGCACCAGCAGCCGCCGCAGTAACTGGAATGAGCCGGCGCAGTGTGACGCGTATCTGAGAGGATTAGCGGATTATATGAGAGATGAGCTGGTTTCCTATGATCTCCCTGCTTCCTTGGATGGGTTGATAGAGCTCACCTCTCGGATTGACAGACGAATCCAGACCCGGAGAGGAGAGCAACAGACGCGAGCAGCGGCCCGCCGCTCGCGACAACAACTTCCGGTTTCCGGGAGATTTCGACTTCCGGGTTCGGCGAAGAATTCCCATTCCTACTCTGACTCACGGTACGAGGTCGAGCCCATGCAAGTGGGTCGTACCAGTTTTACCTCTGAGGAGAGGGAATTACGTCGGAGAGGTAATCTTTGCCTTTACTGTGGTCAGGCTGGACATATGGTTTCCCGTTGTCCGGTAAAAGGACAGAGCTCATCAGTAATGGGGAGTATACTGGTGGGCCAAACCTCTGAGCTGATTCCCAATCTAAGACCCTTGTGCCATGCTCGACTCCTCCTGACAGGCAAATCTCAGGCTCTGGCTGTTTTTATCGACTCCGGATCAGATGTTAGCATCATTGACGAGGAGCTCGCACTACAGCTGGGCATCCAACAGGTTCGGCTGCTCCAGCCGGTACCGGCTAATGCTTTGGATGGTCACCTGCTGGGAACAGTGACACACCAGACGACACCGGTCCATATGCTCATGTCGGGGAACCACCATGAGACAATCCAGTTTCATGTACTACGGTCCCCCCAAATCCCTCTGATTTTGGGTTATCCGTGGCTCCGCCGCCACAACTCGAACATTGACTGGGCAACTGGGTCCATCCTAGGTTGGAGTTCCTCCTGTCATCAGGTTTGCCTCAAGCAGGCCGCCGCACCTCAACTATCTGTGGATATGAACCTGGTTCCGGATGTCACAGGGGTTCCGGCTGAATATTTGGACTTTAAGGAGGTTTTTAGCAAGGCTAAGGCGACATCTCTCCCACCTCATCGGCCCTATGACTGCGCCATTGAGCTACATCCAGGCGCAGTCCCACCCAGGGCCCGGTTGTACTCGCTTTCGGCACCGGAGAGGAAGTCCATGGAGACTTACGTCAATGACTCTCTGGCTGCGGGAATTATTCGTCCTTCCACATCACCCGCAGGAGCAGGGTTTTTTTTTGTGGCGAAGAAGGACAAGACCCTGAGACCCTGCATTGACTATCGAGGTCTGAACGACGTCACGGTGAAGAATCGTTACCCCTTGCTACTCATCTCGTCAGCATTCGAGTTATTACAGGGGGCTACAATCTTCACTAAGCTGGATCTAAGAAACGCTTATCACCTGGTACGAATCCGGGAGGGGGACGAATGGAAGACCGCCTTCAACACCTCTTCGGGACATTACGAGTACCTGGTGATGCCATTTGGACTTACCAACGCCCCTGCAGTTTTCCAAGCGTTGGTGAACGACGTACTCCGGGACAAGTTGGATCGTTATGTTTTTGTTTATCTGGACGACATTTAGATTTTTTCTAAGAACCTCAAGGAACACGTCCATCATGTCCAGACAGTCCTCCAGAGACTTCTGGAGAACTCGCTGTTCGTCAAGACGGAGAAGTGCGAGTTCCACACTTCTTCGGTCGCCTTTCTTGGCTACATCGTGGGTCAAGGAAGTGTGGAGATGGATCCTTCTAAGGTTTCTGCAGTTACCTCGTGGCGGGTCCCTGATTCCCGGAAGGAGCTGCAGCGTTTCCTGGGATTCACCTACTTTTACAGACGGTTCATCCGTGGCTACAGCACCGTGGCCGTCCCGCTCACCGCCCTGACCTCATCCAAGGTGACGTTCCGATGGTCCCCTGCAGCCGAGGAGGCTTTTCAGGACCTCAAGGGCCGGTTTACGTCAGCTCCTATCCTGCAAGTACCAGACCCCGCTGGTCAGTTGGTGGTGGAGGTGGATGCTTCTGACGTAGGGGTGGGGGCCATCCTGTCGCAACGTTCTGGTGAGAACCAGAAGCTCCACCCCTGTGCTTTCTTTTCGAGGAGATTGAGTCCGGCGGAGAGAAACTATGACGTGGGGAATCGAGAGCTTCTAGCAGTCAAGTTGGCGTTGGAGGAGTGGCGACACTGGCTTGAGGGGACAGAACAACCATTTCAGGTATGGACCGACCATAAGAACCTGGAATACATCAGGTCGGCACAGAGACTGAATTCTCGACAAGCCAGGTGGTCGTTATTTTTCACCCGGTTTAATTTTTTTCTCTCCTACCGCCCGGGCTCCCGCAACGTGAAGGCCGACGCTTTGTCCCGGCAGTTCGGGAGGGAGGGAGACACCCGGGGTATTCCGGACACTATTCTTCCTGCTCCTCGAGTGATCGGCGTCCTCGCTTGGGAGATTGAGGAGAGGGTTAAGACCGCTTTGGTGGACCAACCCGGTCCTAGTTCTTGTCCTCTTAACCGCTTGTTTGTGCCTCAGGTTTTGAGGGCTGAGGTGCTTCAGTGGGCTCATAGCTCCAGACTTTCCTGCCACCCTGGAATTCAACGTACCAAGGGGATGGTCCTACAACGGTTCTGGTGGACCACGCTGGAGGCTGACACCCGGGAGTTTGTGAACGCCTGTCCTGTGTGCAATCGGCACAAACCATCTCACCAAGCACCAGCTGGCCTCCTTCATCCATTACCGGTCCCACGTCGCCCTTGGTCACATATTTCATTGGACTTTGTGACTGGTCTACCACCGTCCCACGGACATACTGCCATCTTGACGGTGGTAGATCGGTTTAGTAAGATGGCTCATTTCATACCCCTGCCTAAGATCCCGTCAGCTAAGGAGACGGCAGAACTGATTCTTCTCCACGTGTTTCGCATTCACGGACTGGCGACTGATGTGGTTTCCGACCGGGGGCCCCAATTCACCTCTGTGTTTTGGAGGGAGTTTTGTGAACTGATCGGGGCGACGGTTAGTCTCACCTCCGGTTTCCACCCACAGGCCAATGGCCAGACCGAACGGAAGAATCAGGAGATGGAGACCACTCTCCGCTGCATGGCTTCCGATCATCCCACGACCTGGTCAAAACAACTCCTGTGGGTGGAGTATGCCCACAATACCCTCATCAGTTCCGCTACTGGTCTTTCCCCGTTTCAGTGTGCATACGGTTTTCAACCCCCATTGTTCTCTGCATTGGAGAAGGAGGTTACCTGTCCGTCTGTCCAGGCTTTCATCCGACGTTGTCGGAGGACTTGGAGGCAGGCTCGAACAACTCTGCTTCAGTCTGCTAACCGGTACGCCACATCAGCGAACCGCCGACGAACCAAGGCACCTGTGTACCAGGTAGGCCAGAGGGTGTGGCTTTCCACTCAGAACATTCCCCTTCGGATGGAGTCTAAGAAGTTAGCGCCCAGATTTATTGGACCCTTCAAGATTGTCAAGGTCATTAATCCTGCAGCAGTTCGACTGAGTTTGCCCCGGAACATGAAGATCCATCCCACCTTCCACGTTTCTAGGATTAAGCCTGTCCGGGTGAGTACTATGATTTCCGCCGCCCCTCCACCACCACCCCCTAGGATCATCGATGGGGGCCCTACCTACACCCTTCGTCGTCTACTCCGTTCCCGCCGCAGAGGAAGAGGGATTCAATATTTGGTGGACTGGGAGGGCTATGGTCCTGAAGAAAGGCAGTGGATTCCTGCTCGGCATATCCTCAACCCTCAACTCATCCGAGACTTCCACCTGCGTTACCCGGAGCAGCCTTCCAGGACCCACGCTCAACCAGGCGTTAAGCAGGGGGGTACTCGTCCGCGACGGATCAGAGGCTTCATCGAGGAGGAGGGGGAAGCATCATCAGGCGAGGAGGACGAGGATTTCCAGGAGGGAGAGGCCGAGAGAGCATTCTCAGATGAGTACTGACCTTTCCCATACCTCCACCTTCCACCCGGTGTCTGTAGGGTTTTTTTTCTTGATTCTTCTCTTCTTTTTTTTTTCTTTTTTTTTTTTTTTTTCTTCTTGATAGATATTTCTTAGACGTCTGGAGCCGTCCATTAAGGGGGGGGTTCTGTCACAATCTGCTTTCTCACTCACCTATTTTCTGCATTAACATTCCTTAGTCACCTGGTAGCCACACCCTGTCTCTCTCTCACTCTGTTACACCCATCAGCTCCGTTAGTATTTAGGCCCACTTCACTTTCACCTCAGTGCCAGATCGTACTTTGCAGCATGCCAGTCTTTCCCGCATTACCCTCCAGATTGCTCTCCCGGTTTCGACCCTGCCTGTTCCTGACCAGCCTGCCTCGCCTGCTCCCTGACCCGTTCTGTACCTGCGACTCCCGTCCTGCTGTCTCCTGGAACCCTCGCCTGCCCCCGACCAGCCCTTTGCCTACTATCTGCCGTGTTGTCTGCTACCAGCCTATTGCCTCCAATAAAGCTGGTTACCGACTATCTCTGGTTTCCCGTGTTCTGCATTTTGGTCCTCAGCTCGTCTGTGACACATACAGCTTATTTTCTGATTCCCCATTTCCTTGGCATGTGTTTAAAAAAACCTATATGAATCGGTGTGCTGCTGTATGTTTACCATAACCTGTCTGCTGCTTGTGTAATGTACAGTCTTTGGGCTTCTAGATGCCTCTTCAATAGTCTTTTGAAGCTTGCTTTAGTTGGTTCTTTAGAAATCTGATCTGGCAGAGTGTTCCATGCAGCCATGGCTCTATACAGCACTGTGCTCTTCATAGACTCTGTTTTGGCTTTAGGGATTTGATAGCAACCTCTTGTGGCATGTCTCGTTTTATATGTATGGATTTTAGAGCTAGGTGTAAGTTTCTTACATAGACAGGTTGGATGTTTCAGCTCATTTATGTTTCTCAAAAAGACAAGGAGTGATACCATCAGCCTCTCCGTGACTAATGTCCAGGAGAGCTTGACATGCATTTTGATTACATTATGTCTTGGTGTACACCTAAGGGCAAGCCGAGCTGCTCTGTTTTGAACTAGTTGCAGCTTTCCCAGGTCCCTCTTGTTTGCCCCTGACCAGATCATTGAGCAGTAGTCCAGTTGTGAAAGGACTAGAGTCTCAATTACTTGTTTTGTCAGTTGCGGTGGTAAAAACACTGAGCACCTCAGTGTTTAAGTTAGAGGTTTGGAATGGATGGATGGATGGATGGATAGATAGATGGATAGATAGATAGATAGATAGATAGATAGATAGATAGATAGATAGATAGATAGATAGATAGATAGATAGATAGATAGATAGATAGATTGATAGATGGATGGATAGGTACTTTATTGATCCCAATTTGGGAAATGTTTGGTATAAGTTAAAGGCGTACATGCAGGGGCGGTTCTAGGGGGGGCACGAGGGGGCCAGTTCCCCCCTAACACTGGCCTCTGACCCCCCTGTTGCCCCCCTAAAAATGAAAAGTGAAAAATATGAAAAAATTATGAGTTATTACCAGTGTTGGGCAAGTTACTTTTAAAAAGTAACTAGTAATAGTTATAGTTACTGCTCTCAAAAAAGTAACTAGTTACTTTATTAGTTACTAAATTATAAAAGTAATTAGTAACAAGTTACTTTACTTTAAAAATAATAACAATACAAATACAAGTGTTTGTGTTGTTCTGTGGCACAGTAAGAAAAAAGACAACTCTCCATCATTGTAGCATAATGGAAACATTAACATTATGGATAGATTACCGGCCCTCAAGCGAGTACTGCAAGACATAGCCCAAGAACGCAATGGTGAGAGATCTATTGAGGCACGTGGTCTGCTGGCACTGTTGGATTGTGCATCTTGTAACACTCCGTAAAGTGTTTGCAGAAACAACATTTCTCTCTGACATGTTACAGTCTTCATCCCTTGACCTTTCAACGCCTGTGGATTTAGTTGGATCTTTAGTTCAGACATTGAATGACTTCAGGCAGGAGTCATTTTTTGATAACTTGTGGGATGAAATGTTGAACATTTCTGAGCAATGTGATACTGCAATACAGCCAGCAGCAAAACGACAAAAAACGACTGAGCTCTAAACTTGCTGAAAGCTTCGTACTGACTACTGTTGGACAGAGAGAGATAGAACAAGATAAACACAGGTTTCGTACAGCCTTTTTTTACCCTGTTATTGATCAGATGCTCAATGAGCTTAATAGACGGTTTTCAAACACAAACTGTGACATGATGAATAGCATCCAAGCTCTTAACCCTAAAAGTGATGCATTTCTGAAGGAGACAACTCTGTTTTCATTTGCTCAGTTGTATGATGCAAATATTGAGGACTTGGGGCATGAGCTACATCAGTTCAGCAGAATTTTAGATAGGAAAATAAAGACTGGGATGCAGAGACCTGATAGTATAGTGGAGCTTGTTCAGTTCATTGAGCCTTATAAAGAAGTGTTTTTTGAGCTCTTCAGACACTGCAAAATAGCAGTCGCAATCCCAGTCAGTTCTGCTTCCTGTGAGCGTAGTTTTTCTACATTGAAGATGGTCAAAACTTTTCTCAGATCCACCATAACTGATGAGAGACTGATCAATCTGGCCCTGCTTAGTATTGAGTCAAGGAGGTCAAAGGCTTTGAATCTTGACTTATTTGTTGATCGGTTTGCCAAAAATCACAAAAACCGCAGGATTTTGTTGCTGTAATGTGACATTTTGGGAAGGAAACTACAGCCTGGGATGCAGACACCCTTATGTAAAGTAGAGATGTAACTGTTCATTGCCTTTATTTTGATATGTAAATCTGTGTGTTTTCCAGATATCACTGTTTTACGTTTATTAGAAATGTGACGGAATAGACGAAACTGATTAGTGCACGTGCAGAACAGGTGTGCATTCTGTATTCAGTCTTTATGTTTGTTAAATAGCCTACGTGTCTGTGCTTATGGGAAATAATACATCTGAAATGTATGTTTTCTATCTATATCCATGTATTTTATTTAATTTAAAGTCAACATTTAAGATTTGTAGACTTTTACATTAAATCCTTTTCTGTGGATTTAAAAATGTATATTTTCTGGTATTCTTGTTGCGTAAACTTGTTGATCGGTTTGCCAAAAACCGCAGGATTTTGTTGCTGTAATGTGAGATTTTGGGAAGGAAACAACAGCCTGGGATGCAGACACCCTTATGTAAAGTAAAGATGTAACTGTTCATTGCCTTTATTTTTATATAAATATGATATGGTGTTAGTGCAAACATTGTACTATAACTTAAGCTGAAGCTAACAGTAATAACTATAAGATATAGCTGAAATAAATAAGTGTACTGAAACAAATACCAATAACTGTATTGCATTGTTTTCTTATGACCAATTACTTCATACTGTCTAGTTCTCTTTTTCGTCCTGCATTTATTGTGCCCTCCTCAGAAAATAACTGGTCCCCCAGTGGCCCCCCCCAGTCAAATTGGTCTAGAATCGCCACTGTGTACATGCATGCAAGAGTTATGGGAGATTGGGAAAAGACATAAGCTTTGATTCCTAATTTTAAGTACAGAAGATTGTGTTGATATCTGTAGGCATAATGAATGTAAGTTCAGCTGAAGGAGGCAATGAGCAGCTTCAGATGTGATCAGCTCATTGAATGGGTGCTATCAGTTATCAGCCTCATATATATGGGTTAGAAGGGGCCCGCTCTGCACATACTAGAAGATTCAGAAAGCCTTTATTATCCAATCACACAGTGAATCACCAATATGAATAAAAGAAGCCGCCAACCTTTAGTTGCCGTGGTTATTAACCCCTTGGGTCGTTTTTGTCGTCAAATTGAACCGTTTTATATATTGACTAAAAGAATATTTTTTACCACCATAAACTCCTTGGCCTATTTTCTGCAAAGAACATGTGAAAGTTAAAAACCGGATCATGTATAATTTGGTTCCCATGCTGAAATGCACCGCACATTCATGTCCTTTAAACATAACACAATTCTAAACATAAATGAAAACTCATTTAAATTTTCCTGGAGAAGAATAAATATGCAACCCAAAACTATTTTCTGATGTTCATATCCCGTGTAAAATCAGTACTTAAAATGAGTTATTTTAAGATGCATTACATAACAAATACTTAATTTAACCCAAACCGTGGCCTAGTTTTCTTTTAATTCAAGCATATGTTTGAATCTAAAACAGTTAAGTTTAACTCAATGGATGATTACACCGGATACAATCTCTCCACCCCAGTTTAGGTGTGTGTGTGTGTGTGTGTGTGTGTGTGTGTGTGTGTGTGTGTGTGTGTGTGTGTGTGTGTGTGTGTGTGTGTGTGTGTGTGTGTGTGTGTGTGTGTGTGTGTGTGTGTGTGTGTGTGTGTGTGTGTGTGTGTGTGTGTGTGTGTGTGTGTGTGTGTGTGTGTGTGTGTGTGTGTGTGTGTGTGTGTGTGTGTGGGGGTCTTCTGGGCCAATGAACTGTACAGAAACGACGCATCACTGTCTCACATCACGGCTGGACTGACAGGCAGCCAGGACGGCCATGACAGGCGTAAGTAACACATTTTAGCCTGGACGCTAACACAATGTGACATATGCTCTGGAACACGCAGGCTGCCCACTCACCGCTTACAGTTCCTACAGTAATTTACAGGCACCACAATATCTTCTGAATACCAGTGATTTGGATGGTGAATAGTAGCTCCACAATTCTATAGAATTCTTGCCTCTAATGTATTTGTTGCACCACTTATGAGATGACAAATGAAGTGTTGGAATAGAAAGATGTTACAAGTCATTGGTTTCTCTTAATCAAGTTTCAATTCAAGAGCTTTACACGCTATATTGTTGGTGAACTCAATCAACAAGCATAATGAGAGCTAATGGCCTCTATCGGCATGCAAATGTTAACTAAGGAGATGGACATCTCAAGAAAATATACAACCTCACATTGTCTCATACAGTTATGTGTATCATCAATCTGTGATGTTTAAAATGCGCCACGAGTCATTTTGTGACTCACTGTGGTAATTATCTTTGTTTCATATCTCTACATGCCTTGTCTACTCTCTCTTCTGGTTCCCCCAGAATAACTGATAGAAATGTTCACCGCATTAATGTTTACAGGGAAGATCGATTTCATAAAGGCCATATTGTTCATGTATAAAATAACCAAAACATTAACCATTGAATGAGTCCCCTCTTAGAAACAGGAATACAATCAATATTAAAAAATAATTTAAAAAAAACCTAACCAATAATAAAGTGGACCAAGGAATTCAAGGTATAATACAAGGTGCTGCTGTGCAGAGTTCTCAAAAAAAAAACACCACATCATATCTCAGGGACAAATGTGTTTGCTCAGGCTCTAAATATTGTAATGGGAACATTCCTTTCTTTGTTAGCACAAAGTATGAGAGTATTTATCAAAGTTAATAAAGTCAAACAGAGAATACTGGCATTACTTACAACAACTTTTTCTAAATAGTTTCGCGATTGGGACAAATAAACACTATACAGGAAAACATACCAATCGATGAAAACAATCTGACCTCTATAAGAGAATCCCAGTTGAGAACAAATTATATTTTACTTTAACACGCAGACCCTGA
Organism: Harpagifer antarcticus; assembly: GCA_902827135.1. NCBI lineage: Eukaryota > Metazoa > Chordata > Actinopteri > Perciformes > Harpagiferidae > Harpagifer > Harpagifer antarcticus. The sequence continues at coordinate 3,782,180 of CADEHL010001049.1, read as the reverse complement.
AGAACATAATGCCTGGTCTACTGTTGCAATCATGTTAGCTCCAACCTCCTTCTAGAGCCCATATGTGAATTATAATGGTACAAATGGTTACATCGCATTTAACTTGGGTATAGATCCTCGAATAGCAATTTATGGCCAATATGAGTACACAATGGAAACATGTTTGATGTCTTCATATTTGTACAACCCTGCATGTCACTGAAGCATCTGCCAGCACCTGTTTCTTTGTATAGATAGAGTTTGGTCAAAACAGCATATTGCACCATTTATGGAAGATATGTAACGTCCGTGTATGTTATTGAAAATATCTAAAGTACATTTTATTTTGTCGTGAAAACACTCAGAAAAAGCATGTGCACAAGGGACGTCCTGGTATGTGCAATGCAGTGTGAATAACACTGTACATAAACACAAGGATGCTACACATGGGAACACAAGAGCACACAGGGAGTGATGCAAAGTTCAACTATGTAGATTTGACACATACATACACACACACACACACACACACACACACACACACATATTTTTGCTGTATTCTTTTTCCAGCTGCCTGTAAATATCATGGAAGTTGCAGATGCAGACTTTTAAAAGATAATGATCATTTTTTTTGGGAGAAGGCTAAATTGCTTTACAGCCGTACAGCTGTTACAATCTCAAATCATCTTGGCATACATCTTGAAATTAGATTTACATTTTACACTCTATTGTGTGCCAAGACAAGGCCCATAAAACAAGTGAGAACACTTATTCGGACCGTTTCATAGCCAGTCAGATGTTCTTTCTTTTATAACTGAAAAACCAACATATATTTGCTGCACTGATTCTTTACATATATTGTTTTGTAAAATGTTGGAGCGAGCTGTTTCCTTGAGATCCATTCAGGGTTGTTTTCTATGCAAACATTATTTTTTCATAATTGTGTAGTACAATTGTTTTGTTTATAATAGTTGAATGCAATGGTCTCTTTACCTAGAAAATACAGTGCGCAGCATGTACATTTTTCTTACTTTTTCCTACATATTATTAATTATTTCCTATAGATTATTATGAATCCAAAATCCCGGTTATAAGACCCTATGTTCTAACCCTGCTGTCCTGTCTCGTCATTTCTCACTGTAGAAAGGGAAAGTTTGTGAAACAAGAGCAACACAGCAAACCAGGACAAGACTGTTGACAGAATCACCGCACAGCATGGCAGATACTGTCCTGTTCTGTCACTGAGGGCGTCTCTTGTGATGACAAGGGGACTAGGAAATGGCATCATGAAAAAATAAAATAACAAGATAAGCAGCAGAAAATCCTTCTTCTTAGTTGTATGTGTTAGACGTGAAAACCAACGACAGTCAGCATGCACAAACATTCTTTATTCCGAAAATGAACAACTTAAAGGGGACCTATCATGCAAAATGCACTTTTGTACGTCTTTTATACATGAATATGTGTCCCCGGTGTTCCAGGGAACTCACCAAGTGTCAGAAAACACAACCCTCTCTATTTTCCTCTATACCCAAATCTCTAAAAAAGGGGCTGCAACGGATCTGATCCAGACTGATCCAGATTTGATCACTGTCCTGACTTCAGGACGGTAGCGCTACGGCTATTGGTCAATTCTCCACCTATCAGGGGAATGAGAGGTTGGGCCACAGCCGGCCATTGCTGCTCGAAAGCGCTGGAGACGCTGTAGTACATATGCCAGGCCTGTAAGTGGCGCTGTAGTCTGCCACAAAAGTAGTGAAGAAGACTTCCCTTGCATGGTTGCCATGGTTGCCCTTCTGTTTATTCTCCGCTGTGGCTCTTTTTCTCCCTCCCCGAGGCAAGCGTTTGTGCCTCCTGCTTTAAAACAAATTAATAATGACTCTATATAATCATATATAAGGGATAATGTGCAGTGGCGCGGTCATTATGGGGAAAAGAACACCGACAGGCTGATCAGGAGCCTGACGCGAAGCGGAGGGATCTAGATCGGCATGAAGGCATTGCTGCAAATTATCCCGCTTATTACATGGCCACATTCTCAACAAAGTAACGACATGACTACTAATATTAATTGAAATGCTTTTATGGATTTAGAAAAGGATTTTATTGATTTAAAAAATAGTTGTATTGATTTAAATTGACACGCATCCGCTAAGAAAAATAGTCCGCTGTTACTGTTTGAACTAACGTAGCAACGGCAGGAACTGATTCGATAGTGTTTTTGAGGAGCTTTTTGATTACAGATTTGAAAACATCGTTGCTTGCTTTAAAAGTAGCACAATTTATTATGTCAAACCTTGGAAAGTATCTAGATATCCCTGCCCTAATGCCAAAGTAACTGCCAACTCCCCTCTCCTACAGGGGGGTGTGGTCAGTTGCAGCTCACAGAATCAGCCCCCTGCAAAAACAGGGCTGGAAAGACCAAATAGAGCAAAATGAGGCATGGCTAAAATGCAGGATCTGTTTGGTATTTTGAAAAATTATATATATTTATATACTTTATATAGGTATGACCCTACAATATATGTTTCAAATATAGCATGATAGGTCCACTTTAATTAAAAGAGGGTTCTAGTCTATTACAACTTCATTTCTATGTTGTTGTTTGGCCATCACTTTAGGTTGTACTAGTAAGATACACAATCAAGTTAATTGCTAACACTTTGGGAACACTGTCATCTACTGCATGTAATACACAGATTGTGGATAAGCATCATTCAGCCTTGCTTCAAAAAACCTCTCTAAATGCCTGATGTCTGAACAAACCCAGAATTCAAGTCTTATCCCAAATCAGAAAAAAACATTTGAAGGCAGCTGTGCTGTGTTTTCTATAACTTTACAACACCTGGGCTTTCATTGACTCACCCCTAAAACTGCAACCCAGGCATCTCCTCCATTATGCCTCAAAGCTGTCGAACCCAGCAGATTATTTCCAGATACTCTGTCCACATCTCTGCAGCTGCTTTCCTGATGGGATCTTGGTGTAGAAGACAATCTTATACTCCATTTTAGCTTCACTTCATTGGCTACCAGGACGTCTCTGGGTTGATTATATAATGTTATTGATCATATCAAGCTGCACTACTCGTCTTTAAGTAGTCTAAAAACACCAAATTGTCACTGCTGCAATGAAATCTGCATTTAACCCTCATTGAATACATAGATAGGGAAAGGCAACTTATTATATCCTCTCTCACACATGGGTCTGTCACCTCTGACACTATTTGGGTCATCATTGTCACAAATGAATACACTAGCCTGGCTAATGCTCATTATTATCTCCTTCCTCCTCAGTCTCACACTAATGAATGAACAGTCAATGTCCTGAATACTTTATAAGGCCTGAGTTGGGTAATTATGCTGACGGTCACCCCAGTGACTACCTCCTATAGCACATATTTGGCGTAAGCTCCAGAAATGCTGCAATTACATACATGCTATTTACACCATTAGAATTGGTCTGTTTTTGCTCCAGAGGGCCAGCAGACAAACGGTGGTAATGCTGAGGTCTGTCATGTGCGGCCTGCTAGCATCATTAATACATGGGTGCGATGAAACATGGCACAATGACTCTCATTTCTCTGAGGCTTGGTAGTGGTACCTCAGGGACTTGCTGTACTGTATGAGGAGCTGTCATCGTCCGGGCACTGCACCAGCCTCCTGCAAGATGCTAATCACTGTTTAAATGAGCACTAGTGCGTTAGCTATTGCAGGCATTGTCTCTGTATTACCCATCTGTTGCCAAATGGTAATGTGTGAAGAAAAACAAATGCAACATCTGTAATACTCAGAGTTATTTTCCCTGATGTGTTTTCCTCTTTATTCTCATTAGGAGATGATCCGTGCTGACTTGATGCTGGGTCAGACGGAAGGAGAGCCAGGTGGCCGACTGAATGGAATGGACAGATTTTGGATTGTCAAATGATCTGTTTGGAAACCTGGTCATTATATATTTATTGAGGAATGAGGATTGATCCTCCATGACAGTTCTATGCATGGCCAAGTCCAACTGAACAGCACCACCTTCTCATGCTACCTGCAGGTCATTTAGAGGTACATAAAATGTCCTAACTCAAGGACTTGAAACTTTATTGACTATCTTGCAGTCATTGAACGGTCCCTCCTAAATCCTTAGTTGCAGATAGTGATCAACAACTACTTCAAGGCATTTCCGGCAATAGGTTATGCAAAAACAAGCCTTACCTCGTCTGGTGCAGGCCATATTTTGGCCTTTGTTGTCTTCGGAAATCCATAGAAAAGTGTGATCTCATTTTGAGCATCTTCCATGTATTATGATCCACTAAAGTTCACTAAGATATAATATTAACATGTCCATTTTATTGTTATCTTCGCTACCATCCGGACTGTAGGAAGCCTGGTGGGACAATTGAGTGAGATTAGACTCTTCTTTGGTTGGGAGGGGAAAGGGAGACACACCTGCCTGAGATATTCACTCCACTGAGTGCACTTATCTACATTTTACATAGAATCAGATGACAACTTGTAAATATGAAATGGGTTGCTTGTAGTGATGAACTCACAGAGAACCCAGTTCTGAAGTGCCTCTCGGCTCCACGGAGCTATTTCTGCCTTTTTAAGCTCATTGTCTCGGATCCCAGGTGTTTTGGTGTGTCAGAAATTGTTTTAAAAGTTTGTTTCACTCTCTCCCAATGGACTACTGAATTTGAGTATGCAGTTGAATAGTTTGAGTCATAACTGGAAAGCAGGCTGAGAAATGTGCAGCTTCACCAAATTAACAGGGATTGCCAAGAGTTGGTTTAACTTACTTTTTTGTATTAACTTTTAATTAATGTATGACTGACATTATTCCTGGTTATCTCTATCTACCCTTGGTATAGCCTTATCAGACAGCTCTAATAGTGTTTATGAGGGTCACTAAATAAAGCTGCTTACCTACTCCTTTCTCAACTTCTCTCAATCATCTCTGTGTCTTTGTAGAGTTCAAAAAGCAGTTCAAATAGGTTGTAGGCAAAAAACAAAGCACTGTGGCAGTAAAAGCTTAAAACACATCTCATTATCTCCCATTTTTGTGTCAGAACTCAACCCGAGCACTCTACATTTTCAACATCAAGATGTATATACACATGTCTAGCGGTTTACAGAACAAGGTACATTTACTCAAGTACTGAACTTAAGAACAACTTTGAGGTATTTGTAATTTACTGAAGTATTTCCATTTAATTCTACTTTATACTCCATTGTGATTTGGGGGAAAAAAAAACATTTTTACTCCACTACATTTATGTTATAGCTAAAATTACTTTGGAGAATCGGTTATAAATTAGAAGAAAATGTATGAATCATGACGTATTATTTCAGATCAAGCTTTACCAAGAGCAACATTAAAGTGATGAATACATTAAAGGTGGGGTAGGTAATTTTGGAGAAACCAGCTCGAGTGCGCTAGAATTTGAAAATGCACAGCCGGAAAAAATCTGCCCCTTCCTTACAGAGCCCCTCCTCCAACACACACGAACGCGCACATGACCAATGAGGGCACGAGATAAGTTTGTGCACAGATGGAAGGCTGACAGGCAGGTAGGCCATCCAGTTCTTTTAGCCGGGCCGGCTGAAATGATTGGTCGTGCTTTTTACAGTACTACGGCTTCCACTGATGACATTTTTGCATGGATGTTTTGTCAAAGCACTTCAGATATTCATTGCTATCGGGATGTTAAGAGCATTCCATGGAATATAACAAAAAGTGTATCTCGAGCCGGTTTCCCCACCTTTAATGCATGCAAGTTTATTTTGATGTTAATAATACTTTTGACGTTTTACTTGAGATCATATTTTTATGCAGTACTGTTACTCGAAACAGAATATTTTAACAGTTTAACTGTTGTATCGATACTTTTACTTATGTAAAATATGCAATACTACTTAAACCTCTGATGTCTACAATGTAAAATTGTAAGAATTGTAAAACTCTTATCATTCTTACTATATATTTAAACAGATGGCGCATAATCTTAAATATTCCAAGTTTCTTTCTGTGCAGTGTCTTTATTCATAACTAGCCAAATAACAGTCACAGTCTGCCCTGCATATTTGCTTTTACAAACAATTCCACGCCTGCTTTGTGAACCTCTCCATGTGGAAAACACGGTTCTTGCCTCATGCTCTCTGTGCAATGTGAGGGTTGAATTTAGCCTACATGCTTGGCTCGTCCTGTTCTAGTGGGAATGGTATTTATATAAAAATGTTAATGCGATGCTCCACCAACCGAAGCCCATGGGACAAAATATGGAAATGTCCTCGTTGAAGTCTTTGGGCACCCATTAATATCATTATCATCACCACTTCTGCCACCATCAAATTTGCATGCCAGTGGATGGGCTGCTAAAGTGTTGAGGAATAATATCACTTGACTTAACTTTGCTGCAGTGCAGGACACTCTTCCGTCACCATCAGCCGCATATTAAACTGACTGGAGGAGCCTCCTGACTCCTCGATCCTTTATTTCTAAACTTTCGAATCTCCACCTCCTCCTGGTCTTCATTATGTGTGTGCATGTGTGTGTTTTGTTGCATTTGGATGCAGAGTATACGGTGTTCCAAACAGCCATCCCCCCCAGGTCACTTTGAAATGGAATAGATTTTTCTAGATCTCCGCCAAGGCTGTAGGGAAGGTCACTTCATTAATCACAGCTAAATGCCACTGTCTGCCCGTCTCCCTTCTTAACCAAGTAACACCAACAGATAACATCATTGATTGATACTAATAATTAATTCTCCTTCGGTACATAATGACAGTGAGTGTCATTCAGTGGGGAACCTTTAATTACTATCTAAAGACTCATTAGGTTCATGCCACCGTGTGCACCGGTGGCACGGGGGGCCAATGGATGTCTTCCTTTACCCGTGGCCTTTTGTGAAACAAGCTCCCCCCCCTCTCTCTCACTACCCATGTCTCTCCGGTAGTACTCATCTATGTGTTAGCCTACTTTATCTGCTGATTCAGATTCGGAAAATGTCAAGTCAGATTTAGCTTGAGAGGATTTTGGCAGATGGGTTGAAGCACAGATGATGGGGGAAAGAACAGACAAGAGTGTGTGTCCGCACGACTGTATTCTGTCAGTATGCAGTGATGTATAGGTAAGTGTGTGTATGTGTCTGGCTTTGTCTTGAGTCACAAATACGCCACCAGTCACCCAGTGTATCTGCACCACAAGCAGGAATAGAGGACATGCCATGTTATTTTATTATCTCCCGATCCGCGTTGTGTGAGGGAAGCTGATGCAATGTACCGCTCCAAGGCTTCTACTTTTAATAATAAATATAGGCCTAAATAAACTAAATGTTCACTAAATAAATGTGTCATATACTACTATCTCATTCATTGTTTTCTGTTGACAAAGCAGGGTAAAAGTAAGTCAACCTAGGCTTTTACATTTGCTGTTACTGTCTTCTTGGAATTAACCTCCTGCGTGTGTAGGCAGTGATGCATTTCAGATTCAGCATGAATAAACAAAATAACTTTAGCTTAGCTAATACTCAAGAAATAAACATAGAGTTGTAGATTACCACTAAACAACAACATACATAGATATGATGTTTTTTGGCAGATTTAAAAGATGCACTGTTCCCTGATCTTGTAAAAATGAACTATATGCACCATTCAGCTCATCCCCTCTGCTAGACTTTAGCTCCATCTTGTGGAATATCTTTTTTTTCAGAAACCTTAAAGCTGCAACCTGTTTTTTACATTGCCTAATCCATAGCTTTTATTCACACAGCCAAATTGAGTTAGACTGAGAGATGTGTGGTTGGATCCTGAGCGGTTGATCTCGTCAAGCTTGTACATACTGTAAAAACAGCATTTCAAAACTGGCTTATAGCTCAAAGCATATGTGGCAGGCTTAGTAGGCTTAAAGAATATGTGATGCTGTGTATCTTAGAACTGGGATAATCATAACGTACTGTAAATCCACAAAGATTGAGATGACTGTTGTTGCTTCATTCCGCCTCTGTAATGTAATAGCCTACATTATGTGTGGGTGATATTACATTTTCACATCACTTTATTGAATCAAATTCGCTTTAATTGACTCTCATACATGGCATGAATCGTTTTGAATTATAGTCAGAATTGTTATGTTGCCATGAAAGGAAAATGTGTCTTTTTCAACAAATCTTGTATCACAAAATTCAGGCGAATGTCGTCTTCTTCTTGTAACAAACACATCTGGCATAAGTTTTCTGTCAGAAGCTGATGTAATTCACTCACTGGAAGTTAATCAAAATCCTTTCTGTTTGGAGTCTCAAAGACTCCATAAATTGGCATTTCGCTGACATTTACACAGACAGAGTGATGGAGGCCCTCTTCAAGCTATTGATGAAAATATTTTTTCGGAAATGACCCAGGAATGCATATAAATAGCAAAGAGCAAATGGATTTATGATCCATATTGACAACAGCAGACAGGCAGCAGGTGTCTGTCACATAGGATTTCTCAATTTTGGGATATATGATCCTGCAGGTATGTAAAGTAATTATGTAGAACAACGAAGTAAGCAGTCTTACCGTAATGTGCATCAATGACAGAGTGGATTCAATAACTCATAGAAATATCATCCAGAGGAGCACAACGGGATAGTGTGGCTGCCAAAATATACTTTCTAGCCTTTGGTCAAGGTGAAAAACAAGGTGAGGCAAACTTTAAGCTCATTTGATTCTTTTTATAGTCAGACTATTGAATAAAGACTGTGTCTGCCGCACAATTGTCCTTTGGAGACCATTGGCCATTTGTGGATTATTAGGGTCTGAGAACCTTCGTCTGGGGACCCTATCTGAAATTGTAGGAAATATTATAATTCTTGTGCCAAATGATTGCAATTTGAAGGCCTCAGGATACAATCTTTTTTAAATAAACGTGGATCGACATTCAAAACTGGTTATATATTTCTAAAATATGGGTATAACACATAGGCATTGCACAATGGCTCAACAGCGTCACCTAGAACGCAGCCCTTGAAATACATGTGTAATACATGCATACATTTTAGTATAGTTTGCCAAATAAAAAAAATTGGGACGCCCATTACATGTGCTAAACGTAGTAATCTAATAAGTATATTGTGCTTTGTTGGCAAGGGGGCTCATCAGTGCTGTGGTGGCAACTTCTGAAGCAATGGAGATGAGACTCAGAGAGACACAGGGAGAGCAGGAACTTTGATGGCAAACACTGATGGTTTATTTGGCGCTTCAGCCGGAGAATTCACAAGACATGTGCTGTGCCACGAGGTGACTCAGCGGTGGCCAAACCAATTCTAAAGATCTCTACCCCAGACCCATGTATTTAGCTGGTTCTGAAAGAATAATCAACATTGTGCACAACAAGATAAAACAGGCAAAGCTCAATAACACCTCAACACCAACAGGCAAGAACAGGGAGACAACACTGAGAGCACAGCAACCCAAGGTTGCAGGTCTGTGCTCAGTGAGGGCAGTACAAACTGATAAACTCGGTCAAAGTTATGGGCCTAGGAAAATATTTCCCAAACAAGTGCCCTCTTCATTACTTTTTCGAAGCAGCTCTCAAACTATACCTAAGCAAAACCTTATGGCAACTACTTATGTTGTGTAGTTGTGTGTGGCAGAAAACACTCATCTTAACTCATGTTGGCGTTGTGAAAAGATACAGGAGATCAGTAGTATTACTGATACCCCTTTCGTCTCATTAGTATGCATAAAAAGTGACAGGTGACACGCCCCCAAATGAGCTAAGTCCCGCCTCCCCTCGCCTCCCATTGGTCGAGAGCTTTTTATGAGAGCTATGTCCCGCCTCCCATTGTTTGAGACCCTTTGATGTGAGGGGTGATGTGTTATAAAGGGTAGGTGTGAAAAGCCCCCCTGTGGAATGCCTTTGTTATCTATTTCTTTGATGTGTTGATTAAGGTAGTCTCTTTGAAGTTATGCTGTCTGATCCCTCAGGGGTTATCTAATCTAATTAGCCTTTGCTGTTTTGCCCTTTGATCTTAATCTAGGTATTTTTATGAGTGAGACATGGTTAGTTGTCTAATTCCTTGATGTGTCGATTAAGGTAGTCTCTCTGAAGTTATGCTGTCTGGTCATTCAGGGGTTATCTAATCTAATTAGCCTTAGATGTTATGAGCCTGTGATCTTAATTTAGGTATTTTTATGAGTGAGACATGTGTCAGTTAAGGTAGTCTCTCTGAAGTTAGGATGTCTGGCCGCTCAGTGTGCCCCCCGGCCTCTCCCCCCTTTTCTCCACCCTTGCTCTGCAAGGAGATTGTGGGGGGTGGAATTAGATGAAAATAGAAATAGGCTCAAAACTAAATAAAAGACAGTAATTTCCACTTACCAAGTCACCTTTCAAAAAAGAAAAATGGCCGAAATGAGACAACAGCTATCCGCGGGGGTCCAGTCAAGAAAACGAATGTCTATGCTGAGTGCAGATGCATACAGTCAGAGATCTATGCACAAACTTCTCTTGTGTCTCTGTTGGTCAAGCAGGGTGACCCTCTACTCTGAGACAATTCACACACACACACACACACACACACACACACACACACACACACACACACACACACACACACAGAGTTGCCCCTTTGATGTGGGGGTTGAGATAAGAAATCCCCCTGATTAAGACACGGTGTCTGCTAAGGATGTTTCTTCTCAAGTTTTTGGGGAACTGTTAAGACAAGGATATATCTGTTTTTGCAAAGAGGGTATTCATATTAATTTTAAAAAGAGCTTATTTAGTTTTTAATAGTGATAACTAAGTTTCACTCTGTGTGGGGCAAAAGATGCATCGTTAAACACATCGATAAAGGACTCTTTAAAGCAGAGACATGGCGACAGCATACCTGAATATCAGCAGGAGAGGACTCTTTTTCAGTAAATACATTATAGGGTTAGAATAAGATATATATATGTGGTGGAATTAGTTTAAAACAGCCACCCTACACTTTTTTAGTTGTCCTATCTAGATTTGATCCAGGGTTTTGTAGTAGTATTTACCATGGTATATAACTTAGACTAAGTTAACTATCTAAACACTCAGAGTCCTTTACATCACCTGAGCTTATCCAGAGCTTGACTGACACACAGAGACCAATCAAGGGCTTTGATTTATGATCTGTATGACAGTGGCCATGTCGGCAGGCCACATCATGTAGACAGCCAGTCACCCTGTATGAGGCAGACCCACATGTGAGCAGCATTGCGTTCAAAATAAATTAAAAAACTAAATTGGTCGCGAAATATACTTGGGCGGCCGTTAATATACTGGGAGGCCCACCCCAGTAAAGTCTATGTGGGGGAAATCCTGGAATATCAGATACAATTAGCATTTAACCAGAAGTGCGAATGAAGCAGTGAACTGCAGTATATTTGATATACATCCAATATATAAAAGGTTATGTTAATATTGATCAGCTGGTCAGAAACTTGACTCCATAGGAAATATAAAAAGATATATGTTGAGCGTGATCATAACTTTCCAATAACACAAAGTTGCAGATCCTCTGTTGCAGGTTTAGCCATTCAGTCAGCCAGGTGTAAAATATGCATTTATTATCACCTTTTCTATTTGGCCAACTAGTGATAATTAAATGATACCCTATTTATTTAACTAAAATATGCATTTATTATTACCTTTTCTATTTGGCCAACGCCGTCTGTTTTGATGATTGTGATCAACCTTAATTAAATGTGCTAATAATATCTTTGTCTCAGTTCATTTCAGACTGCAACACACGTACACAAAAACAAACTACTTAGTTGGGTTATAAAAGAGTTAGCTTATTAATTCTCTAAGTTTAAGTCAAGTTGTACATCATAGTTCAGATTACTAAGATAATGAAGCTTCTATTTACGTTACCATATGTATAAAGTATCTACATACGTGTAATGTAAAATAATCAAAAGTTTTGACTGGTAAGATTCTCACTTTTTTTTTACAGAGAGCTCCGCTCCCCCTCAACATAACAAGTCCCGCCCTCCTCACCAGATCATTTAAAAGTAGGGGTGGAAATAGGTGAAAAAAGAAATGCGCTCAAACTAAATAACAAGCCAGTCATTTACACTCACCAAGTCACCTTTTCAAAAAAGAAAAATGGCCAAGAGATGCCTAGATATGGGTTTAATCAGCGAGACCCCTGTGACAACCTACAGCCATCAGTCCGGAGCGCCAATCAAGAAACGAATGCAGCATCTGTGCCGGTTTCAGACGCCTCCAGCCGAAGAACTTCATGAAGAATGGACTCTGAAAAATGGCGATGTTTGGGGTTATGTATTCAACTATACGGCGAATGAACTGCATTTCTACAATCTGAAGATTGGAGAAACGTATGGACCCCGCAGTGTTAAAGCGACACTGACCTCAACAGATTGGGCTGTGTTAACTCTGGTGTCTTACAGAGATCTACATGCAACCACTGTATCGGAAGAAGTAGTGCATCGAGAAACCATAGTGGAACCAGCGGTGTACAAGATATTTGTAAAGAAAAGCAAAGAAACGCATACAGCATGCGAGATCAAAGAAGAGTTTTCACCGCTGTCCCTCAATGTGAAGGAAGAAGAAGAAGGAGATATCCCCCCGCCGCCAGAAGTGAGAAGAATCCTGACAAGCACCGTATGGGAAACTAAAAGCGGACCATCGGGGCGGTGGTATTACCGTGCAAGCCGTTTAGTGACGCTGGGAAAGGACACCTCAGATGATTTTGTTTTGGAGTATTTCAACTCTACATGTGGGGTTTTTCAGACATCCTTTCGGGTGCCTCTGATTGCTTGGTTGAAAATGATTGATGGAAAAGCCACAAAGCTTAAAGAATTTTTTAAACAGAGTCAGACATCGATGGACATTATAAAGGTGAAAAAGACTCTCACTTTTGCAGAGGACTCAGTATCCCACTCAACATAACAAGTCATACCCTCCTCACCAGATCATTTTAAAAACTAAGGACCCCGCAAAGAAAAGCATTGAGTTTTCTACCTAGGTAAAAGGTCTTACGAAAATGTGTTATCTATGTATCAAGATGATGTGTTTAAAAATGAATCTTGTGAAAAATACCAACGCTGTGAGAGACGTCATAAAGACACTCATTTTAACCACAGTGTTTGTTCTCTACAAATGTTTAAAGATTGTTACAAAATGTAAAAATAAAAAAGGTATGGAGACAAAATTAATTCAGGTGACTCTGTCTTTTATCAGGAAAACAAAAATATAATACAAATGGTTTAAGAGGTCAAATGTAACCATCTTGGACTTAATATTCAAAACAAAATACTTTATCTGAATACATTTTCTTTTAAACGCACTTTTCGAAATTATTTATTTATTATTTCAGTGGAACAATCCAGTTTCTGTTAACATCAATGCTTTTTTCTCTTCTCTTGTGTTACTAAGATACTTTTAGACCCACTTTGGCGTGTGCAACACCTAACAACTGGTAGAATATGAAGTACTTTTGTAAGGATTTTGTTTTAAATGGCGGTTTTTTGTTTTGTTGTAAAAACACTTGTTCAGTTAAACAAGGTTTTTTCTTTTTTTTTTTCTGATAACCTTACATATTTTTTAGTTATTTTCTACTACCAAGATACTTTAAGATACACCTTGATGTATGCAACACTTAACAAAGGGTATAATATGAAGTAATTGATAAGGAAGGGGGTTTTTCTTTAGGGGGTGCAAAACTTTAGAACTGGGTAAAATATTCATTAATTGTAATGAATTGAGTTTTCTTTTTCTTTTTGATTTTCAACATACTATTTGTACACAATGACTTTTTACATATTTCTGACAAAACTATACTTTTTGACTTTTTCCGTAAAATCTTGACAAAACTATTGCTTATTCTTAATTTTGACCTATTGCTGCGTGGTTGGAAATGATAGATGAAAAAGCTACAACGCTTAAAGAACTTTTTTTTAAAAACTCTCAATTCTATAAATGACCCCCCCCCCCCCCCCCCCCCATTCAACGCAATAAGTCCCACCCTCCACTCGGCAAATCCTCTAAAACGAAGGACCCCACTAAGACAACCGTTGTAAACTAGCCATGGATCTGAGAAAAACCAAGACACCCCCCGCGAGTTGCAGCCAGGAACAGACTCCTGGACTACCATCATCACCACCATTCTGGACCGCCGAATCCGGCTATACTACCGCTGCTGATGTTGCTCCTTGGGCCAAGACGTCTCTGTTTGTGGACACAGTGAATTCGGTGTTGGTTGATATTGTGGAGAGGGTGATACATCGGTACAGAGAAGAAATCTGCAAAGGGTGTCGAGTCAGTCACCCCGGCCAGAGGCAACACGATTTTATGAATGACATGTCCGATTTCTACTTCAGAAACAATTACAATGCGTTAATGAAAAGACTATGGCTCACCGACTTCATTACTGAGATCGACCAGACTCTTATTGATAAAGACATTTTCACGGATGATTCGAGGATCCAAGGCGCTTCGGAGGCTTTTCTTCACAATCTCAAAAATTGCAGACGCCTCAAGGAGAGACTTGAAAAGATCCAGGCCGAGTTGGATGGAGAAGAAGAAGACTATTAACCAGCAGTTGACTGAAGCCAGGGGTTTATTTTTGATACATTGACTTTTCTCTCTTTTAAAGTAAAATAAAAATGGGGAACTACTATGCAAAATGCTCTGTATATATTGAACACAATATAGTCAATATCCTTTTAATAGGGGTGGTGATGAGGACGATTGAAAACAGAATGAGTAGTGACCCCTGTGTAAAAAGAACGGCTGAAGTTTGTAAACTGGAAGACATTATGGATATCGTTCGTTCTGGCAGTACTATTCCGGGTCATTGGGAAACGATTATAAACGAAACATTTAAAGTGGTCCTGGAATCTTCATTTTCCGAAACATTCTGTAACATTACCGCAGAAATTAAACAAACATCAAAAGTGTATCATGTGCTCTCACTGTATGCTCTGTTTGTAGATGTGATGCATCTTTGTGTTGAAAACAACATACACATGAATATTCTGACTGAAGTGAAAAAACTCCACCAGGATATTTTCAGTAATATGGGGAATTCCAAGCTGGAGACGGTCCTGGGGATGCTACAATCAGTATAACTATTGATTTTTATATGTGTGTGAAAAATAAAAAATGTGTTTTTTACATTTTAAAAACTGTTGTCTTCATTATAGCAAGGGGAGTGTGTCTGATACATGTGTATTACAGTCCTTCACATGCACTGGTGTCTTCATTATAACAAGGGGCGGGATAACAGGGAAGATGTAGGATAAATGTGTACTGAAACGGGCGTATTATACACCCACAGAAACGCAGAAACACGGAAACACACAGAAACACAGAAACACAGACACACAGAAAACACCCTGAATCAAATCTAGAGACGACCATTACGAGTCAGATGCTTGACGAAATCTACTAAAACAAAGTACTTCATGGTAGTGGTCAGCTTTTATACACAAAAGTGTATCTTTTCAGTAACTTTCTCAGAGAATTTAAGCATAAATCTGTCAAATGTTCAAAACAGCCTTGTTTCACTGAAATAGCCCTCAAAATCACACAAGGCCATTAAGAGTCAGATGCTTTATGAAATCTAATAAAACAGAATACTTTCATGGTAGTGGTCTGCTTTTAAAAAGAAAAGTGTACCTTTCGGTAACATTTCTGAGAGAATTAAGCATAAATCTGTCAAATGTGCAAAGCAGCCTTAGGATACATGACAAAATGCCATTAAGAGTGGGAATCCTAACGAAATCTACTCAGAGTACTTCATGGTAGTGGTCAGTTTTTAGATACAAAGTGTATCTTTCGGTAACATTTTCTGAGAGAATTAAGCATAAATCTGTCAAATGTGCAAAGCAGCCTTCACTGAAATAGCCTCAAAATCACAAAATGCCATTAAGAGTGGGAATCTTAACGAAATCTACTCAGAGTACTTCATGGTAGTGGTCAGTTTTTAAATACAAAAGTGTATCTTTCAGTAACCTTTTCGAGAGAATTAAACATAAATCTGTCATATGTTCAAAACAGCCTTCAATGAAATAGCCTCACAATCACAAACTGGCTGAAACTGTACAGTGAATTGGAGAAATTACAGCACAGAGCTTTCTACTACGACACAGATAGTTTAATCTATGTGACAAGACAGGGGGGAGACTCCACTGCCCATGGAGGTTGTATCTGGGGGATCCCTAAAAGTTATGCTTACCAGACCAAAACATTTAAAAAAGGTTGGGATGCGTGTGAAAGGGGTTACACAAAAACGCATCCCAACCTTTTTAAATGTTTTGGTCTGGTAAGCATAACTTTTAGGGATCCCCCAGATACAACCTCCATGGGCAGTGGAGTCTCCCCCCTGTCTTGTCACATAGATTAAACTATCTGTGTCGTAGTAGAAAGCTCTGTGCTGTAATTTCTCCAATTCACTGTACAGTTTCAGCCAGTTTGTGATTGTGAGGCTATTTCATTGAAGGCTGTTTTGAACATATGACAGATTTATGTTTAATTCTCTCGAAAAGGTTACTGAAAGATACACTTTTGTATTTAAAAACTGACCACTACCATGAAGTACTCTGAGTAGATTTCGTTAAGATTCCCACTCTTAATGGCATTTTGTGATTTTGAGGCTATTTCAGTGAAGGCTGCTTTGCACATTTGACAGATTTATGCTTAATTCTCTCAGAAAATGTTACCGAAAGATACACTTTGTATCTAAAAACTGACCACTACCATGAAGTACTCTGAGTAGATTTCGTTAGGATTCCCACTCTTAATGGCATTTTGTCATGTATCCTAAGGCTGCTTTGCACATTTGACAGATTTATGCTTAATTCTCTCAGAAATGTTACCGAAAGGTACACTTTTCTTTTTAAAAGCAGACCACTACCATGAAAGTACTCTGTTTTATTAGATTTCATAAAGCATCTGACTCTTAATGGCCTTTTGTGATTTTGAGGGCTATTTCAGTGAAACAAGGCTGTTTTGAACATTTGACAGATTTATGCTTAAATTCTCTGAGAAAGTTACTGAAAAGATACACTTTTGTGTATAAAAGCTGACCACTACCATGAAGTACTTTGTTTTAGTAGATTTCGTCAAGCATCTGACTCGTAATGGTCGTCTCTAGATTTGATTCAGGGTGTTTTCTGTGTGTCTGTGTTTCTGTGTTTCTGTGTGTTTCCGTGTTTCTGCGTTTCTGTGGGTGTATAATACGCCCGTTTCAGTACACATTTATCCTACATCTTCCCTGTTATCCCGCCCCTTGTTATAATGAAGACACCAGTGCATGTGAAGGACTGTAATACACATGTATCAGACACACTCCCCTTGCTATAATGAAGACAACAGTTTTTAAAATGTAAAAAACACATTTTTTATTTTTCACACACATATAAAAATCAATAGTTATACTGATTGTAGCATCCCCAGGACCGTCTCCAGCTTGGAATTCCCCATATTACTGAAAATATCCTGGTGGAGTTTTTTCACTTCAGTCAGAATATTCATGTGTATGTTGTTTTCAACACAAAGATGCATCACATCTACAAACAGAGCATACAGTGAGAGCACATGATACACTTTTGATGTTTGTTTAATTTCTGCGGTAATGTTACAGAATGTTTCGGAAAATGAAGATTCCAGGACCACTTTAAATGTTTCGTTTATAATCGTTTCCCAATGACCCGGAATAGTACTGCCAGAACGAACGATATCCATAATGTCTTCCAGTTTACAAACTTCAGCCGTTCTTTTTACACAGGGGTCACTACTCATTCTGTTTTCAATCGTCCTCATCACCACCCCTATTAAAAGGATATTGACTATATTGTGTTCAATATATACAGAGCATTTTGCATAGTAGTTCCCCATTTTTATTTTACTTTAAAAGAGAGAAAAGTCAATGTATCAAAAATAAACCCCTGGCTTCAGTCAACTGCTGGTTAATAGTCTTCTTCTTCTCCATCCAACTCGGCCTGGATCTTTTCAAGTCTCTCCTTGAGGCGTCTGCAATTTTTGAGATTGTGAAGAAAAGCCTCCGAAGCGCTTGGATCCTCGAATCATCCGTGAAAATGTCTTTATCAATAAGAGTCTGGTCGATCTCAGTAATGAAGTCGGTGAGCCATAGTCTTTTCATTAACGCATTGTAATTGTTTCTGAAGTAGAAATCGGACATGTCATTCATAAAATCGTGTTGCCTCTGGCCGGGGTGACTGACTCGACACCCTTTGCAGATTTCTTCTCTGTACCGATGTATCACCCTCTCCACAATATCAACCAACACCGAATTCACTGTGTCCACAAACAGAGACGTCTTGGCCCAAGGAGCAACATCAGCAGCGGTAGTATAGCCGGATTCGGCGGTCCAGAATGGTGGTGATGATGGTAGTCCAGGAGTCTGTTCCTGGCTGCAACTCGCGGGGGGTGTCTTGGTTTTTCTCAGATCCATGGCTAGTTTACAACGGTTGTCTTAGTGGGGTCCTTCGTTTTAGAGGATTTGCCGAGTGGAGGGTGGGACTTATTGCGTTGAATGGGGGGGGGGGGGGGGGTCATTTATAGAATTGAGAGTTTTAAAAAAAAAGTTCTTTAAGCGTTGTAGCTTTTTCATCTATCATTTCCAACCACGCAGCAATAGGTCAAAATTAAGAATAAGCAATAGTTTTGTCAAGATTTTACGGAAAAAGTCAAAAAGTATAGTTTTGTCAGAAATATGTAAAAAGTCATTGTGTACAAATAGTATGTTGAAAATCAAAAAGAAAAAGAAAACTCAATTCATTACAATTAATGAATATTTTACCCAGTTCTAAAGTTTTGCACCCCCTAAAGAAAAACCCCCTTCCTTATCAATTACTTCATATTATACCCTTTGTTAAGTGTTGCATACATCAAGGTGTATCTTAAAGTATCTTGGTAGTAGAAAATAACTAAAAAATATGTAAGGTTATCAGAAAAAAAAAAAGAAAAAACCTTGTTTAACTGAACAAGTGTTTTTACAACAAAACAAAAAACCGCCATTTAAAACAAAATCCTTACAAAAGTACTTCATATTCTACCAGTTGTTAGGTGTTGCACACGCCAAAGTGGGTCTAAAAGTATCTTAGTAACACAAGAGAAGAGAAAAAAGCATTGATGTTAACAGAAACTGGATTGTTCCACTGAAATAATAAATAAATAATTTTGAAAAGTGCGTTTAAAAGAAAATGTATTCAGATAAAGTATTTTGTTTTGAATATTAAGTCCAAGATGGTTACATTTGACCTCTTAAACCATTTGTATTATATTTTTGTTTTCCTGATAAAAGACAGAGTCACCTGAATTAATTTTGTCTCCATACCTTTTTTATTTTTTACATTTTGTAACAATCTTTAAACATTTGTAGAGAACAAACACTGTGGTTAAAATGAGTGTCTTTATGACGTCTCTCACAGCGTTGGTATTTTTCACAAGATTCATTTTTAAACACATCATCTTGATACATAGATAACACATTTTCGTAAGACCTTTTACCTAGGTAGAAAACTCAATGCTTTTCTTTGCGGGGTCCTTAGTTTTTAAAATGATCTGGTGAGGAGGGTATGACTTGTTATGTTGAGTGGGATACTGAGTCCTCTGCAAAAGTGAGAGTCTTTTTCACCTTTATAATGTCCATCGATGTCTGACTCTGTTTAAAAAATTCTTTAAGCTTTGTGGCTTTTCCATCAATCATTTTCAACCAAGCAATCAGAGGCACCCGAAAGGATGTCTGAAAAACCCCACATGTAGAGTTGAAATACTCCAAAACAAAATCATCTGAGGTGTCCTTTCCCAGCGTCACTAAACGGCTTGCACGGTAATACCACCGCCCCGATGGTCCGCTTTTAGTTTCCCATATGGTGCTTGTCAGGATTCTTCTCACTTCTGGCGGCGGGGGGATATCTCCTTCTTCTTCTTCCTTCACATTGAGGGACAGCGGTGAAAACTCTTCTTTGATCTCGCATGCTGTATGCGTTTCTTTGCTTTTCTTTACAAATATCTTGTACACCGCTGGTTCCACTATGGTTTCTCGATGCACTACTTCTTCCGATACAGTGGTTGCATGTAGATCTCTGTAAGACACCAGAGTTAACACAGCCCAATCTGTTGAGGTCAGTGTCGCTTTAACACTGCGGGGTCCATACGTTTCTCCAATCTTCAGATTGTAGAAATGCAGTTCATTCGCCGTATAGTTGAATACATAACCCCAAACATCGCCATTTTTCAGAGTCCATTCTTCATGAAGTTCTTCGGCTGGAGGCGTCTGAAACCGGCACAGATGCTGCATTCGTTTCTTGATTGGCGCTCCGGACTGATGGCTGTAGGTTGTCACAGGGGTCTCGCTGATTAAACCCATATCTAGGCATCTCTTGGCCATTTTTCTTTTTTGAAAAGGTGACTTGGTGAGTGTAAATGACTGGCTTGTTATTTAGTTTGAGCGCATTTCTTTTTTCACCTATTTCCACCCCTACTTTTAAATGATCTGGTGAGGAGGGCGGGACTTGTTATGTTGAGGGGGAGCGGAGCTCTCTGTAAAAAAAAAGTGAGAATCTTACCAGTCAAAACTTTTGATTATTTTACATTACACGTATGTAGATACTTTATACATATGGTAACGTAAATAGAAGCTTCATTATCTTAGTAATCTGAACTATGATGTACAACTTGACTTAAACTTAGAGAATTAATAAGCTAACTCTTTTATAACCCAACTAAGTAGTTTGTTTTTGTGTACGTGTGTTGCAGTCTGAAATGAACTGAGACAAAGATATTATTAGCACATTTAATTAAGGTTGATCACAATCATCAAAACAGACGGCGTTGGCCAAATAGAAAAGGTAATAATAAATGCATATTTTAGTTAAATAAATAGGGTATCATTTAATTATCACTAGTTGGCCAAATAGAAAAGGTGATAATAAATGCATATTTTACACCTGGCTGACTGAATGGCTAAACCTGCAACAGAGGATCTGCAACTTTGTGTTATTGGAAAGTTATGATCACGCTCAACATATATCTTTTTATATTTCCTATGGAGTCAAGTTTCTGACCAGCTGATCAATATTAACATAACCTTTTATATATTGGATGTATATCAAATATACTGCAGTTCACTGCTTCATTCGCACTTCTGGTTAAATGCTAATTGTATCTGATATTCCAGGATTTCCCCCACATAGACTTTACTGGGGTGGGCCTCCCAGTATATTAACGGCCGCCCAAGTATATTTCGCGACCAATTTAGTTTTTTAATTTATTTTGAACGCAATGCTGCTCACATGTGGGTCTGCCTCATACAGGGTGACTGGCTGTCTACATGATGTGGCCTGCCGACATGGCCACTGTCATACAGATCAAAAATCAAAGCCCTTGATTGGTCTCTGTGTGTCAGTCAAGCTCTGGATAAGCTCAGGTGATGTAAAGGACTCTGAGTGTTTAGATAGTTAACTTAGTCTAAGTTATATACCATGGTAAATACTACTACAAAACCCTGGATCAAATCTAGATAGGACAACTAAAAAAGTGTAGGGTGGCTGTTTTAAACTAATTCCACCACATATATATATCTTATTCTAACCCTATAATGTATTTACTGAAAAAGAGTCCTCTCCTGCTGATATTCAGGTATGCTGTCGCCATGTCTCTGCTTTAAAGAGTCCTTTATCGATGTGTTTAACGATGCATCTTTTGCCCCACACAGAGTGAAACTTAGTTATCACTATTAAAAACTAAATAAGCTCTTTTTAAAATTAATATGAATACCCTCTTTGCAAAAACAGATATATCCTTGTCTTAACAGTTCCCCAAAAACTTGAGAAGAAACATCCTTAGCAGACACCGTGTCTTAATCAGGGGGATTTCTTATCTCAACCCCCACATCAAAGGGGCAACTCTGTGTGTGTGTGTGTGTGTGTGTGTGTGTGTGTGTGTGTGTGTGTGTGTGTGTGTGTGTGTGTGTGTTTGTGTGTGTGTGTGTGTGTGTGTTGTGTGTGTGTGTGTGTGTGTGTGTGTGTGTGTGTGTGTGTGTGTGTGTGTGTGTGTGTGTGTGTGTGTGTGTGTGTGTGTGTGTGAATTGTCTCAGAGTAGAGGGTCACCCTGCTTGACCAACAGAGACACAAGAGAAGTTTGTGCATAGATCTCTGACTGTATGCATCTGCACTCAGCATAGACATTCGTTTTCTTGACTGGACCCCCGCGGATAGCTGTTGTCTCATTTCGGCCATTTTTCTTTTTTGAAAGGTGACTTGGTAAGTGGAAATTACTGTCTTTTATTTAGTTTTGAGCCTATTTCTATTTTCATCTAATTCCACCCCCCACAATCTCCTTGCAGAGCAAGGGTGGAGAAAAGGGGGGAGAGGCCGGGGGGCACACTGAGCGGCCAGACATCCTAACTTCAGAGAGACTACCTTAACTGACACATGTCTCACTCATAAAAATACCTAAATTAAGATCACAGGCTCATAACATCTAAGGCTAATTAGATTAGATAACCCCTGAATGACCAGACAGCATAACTTCAGAGAGACTACCTTAATCGACACATCAAGGAATTAGACAACTAACCATGTCTCACTCATAAAAATACCTAGATTAAGATCAAAGGGCAAAACAGCAAAGGCTAATTAGATTAGATAACCCCTGAGGGATCAGACAGCATAACTTCAAAGAGACTACCTTAATCAACACATCAAAGAAATAGATAACAAAGGCATTCCACAGGGGGGCTTTTCACACCTACCCTTTATAACACATCACCCCTCACATCAAAGGGTCTCAAACAATGGGAGGCGGGACATAGCTCTCATAAAAAGCTCTCGACCAATGGGAGGCGAGGGGAGGCGGGACTTAGCTCATTTGGGGGCGTGTCACCTGTCACTTTTTATGCATACTAATGAGACGAAAGGGGTATCAGTAATACTACTGAGATCGCTGTTTCTACAGAGGTTAAAGAAACTGAAATACCATGCATACAGTGCAGACCGAATATTTTTGGAATGAGGTCAGGGGAAAATGAGATGTCAAGGACGGATGTCAAGGACGGATGTCAAGGACGGATGTCAAGGACGGATGTCAAGGACGGATGTCGGTCGAGAACAGAGAAAATGCTGAAAATGAAAGACACAGGGTGAGAAAAACAGGAGAAAGTCAGGAAGAAAAATAGAGAAAAGACGAGCTAAGTACTTTGACATTATGCACCAAAGGCTTTAAAGAGTTAAAGTTATTAGGCAAAGCAAAAGCAAAAAAAAATGTATCCAACATTATGTATTATTGTAATTTTACATTTACATTATACCTCATTCTTGTTTTAAGGTAACACATTGTTTTAAATTCCTGTGTTATACAATAGTTATCATATCATGAGGTGATATGGACAGAGTTACTGCCATATTTAGAACATCCATAAATGATGTATGATAACAATACTTTTATGTATATTTAAATATGGATTGCCAATGACAAAGTTGCACTTATGTCTTGCGCCAAAGAGTTAAATTGAGAAAAAATACATCAGAAGAATTAGAGTAATATCCCAATCTGTATTATAATATAAATATAATATTGTTTTGTATAAACAATTAATATTTAGAAAGCTATTTGTTTTAGGGAATATTTTCATAAAATTACCTGCTGAGTTTGAGGCTCCAAGGTTAGGTGAGGAAAGTCTTAATATTCTTAAGGCATTAAAACAATGTCAGCTTGTCCTGTGTGTGAGCTGCTTTCCCAATCAAACCACCACAGGAAGTAGAAGGTTGGAATGGTTATATGATTATATTACATATAATAAATAAGGCATTGGATGCCAACGCTAACTGAAGCACGGATCGCTCTGCAAAATGGAAAGGCCAATTCCAAGATTACAAAAGACGGGGATGTGAACATTCTTCTTTGTCTCAAGGATATGGGCTCGGAACAGTCTCATAATACACACATGCACACAGAAGGATTCACACTTGTATTTCATGATCCGCAAAAGGATTCACACTTGTGTTTTTCAATGCACACACAAATGTGTTCCGTTTCATATACATGTAAATAAAATCCAAACACAGAAAAAAGTTTTACATATGTATTTTTGATCCTCACTTATTAGTTTTCCGTTTAAATCCTCTGAACCTTCAAACACAAACCGCTTTCTGTGCATGGATCGCTGTGCATTCGTGTGTGGGTTTTTTGAGACTCCCCTGATGGTCACCCGATTCGTACTTGTAATTTCTCTCATCTATAGCCAATCAGATGTCTTCTCCAGTCACATGAGCGCGCCCCCACGAGGGTAGGATTTCTTGCGTTCATGACACTTCATATATGCATTTTGCGCAGTCCGGTCAGCTCGCTGAACAGAGGGCGGAGCATCAGGTGATTATGCAGAGCTGCTTGTCTCCGTCAGACTCAGCAGCTGATCTGATCTCTCTCTCGCGTCCGGTTATACTTCACTCGCGTTTATGTCCATATCGATCAGATCCAGCTCTTCTGATCGGCCTTTATAGAGAGCACCGATCAAACTATTTAGAGTGAATATCGGGCGATAATGACCGGCTGGGCTCCCCCCCGTTGACAGTTCACTGTCTAGCACTGGCTTCGTAGTGCACTGATCGATTAGGCACACTCAAAACAACTTCATACAGACATAAATAAAGCAGCTGTATTCGCCATACAACACACATTTAAAACGGTTTTGCCTGCCATTTTTGTGTACACACAAGCATTCATCAATGGTTCGGAAAGTGGCGCTGTACCTTAATAGTATAAAGGCTTGTATTTGCGTGCATTTCCTGTTCGGAAAGTCGCAATGTACTGAGAGTGGAGGTGTCCCAGACCCGGCGTCATGGGCGGGCCCCATGGGGCCGGGCCCGCCCATCCAGGATTTGGGCCCGCTGTTTTAATCAGGGCTGAATACAACATTTTAATTGTTTTATTATTATGTTCAGTGGCGGCGCCAGGGTATACTGGGGTAGGCTACAGCCATACCAAGAAATGGCTTAGCCCAACCATGAAAAATGATTTTAAAGTAAGCAAAATAAAGTCCGCCAACTCGCACGGAGTAAATTGCACAGACAGCAGTAAATACCGAAGACGTAGTGATCATCTTCTCAATAGAACATCTTTGATAATGTCTTCTGGCCAATCAGAATCACGATAACGACGTGGTGTTGTTGCAGGAAGTCCCGACGGAGAATACTTTTGCTGTAGTAAATCTCTATATACATCGATACAACGTTACGTGTTGATAGAAATCAACACGTAATGAAATAAGACCCCACGGTTTGATGATTGATAGGTGTGTGGGCTGTCTTTCATTTTGACACACAGAACAATGGGGGCTATCCTCCCTTATCCACAATGTAAAGTAATACACACAGCCTCTTCCCTCTTCTCTCTGTGAGGAGCAGCAGGTTCAGCTTTCAGAACAAAGTAACAAAAAACAAAAATGTCATTCATTTTTTTAAATATGTCATGTAGTGATAGATTTATTTATTTCTCTTCTCAAGAGAGTACCAAAATGTGTATTCCTGGGGGAGAATCACTCTTTCACCTGTGGAGAAATTGCAGGATTGGCTCCAGGTCGCCCTTTTTATTTACAACAAGACAAATGTGCCTTTTTATTTCACACAGTTCCATTTGGATTGAGACAGGGAAATAATCTGAACCTCACACGTGGCATTTCACTGTCAAGGGGAGCGTGTATGTAATACATTGCAAATACTGACTTGAGCCCCACCACTGTATGGGTTAGCCCTACCATAGATTACCCATCAAAAATACTCTGGAGCCGCCACTGATTATGTTTATTGTTATTATTTGTAGGGCTTTGTATTTAATAATAATATTAATTAATATTAATATAATAACTAATATTTATTTTTTGTTTTAAACTATGTTGAAAGATTAGTTTAATACCTTTTTTTTTTTTTGCTATGAAATTCTGAATGAAAGGCTGCGCGCGAGACTGTTTTTTCGCTGGGTTGAGTCGTGTGGGTTTTTGAGTGAGATGCGGCACAGCAGCCTGTCAGTTTACTCTTGTTAGGTTAGTTTGGCTATTATCATTTATATTTATCTGCAACAATGGATATCAGGAAGTGGTTCACACTTATACACTTGAAAGGAATATGGCAACTCAGCGCCAGATGCAGGCACATTAGAAGACATCAGTTACGTTACCAACGAGCTAGCCAGCCAGCCAGGGACAAGGGAGGCTGGCAATCAATTATATTTTGAAGAGACATTGACTCTCAAGCCGGCTCTCTCACAAACTCCTGCTCTGTGCGCAAGCAGACCGCTGCACACGCTCTCTGCCTCGCTCTCTCTCTCTCTCTCTCTCCCTTTCTCTCCATCGCTCAACCTCACTCCACCTCTCCACCCTGTGTGCGCTCAAGTTTGCCTGCGTGCTAGCCCAAGTTGGCACAGCGTTACAAATGTGCCACAAAACCAACCAATGGATGTAGTCTATAATAAGACCGTCAACAGCCTTATGGCAACCTAACCCCCCCCCCCCTTGACACATCTCGAGATTTCCCGGGAAATGTAAGTTTCGGGTTGGGCCCGCCCTGGTAAATCAAATGCCCGCCCAGAGACGTATGTCTGCCGCCGGGTCTGGGCACATTAGAAGACATCAGTTACGTTACCAACGAGCTAGCAAGCCAGCCAGGGACAAGGGAGGCTGGCAATCAATTATATTTTGAAGAGAAATTGACTCTCAAGCCGGCTCTCTCACAAACTCCTGCTCTGTGCGCAAGCAGACCGCTGCACATGCTCTCTGCCTCGCTCTCTCTCCATCGCTCAACCTTACTCCACCTTTCCACCCTGTGTGCGCTTAAGTTTGCCTGCGTGCTTGCCCAAGTTGGCACAGCGTTACAAATGTGCCACAAAACCAACCAATGGATGTAGGCTATACTAAGACCGTCAACAGCCTTATGGCAACCTAACCCCCCCTTGACAAATCTCGAGATTTCCCGGGAAATGTAAGTTTCGGGGTGGGCCCGCCCTGGTAAATCAAATGCCCGCCCAGAGACGTATGTCTGCCGCCGGGTCTGAAGTGTCCTGAGATTAGCGCCTGCAGGCAGGCTCCATGGACAGCGCAAAATGCGTACATGAAGCGCTACGTCATGAACGCAAGAAATCTACCCTCGTGGGGGCGCGCTCATGTGATTGGCTTAGAATTGAGGAGACATCGGATTGGCTATAGATAGAAACAATTACAAGTACGAATCGGCTGACCGTCAGGGGAGTCTCAAAAAACCCACACACGAATGCACAGCGATCCGTGCACAGAAAGCGGTTTGTGTTTGCAGGTTCAGAGGTTTTAAACGGAAAACAAATATGTGTGGATCAAAAATACACATTTAAAACTTTTTTATGTATTTGGAATGTATTTACATGTATATGAAACGGAACACATTTGTGTGTGCATTGAAAAACACAAGTGTGGATCCGGACATACAAGTGTGAATCCTTCTGTGTGCATGTGTGTATTATGAGACTGTTCTGAGCCCATACAAGGATGCTCCAGTTCAATCTCCTGTCTATTTTGCTAATCAATTGAGTACAAAGAGACCGGCTTAGGTTTGCAACTACAGTAGGCGGGATGTTTTTCTTTCAAACAGGATGGATGGTGGGTTTTGAAGGCCAGGAAGTGCAGCAGCTGTCCAAGTAATGGCTTAGTCACTGTTATTGATCCATAATCCTTTCAACTCCCACATAAATGTTTTAGTCATCGTGAGGAAACAATCGTACGTATTAGACACTTAAAAACATCTACCTCATACTTTTTTTTTACCTTGATTGCAGCACCCAAAATATGAGAATGTGTACATGAATACAACTAAATATTACACATTTTAATCAACAACAAAGTTTGATTGTGTAATTATGTAATTTATAAATAAATATAAATTCAGCCTACGATTTCACTTCTTAACTCACATTCTTAGTCCCCATCTGACCCAACAAATATTTCATAGACCAAATGTGTATCCTGGAGAATCCTACTATATATTATATATGTAAGATTGAGACGCTTAAGACCACTCTTTGTACATATATGAGGTTTAATTTGTTAATTGGATTAATGGAGAACTTTACAGATTTCTCAAACTGCTGAAACGTAGTTAACACGTCTATTATCACAGACTGTAATATCAGCAGCTCCTCTATAATTCAGTTGAAACCTGTAATAATAACAGTTCTGATAACGAACATGTGAAAAACATGGATGAAAATAATAAACCAACATTAAATTCACAAGATCAGTTCTATATCTGCATGGAGCAGATCCTGGTTTGATTACACTGCAGATTTCCTTGTTAATTTTCCAGCTTTTCAGGGAGAATTGCTCTTTTCAACAAATTACGCTACGGTTTTTATCATTTTATCCATGTCTGTAAGTGTGAATGCCCATGATACATTCATACACTGCTGGCAATACAGTGATTATTCATCATGACAAGTAACACCTAGGCCTACTATGTGTGGGTGGTAGAACATCGAGTGATTCGAGTCATATTTACATGTTTCGGCAGGCAAGCTGTGTGATTTTACACAAATCATGTTGTTGCTGTTTTCCACCAGGTGCATGAAAGTCTAAGTTAAATGTTGTTTGCAAAAGGAAAAGTACATGTGGCTACATGTTAAGTAGTCCTCCAGGCTTTTTTGTCTGCCGTAATAGGCTACAATGACGCTACTGACATTACAATGCTGTGGTGCCGAGTCAAGCTAACTAAATGTAGGCAAGTTAAGACAGGAAGTGCAATGATATGGCCTTCACAATAAAGTTTAAAAGTACAAAAAAAGTCAACTTTAACGTGGAGTAGGTAATTTTGGAGAAACCAGCTTGAGTGCACTAGAATTTGAACATACACAACCGTAAACAATCTGCCACTTCCTTACAGAGCCCCTCCTTCAACACACACAAACGCGCACATGACCAATGAGGGCACGAGATAAGTTTGTGCACAGATGGAAAGCAGACAGGCAGGTAGGCCATCCAGTTATTTTAGCCGGGCCGGCTAAAATGATTGGTCGTGCTTTTTACAGCGCCAAGCATTTCATATAGGCCCATTCCCAAACCGCCCCCTACACCCTACCCCTACACCCTACCCCTCCGTTTGCGCGTTCACGCGGAGGGTCCGCCATATTAAGGGCTGTTCCAAAGCAACGAGTGTGGAGCGGTGTGGAGGGGGAGTGGGCTATCAAGCCCTCAAACAGCGAGTCTGCATCGGTGCTGACTTGAGACCGGTCTCTACCTGACCGGAGTCACGCTGTGTGTGTCCGTCAGGAAACACGCTGTTTACAAGTAGTTCCAGCAAACATCCACTGATAAATTGCGATGTTAACAACCTCATGTGTTTTTAACTTAGGATCATACCTGTGTTTAGTCTAGAAAAAGGTAAATGTGTGCATTTTATTATAAAGTTGTGTGTATTTACAGACCGTTGCAAAAACTTACAAACATCAGGTTTAAAACTAAAAGAGCTTTGAAACACAATGAAAGATGTTTGGAGTTTTATTTGAGTTATTCATTTAAACTTTTTGTCTAAGATATGCTGATTTGAAACCGTTGTTACATACAGTTACGGCATTTCCTGTTTCTGCCGGAGAAAGGGGAGGCAGTCCCAAAGCTTGCTGCTGTATTTACTCCCTCCATCTGACAGGAGGGAGCCTCGTTGAGCTGCGAGTGTGGCTACAGACGGAGTTCACTCCGTCACGGAGGGGTAGGGTCGAGGGAGTGGTTTGGGGTTGGGCCATAGAGAGGCGAAGTCCCTCACCTTCCGGTGGGACTCATGGGACCTTAGGCTTGTTTGAGACCAAGTGGCAAACTCTGGGGAAGAGCCATGGATGTATTGTATTGCGTATTGTGTGAAGAGAAATTGAAGATGTTGTTTAATTGTTGATATATTTATGATCCCCGTCAAGTATTCAGTTTCGGCGGCATTTCTTCAGTTTTTCCAAAGGTCTTCTCATCAGGCTCTATAAATAAAGAACTACGGCAGATCTGTAATATGTAATGCAGCCAAACCGTGTATTACAATGCCGTTATGTGATGACTTTCAAAGAGAAAAGCAAGAGCACTCGGAATTAAGTATTATTTTATTATTTTAAAATGTTTTCCGGATTTTATATAATATAAACACCATATCCCAGCATGCATTGCGGCTAAAACATCCAATCAACGAGCTTAAACCATAGCTGAGGATCTTGGGTAATCGCTCGAAATGCCTACGTCTGTTTCCGGACGGACGCCAAAATAGCCAGAGATTATGGAATTAAACCAAGCGGCATACTCTGGGGAAGAGCCGGGATGCCAATACGGAAGTGCCACACACTGCAGTTCATATATTGGCCGATAGGGACTGGCTGCAGAAAGGAGCAATTTCCATAGACCCCCATGTTAAAATGCCCAACTTTACAGCAGAAAAAAACATGTTTCTACCCATGGATGCAATAAATATTATTATGAATATAGTTAGGTTCCACCTTCATGATTATGGATCTGTGAGTGAATTGTTTTCTAACACGACCCTTTTATTTATATTAGGTCTTAAAGTTTTTGCATAAATTAGGGCGTGGTCACATTGAGTGACAGCTCTGTCAAGTGACTGCTGCTGCTAGCTTCTTGTCTCTCTGCTAGCTGCTCCGTGAAGCTACTGGGACTCTGCCTGCTCAGCTCAACAGGGAACACAACTTGAAGCCGGGCCGTGGTTGTTTGTTCTTCATGCTTATATATCGGACTATTGTGACTCGCTCTGCGGTTAAAACAGACGGTGCATGCATGCGGTTTTGCGGTAAGTGAAAATCGAGTACTTATTTATGTGTTAATGATTTTAATCGGCTACGTAATGAATGTTAAGGCTTGGTTTAGTGTGTAAGCGAGTGGTAGCTACATCGGTGCTAACGATGCTAATCGTAGCCTACAAGTTAAAATCATAGACTGTATATATAAAGGTTCAAACGAAATAGACAAGTGTTAAGCATTAAGTGGGATAATACTGTAGAACAATGGCTTCTGTTTGAGGTTGATAAAATAAGGTCATCCTTGTAACTTAGAGAGATATTTTATTATGTAGGTAGGAACTGTATGCATCGCTAAGGTTAATTTAAATTGGCTATGCTCAAGTATGTAGACAAGCTAACGTCGAAGTAGTGTATGTGAAATCAACCTCACAATAAGATGTGTGTATATTACAATTATTTCAAGATGATTACTTAGATATTACAATATGGTTGGTTGAGCTGGAGTTCATTATTGAGCTTACACGTTAACGTCACAGTCATCTGAAGAACAAACCCAAACCTTGTTGTTTTTATTAATTGCATTACCAAATGGGTATCAAATAAACAGTAAGCATTGGTAACACAACTTCCAAAGTTACAGTAAAATAAAAAGGACCCTGACTCGGACAATAAACAATCCAACATGTTCAACAGAAGATAATCAGTTATATTGTTTGTACACATGGTACTTTACATATATATATCTGTTTGTTTAAGGTGTCCAGGTGATGCAGACAGGCTGGACCAGAGAGTGAGAGACAGAACTGGACTCCTCACAGCAGTGAACTTCAGCACAGGTACAAAGACTCTATTTTCATACTGTACAAAGAATCAAGAAAGATATTGGTTTAAATGAATGAAGTATTGACTTGAATACACTGATATACATTCCATTAAACAATACTAAATACTAGATCACCTACACATCAGTTAAGTTGAGGGTTTTTTCCATGCAAAAAGTTCCATTTAGATATTTAGCAATATGACTTTGTCAGCTTTCTAATGTAATGTATTGAAGGCAAAGATATTTAACACATAGTGAGAACTGCTACTATTTATCTCTCAATATTGTCTATAAAAACGTGGTAAAAGTGATTCTTTCAGTGAGACAACAGAGCAAGCTTCTACAGTTGCACTACGTGTTGATAACAGTTAAATATTATTTTGATAATAACATATATTTCAATGTTGATGAGCTTCATACTGTTCATTCATAATCTGATTGTCTTTGTAGCTCTGTTGAAATAAAAAAAAAACATTACAATTACAAAATAATTATATCTCCAGCCCCTAAACACACAAGCACACCGCTTTCATAAATAACACACTTGTTCTGCAATAATATGTTTTATGTTTCCTGTCATTTTTTTTGTTAGGGAAGGACATGCCTGAAAGACACGACATTTTCTCCTTCTCTGAGGGTCAAGAAGAACATCCAAGAGGAACATTAAAAGCTGATGTTATGAGATTTTAAGACCAGTACAGGACATTCACTAAGAAACTACTTTTATTGTGAAAACACAGTCAGCTGATCGAATGCACCTATTTCCACATCTACACTCCATCAGCTGATTATTTCTATTTGCCTCACTTTATGAGCTTCACATCGCTTGTGCCTTGTACCGCAGAGTTTGCAACGTCACAAATAAATCGGGCCAATCTTCAGTCAGATGTGAATGTGTAATCTAACATTTTCAGTAAGAATAATGGACAAAAGGAGTGCAAATGCAAATACAATTTATTGAAATGTGAACCAAAAGTTAATCAAATGTTTCAAATAAAAAGCACATATGGACAGAAGGTGTAAACCTATTAAATGTATAAGTTAACACATTTAGTCAAATAAAGTGATAGACTAGGCCTGTGCAGCTGGTATCAGCTCCTCCATCAGGCCTGGTCCTCCTCGCAGAGGAAAGACCCTCAGTCCTCTCCAAACCAACAGACAGGACGTCCATCACACGGAGGTTTCTCCCTGAAGTCTCTGCTGCTCTCTGGACACCACGCTGTCTCAATCTGTCCACACTGAATATGAGAGGGGGAAAATGAAAATAATAAATGCTTTAGACAATAAGAAATATAAAGTTGACTGTTGAGTTGCTCAGTTTTTTTAGATTGTCAATACTATTACTGTATAACTAATATCTCAGGTTAAGAGGCACATTCAAATAAAGATTGGTCTTTAAATACATGTTGTCTTTTGAATTGTTTGTCTAAAGTCAAGGATCAAGTACTGGTACTTAGTTTTAATAATAATAATAATACATTTATTTTGGGGGGCGCCTTTCATAACACCCAAGGACACCTTACAGGGTTACAGATTTACAATTTACATTTACAATTTTACCAGTGGATTTAGTGAAGTATCAGCCGGGGTAAGACAAGACAAACAACAGGAAATTGACTACAAAAGGACACAGGGTACAGATTATAAAGAAAATGCCAGTTTGAACAGGTGGGCTTTGAGTTGGGTTTTGAATGTTGTTATGGAATCAGACTGTCGGATGTGTAGTGGCAGGGAGTTCCAGAGTCTGGGAGCCGAGCAGCTGAAAGCTCGAGCACCCATGGTTTTGTAATGATACAGTCTGGATATTATGCTGTTTGGAGGAGGCCTCACAGGTAAGAGCACTAACTAGCTACCATCACATGTACCTTAGTTTGACTTAAATGTATTAAACGTATAGTTAAGTGATATCAAAATATAAATTACATTACATTACATTACATTACATTGCATTTAGCAGACGCTTTTGTCCAAAGCGACTTACAATAAGTACATACGACCAGGAAGACACAGCCCAGAAGAAAAACAGAATCATATAAGTACAGCAGGTATCATAGAGCCACACATTTCAAGTGCTACTCAGCTGGCTATAGATAGGCCAGTCCTATGTTAGTATATAAGTGCTTTGTCAGCTGGCTATAGATAAGCCAGTCCTATGTTAGTATATAAGTGCTTTGTTAGTAATTCTATCGCTCGAAGTGGAGTCGAAAGAGATGAGTTTTCAGTCTGCGCCGGAAGATGTGCAGGCTTTCTGCCGTCCTGATGTCAATGGGGAGCTCATTCCACCAGCTTGGAGCCAGGATAGCAAACCCACGTGTTTTTGCTGATGGGAACTTGGGTCCACCTCGCAGCGAGGGTGCAGCGAGTCGTTTGGCTGATGCCGAGCGGAGTGCACGCGCTGGGGTGTACAGTTTAACCATGTCCTGGATGTAGGAAGGGCCAGATCCATTCGCAGCATGGTATGCAAGTACTAGTGTCTTGAAGTGGATTCTAGCAGTTACCGGGAGCCAGTGAAGGGAGCGAAGGAGCGGAGTAGTGTGGGAAAATTTTGGAAGGTTGAAGACCAGACGAGCCGCTGCATTCTGGATGAGCTGCAGAGGTCGGATGGCACATGCAGGTAGACCAGCCAGGAGGGAGTTGCAATAGTCTAGGCGTGAGGTGACGAGAGCCTGGACCAGAACCTGGGTGGCTTTCTGGGTCAGCTGGGGACGAATCTTCCTGATGTTGTACAGCGTATATCTGCAGCAACGAGTTGTAGCAGCGATGTTTGCAGTGAAGGAGAGGTTGTTATCCAGGGTCACACCCAGATTCCTTGCGGTCTGAGTCGGGGAAACAACAGAGGTGCCGATGTTGATCGTCAGGTCAAGAGTAGGACAATCTTTTCCCGGAAGGAAAAGCAGTTCAGTCTTGTCAAGGTTGAGCTTGAGGTGATGAGCAGACATCCATTGAGAGATGTCAGCTAGACAAGCAGAGATGCGTGCGACGACCTGGGTCTCTGAGCGGGGAAAGGACAGAATCAATTGGGTGTCGTCAGCATAGCAGTGGTAAGAAAAACCATGCGGGCTAATGACCGATCCGAGCGAGTTTGTGTACAGAGAGAAAAGGAGGGGACCAAGAACAGAGCCCTGAGGGACCCCTGTAGTTAATTGACAAGGGTCAGACTCAGACCCTCTCCAAGTTACCCTGTAGGTACGGTCTTTGAGGTATGAGGCGAGGAGGGAGAGTGCAGAGCCTGAAACTCCAAGTTCTTGGAGAGTGCGAAGGAGGATCTGATGGTTCACCGTGTCGAATGCAGCTGACAGGCCCAACATGATGATGACAGAGGAGAGGGATGCAGCTTTAGCAGTGTGCAGTTCCTCAGTGACAGCAAGGAGGGCCGTTTCTGTGGAGTGACCTGCCTTGAAACCAGACTGGTGCGGATCCAGGAGGTTGTTCTGGTGGAGATAACAGGAGAGTTGTTTAAAGACAGCGCGTTCAAGTGTTTTAGACAGGAACGGGAGGAGAGACACAGGCCTGTAGTTTATAACATCGGACGGGTTGAGAGTGGGTTTCTTTAGGAGAGGGTTTACTCTCGCCTCCTTGAGACTGTTTGGAAAGTGACCAGAAGTTAGAGAAGTGTTGATGAAATGGGTGAGAAACGGTAGAATTTCAGGAGCGATAGTCTGAAGGAGGTTTGAAGGGATGGGGTCCAGAGGACAGGTGGTAGGGCGGGCAGAGGTAATGAGGGTAAGAACCTCACTTGGAGAGAGAGGGGAAAAGGAGGTTAGTGAGTGGTTGAAAGGAGGGTCTGGTGACCCTGCGGTCAGTAAAGGTGAGTCAGAAAAAGAAGAGCGAATATCATCAACCTTTTTTTCGAAGTGGTTAACAAAGTCGCTTGACAGAAGTGAGGAGGGGGGAGGGACTTTGGGAGGGTCCAAGAGGGTGGAGAAGATGGAAAATAGTTTTTTGGGATTGGAATAGGAAGATTGGATCTTATCTTGAAAGAAAGTGCTCTTTGCCTGAGAGATGGATAAATAACTAATGTCATGCAAACATATTAATATTTGCTTGATTCCAGTGTTGAATTTAGCACAATTGCATACAAACGTTAAGGGATTTTAAGATTCTGAAGTATTATGCTAAAAACTCAATAACGTAAATTATTATTTATAGTTTTGCTGAATAGTTTCATGTCCTCTTACCTTAGAAACATAAAATGCGACGGCAGTGTGCAGATGGGGAGCATGTTAGCTTAGCTTGGTAGCTTCAGCTAGCTCTGGAATTTCCAGCTCGGTGGCAGCAGGTCCCGCCTCGGCTCCGCCTCTTTGCCCTTATTTGGATCAGGCTGGAGCAGGCGGGAGTTGAACTCTGACGTCACTGTCTAAGGGCTTCTCACAAAACAAACTTTTGCCAAGCCAATTGGAGAGTTTCATCAGCAGCACGTGGTAAAAACCACCAATGAGCGCTCAGCTCGAGATACCAGCGAGTCGTTTCCCATCAAGCATTTCGCTTCCGCAGCCCGTGGAGAGGAACTGCGCCACCGCGCCTCGCTCTCAAGGCTGCGGGCGTCTTTGTCCCGCGAGATTTCAACGTCTCATGTAGGCGAGCCTCCAGAGCAAGTCGGACAAAATGACTCACCATCATGCAACGCACTAGCAAGACGTTGATCGCAACTGCGCAGGTCTCGCTTGTCTCAAACAAGCCTCTTATTTCGGAAAAAGTATGCAAGTCAATGGAGAGAGAAAGATTATCTTGTGATCCCGTTTGAATTGTGCCACAAATTACACATATGATGTTTGTCAATCTTAAATACTAATTTCCATGTAAAAAAAGTCACAGTTTGTCGTAAAACTGTTGAAATATAAGACTATGAAAAATATGCAACTAGAAAGACTACAAATCCCAGAATCCCGGTCCCGCATGCTGGCTCTTACGAACCGACGAACTCCCGTTTTGTGTATGTACAGCTCTCAACATCCCCAGACTTGTAGTGATTTTCACCTCTTTTAATACTTTTCGCCTCATTCTGAAAGAAAGAAGTGAAATGTGCCAACGTGACGACCGTCTTGGTGTGTGGTGAGAGATGGTAGATGTAGGTCATTGAGCGGTTCACACAAAAAAAAGTGTTACTTCACAGTTTTACGACACATTTTTATTTTTTTTACTTTTATCTTTTAAATTGACAAATATCATATGTGTAATTCGTGGCACAATTCAAACGGGATCGAAAGATAATCTTTCTCTCTCCATTGACTTCAATGCATAACTTTTCAGAAATAAGGGCCAATGGAAGTCCCCCGGAAAGGGAGGGACTTCGCCTCTCTATATTCATTGCTTTCGGGATGTTAAGAGCATTCCATGGAATAGAGTGGCGAAGTCCCTCCCCTTCCGGTGATCCCGTTTGAATTGTGCCACGAATTACACATATGATAATTGTCAATTTAAAAGATAATTTTGCCAGTCAAAAAAAAAAAAATGTAGTAAAACTGTGAAGTAACACATTTTTTTGTGTGAAACGGTCAATGAACTACATCTCTGGTCTTGCACAACAACACACGTCACCAAGATGGCCGTCACCACTGTCTTGTCAAAAAAGGGATTGACGAGCCTCACTATCACCACAATGAAACACGTCCAGGAGAATGTCATGCAAAGCTGCCTGCCTGCCTTCCTTTGATTCTCTCCGAACTGCCTGATCTTTTTAATGTTTAATGTCAACCATTTGTGCAGATAGCATGAAGTATAAAAGATCGCCGATGCTAATGTGGCGTTAGCATTTCTCCCCCGGACTTAAATGGTGTATTATAGAATGATCACACCGGTGTGATAGTACTCTTCAAAGGGTTCACGAAATATGACTACTACTCTTACTGTTTAACATTTTGGGTTACTTAATGCTTCCCGTCTGATGAAAGGACCAGGAGTGGCTGGATCAAGTTAGCTACCTAGCTAGTAGCAAGCACGTTAGTTAGCATTACAGTCTTAGCCTTGTCATTTTTAGCCTTAACATCAAGTAACATCAAGTAACCCAAAATGTTAAACAGTAAGAGTAGTCATATTTCGTGAACCCTTTGAAGAGTACTGTCACACAGGTGTGATCATTCTATAATACACCATTTAAGCCCGGGGGAGAAATGCTAACGCTAACGCTACATTAGCATCGGCAATCTTTTCTATTTCATGCTATCTGCACAAATGGTTGACATTAAACATTAAAAAGATCAGGCAGTTCAGAGAGAATCAAAGGAAGGCAGGCAGCTTTGCATGACATTCTTCTGGATGTGTTTCATTGTGGTGATAGTAGTCAATCCCTTGTTTGGCAAGACAGTAGTGACGGCCATCTTGGTGATGTGTGTTGTGCTAGTCTGCGAGATCAGAGATGTAGTTCATTGAGCGGTTTCACACAAAAATGTGTTACTCAGTGGCGAGCCGTCAGGCCCTCTAGGCCCTCTGTGAGGGCCTAAGATATTCTAAAAAATAATATTTGAAAACATTAAAAAAACAACATTTTTTTTTAAATATTATTTTTATATATTTTTTTGTTGTTACATTTTTCATTAGTTTTACCAAAAATAACTGTATTTAATTGTATTTAAAATAATATTTCCAAAGAAATAAATCCTTCGAATCTGCCTGTTCAGTTTCTGTTGGAATGTGAAGGGTTAAATGCCGTCTCTGCGAGTTATGTGAAGACGGGAGAGCTTGTTGGTCCCTCTCTACATTCACAGAGGGCCCGCTATAGTAACTCAACGAGAGAGTAATGTCAAATGACAGTACAATTGACCAATCATATCTTCCCTCTAAATGGGCGGGCTTTAAGTTCCGCCCGCTGTGAGGTCTATGCAAGTGGTGCAGTGACGTCCTAAAACTCGGAAGTAAGCTTCGCTTGGATTCCCTCGACAGAAAGCAATGGGATTTCTCCATAGGATTTTGGAAAATCGCTGTAAATAAGGTCTGTGGAAAACGAACCTGTTAGATAAATGCACGTTTTGTTCAGCCGGATAATATCCACATGTCTACCCTACTTTTATTATTTTCGAATCATAAATCTAATCGATAGATTTATGATCGATAGATTTATAATTAGCATAAGTTCGTTCATGATGGCTGGCACATGTCAGTGATAGTGATAACATCGTTGCGAAATTATTAACCGAGTCATTTTCAAGATTGAGTTACAATGATAAACTGGAGTGGCAAAGGATCAGCTGAATGACCCGCAAGTGCTTCATCCAAAAGGACAGGAGGATGGACTTTGTGTTTAAGTGATTTGATCATCAAAGGTAGGCCTAAGTCATTTTCAATGTGGGCCGCTGTGCCGAATTAATTCATTTGTAATTGTTACTTGGCTGTGGGTGCCCTGTCATGATAGGTGTTTATATAAATGGTGTTGTTCTGTGTGGTAGAGGGTCGCTGTCATTGATGCGTTTTGCACCCCGGGCCGCTGTTTTGATATTCCGCTGAAGTATACACTGTGACGTAATATCTCTTCTTTTTTTTCGAGGGAAGTGTGGGTGGGGGGGGGGGGGGGGGGGGGGCTAGGTACCGTAATTTCTAGGTACTCAGAGGGCCTAGGTATAAAAGTCATAGCTCGCCACTGGTGTTACTTCACAGTTTTACGACACATTTTTATTTTTGTTGACTTGCAAAATTATCTTTTAAATTGACAAACATCATATGTGTAATTCGTGGCACAATTCAAACGGGATCGAAAGATAATGATTACATACCCTACCTTTAATTAAGACAAATCTAATGATAATTCTATAAAACAACAAAGCCTAACAATATCGCAAATAATAATAATAATTATATAATAAATAAATTATTTATTTATTGTCATTTATGGACATTTCGCGCATTATGTTGTCAAGCTGTTTGCTTCCTCCCACATTATTTTGAAAACCTCTTAGGGAAGTTGGTTGTAGGTAATGCTGTCTCGCACTACAGTAGTGTATTGCTTTACCTTTTGAATAAGTGAACGGCTTACAAGAAGAAGAAGAAGAAGAAGAAGAACTTTTTTTCATAGCTTCGCCTTTTCCTCTACATTATGGAGGCTCGGGCTCATTTCTACCGTGAGGAAATCAACAGTACGACGTGGGAAGTCCCGGAGAAATTCACACGGCTCAAACAGATAGGAACCGGGGCGTACGGCTCGGTGTGGTGAGTGTCGTCTACCTTAACGCTGTATCAAATGTGTGTCGTAGTTTGAACCTGACTGTGTGTAAACACTGCTTGGTCTGAAAGCCCCGCGTTCATACATGTGAGCTGTACACGCAGCCTGTGGTGGGCCTGGGTTATATCCATAGACTGTATCCTGTAATGTACTGTACTGTACACTAGCATACGGCCAACACGGACACAGCTATACCTCACACTATAACACCTGGTATTTTATACAGCGCATCCTGGCAGCATCATGTGTTAGCGTAAAGAAAACACATTGCATTACCCGTACCTTTTTATTTATATGCAATTTATGCTGCTAGATGTTGCTATTTTAGATTAAATATGGCCACTTTCCACTTTCCTTTCTTCATGCACATCTTTTAAAATGTACAGAAATAGCACAGAGAATCCACATAAACAGATATGTGCCTATAACATGCTTTCTATTTACATGTATATGCATTGCACAGGTTTGAACTGATATAGACACACCCATCACTTAACATTATTGATTTACAGGTACCCTGTTGTTTATCTAGCTGACTGGATACATATAATCAGTGTAATGGTCAATTAACCCTGCAATTTCATACATTTGTGGTATGAAATATTTTTATTTATCAGTCATATTGCTTTAAGAGATCAAAAACAAAAAAGCCTTTCAAGCCATAATGTTAATGATGGACCATTTTAAATCCACGTTAATAAGGATATCTTTAACATGTCAGATGGGGCAAAGTATTAAAAGTTGGTATAATTACAATTTAGATACATACAATGCTGCTGTCAAGTTTCCTATGGAAAATATCCAGATTAAAAAACTTGGAATAATAACCTACACTTTATCCAAGATGTTAGAAATAATTAATGCGTCCAAGTTCCCCCAGCAAAACCCCACCAAAGACATTTTTGCACAGCCACCAATCGATCTTCTCCAGAATTCCATTAATGTTATTGTGAATATTTAATTCCTTTATCAATTGTAGAGTACACTACCTTGTTGCTCTACCACCACTGTGCCCTTATCTTATTACTGTGGCAGACCACACACTTTAGTCATTCAGTCAAATATTATTTACATTATTTATTCTTTCCACTGCACCATCATTTGTTACATTTTACTATCCATATTACAACACATACATTTCTGTAAATCACAGCGCCACAAAGAGGATAATTTGTTCATTTTATTACACAGATGCTTGAAAAGACCGATTGTACAGTACTATTCAGAAAACACTGTGTTATGGCTAGTTTTGGTTTAACGCCACACTCAAATTCAGTTTGATGAAGATGGTAATAGATCATCTTTCTATCTACTGACCAATGGCAAGGTGAACATGTTGAGAGCCAAAGTCACAAGGGTTTGAATCCGCTTTGGTGATTCTGTCAGGGTTGCAGTTGTAGGCTTGTTAACTGTGAGTACCACTGATGTAAGCATTATAGTGTGGGAGTGGTGGTCTGTCAAAGCAAAAATGTCTGACCTTTAAAGGAAGCACCAGCTGATGAACTTGGATCAAACCACCACCATTAGCTGTATTTTTGACAGATAATGGTTGTGGTTTGATCCATAAGAGCTTATCTCTCATTATTCATCTAGTGTGAAATTAGAAACACAGCAAGAAAAGAACATATATTAATGAAGGAAATAACAGTTTCATCACAAATATATGTGTTAGATGAACTGTATTCTTTGTGGATGTTTATCTGGCTTGCTGCTTGTCAAATTGATAATGCAATATCCTACATGTGTGCATCCTCCACCGCACTATGGTGCACAAGAGATGTGTGTCATTTGTGTTGGTGGATGTGGCTCCAAATAGCTTAACAAGCTTGTCCGCCTACGATTTGTTGCCCTGCAGATCACAGCAGACATCACGAGTTGCCAAACATTTACATGTTCATACTCAATAAACCACAGATCCCCCTTCTCTCTGTTAGAGATTGAGTCCCACGTACAGTGCCTCCATCTGAGAACCTGTTTGCATTCGAGAGTGAAACTCTTTCTGCTCTGACTTCAAAAGAGTGAAATCTTAGTGATACAAGAAGAGACACGCAGAGTGCAAGAGAATGACTTGTTTTTCCATCTCCCCTCACAGCTCATCAATAAATGAGAAGAATAAAGAGAAAGTGGCCATCAAGAAGCTCCACAGGCCCTTCCAGTCCGAGATCTTTGCTAAGAGGGCATACCGAGAGCTCAGACTGCTCAAACACATGAAGCATGAAAACGTAGGAATAAATATCGCTTCCATAATAAATTGCTATATAAGATATGATTATATCCTGTTAATGCTTCAGCGTATTGCGTCTGCTCCCATGTGTGTAACAGTCACCTCGCTCTTTCATTCCAACCAGGTGATAGGACTCATCGATGTGTTTTCACCCGCCACAACCCTTGATGAAATGCAGGACTTGTGAGTATTATTCCTAATATTAGCAAAGCCCTCAGGCTGAGACAGTCAACATCTCTTCAGAGAAGAAGTATGTGCATTGAACAGAAAGTGTGACGATGAATGAACAAAGGATCCCTTTAATGTTACAGTGTTTCCCCTACCATTGTCTTGGAGGGGCGCTGCACCCCGCCAACGGAGCCCCGCGCCCCCCCTGAAATTCAAGGTGTTTTTAAAAAAAAAACGTTTTATTTATATATATATATATATATATATATATTGCACCAAATTGCAAATAAGCCATCTACTGTCACTTTTCAAATTGAACATGAGTTTAATGTTTTTGACCATAAGAAACACTGACGCACTAATCAGTAACAATAATCCACAGCTCCTCTCTCTGCTCTAGAGGATGGATTAATATATATCCCAATGCCCCCCCCCCCCCCCGCCCGCTCAGGAAGCACCCCCCCCAAAGCAGTAAACCTAAGGATGTGGACGCCCCTTTTTACATGTTATTGTCAAACCATGTACTGCTATAACAACCTGGCCTGTAAAGTTCTTCCACACCAAAGTCTGATAACCATCTCTCCATACATTCAATATGTTTTTGTACACTTCATGTTAAAAGGACCTTGCCTAAACACTAGGATCTTATGATAATGTTATTCCCTTACTGTGTCCGAGAAATAGAGAAACAATAAGCCTACTTATTGGTTGAATTTTGACTTTAAAGCAAGGGAAACTTTAACCATTTCTCAATTACTAGTAGTTAAGCAAACCACATAAATTAGGGAACATTTTTGAATTGATTACCGTTAGTTAGCAAACGTAGACTTTTGAATGGGCAAATTAGGAGGAAACAGCAAAGATGAAGAGTATAGTGAAAGTTGTATAAACTTTAGTGTTACATACATATACACAAGCACCATAAGCTCCTTATTCAACGTATACAAAGGAATAGATTACAGCATTAACAGGGTGTGGAAAATATCAGCGAACAGCAAAGGAATAATGTTGACTATTAGTTGTGATCTTTACTGAAAAAGGTTTACATAGACCCGTTATATAGAGGTGAACATACTGTACGTTTCTCTCCATCCACTCTCCTGCTTACCCTCCCCCACTTTTTCTCAGCTACCTGGTGATGCCTTACATGTTTACTGACCTGTCCAAGGTGCGGGGTCACCTCACAGAAGACAAAGTCCAGTTTCTCGTCTACCAGATGCTGTGTGGACTTAGGGTGAGCCGGGAAGCCTAACTAGACTTTGCACAGATTAAACACACAATATGTAATTGTTGTACCACTCATTTCAATCAAAACGTAATCTTGAAAATAATTGTTGGAAAGTCTTTAACAGAAGCCGAATTATACAGAGGTCTTCTCATCATTTGGTTAAAATACATAGCTAAAACATTTTAAGATCTAAAAAGTGCATCTCAAAAATGTTGCTTAGAACTGGAAGAAAATCTAATAAGATTTGTTGGCAGACAAATGTAAAAAGAAATGTGGGATAATGTTAGCACATGTAACATAGTTTAAGTTGTTTTCAG
The DNA here is from genome assembly GCA_902827135.1 of Harpagifer antarcticus. Taxonomy (NCBI): domain Eukaryota; kingdom Metazoa; phylum Chordata; class Actinopteri; order Perciformes; family Harpagiferidae; genus Harpagifer; species Harpagifer antarcticus. The sequence continues at coordinate 3,738,556 of CADEHL010001049.1, read as the reverse complement.
ACATTTTGATGAGGATCAGTCACATGTTATAGCTTTAATGCACTCTAATTAAACTATAATAGACAATTGTCAGGTGAACTGGCACACTAATAACTAATAGAATTGCCATACACAATGCATATATTTTTTATGTGACTGCAATAATAATATATGCCCTATCTCTCCCCTTCTGCAGTACATTCACAAAGCTGGAATCATCCACAGGGTACGTACAAGTTAATGTCTGTGTCAACTAAAAAAAAGAAAGCTTCATTATGATAAAAAATACTTTTACAGGGTGTTATTAAGGCTGTGCAATGTGTGCAGTGTGCAATAATCTGTTTTAGATAGCACACATGCTCATTTCCTGTACTGCATAAATACATGGGAATTGTATTTGTCATTGTTATTGCACAGTTTAGAAACCCTACCCCAACAGGTAAGATGAGTTAACTCTCAGATGTTTTACTGCATGTCTGGAGATGTTAGGCCACACCCGTCAGAACCACTGCCAAGTGGGTGTGTGAGGAGAAGAAAGTTAGGTTAAATAAATACACCACTTATCTATCAGAAAGACAATTCATTAAGATAATATAATAAAAGAAAGATTAATGACGGCCTCTTATCTGTTCCACATTAAAATCTTAACAAAAAAACCACAGAACATTATTTTTAATTATTGGTACTGTTCAAGGGCATAAAGTTCTGATTTGGGTGGGATTTCAAAATGCAACATCTACTGTTAAAGGGCCCTGTTATGCTATTGGGGATTTCCCTTTCCTGTAGTATGTTCTATAGGTTTGTGTGCATGTAAATGGTCTGCAATGGCCAAATTCCTAAAGTTCCCTCCAGAGGGAGTTTCTCTCCCACACACTCTGCCCCCCCCCCCCCTGCCTGAAGTGTCTCCATTGTAGACCTTTGTTTACTTTCGCCACGTTGTGACCTCACTGTGTAACACTCACGCTCCAATTGGCTAGCACTCCATCACAATGTATGTGATAGGCTAAGGTTCAGTACATCTCTAAGTGGTTGACCAATCACAACAGAGCCGGCCAGCTAACCAATCAGAGCAGACTGGGCTCTGGTTTCAGACAGAGGGTGAAAAGAGGTGCTGCAGCACAGGCAGTATGAGGAAAATAAAGAGCTTTTTGAACATTAAAGCACGGAGACATGTCCCAGTAGAGGCACAAACCAAATATGAACCTGGAAACGAGCATAATAGGGCTCCTTTAAATATATTTGTTAGTTTTCCTTGCAGGAAGGTAATAATTATACAAACACAAAAAAGATTTGTCTGAAGGAATTTTTTATATGTGGTGGTTGATCTCTTGATCAGCTAACTGTGTTTTTGTGAATGTGTGTTGTTTAATCTCCTGCTATTACTCTTGTAACTCCTATTGCAGTAAAGGTGTTATCAACACTCACTAACAGCGCCGCTCTTATCACACCTTCTGTCCCAGTATTTTAAGAGTGACTCTGCAGAAATGCTGCAGTGAGTTTCATGGTCAGCTTATAGTTGAGTCACAACAAAGAATCCCTGTTTTAAATCCCGCAGTATACAGACATAAGGCTGAGCCACGGGAACTACAAGCACTAAGGCTCTTCTCAGTCCCTGCAGTGATACTACACAGTACAAGCAATATAAATTTCTGTTAATCTCTATGTGCAATACACAACCCTCACTCAGCAGCTCATTTTCTTTTACAGGATCTTAAGCCTGGAAACTTGGCTGTGAACCAAGACTGTGAACTGAAGGTTTGTACTTCTAAGGATTACATCAGAAAACATGACAAAGCTGAAATAATGCTGCTGCAGCAAGAAAATAATTGGATTCAGCAGGTTTCAAAGAAAGTAACAAAGTACAAGATAAACTTGAAAATCAGCAATATACGAGAAACAGGACATGGAATAAGTAACAATTGTTGCCAAAAATGTCTCTAGTGATGCAAAATGGTTAAATGTTTTAAAATGAAAATGTTTATGTATGAAAACATCTTATGATGGGAAAAATGTGAACCATTATGATGGATTCTCTATGCATTTGAGGAAGTGTCCACTGATATGCATGCACAAATGAAACACCTTTTCAAACAATTCATTTGACAGACATATTTTGTGAATATACTGTGTTCATGTTCCAGAGTGTGATCTGTGTTTTTGCTCACCGTGCAGATCCTGGACTTCGGGCTGGCTCGCAGTACTGACGCTGAGATGACAGGCTACGTGGTGACCCGTTGGTACCGGGCGCCTGAGGTCATTCTGAACTGGATGCACTACACCCAGACAGGCAAGACAATCGTAGCTGTTACTCATTCTCACCTCCGTCCCTGCTGTCGGCTCAGTATGGAGTTGGCCTGTTCGGTGCCGTAACTGTTTTCTGTTGTCGTGTGAAAACATGCCAACTCTAGTTACAGGGCTTTCTTTCTTTGAGGCTGGCTTGTATACGCTGTGGGTCAGCAACTTCTATAATCCTGTCGTTGAAGCTGCATCGGTGTCATTTTGACTATCAATCTTTTTCTACCCTTAATCTGTTAGCAGTTGACAGAGATGGATCTGACAGCAGTCTGATAGCGCTGAGACTCCATGACAGAGCTGTCAGCTCCATGAAACTGACTTTCTCAGGATTTATGTGTCTTTATGAGATAGTAGGATTTCATTTTGTAAACAGCTCCCGCAGAATGGAAAGTAGCACAGAAAGCAACTCTGGCAAGTTGACACCCTTACGGTGCGTCCACCCAGCAGCTTTAGACGAATCTTCCACCGCTTCCAATGCAATTTCCTCATATTCCAAACGAGAAATTACGGTAGCAAATCACCCGGTTCTTTACGACCAGACTATTTACCGGGATACAAACCGGAGGAACCAGGCATGGAGGGAGGTGGCAGAGACAGTGGGTGAAACTGGTAGGTTTTCGCCTGTTTTGGGATTTTATATATATATATATATTGCTCGCATGAAATCCCCGGGGTTTTTTGCTTTGTATGTCGGGGGCGGGAGATTCATGTGATTGGTTGTTGGTCGCGTTGCTCGCAAAAAATCCCCAAGCTTTCAGACACGCCCAGCTCCAAGATTTTCAAGATTTTTGAAAAGCTGCTGTGTGGACGTACCGTTAGTAGGATTAACACAATATATTCTGCACCATGGTGAATAGGAACTTGCTCTGATGTATAAATGCCATCTTCCTCATTTGTATTGCACTGAGCATAAAGGTAGAGTTAAATAAAAAAAAGTATTTGACCTGTAGTGCTATTGTTCTATATTGAATGCTAGGTGTGAGTTGCAGAGTAATCTATCTGCCTGGTCTTAAATGTAAAAGAACTATAATGCATTGGATTGAGATTTAAAAACTCAACAGCAGTGTTTCTTTTCAGAAATCCGGTCCCAGTTACTCAAAATAATCCAAAGGCCTTGTTGTGAGCAGTTTCATGTAGGAACTATTTACTTTCTACCACACTACAATCGTCTGTCGTATCAGAAGGAAGTGTGCATGGATATATTGGAGAAAAGGCAGCCATCTCTACGGCACATATCTCCAACACACTGCAACTCACACCTAAACAATTTACATTTGTGTTAATGAGTATTCTGCCCGGGTGCTTACTCACATTTTTCTTTTTTTTCATTCTAGTGGACATCTGGTCTGTGGGCTGCATCATGGCAGAAATGATCAATGGAAAAACCCTTTTCAAAGGGAGAGACTGTATCCTTTCATCAGCCCTGTCCATGTACTGGACTTAGAGCCTTTTAATAATGTAATGTAATGTGAATGTGCTGAATGATTCCCGAACGACAGGTCATCAAGTTTTAATTTCACTTCATTTAATCATTGTAATATTAAAGGTGATGAAGCCACTTTATTAAACATTGACAGTTTTATTTGATGATGGGAACTATAAATAAGGTGCAGAAGGGAACGCAAATCACAGTATATTCCATTCAGCAAAACCCCTTCCCTCAGGCAGCATCCAAGGCAGCTGCTACTGCACTGTATAACATACCTTTTCTGCATATTTTATATTATCTTCTGATGTTCTTTTTTGCACTTTACTGATGTATAGCGTCTTAAAGCTGTCACTTGTGGCTTTCAATTTCTGTTATTATTCTGTTTTATAGACCTCCGTGAAAATCCTACTTTCTACTGCTACTGAATGGATGTTATTGATTACCTGGTTAAAAGAATCCTTGATTTTAACCCTTTATTACAGACATGGACCAGCTGACTCAGATCATGAAAGTAACTGGAGTTCCTGGATCAGAGTTCGTACAGAAACTGGACAGTCCAGAGGTAGGTCAAACTACCTTATGTGTATGTCAACAAATGTATATTTACGTCTTGAATCTACAGTTAGCTGGTTGCGCGACAACTTACTGATATTTGGCCTTTTTCTTTTTGCTTTACCTGTGGTGGGACTACAAGTATGAGGTTTGTCCTGAGGGTTGCAGCAAGGGGTTATGGAACATAAAGTAAAGACATGGAATTGAATCATCAACAAATTTATTGAATCCATGGGACACCTCAAGTAACTGCTTAAACATATGTCTCAGTCAATCTGAAGCAATCTTCATCTATTCAGGAATTTGTAAAATAAATTTAAATATATATAAAAACATGGAATCATTATGTAAATATGCATAATCATGCACTAATCTAAACATGTGTGGCTTACCTAGACATAAGAAGACAGAACCATACTAAAGAATACAGTTCAACGTCACCAAAGTTAATTAAATTATGGAATGAGTCATTGTATTTTACAGTATCAACGATATTGCCTGCACACTGCAGCAGTAGATTACTCATAAGCTGATAGCTGTTTGAAAAATATAAAACAGTTTATTGATTCCCTCAGACACAGTTTCTGATCAGTTCAAATGCATGTAATTGGAATAATTCTAGTCCATAACCAAAATAAAATACGATGTCTGCAAAATGAAAACAATAAAGCCTGAAGCTGGTACTTTTATTTGCATTATAATGAGGTAAAAATGAGTCATTAATCAATTAATCATCTTTTATTTTTTAAAACAGGCCAAAACCTATATTAAGGCCCTTCCTCGCTATCCCAGAAAAGACTTCTCAACGTTGTTCCCCAGAGCCAGTGCAAAGGGTAAGTTCAGACACAGCCTTTGCTCCACAAACAGTATTTTCACCCTTTTAACACACTGCCACTTAAACAATTATTTAGCTAAATGTTAATGTTGGCATTATCGATTACATAGTTGTTGAATATCATTTAAATGAATACCAACATTTTTGCTAGGGTTATGTTTCTGTTTGCTTCTGTGGTAATCCACAGAGATCAAACATCTCAGGTTGGTCAAGAAAAGGACACATTCTCTTAGTTGATAATCTTGGCATTAGCAGAATCTCTTCTTTTTGGAAACAGCTTAAACTGTAACAATATGTAGACACTGAGCTAAAGCACTTTGAACTTGTATTTATAATATAATATTCTCTGTAGTATTGTCAGTAAAAAACACTCCGTTACATTGTTCTGCATTTATGTTTGATGAAGTTGTGGCAACATGTTGTGCCCTCTACTGTGGGCAGGGATCGACCTGCTGGAGAAGATGCTGGTTCTGGACGGGGACGAGAGACCTACAGCAGAGCTAGCTCTGGAGCACCCATATTTCGACGGCCTAAGAGACCCAGACGACTTACCTTTACCCAAGCCATACGATGACAGCCATGACAATGCCACATTGACCCTGGATGAGTGGAAACGTAAGCAAAAAAGAGTATTAAAAGATGCTATCATAATATAATCAATGTGCAGATTTGTTTAGTGTTAATGTACATTACTAATCAGTTATGGCCTCATTATAAAATATTAAAAGAAGTAACTAACTGTAAATGTTAGCCATATTAAATCATCTACTCCAACTATAACTACACCTACCTCCTGATGCAGGGCTTCTGTTAATAGGATAGTTTGGATTGTTTGTTGGTTTGTATACTTATAATAAAACAGTAGATGGCGGTAGGCCCCTAGTTTGTAAAACAAGAGTATCAGTTTATGAACTCTAAATTTAGAATATTTTCACCGCTTTATTTTGCCATCAGACAGCCCTTTAAGACGGTAAACTGAATCCGTATGCTCTTCTAAGCCAACAGACTCCATGTACAAAAAAAGTCATTTTACCTTTCAGAACATAGGAGTTGCTGTTGTATTACTGGCTCGAATCAATTCCTTTGTTGGTGTTATTGTGTGACTTTGATGAATGAGAATCAACACTTTAAAACATCACATTTGCGCAATCACAGAAACAAACCAACCAGTAAGCAACGGACCAGCAACTTCTGATTAAAGCAGGGTACAATTACTGTCAACACGTACAAATAAAGCCGTGAAAATATTCAACATTTTGATAGAATTATGGGAATAAAATATGTCTTGCTGCTGCCCAATTCACAGCAGTAAATAGTTTCCGCTTCTCCAAACTGGGGATGTGCCGACCGCCATTATTACAAACTATGGATAAATACCTTATACAACCATACTTCAAACTTAATCAAATTCAAAAAAGCCCTCAAAACGCACCTTTTTACTAAGGCTTTCCCCACTGTATAGATAGTTTAATAGGTTTATTTTTCCGCTACATCACCCCCCCCCCACCCCCCTTAACCTGTCTGCCTCTTTTCCCCTACTCCCCCCCCCCCCCCCCCCCCCCCCCCCCCCTACCCAAATTGTAAAGCGACCTTGGGTTTCCTGAAAGGCGCTATAAAAATATTATTTATTATTATTATTATTATTAATCAAATCTTTCCCTGTATCACTTGCTATGTATAATTGTTGTTAAGAATGAATATGCCTTATAATGGATTTCTGTTGAAATGGGGACATGCTGGACATAACAAAAATAAATGTTTTCCCTCTGCGCCCACAGGGTTGTGCTTCAAAGAGGTGAAAAGCTTTGTGCCGTTCCCACGACGGGACTCCAAGAGAAAAAATACCCTGACTATGACTCCGTGACCCAATGAATGTCTTGTAACTACTGATGTCCCAACCTAGAACACATACAGCCAATGGTGCCCTTGTATATTGCAGCCATGAATTCACTTTTACCCTGGATATGTTTAGATTTTGAATCAGTGTTCAGAGGAGGGATTTTATTAAAACTCATAACTTTTTATTTTTGTGCAATTGTTTCCCAAGTGTGGATTTCCCTTCATGTTACACAATCCCAATCAGTGAGTTGCCTTGCAAATGTATTGTGACCAAATATCACAGGGTTTACTGTAAGATTTACTGTAATGTTGTTTTCCAATAAAACAAGATATGTTCTCATTTTTGTTCTTGAGGTGAAAACAGCTTTGTTATACGTTCTACTTCTATATTAAATAATCATCGAGGGACAAGTCTGGGTTTCGCCAATAAATGCCCTGAAAACTGAAACTCCTAACGAGCTAAGACCCCAAAATATTAGCAGTTAGCCTACTGTGTGAAATGTACTCAATGTTACCTGGAATTGGTATCCAATAAGGTGCATGATATTGAGAACAACAAGTAGTGTGTATTCATGTCTCTGCTAAATATGCTCTATTATAACTTCTTTAATTGTACATCAAACCATAAGATTTTAAATATGTAATGACTTGGCTGGTACATTAAAAAGGCTGCTTCATGATTTATAATATTCTTTAGGCTAAGGGGTACACATTTAGAATACTCTTTAGGGTAAGGGTTGCACATTTAGAATACAGAAAGATGTGCTAACACCAATACCTGGTCTGTCATGGCACTGTTGAGTATCTTGCGCGCGAAAATCATGGCCTGGTCATGTCAAAGGGGCGGGCTAAACTTTTAGCAAACTGCTGTTATGAAGTTAACATTAATGCGGAAGTAGGCTGTTTCGCCGTGACAATAAAAATATATCATGAGAACTCATTTTGCGCATTTCTTTCATTAAGACCCTTTAAAGTTCTACTTTATTTGAAAGTTATTTACATTGGACATTTCAAAAGAAAACTTAATACAATCAAAACGTAATATGAGTGCATTATACGAGTGATTTAAAGTAAATTACAACAACCACATGTATAATAAAAACAATGGGGGAAGTATCTCTGCATTACGCAGACCCGGAGTGCCTATACCTACTACCATACTGCTCTTCCAACTTCTGCTACATTTCAATAAATGTTTTGACAACAACATTCATTTATTTTTACTCTATTCCAATAATATACTGGGGTACGGATATGCTGGCAGGAGGGGAAAAATAAGTGTAATTAAATCTCGTCTTATTTTGAGTTGTTCTAATCGTGAAACATTCAAACACTTAATGTGCCAATAAGGACTTTATTTTGAAACATTTACCCGGAAGTCCTATGATTTTATTCTTGCTAATGTCGGTGTACATACTCAGGATCCCAAATAGCTAGCCAGCTAGCCGAAGGGGGCTACAATCTCTCCTCTCACAAAATTAAGTCGACAAAACGCTGTTATTCATGTTATTAATGCAAATGTGCCGCTCGTGTTCTCAGTAAGCCTTTGGGATTGACTCCCAAACGCCGTCTTGTGAAGACACGGAGGCGGTATAAAATAGCTATATTCACCGGCGCTGCCAGTAAACTGTAGCTGGCTAACGGTAGCTAGTAGCTTCGAGAGTACAGCAAGTAAGGCGGCTGGCTGGTCAACCATTACTGTAGAAGCGGCTTCAGACCGCCGGCTGTCGAGCTACCAGTGTCACTCAGTTGCCATAATAGGTAAGATGGTTTAAGTTTGCTACGCACTGTTTATTTATTAAAGAGTGGCTTAAAACGGTTAATCCACTTTTAACCTAGCAACGGTTTAAGTTGTTATGCGCCTTGACTATGGCAAAAATATAACGAGGCAGATAATGTTAGTTATGCCAATCTTTTAAAGTTAGCAGGTTAGCTAGCTGATATCTTTGACTACTTCTCTCGGCACTTTTTTTTTTACCAGAGTAACGTACGGAAATACTGTCACAATGATGTTCCTTTTTCATCCCGACTTGACAATACAAAGCACTGCATCGGCATTCCAAATATGTCGTTTAAATGAATCTAAAGAAGAGCTTTTTATACTGTTTTTAAACTGTAAATATGGCTGACATTTTACGCTCGAAATAAGGACACTGATCTGTTGAGACCGCAGTATTCTTAAAGCTGATTGGCTCAGACGAGGATCAGTCAATTCTTCCTCAAAGCTGATTGGATGCGCGTATTGCGTTGTGCCTAGCCCTGATATTAGTTGCCAACAGTTTATGAGATAAAGTCAAGAATGATCTACATATCATATTTTTATTTGCCATGTGTTTACTGTCAGTGAAACGTTTGGCAGTGTTAAGCTGTCAATGCATCGATCTATTAATGTAGCCTCTTGGATTGAGTGAGTAAAGAGTTGTGCGAGTTGAGGTGTGTGAAGGAATGTTTACACCAGCCCTGCCTAATAACACTGTGCAGCAACATGCAAGCTATGACAGGGATGTTTTGAATGACTTAATATGTCAAGAAGGCATGAAAGCTGTTAATATTTCAGTTTCATACCGTCGTTGTGGCAATGGCATTAGATATTGTTTATTTCTGTAAATATATTAGGAACACAAGGGGGATTAAAGCTGTTCAATAAGTCTAACTAGATAAGAATACAAGTTTGCTTCACAATTATTATGACATAATAATCTACAATTCATCATGAAATGCTTAATGTTGTTCAGAATATGTTATGTCTATTATTATTATTATTATTATTATTAACAGACTGACAATAATGTTTTCTCTTATTATTTCTGCTTTTAAACCTACAGGAGGTAAATTGTGATTGGTGGCCTATGAGGAAGCCACGTCGTAAAGGCCAGGTGGCCGCAGGAAGTGGGGCTGATGTCAGGAAGTCCAATGGGATGGTTGGCGGGCGTGGGGGTGCCCGCCAGCGATCTCCATCCCCTTACAGCCTCAAGGCATCTCCGAGCAGAGAAACCCTTTCTTACACCCAGGCCCAAAAGGTAGTAGAGGTGGAACTAGATGGTAGGCTTCACCGCATTTCTATTCTGGAGCCTCTCGAGGTCATTACCGATGATGAGATGATGGCTCAGGACATAAGTGAGTGTAACAGCAACAAGGAGAACAGTGAGCAGTCATCATCTCCCACCAGCAGTGTCCGCAAACCCCCCACACCCCGAGGACGCAGGAAGACTCCAATGTCCTGTCAAATCGCCTTCCAAAAACCACTGTACCAATTCTCATCCCCAAACACCGGAAAAGTTAAATGCATCACACCATCAGCACATGACTCTCCCTGAACCTAAGTTTCATGTGCTAGAAACCTTCAAACCGGTCGAGGCTCCTCCTCTACCTGCGGCATATTACCGCTACATTGAGCGCTCAGCTGAGGATCAGGAAGCTGAGGCACAATATGACATGGACGACGAGGACACCGCCTGGCTGGAGATGGTCAATGCCGGCCGGACGTCGGCGGGATACTCAGCTGTCAAACCGGACACTTTTGAGCTGCTTGTTGACCGACTAGAGGAGGAGGCGTACCGGGAAGCCCGCAGCCGGGCGCCCTCCCAGAGTGCTATTGACGACGATGCCTTCTGCTGCGTGTGCCTGGATGATGAGTGCCTCAACAGCAATGTTATCCTTTTCTGTGACTCCTGCAACCTGGCTGTGCACCAGGAGTGTTACGGTGTTCCCTACATCCCTGAGGGCCAGTGGCTCTGCCGCTGCTGCCTCCAGTCCCCTCAGAAACCTGTTGACTGTGTTCTATGTCCGAACCGTGGTGGTGCATTCAAGCAAACAAGTGACGGACGCTGGGCTCATGTGGTCTGTGCCATCTGGATCCCTGAAGTGTGCTTTGCCAACACAGTTTTTCTAGAACCAATAGAAGGGGTTAGTAACATCCCCCCTGCACGCTGGAAACTGACATGCTACCTGTGCAAACAGAAGGGCCGCGGTGCATCAATTCAGTGCCACAAGGCCAACTGTTACACTGCGTTTCACGTCACATGTGCTCAGCGCGCTGGCCTGTTTATGAAGATCGATCCTGTGCGAGAGACAAACGTTCACGGGACAACGTTTTCTGTTAAGAAGACTGCGTTCTGTGTGGCCCATTCACCTCCTGGACAAGAGGCCGTCTCAGATGAGGAGAGTGAAGGAAGAGTGGTGGGCAGCAGGGGGAGGGCCAGTAGAGGACGGAGTGCCTACACAGATGGCCCTGTTACACCAAAAAAAGGCAGGAAGTCGGAAGATGGTGCCAAGAATGACAAAAAGAAAGGGAAGAAGGGCGCAGAGGCAATAGCGCAACAAAGTTCATCACCACAAGCCACAGTGCCTCAGATACCCACAAGCAGGTTGGATTTCTTTTTTAATACAACAACATGTTGTCTGTTGTTCAACTAAAATGAAATGTTTTTTTGTTCTGCTTGCTAATTTAAATACACAAATACAAATGTTTCTTTGGAGATGCATAATCTGTCGTCTGTCTTGTTGAAAGTAAGACCCCTTGCATCCATCTCTTTTGTACAGGCTGAATATCATCTGTAAAGGAATTCTCTTTCAAAGGAAAAACCAGTTCACCCATAGGCTGCATAACTACTGGCTGCTGAAACGTCAGTCCAGGAACGGTGTGCCGCTGATTCGGTGTATGCACTCTAATGTCCAATCCCAAAGGATTACTGAACAGGTCAGGGTCGCACACTGTTCTACACTCTGTGACATTTTCTGTACTTTACTGATAACAACCATAATTGGTGATTTGTGTTGCTTCACATTTGTATAACCCAACTATTTCCAAAATGCATTGAATGCCCTTAGTTACATCTCTGATACAGTCACTATACAACAGAGCTGAAAATAATAAATGTTATTTGTGTACTTGGTAGCCCGAGGTGGATGAGAAGGTTTCTGCTGCCAGAGAAGCACTGAGGTACTGGCAGAAGCTGCGGCATGATCTTGAAAAAGCCAGGCTGTTGGTGGAGCTCATCCGAAAGAGGGAGAAACTCAAACGGGAACAGGTGACATATGAATATCAAACACTCACAGGAAACTAATGGCGCGTTTCCACTGCAGGCCTCACTCGGTTTGGTTAGGCCTTATTAGGCCCGGCTCACTTTAATGCTACGCTTCCATTACAGTTTAGGAACTGGGGTAGTTACTATAGTAACGCAGTGTAGGCGGAGCCGTGACGTCAATCTTCAATGAGCGCCCCAGAAAAACAACACAGCCGTTAGCTCTTAGCACTCAGAGCTCACAGCTCTTCATATCTGTTCAGAAACTAGACAAAAGTTAAATAAGTACAAACCACAGACTGCCTGTGTCATGGCGAATACAGTCGCTGCTTTATTTATGTCTGTATAGGCCGTTGTTGTGAGTGTGGACGGTCGGAGCATATATAACGTTAGCTTAGCCAAGCTACATTTAGAAAACACGCATTTTAAAAGGTTTTTCGCCTGCCGTCTGTCTGCAGACTTGTCAAAGCATTAATTCATGGTTTTTACTAACCGGTATCAGTATGTTGTTACTTCGGCATCATTTTGAAACGTGTATTACAATTAAATCACGGTCAAATATGTTCATCTTGTTGTAGTTGTAGCCCCCTTGCCAGCGATTCTCTCTCGCTAGTTTAGCATACTAAGCCCGACTCAGCCTGGTTGTTCCTGGACCTAGAACCATGATTTTATGGGGCCAGAAAAACTGAATTAGGACCCGCTAGCCGGTACTAGGCCAAGTGGAAACGCAACCAAAAACGGGCCCCGCACGGCTCGGCACGCTTAAAGCGAGCTACCCGCTGCAGTGGAAACGCGCCATAACTGTATTTCATTGTTATCTTTGTTAACGTTACCTTTTTACAAGCATCAGGAAACAAATGTATTTTTTATTTTATAAGCAGTCAATTATACAGATGATGTAGTGGACCTCCAGTGGTCTTTGGATGTTGAAATATGACCAGATGTAAACACAACTTGATATTCTGGTCTGCTTTGGACATCTTTGTAGAAATTGATAATGTACTGTCTCTTACAAAAAACAATTAACTAGTTTCCCTCACAAGTATCGCCCCACACTGCGTCCCTTCCCTTTAGCATTTAGGCAGTCTATATAAAACTTGTTTCAACTTTCACATATGGTGACGTCGAATGCTTATCCCCTCGCAACTGCAGGTCAAAGTTCACCAAGAAGCTCTTCAGATGCAGTTGACCCCAATGTTGATGCTGCTCCGCTCCACTCTGGACCAACTACAGGAGAAGGACACAGCCGAGATCTTTGCAGAGCCAGTGAACATCAAAGAGGTCAGACATTACACTGCTTCAACACCAATTGCCAAAGTACACATGTATGCAAACGGGATGTATAGAGTTGTGACGTGGAATGACATTTTTTATTTAATTGACATGCTCCGTCTTACTTATCAGAGAAACTTTTCAATATCCTAGATCAGAGGTGCAAGCAATGCTGGTAGATCGCGAGTCATTCATAAAAAAAAAAATCCAGCTCCGTTAAAATAGACAAAACAGGTTTTGATCCCTCCTCCCTTGGCCTCCCTGCCACTTAATTCAGGAGTTTACTTGATTGACAGAAAAAGCGACCTATCGCTTTCCAGTCTGTTAACCCAGAATGCAAAGCGATAAAAAATCAGTCAAGTGCCGGGAAAACTCAAATTAAGTTTAAGAGACAAACAACAAAATGAGTGCAGGACCGAGCAAGAAGCTAAAGACAAACCACTTCCACACAGAATGGGAGGAAGAATATTTGTTTGTGATGTCACATTCAAAGGTCATTTGCCTTATTTGTAAAGCAAGCCTCGCTCTGCCAAAGAAAGGTAACGTGGAGAGGCATTATCAGAGTGTTCACAAGGCATATGACAGCGACTTCCCTCCGAGTAGCTAGCGAGTTGAGAAAGAGAAAGGTCATGTATTATTGCTACACAAACATTATCTTGCAGTCTTAGAGTCGCCAACTCGTTTCTAACATGCAAAAAGACAAAAAAAAATGCGTCTATGGTCGGTGTATTTTTGATCTTTCCAATCGAGACGAGATCTCTCTCTCCCCCGTCTGTGTGCGAGGGGGCGGGGCAGTTTACACACACGCGGCTGCTACAAGCAGCAACACACGGAGGAGATGGCGGAGAGAAGCGCTCCGAGGTGTGGTTAAATGTTACCCGTCTTGAGGTGGACAATGCTCGTTGCCAATAGTGTTTAGTATGTAAGGGCGGTAACACGAGCAATTTGTCTAAACATTTAGCAAAAGTGCACCACATTCAGACGGAGGAATGCACCGGGTTCGACTGTCTTTCTAGCAGCTCTGGAGCCCCATCCACGAGTAACTTTTCCACGTCAGGTGTTATGTATGCAAGCAGCAACACACGGAGTTAACTCAATGATACAAACATGGGTTAATGATTAGAGGTAACTGAGTTACTCTTTATTTTGTTAAAGTTTCAGCTATTCTGTTTACAGTTCTGTCATCAGATTATTTAATACGATTTGTTAAAACATTGTTGTTTCTTTTGATGTGAAATATTATTTATTTCACTTAAATAAAAAGCAATGTTAATTTAGTAAACAATTTAAGTTAATTTAATAATATATGTATTTTTGAATCAAGTATTTATCTTTATTGTCTTCATTGTTAGTTTCCACATGCCTAAAACAACCTCAAGCAAATTAGAAAGAAACGCATCATCATAGTTGCCGTATTCACCCAGATTTAACCCAGATATTTAAAGTGAACAGATTTAAGCCACACATTGTAAATCAGTCAATCCTCTTAGCCAGAACCAGATATTTTATAATATAGTTCTTTATCTTTTATATTGACAATTTTACTGGGTGAGTTTCTTGCCCATCAAAGCTGCCAAAGCACTGCACCTGTAAGTTATGTGACATTTGTAGGGGTGGGGGTGAATGGGACTTTCACTTCCTGGATCAAGGATGCCCGATGTAGCACCTCATCCATCGATAGCCTTTTCCGCCTGTCCTATTATTTACACTTGAACTCATTTGTATTTGTTCCTACCAATACGTATCCATTCCTCTCAGTAACTGGAGTTATGTCTCCCCTCAGGTCCCAGACTACCCAGAGTTCATCAGCCAGCCCATGGACTTTTCCACCATGCGCTCTAAGCTTGAGAGTCACGCCTACCACTCAGTGTCTGAGCTGGAGACCGACTTCAACTTGATGGTGTCCAACTGCCTCCTCTACAACGGGAAGGACACCGTTTTCCATCGGGTAGGGCTACGTCTCAGAGACTTAGGGGGAGCCGTACTGCGCCACGCCCAGCGCCAAGCCACCAATACCGGCCTGGACCTGAGCACCGGCATGCACCTCATAGAGTTGCCGCAGAAACGAGACTTTTACAGCTGCACCTGGGAGGATGGTGAGTCACAGTGCTGGAAATACACATGAGATGTTAACACCATTTGTTCTTTAGATAGGGGTCTGTATATACTGTATTCCTCTCATATGATATGATACATACATGGATGTAAGGTCTAGTCCAGTGCATTTAAGAAAAATATTTATTTTCAACAATAATGCAACAAAACACAAAGTTGATTTAATGGGATCAGAATTCAATTCAGCTTGGATTCAGTTTCAGATATGGTATACAATTTAAACTTTTTTTTGGACAAGATTGCAGGAGGTTGTATATTTAACTGGGTCTTCTTTTTCTAAAAACTGTTTCCACATATAATCTGTTTGGGATCTGTGGTCTTGTATCAATCTTCTTCAATTTACTGATGTGTAATTATTAAACATGTATAATCATAATATACATTTTGTACTGGCAGGTTTAAATGTGCCAATCAAGAATTCACAATATACTGTGTCTTTAGACAGTTTACCTAGCTTTGGCAAACTGAAAAGTGATGTAGAAGTACCTTTTTATTGCAGTCTTGAGTAGTGAGTTGGTTCATCAGAGATAATAGATTTCTTGTTTTCAAATGATTTGCTCTTTAGCACACTACCAGTGTTAAACTCATGTTTGTGTGCAGTTGACAGTGTGTTGGACCCAGACAACCGGCTTCACATGACCGTGGAGGAGCAGCTGAAGGAGCTGCTAGAAAAGATGGACTTTGTCTCCTCCATGCGATGCAGCGGTGCCCGAACCCGACGCATCCGCCTGCTCCGTCGGGAGATCAACAACATCCGCCACAGGCAGGGCCAACCCTCCCGCCACAGCCTCCTCAACGGTCATCTGAAGGAAGAGGATGAGGACGAGGATGAGGAGGAAGATGACGACAAAGATGCCAAGGCAGACAACAGCCTTTCGTCTTCGGACAAAGGTGGGTGATGAAAAGCACATCAACAGTATGAACATTGCCAATGCATGAACATTTCTAAAGCCTCTTTTTTTTCTTTTTTTCTTTTTTTTTTATGAGACCAGTTGTAAACATGAGCTAACAGAACATTGTCCTCAGGTAATTGAGCCAGGGTCCCCCCCACGCACCAACCCCAACCACCCCACTGTCTCCAGTCTAGTAAGTAGGGGCCCACAGAGTCTCGTTAGCCATGGCTGCCTCACAACTCCTCTCTCCCAGTGCACTCTATGTCTGCACCTTCTATACTTCACTCTCATGGACTCACCACTCTCCATTGGCCACGTACAGTCATGTCATGTCATCCCACTTTTGACTCCAGACTGCTCCAGTCAAACAGTCTCTTGCTGCCGTAGAGGAGGTGGGCAGAACACCTGTGATTTGTGTCAGTCATTAAATACTGCCATGTTACCATGTTGCTGGTGTACAGTTGTGAGAGCAAAGTTAATATTCACTCGTCTTGATAAGCTCGTCCATATCTACAGAACGCCCCAACTCCCTTTGGGCTCTGGTTAGACTGTTAGAATGAAAGTGTAACCCATTATGAAGTGACACCATGTGCAAACTACACCACCACATCACACTACATACTAAATGGACATTCATTTGAAATTAACGCCGAGTGAAATTTGAGTTGATTTTTTTTTATTCCTTATCTTCTAGAAGACGTCAAATCCACTTCTCCCCCAAAACTGGAGCCAACAGGGCCGGCTCCGCCTCCACGCTGCGGAGACGCACATCTGGGGCCTCCCACCCTGCGGCCAATCACAGGGGAGCACCAGCCCTCTAACTGGGCCTGCAAACGCCTCAAGATGGAATGTGAGTCCTCAGACGGCACCACAGAGAACTTGAATTGCACGAAAGCACAGGAGCGGCAGGCGTCGCCCCCATCCATTTTGCACAGCGAAGGACAGGTGGTGGTCAATGGCCTGCCTGAGCTCAGCTCCCCCCCGCGGCCCACCACTGGGGGAGTCGGCCGACGAACCTCTGTATTGTTCAAGAAGGCAAAAAATGGAGCGAAGCTGTTCAGAGAGAGAGACAATCCTCTGCTGAATGGGAAGGGGCCGCAGGACGCCCCTACAGCTCCCAACTCCACAGCCAGTACCCCAGCCTCCACACCTTTGTCCACTCCATCCAAGACCCCACAGAAAAGCCCCGGACCCCCCACCCTCAATGAACAACGGACCCCCAGTCGAAACATGGGCTCAGATAGTGAGCTAGAGAAGACGCCAAACCATACACTGGAACGGGGTGAGAGGCTTTACTTTGTTACATTGGTTTAACATTGGTTTAATATTTTATTACTTATAAACACCTCTCTTAGCTCAGGATGTGTCCCAGCTGCCTTCAAACATGCCGTGGTTAAGCCACTACTTAAAAAGAAAAATCTTGACCCCTCCATTCTCGCAAATTTTAGGCCCATTTCCCAGCTACCTTTTTTATCTAAAGCCCTGGAGCGAGTAGTCTACGTCCAGCTGCAGTCGTTTTTAACCACGCATGGCATCCATGAAAAGTTTCAGTCTTGCTTTAAGCCCATGCACAGCACTGAAACAGCCCTTTTAAGAGTTTTTAATGATCTGCTCCTAGCCGCCGACTCAGGTAGCCCAGCTGTCCTGGTGCTGTTAGACCTGACAGCTGCCTTCGACACTGTGGACCATACCATCCTGTTGTCACGGCTTGAACAGTCCGCAGGCATCACAGGCTCTGCCCTTGCATGGTTCAGGTCTTACCTGACAGACCGTAGCTTTTTAGTGCAGCTAGGTGCCTTCTCCTCTGCCAAAGCCCCTCTTACCTGTGGGGTCCCCCAAGGCTCAATTCTGGGCCCCATCCTCTTTTTACTGTACATACTGCCCCTAGGTTCAATTCTTACGAAACACAATATTCCCTTTCACTGCTACGCGGACAATGTACAGATCTATCTGCCTCTCAAAGCAAATGTCAACTCACTACAGCAGTTAAAGGACTGCTTAACAGAGATAAAATACTGGCTGTGCAAACATTTCCTCAACCTCAATGAGAGTAAGACCGAGGTAATCTTTTTTGGACCCCAACCTCCAGCCTCTCCGGTTGATATTCTGGGCTCCCTAAGTAAAAACATCCTCCCCTCTGTCATGAACCTTGGAGTGACCTTCAATAGCACTTTTAAATTCAACAAGCAGGTCAGCACCGTAGTAAAATCCTACTTTTTTTAAATAAGACTATTGGCCAAAACCAAGTCGTAGTTATCTTTTAAAGACCTGGAAAGGGTTATTAACGCCTTTGTGACCTCAAGACTGGACTATTGTAACGCTCTGTATGTGGGTATGGACCAGGCATCAATTAAACGCCTGCAGCTAGTCCAAAACGCAGCTGCACGTCTCCTGACTGGCCACAAAAAGCGTGACCACATCACCTCAATTCTGGCTACACTACACTGGCTTCCAGTCCGGTTCAGAATTGATTTTAAAATCCTTTTATTTGTTTTTAAAGCCCTAAATGGGCTGGCTCCGGCCTATATAGCTGAACTCCTCCAGCGCTACACCCCAGGCAGAGCCTTAAGATCTGCTGACCAGCTGCTGCTGGTAGTGCCTAAGACCAGGCTCAAAACCCGAGGGCACCGAGCCTTCGCAGCAGCTGGCCCCAGGCTCTGGAACACTCTTCCCCTCCATGTGAGGTCGACCCAGACCCTAGGGGCTTTTAAATCCACACTGAAGACACACTTTCTCTCTGGCCTTCTAGTTAGAGTGGGGTCACGACTCCTGACTGTTCCATGTGTTGCTTTATCTGTTTATTGTCTTTTATTGTGATGTAATGTGTTTTTATGTGTTTAAATTACATGTACAGCACTTTGGCTCGACCAAAATCGTTTTTAAATGTGCTCTACAAATAAAATTTGATTTGATTTTGATTTGAACATCGCTGTGTTAGAAACTCTTGTATGTATTGTTTGCTACCAGTGAACATGTCCTATATAATGTCTGAGGTCAAAGTGAAGTAATGAATGAAATGTACGTTGCAGATGCTACAGTTTCCCTTCTAAGTAAAGCTAAATGTAGCTACATGTTTGCTTTAAAAACAGGCTTGTCGCAGCTCGTTAAAAAGATAAAGAAGCAGTCTGTAACTTGTATTTTAGCCATTTAAATGTTTTGTTCATCACATCAGGTTTGCATCCTCTTGTTACCTAATCACAGAACATGAACTTGTTTCTGTTCATTTAAGTTTACCAAATCATCAAAACAAAAGTTCCCTCTACCCTTACACTTATCTGTGTTTATAGTGTGCTGTATTCTTTTTGTATATGACGGTAATGCTGTGTTGTTTTCCTTGCTACTGATATGAGATTCAAGATTGCTGCGCTTGGATGTGCCTGTAACTGTTTTTACTTCCTGGTTTTCTGAGATTTTTCTCATTTGCTTTCAGGACTAACAAACGGCTTCAACAAGCACAAAGACGGCGGGTCCGACTCTGAGTACAGCCCTTGTCCAGTCCTGCTCAAAGAAATGTAAGACGTGACATATCTGCTGTCAGTGGCTGTGTGGTGATGGTAATGATTAAAATACAATAACAGTACGATGTGCCGTGTTACAGCTGCTCTCCACCCAAACGGAGCCTCGGGAAACCAGCTCTTTCCAAAGTTCCCTTTCTGGATATAGTCAATGGAGACACAGACTACACTGGTATGTTTTTCCCTGCTGTATAAGATTGTATGTCACCCTTTTGTCCCTCCATTTTGCTAACAAAACATCAAAACCAAACACTTTGGCCTCAAAAGAAATGACATGTGTCCCGTAAATGTTCTTCTTTTTAATAAATATATGTTGCTGCTGCAGGGAACAGCAGCCAGGTGTCCGATGATGGGACGGAGCTGGAGCCTCTGGATCTGGTGTGGGCCAAGTGTCGGGGGTACCCCTCCTACCCTGCTCTGGTAAATCCTTATACTACTATGACTGTTTATGACATAAGACTATTACTCGTTTAGATTGTTTGCCTTTATTGTAGAGACAGAATGGAAACAGGGTTATAGAGGGGATGACAGGCAGGAAAAAAGGCCGCCAGCTCTACCAATACCAGGCGGCCCGCAACTATTACTTTTTTAATAACTTTTTTCATACATTAATATGGCTTTTTAGGAGATATTACGCATTTTTATTTACTATAGTATGACTTTCTTGTCACAAATGTTTCCTTATGGATGTCCAGTGGTCTCCAGTCAGTGCACTAAGACTGAGCCAGTTCCTTTGCTTTCTTTGCCTTTTCACTTCCATGCAATTTATGGTAAATCCAAAATTGGTATTGTGATTAATTTGCATTAATAAAAAAAATACCGCGTTGAGATTCAGGATTTAATGCAAGCATTAACGTTGTTTTTTTCTATCACATATAATAATTTGACTTGCTACTTTTTTGACATACTGCTCTCCTTAATATCACTATTAAGTCTAGCTCTTAAATACTGTATGCCCCTTTTGCAACATTTATATAAGTGAGCTTGATGGTGATTTAAACCGATGTAGAAACTGAAATAGGAAGAGAATGGCTGTGTGAGTGCAGTGCTAAACAGACTTACATTTCTTGTGAGACTGACTATGTGTCTGTTCCAGATCATCGACCCAGAGATGCCCGAGGAGGGCATGCTGCACAACGGGGTGCCCATCCCTGTACCCCCCAAAGAAGTCCTCTGTCTGGGAGAGCAGAGGCAGGAGGAAGCCAACGAGAGGCTGTACCTGGTGCTGTTCTTTGACAACAAGCGGACATGGTGAGGGTCGAACGGACACGTTTACTGCAGAGCTCCTCCTGACACACTGACGGCTAGCCAGGCTGCTGCTGCTCTTAAAAAGAATACTAGATTTGTATTAATTGTATTTACATGTTTTATTGGATATTGGCAGGTCAATGTCATTAACCATCATGTGAAGTAATAAAAAAGGTGGTTCTAAACCTTGGGTGTTATGAAATTAGAATTCAAATTGTTACAGTTAAATACCCAGCAAATTATGGAACCTCATAATGCCTAAGTTGCATCCTATACCCTCTACATCAGAAAAAAAACTACACTATGTGCTTTTCCACATCATTTCAACAATAATGTACACATTTAACTTGCATGGCACTTGTTTTGAAAACCCATAGCGTAACGATTAATAAAAGTAGGTCTTTAGAATCGAAACAAGACCGAATCTTCTGAGTAAAATTAATACAAATTGACTGAAGTTTCAACAGACCCAAACGTTATATATAATATCTCATTTAGAAATATATATATCCCTACATAATAACTAGTTTTTGTAGGAAAATAAAATCCTTGGTAAAGAAGTGTTACTTTTGTTTGTTTTTTACAAAGACCACCAATCTGTTTCTTAGATTTAATTTGTTATCACATTATAAGCCTATACAGTTTAATAAGAAAAATAAATGTATTATTATTCAGTAATTGTTTCATCATTTTATTCCATTTGCTTTTTTGTGGCCTGAATTTTATCTTATTTAAAAATAATGAATATCTGTATAGTTTTTCTGTACATCTTTATATGAAACACAAGGATCAGCATGCAATGGGTCCAAAGCAGTGACATCATCAACCTGTGTCTCTGGTCCTATAGGCAGTGGCTGCAACGTGACAAGGTGACACCCCTAGGTGTGGACGACACAGCGGACAAGCTGCGGATAATGGAGGGCCGCAAAACCAGCATCCGCAAGTCTGTCCAGGTGGCGTACGACCGTGCCATGATCCACCAGAGCCGGGTCAGCCAGAGCCACGGCTTTGTGGCCTCCAACTACCTGTAGGGGGCGCGCTGAGCCCTGAGAGCCCAGTCAGACACTATGCATCTCCCCTTGGTCTTAAAGCAGCAGGTGGGCCTACTCGAGTGGAATCTGTACTCACACTGCGATCTGAAGAGGTCGCCACAGCACAGAGTCCTGGAATGTCGTACCAAACCACTAGTGTGTGTGACACACACACACACACACACACACACACACACACACACAGCGGTGGTGTTTGCCTTCCTGCTGGGGGGAATGAAGTTCCCTTTAGGTCCTGCGTTGCTGCGTCAGTAAGCGTTAAACCCTGTTCAGGGACGTATCGAGGTATCTGCTTACTCCACCTAGATGTGTTGTGGATCAAATGTAAAATAATTCCCCTCTATTTTGTATGATGCTACTGCCAAGGAATCAAATTGTCAGGAAAAGAGATTTGACATATTTATAGAAGACGTATGAATGGATCACTGCCATCTTTTATACAATAGCTTTTTACATTTTAATCTTTTACAAAGACACTTGTATATTATTAAGGCACACTTTGTGTACATATGTATGTGTTTTATCAGGCCCGATCTAATTTAATGTTGCTGTTTTTAAAATGCGTATTTCAATCAAGCCACAGGGGCAAAGCGAGGCTGCGTATATTTGCAGAGATGATTAATTCCTGACGTGCTGCAGTGTGCTTTGCTCGTCTTGACGTCATTTCATTGTGCTGTGTTTGTGTGTACATTGAGAGCATACAACACAATGAGCCATTGTTCTTTATATCTGAATTCTCTTTTTGATACAGAGAAATTATTTATTTATGGAAGACAGAATTATAGAAATAAAGATATATTGGTGAACTTTGAGAATTAAATCTTATTTAAAGTGAGTGAGGTTTTTAAAGAAATACAGTCAACAGTTTAACAGATTAGATCATGTTTGGTTTGATGTTAACGATGATTTTACTCAAGACCCCACGCCATCATTCACCACTGACCCCCAGAAGATTCTATTTATTGTCCAGAGCCCCATTTGATGAAATGGAAAGATACACCTTATAAGCTTGTTGTACTACCTGCATATTTTACCTGCTCACCAAATATGTTGTCTAAAACAGTATTTCCATATTTGGGAAATAAATGCTCTATTAAAACTTTTTGGGATACTTAACTGCAGTCTTTTTATTATTTAAAAAAAAAAAGCAAACATGGGATCAGTTCACACTCTTTCATTATTCAATTATAATCACTTGTTAGATATTTAAATACTTTACAAACAATGATTCACACAGAAACCTCAAACAGTACTGTAACTGCAAGTTAGCTCAGTTATAAAAATACCTATACATTTAATTGTTTTGAAAGAAAGACATGTCTAGACAAAAGCTATTATATAATTATTATACGTACTATGCCATTATTTATTACATTTTTTTAAATGACTGATATTTTTGCCATTCTATACGATTTAGTTTTTGAAATGTTTTCACAAACTACACAATAGCCGCGTTCACACCGGAGTACTTTCACCCATACTTTTCCCCTTTAGTTCCGTTAGTGCCAGTGCCTGTTGCGTTCACACCAAAAAGTTCACTTGGTTCAGGGCACTTTTAGCCCCATGTTTAGAGAGGTGGAGAGGTGGTACTCTCCTGGGGGAAAAAAGTGCCCCAGTTCTGATTGGCTGGGCGAATTGCAAACCACACCCCGTAAAACTCTGAAATGTTTTTTGAAGCTGCCATTGTATTTGCTGGCATTAGCATTATTAGCATTAGCCAACCAACGGAGAGAGACTAAGGCCCAATCCCAAACCACTCCCTCGACCCTACCCCTCCGTGACGGAGTGAACTCCGTCTGTAGCCACACTCGTAGCTCAACGAGGCTCCCTCCTGTCAGATGGAGGGAGTAAATACAGCAGCAAGCTTTGGGGCGGCCTCCCCTCTCTCCGGCAGAAACAGGAAATGCCGTAACTGTATGTAACAACGGTTTCAAATCAGCATCTCTTAGACAAAAAGTTTAAATGAATAACTCAACTAAAACTCCAAACATCTTTCATTGTGTTTCAAAGCTCTTTTAGTTTTAAACCTGATGTTTATAAGCTTCTTAGTTTTTGCAACGGTCTGTAAATATACACAACTTTATAATAAAATGCACAATTTTACCTTTTTCTAGACTAAACCCAGGTATGATCCTAAGTTAAAAACATATGAGGTCATCATGAGGTTGTTAACATCGTAGTTTATCAGTGGATGTTTGCTGGAACTACTTGTAAACAGCGTGTTTCCTGACGGACACACACAGCGTGACTCCGGTCAGGTAGAGACCGGTCTCAAGTCAGCACCGCTGCAGACTCGCTGTTTGAGGGCTTGATAGCCCACTCCCCCTCCACACCGCTCCACACTCGTTGCTTTGGAACAGCCCTTAATATGGCGGACCCTCCGCGTGAACGCGCAAATGGAGGGGTAGTGTGTAGGGGGCGGTTTGTGCATGGGCCTAATTTATGGCAACACAAAAAAAAACATGGGAGCGGTGGAGTGATGAGGAGGTGTCGACGTTCTGGCGATTTACTCGGGGCAACTCCGGGGCACTAAGTACCCCAGGGCAAACAACTTCACGGCGTATACTGCCACCCGAAGTCCCCGGCCGTAAGTCCCCGGAGTTGGGGACCTTCCGAGTAAATCGCCAGAACGCCGACACCTCATCACTCCACCGCTCCCATGTTTTTTTTGTGTTGCCTTAAGTTATTCTCTATCCGTTGGTGCGCTTTGCTAATGCTAATAATGCTAATGCCAGCAAATACAATAGCGGCTTCAAAAAACTTTTCGGAGTTTTACAGGCCGTGGTTTGCAATCCGCCCAGCCAATAGAAATTGGTACTTTTTTGGTACCACCTCTCTAGCAGGCACTAAACATGGGAGTAAAAGTTCCAGGCACTAATACCTCATTCACACCAACGGTGTTTCAGGGCAGGTTCGGAGCTGGAGCTTGAAAAGCACCGGGTTTTCCTCTTCACACCGCAGCGGAGCAGCCTCTTAGCTCCGGAATCCGGTTCGTTTCAAGCACCAAAAAATTGTCCGCCCAGAGCAAAAGCACCACATACGTCACGCTTACGTCGAGGCGGGGGCAGAGACAGATCAACTCCTGAACAATAACAAAAAGCCCGCGTTTTATCCAGTTTGTACACAACGATGGAGAAACTGAACAAGAGTTTCAGTGTTTCTGCCATAGACTGCTCATGGTGAAGCAACGTGTCTGCGTGTTAAGGTGGAACCTGAGCATTCACGTTGATCACCTCATAACTCATTACACATCTATAAAACTATAAATATTATACTTTACTTATTCATTTGAGAACAGCTGTTACATACCTGGGTGAAGGTTACAGTTCATTTAAATGAAAGATACAACGTTACTCATGGTTCAGTCCACCTTAAGAAATAAGACCGACCTCGGAAGCAGTTGTGTTTTAAAAAAACCTTTATTGTCACGAGTACACTTTTTTATAAGAATATAACTAAACCACAGAAATGACTCCGGAAAAGCTTTAGATAGAGCCATAAGAAATGAATGCAACTGATTTCATCCGCGCGGTTTGGCTTTATGAAGCAGGCACGCAAGCGGTTACGTCATGACGCAGCACCAGTCGGACTCTGGGCGGTGTGAAAAGAGCCAGAGCTAAACCGAAGAACTGGTTCTGAACCTGAAAGCTCTAGCACGGAGCTTGAACCGGAGTTGCGTTGGTGTGAATGAGGTATGAGTACTCTTTTTGGTGTGAACGCGACACAAGGGTAACGGAACTAAACGGGAAAAGTACTCCGGTGTTAACGCGCCTTTTGACATGTTTTTTGAAAAACTATGCTATTACGTTTTTGCATATTTATTAACATAATACACAATGACTTCATTTATTTTTCCCGACAGCAATTTAATTTTCTGACATACTTCATTCAGTAAACATTTTTTTGTCTTACCTTTTGATTATAATGTTTGAAAGTGCCAACAGGTCTGGAGAAAGTATTGTCCATTTAGTCCCGGGTTTCACTCAAACTTTTGGTTTTATTTTACAACAGCATAGTGAATAACAATTACATGTAAGCTGCATACACCAGTTATAAAAGTACCTATAAAATATATTTGTCCAAACAAATTAGCAGTCCGCAACCATCTCAGTCCCATCAAAAGCTTTCTTCAATTCAATGAAAGCTGGACTATTTATTGTCTGCTGAGCAAATGGTCAAAGATTTGTTGTTGATGCCATATAATCCAATACAGGCTTATCAATATCAGATAAAACCTTGGAATTTCACAAATGTTTTTGTAAAATTGCCCAGCTCTTACAGCAATTCTGTTGCTGTTTTTCCCTATTTCCACCATGTCCTCCCAGTCATTGTCTGAGCTGCTGTCTCGTCAGGAGGAGGTAGTTGTGACGGAGGGTCCGTAGCTCCGTCAGTCTGCCCAGCAAGCAGCCAAACCGCTGTGGTCCCCCTCGCGCAGCTCCAGCCTGGGCCCCACACACTCTGGACAGCAGGTCCAGGATCATTTCCTGCATTTTATCAACACAGCTGGCAGCCTGCAGGGAAGCTCGGTCTGCAGGACAGAGAGGTGCCAGTTAATAAGACCTAAACATAAATCTGTCTGATTCATTCAAGATGCCAAACAGCTGGGTCATTCTACAGAAAAGGTGGAAGTACTGTCACTTACTTTTGCAGACACCAAAATACATGACGTTGACCTAATACTCACATTTATTATATATGTTGAATAAATAGAGATTGTCTTTGCAATGGTACTAAATAAACACATTTTAAAAATGGTTTTATACATAAATTCAATTGCAATTTATTTAAAATGCAAAGTTCAAGGGCCTTTTCACTTTGATCATACATGGAAGTGGAGCCTGTAGTTTTCATTAAAAATATTTTTTTTTCAATAAATAAATCTCATTAATATTTACATAACATTACATACATTAAATATAACACTGAAATGGTAAAAAAACGCAAATTATTATTAATAATATCCAATAAATGTCAGTCACCCAAAATTATGTCATTGGTGTTACTGCTACACAAAACGCTTTTATTTTTGAAGTAATGTACTGTCTCTGAAGTGCCTCCTGTAACAAGAGAACATTTGAGGCAGTGCAGTGGACAAAGACATAAGGAAAGTCAGATACTTCTTACTTTGTTTGTTAAAAGGTGTCATGTTATCTTCAAATTTTACTTTCAAGTCTGTCATTAGTGTTACTCATTGCATAGCCCTAGGGGTGAACATTTGAATGGAAAAATGTATTGTATTGAAGAGTTAAACGATTTTGATATTGACTGAAGCCATATTTGGTCTGACACATGGCAGCCATTTTGTTAAAATGGTAGTGTTTTCTATTGTTACCGTCACTGGTGTTAACTCTTCTTCCTGGTAACACGTAACCCCAGTGACGTTCCTATATAAATAAGCTTTGTATAATGTATAAAAATAATAAAAAATACTTTAAGCTCTACTTGTTGTGAATTCATCAAGTTAAGAGTTAGTTATTGCTATTTAACAGGTTTTAGATGTGTTTAGAAGGAATACATTTCAGCAGATTTGTATCACCCAGATTCCACCTTTTCTTGTAGAATGACTCAACTACTGAATGGGGAAAATACAAATTTGTACCACAGCTTGGGTAGGTAATTTTGGAGAAACCGGCTCGAGTGCACTAGAATTTGAAAATACACAGCCAGAAAAAATCTGCCACTTCCTTACAGAGCCCTTCCTCCAACACACACGAACGCACACATGACCAATGAGGGCATGAGATAAGTTTGTGCACAGGCTGACAGGCAGGTAGGCCATCCAGTTATTTTAGCCGGGCCGGCTAAAATGATTGGTCGTGCTTTTTACAGTACTATTTTATGGATTTTTTGTCAAAGCACTTAAGATATTCATTGCTATCGGGATGTTAAGAGCATTCCATGGAATATAACAAAAAGTGTATCTCAAGCCGGTTTCTCAAACGTACCTACCCCACCTTTAACCTGTGGTACACATTTGTATTTTTCCCAGTTGTGAGGCTTTTAAAATAGCAGCAGAGCCATTTTAGGCCTTGATGAAGTCTACGGTCACCAGTTGTGGAAGAAGTACTTAGACCTTTTAAAATTGAATTTAAAGAATATAGTAAAAGTCCTGCATTCAAAAAGTATTTGGATCAAAATGTACATAAACAAACGGAAGTAAAAGTATTCAATTCAGAATTAAAAACCCTATGATTAATAAATAAATATTGTATAATAGAAGTGATGCATTAATGTAATCATTTTAAAGTTGCAGCTGGTAAAGGAAGATTTCATTTTCACTTCATTTGAATTATTATAATTTGTGTTATTTGGAGCAATTAATCAGAATGTCATCAGAATCGCAAAAATATTGACTGTGCAAATCATAGGAGGCGAAAACCACTATGATCAAAATACCACTCTGAATTAAGTGTTGTGGAATGGCAGAGCTTACAAAAGGTATCCTACAGACTTAAAGAGGCACTTGTATGCTTTTGGGTTTTCCCTTCCTTATAGTGTGTGCATGTAAATGGTCTGCAAAGGCTAAAATCCCAGAGTTTCCTTCAGAGGGAGTTTCTGGTCTGACCTGAGCAGAGCAGAGCTGTCGCAGTGAGCAGGGAGTACTCTGCCTCCGTCACCCGCAGCGCTGCCATGCTGTGGAAGAAGTTGAGAACGGGCCCGAGGAGATCCTCACTGCATCCTGTTCACACCAGGAAATGGGATATTGTTTAATTTAACTGTATTTCATTTCCAACCTTTAAGATGTTTTCTGAGTGAGTCTGCATGTACCTGAGTTGACTGGCAGCATCCTACTGTGGATGTTTTCCTTTGACTCTACATTTCTCAGCCAGTTGTGTGATGACATACTAAAAATCTGGAGGGCTGATGAAAGAGAAAAATAGTCAATTGTTTTCAATGAAGTGTTTGGAAGCCACAAAGCTATGAACTTTTATTTTTTAAGTCTGATCTTATTGTTTTTATGGGACAATAAAAGGGTTTTTCCAAGATCATCTTTTTATTTAATCTACAAAATAGGTGATATGTTTAGATATAAATGTTTTTCCAGGTAAAAATGTATTTTAAGTGTTGTTACATTACATTACATTGCATTTAGCTGACGCTTTTATCCAAAGCGACTTACAATAAGTACATACGACCAGGAAGACACAACCCTGAAGAAAACAGAATCATATAAGTACATCAGGTTTCATAGAGCCAAACATTTGAAGTGTTACTCAGCTGGCTATAGATAAGCCAGTCCTTTATTAGTATATAAGTGCCTTGTTAGTAATTCTATCGCTCGAAGTGGAGTCGAAAGAGATGAGTTTTCAGTCTGCGCCGGAAGATGTGCAGGCTTTCTGCCGTCCTGATGTCAATGGGGAGCTCATTCCACCATTTTGGAGCCAGGATAGTAAACCCACGTGTTTTTGCTGATGGGAACTTGGGTCCCCCTCGCAGCGAGGGTGCAGCGAGTCGTTTGGCTGATGCAGAGCGTAGTGCACGCGCTGGGGTGTACAGTTTAACCATGTCCTGGATGTAGGAAGGGCCAGATCCATTCGCAGCATGGTATGCAAGTACCAGTGTCTTGAAGTGGATTCTAGCAGTTACCGGAAGCCAGTGAAGGGAGCGGAAGAGCGGAGTGGTGTGGGAACATTTAGGAAGGTTGAAGACCAGACGAGCCGCTGCATTCTGGATGAGCTGCAGAGGTCGGATGGCACATGCAGGTAGACCAGCCAGGAGGGAGTTGCAATAGTCTAGGCGTGAGGTGACGAGAGCCTGGACCAGAACCTGGGTGGTAATGTTGTTGTAATGCTCCTTTCGCGCAGAGGAGGCTGAAGTACACCACCATAACCTTGGTAACACTAACGGCTAGTTTCATTGCCCATTTGTCTTTTGAGGTAATGCTTACAGCTAATTAATGCTTATTCAAATGCATTCCTTGCCAAAGAACAACCTAAAGTTAGTTAACATAACAAAATGAGTATTACAACGACAAACACTTTATAAAAGAATCCTGACAATTAAAAAATGTCACCAGCCAATTTTTTATCCAATCTGTTTTCGCTCAAATCATATAAACTGTGGTGGTTGTGTGTTTTCCCTTCCCCTGTCTGTGTGGGCGTGGTGGCTGTCACTCCTGGCACCGGCTCAACCTCCACCTGCTGCAATCAGTTGGGCACCCTCCTCTGCTACACACCTGATTTCCATCAGCCATTTACTAATGGCATATCAGCGGAGGCTCCACAACTTGTCAGCGCCAGATGTTATTTAAACCCCAGTGGTAAAACTCTCAGCCTTCTTAGCATTAGTTAGCTATTTCCTCTACACCTGAATGTTCTTCTCACCTGTTCTTCTTGTGCTCCAGGATCACTCTCCAGCCGGATTACTCTCCACGCTCCTCCACCTCAACAGCCGCTATCAGCCGGATTATTCTCCACGCTCCTTCACCTCAAAATAAACCTTTTTAACACTCTGCCGTGTCCTGCGTTTGGGTCCTCTCAGATAACCGTAACATAAACAAGTCACTTTTTAACTAGATTCAGGTAAAATAACTTTATTTCCCCCTTTTTCAATAAAAAAAATCCTTGTTTTGTCCCTCAGGGCTTCCGTAGACTGAACTCTCAAGTGGGAATCATAGAGGTGTGTGTGTGTCTTTGTTCACCTGGACTGGGGCATGCTGGGTTGTGGGAGAACAGCTGAGCGGAGAGCAGGAACATGACCTCCAATGAAGAGACAGACAACAGAGATCTCTGGTCCGAAAAATCCAGGAGATCAAAACCTGTGAGGGGAACACCATGATTTGTTTTTAAATGTGGATTGTGTGTGTTTGATGGTTACAGGATTGTATCATTTATTACAGAATGTGATAAATTCCTACTAAACTCTTTGACATTTGAGTGTCCTTTTCCTTTGAGAATATTTCCCATTAATAAGAGACTATATAAATATTATAAACATATGTATTTATTGTATTAAAATATACTTTATATAGATGTTCTCCACCTTACCTGGCACTGTCCTGGCAAACTGTAGCAGTCTTTGCATGTGAGGAGATATGAAATCAGACAAGCCCTCCATTTCTTCTGTACATGGCCATTCAAACTGAGCACAAGATCAACCAACATGAAGAATATATCTCTTTTAGCTTTCAGATGTACACATGATTGTTCCACATATGTGTGACCCACCCTGCAGTCGCTGGTGTCCTGTGCTCTGTACAGTCGATGGGCCTCCGCCAACCGGTCCACAATGTACTTCTGTTCTCGGGTTAAACTGGCAGACAAAGCCTGGAGCAAAAACAAAGTTAACAAATGACCATTAACGAAATAGCTAAATGATGTTGTTTAAATCTGACCACCTTAAGGGGAAGGGGAGTTTACCATTGTCTTATACAGGTGTGCTTGATCATCCAACCAGCTACACAACTGATATTTGATTCATCAAATCACCTATCCAATACCTACCTATTTTATACATGTTACATCATGTAACAAAACAACATGTTGGCCAAATATACTCAACACTTAAAAAAAAAAATGTGATCATATTTTGAACCATTTAAATAACCAAAGATGTTGTCGGCAGGCAACCAACCACTTAACAAACAACCAACCTGATCATTTGACAACTAAAAATCATATGACGATCCGACTGTTTAACCAACAGGGGCTGGGCGAGTTGAGGAAATACTCTGAAACAATATACATTTGCCAAGAGCCATAGCTTTTCTGCCTGCGGCTTCTATGCTTATGTATCAGGCCGTTGTAGGCACATGTTGTGAATCAATGAGCAAGACTGCTTATGGCCATAATATGTTTTCCATCAGATCAATTTCGACATGAAAATAAATAAAAAATCTGATGGAAAACAGTAACAACAACTATACAATTATGAAGCCAGGACTCAAGATCAAAGCACTATACAATATAATGCATGGATATGTGTTGCAATGGCCATGGGATCAATCCATTTAAAAAGTTTCCAATGGAATGGTTCTTAAGGATTGGAGCATTTTGGCTACAAAAATGATATAGACTTCTTTTAGGAGTGTGAATTCCAAAATGTAAAGAAAGAAAGTAAGAAAGGGGATAACCAAAGTCAGTATTATATATTCTCTGGGGACCATGAGTGTCTGTACAAAGTGGCATGGCAGTACCTCCAGGAACTGTTGCCCAATTTCAGTCTGGACCAGAATTCTCCAATTGACAGATCAACACTGTGATCCGTAGGACTATGAAGCTAGCATGAAAAGAAATGGCAACCATCCAATCAGAGTGAGTCCTGCTCTCTACCTGTCCAGGTAGCCTGCTGGTGGAGCTGACCCTCCTGCTCTCTGAGCTCTCCTCTTCCTCCTGTCCTCTGCCCTTCCCTCCTTTCCTCAGCCGCTTGGACTGGCACTGCACCTCCGTCAGAAGGCCTGAGAAGAAAATGGGCATTTTGAGTTAAATAAAAACATATTGTTTAAAGATGATGTATACATTATTTTCTTTCTTTTATAACATAAAGTTTAAAATGTAATTTCACATATTAAAAGGACAATGGTGCTTGCTTACACTCAGCCAGCATTCCCACAGCGCGGCACTTCCTGAGCCGACAGTCTTGGCACTTCCTCCTCATGTACATGTCCATCTCACAGCCACCGCCACTCTTACAGTGATACACCGCCTTTTTGGTTACACTACGCCTAAAGAAACCTGCAAGTCAAGACAAGGAAAGAGGGCGAGGTTAAAAAAAAAAACCTTTCCGAAAAATAAAAAAAACAGCATAAAAAAGTGAGAAGTACCTTTACACCCCTCGCAGGTCAGAGCGTTGTAGTGATACCCTGATGCTTTGTCTCCACACACCACACACAGCTCCTCCTGGCCTCTGCCCTTCCCTCCACACCCCACCCGCGTCCTCCGCCCCAGGGGCAGTCCCACCGCTCCGAGCCCCTGAGCGAGGCCCCTGCTGTGGGGCTCCGGGCTGGGGTCACAGGGAGCCTCCAGACAATGATGACTGTAGTGGTAGGGGAGGTGACAGGGCTGTGAGGAGGAAGAGGAAGAGGAGGGAGAGGAGGTGGAGGAAGGTGGAGAGCCATAGAGGGAGAAGGGTAGGTTGGCAGGGCTGTACTGTTGTTGGCTGTAAGGGAGCAGCTGGAGGTCAGGGTCCTGCAGGGGGTAGCCCATAGGGTCCGCCAGCATGTCTGACATGGAATAAGAAAGTTTTAGAAATGAATAAACTTTGTAAAGCTGCAAACTCAAATGAGGCTCTTGGTATTTTGTTTGTATCTTTGTGATCTGATTCAGTTTTTCCAGCAAGGACGCTAGCAATCATTTTTAGGCAGCCTGATCTGACATTTAAAGACCACATGTAAAGGAACTTTCAGTTATGGCCAAAACCAACAAATAAAAGAATCCCTTAGAAAATAACAAATGAAACACACAGTGACCACTTTAAGACAAAAGACTAGTTACATTTAAGTAAAGAACGAGAAGGTGTGAGGCCATTTCTGAAAGGGAAAAAAGATTGTGTGCATCTGGCCCATGATTTACATCGGTTCTAAAATGTAATGACTTATTTCTAGGCTCATTCCAACACCCTCACCTAGTAGTGTTTCCTGTTTTCCTGCTGAAAGACAGACAAACCAACCTTACAAACATGACCATTATAATAAAGGTGATAAGGCAGCACATACTGTAATAAAACCCAAGGAATACGTATGTCTATATTGACACATTAGGCAGTGTATAGCCAGCCTTACACGCAGAGGTAACTCTTCAGAGTCTAGCGAGAGACCTCCCCTGCGCTTCAATCATGATCTTGCACAACCAGAAATAACTGGTCAGCAGACCTGAGTGACCTTGATGTGGTTGCAAAAGGTCAGAGAGAGGTCAGGTTGGAGCCAGCCTGCAATCGATTTGTCAGCAAACAATAAAGACTTAAAATCAATCCTTAAAATAAAGGAAGCCAGTGACGGGACGACAGTCAGGTGTAAATGTGCTCTTGCTTGTGTTTTCTGTTCAAAGAGAAGCCACTGCTTTCTAGTCAAACTTCAAACATGATACAGAGAGCTGGATAAAACCCACATAAGGAGCATCACGACCCAACAGGTCTCTTAAATGTGGAATCTAGTCAACACCATAAACAGTTCAAACGGGTCACACATACTGAAAACAACAGAAGAAATGGCGAGAGTCATGAATGAACATTTCAAGCGTCAACTAAACGCCTTTACAAAGTGCGTCATAGGAATGTATTCTTACGTGACTCGTGTGACTTCACTGCTTCTATGGCTCTTTGGGGAAATAATAAAAATCTTTCTAAATCTTTTGAACTTTCCGCAACAGGATGCAGCTGAGAGCTCCCAGTGCCATTTAGGATTTTTTGATCCCCTTTTTGGGAGGTTTCATGCAGCCCTGCAGTGGTTGTTCAGTGTTGTGACGGGCTGAAACGTCTTTGAGTGTGCATCAGCAGCTTGTTTTCTGCTCGTCCTGTCTCCTTTGAGAAAACATGTGTGACCACTGGCAGTCTCTAAAAGAGCAGCTGGACCAGGACGACTGTGGGATCTGTTAGGAGCCGATTAAACAGAGAGCCAGCTGACTGTCAGGAGTCTCAGGACTGCTGGAGATAGAGGTTAAAATGATTGAACATGTGGCAAGACGAGGGCTAATGTCAATCTGATAATGTGGGGTCAAATTAGGGTCGAAATGTGCCTTTAAGCTTTGACAGGGAAACCATCCAACACTCCATTTAGCTTTTTTAAGCTAAGCTGATAAGTGATTGAATCACAGGAGCCAGATGTAAACGTAATAATGGTCAAAATCATGTCAATTCTCTAGTATGGGTGAGGGAGATAACCATGATGACAATAATAACATCTGCAGTAGCTTTCCTAAAACACATTCCAATTATTATATGCAACTTTGAACAAAAAATTGTGGAAAAGTACTATTTAAAGGTCCCATGTCATGTTTTTCCGGTTATTACCCGTCCCCTTGTGTGTTATGTAAACGGTCTGCAGAGTCAAAAACCCTGAAAATACACCCTGAAGCGAGTAAAATTCTAACACAGTCTATGCTGCCCCAAAACGCCTCGTTGGAGATTTCTCATTTACTTCCTACTCTGACGTGGGGATACCCAGAGGCCACACCCTCTGCCCGCATTTCACGAAACAAAGCTTCCCAAACCTTTCAGCAATTCATGCCGGATATGTACAGCGTAGGACACTGAAGAACGATGCTGTTCCTACTTTGTTTGGACCAGCGGGAGATTCGGGTACACAACCTGTAAGTATTCATTGTTGTTTGTGTATTTATGATGTTTAAAACAAACAAGGTATCTTCCACGACTGTTTAAATGGGTAAACGTTTTTTGGGCTGCTAAGTTGGGATCGCGGAGAAATGCTCTCCGCAGACCCATTCTCACAGCGTTATAAACCTTTTTCTTACTCAATATCAAGCCGCACTTATTGTTTTTACTTCGGCTGTGAGTGTTTGTGTGTGCTCAGGATGAGTTTCGCTTGTTCTCACTGTATCGCAAACCTGAAAGCCGGTCCGCTCCTCGCAGCAATGAGCCTCGCAACGTCCCGACCAATCAGAGCACACTGGACTCACAGGGATCAGGAGCTCCAACAAGCCGTTTAGGACAGAGAGTGAATACACACACTATACAGAGATGCTGTTTGAGAAACCAATGTGAGTTTGGAAAATTGCACAATGTAAAACTATTTTAGTAAACCTCAACAATGGAATTATGATCAGTAGAAATGGCTATGTCATGGGCCCTTCAAAGTAGCAAAAGTAAAAGTACTCATTCTGCAGATTGGCCCATTTCAGAATAATATATATGATATGTTTTATATCTATTGATGCATTAAAGTGTTACTTTGACTGATGTAAGGGTTGATTATAGTTCACATCGTTCATCCAAATCTGCAAATTAATAAATGTAAATGTATTAAATTAATGTAGTGGAGTAAAAGTACAAAGTAGCATAAAATAGAAATACTCAAGTAAAGCACAAGTGCCTCAAAATGTTACTTAAGTACAGTACTTGAGTAAATGTACTTAGTTACTTCCCACCTCTGTCAAATTCAAATACATGGTTTTATCCAACAAAATATTCAGCTTAAATTGCCATTTGTTAGGGTTTAGCCTTTCAAAAAATATATTTTCTGTTTAATCGAAACCTTTTGCTCTCCCGCCCCAATTATGGTTCCCAACTGTATTAACGAAGGGTTTAGCAGCAAAATGGCAAAACTGACAAAGGTCGCGATGTTCGAATCAGGGTTCTTTTCCTGACCCTCTAATATCGAGTCTCAGTTAGACTTCTGAAATATCTCGCTCTCTTGTAGTTGCAGCGTTTTCAAAAAAAAGTAACACATCCCATGTTCCCGGCTTATCTCCTCATCACCGAAACACATGAAATATGTTCTCCCATATCCACAAGATGTTTGGTGAAACTTTCTCACCAAAAAACCCAGCCAGCATCGCCCTAACGATCTTTAGTCTTTAAAATGTTCAGATTTGAGACCCCAGTGTTTGTATAAAAAGACAGATGAGAGTAGAAGTAGAAACCAGTGTGTTTAGTGATCAACACCCTTGTCCTGAGTAATTGTCACCACCCCCCCTCACTCCTTCCTTTTGTCCTCTCTGTCGTTCTCTCTCCAGATGTTTCCTGTCTTCAGCAGACTGTGTGGACCACAGTTGGGGGGGGTCCTTGGTTTCTCTGCATGTGACAGAGCTGTGCTCCACACTGTTTGTAAACCATTTGAATACTGTCTAAACACTCCTCAGCCTCCCTTCCATCCCACGCACACCAGGGAGCAAAACAACACCAGCAAGCGACCCCCCATAGCCCCCCGCCTCCCTCTGCTCCGAGGTCCGGGAGGGGAGACAACAGGGGGACTTGTTGATGATACATGTCAGTATAAATAGATCCTCTAATGCACACCGGCTGAACCTCCTCAAAAACTATTCTCCTCATGTCAGCAAGTTCTCAAAGGCGGTAAATAAACGCTTGGTGTTCATTCATCAACTGTGAGAGAGCAGTCACGTCCTCATTGTGCAACAAAATAATTAACCACTTATTTAAATCAACACATTGTGACAATCACAGTATGATGTTAAATGAGCAAATGTGATGTTACAGTAGAAATACAAAAGTAGAAAAACATTCACAATGTCAGCAGACTGTTTTACAGCAACATCCACCCGTAGTTTGCATAAGCTAACATTAGCCACCATAAGCTCAAGTCACTGTGACGTCCCTGAATGGTTTGTGGACTGCGGGTTAAAGCTTTCGAATTTGACACTTTTTTAGGAAATGGTATACTGAAGTAAAAACATCAAGTGAGAGGTTGGTAGGGTGACCAGGTCCATTCAAACTGAATGTTTTTAAGCACTTTACTTCATAGTTTGTGCAAACAATGTAATTCATATTTATAGGCTATAGTTTCAATAGACGTTTTAATTTTTTAGGGTTAGATGGAGGTCATATTGTACTACTTTACGTTACCATCGCAGTAGCATGTCCCGCATTGTCCCACACAAACACACTCTTTGTCCCACATGCGATTTGTTGTCACCTGGTCACAACTTGGTAATTTTCTCATAGACTTCTATTCAATTGGACTTTTTCTTCCAACCGGTTGACTTGCCCTTGTTGAAATATAGATAGGAGGCAGCTTTTATGCACCCCAAATGTTTCACATCTGGAGGTTGGCCCCTAGTCATACAAGAACAAGATGAAGCAATAAAACCCTGAGTGTAATGATTTAATTAATGGATTTGCCTATGAGCTCAATCTTTCATTTCTGAGAAGAACAATGGATATTTTCATCGTTCAAATTTTACATCGTGGGACTATAAGTCAATATCGGACGCAAATCAACCAACACGTGTTTTAAAAAAAGTAATTTTTTCTGAGAAGTAGAACAAATGGCATCTCACCTCTGATACCATAAATTGTAAATGGCCATTAATGTTGTTCAGTAACATAATATATTTTCACAGTTTAGACTAGGGTCAATTCACTCACAGTTTGTTTGGGAACTACATTCCACTGAAGAAATAGTCCCTAATATACAAACTATGGTCTGTGGATTAACCAGGGGCAAAGGGGCACATTACAGATGAGATGTGTTTTTTTAATATAAATGTGGTTATAGAACATTTATTTATTCACAGTAAATACCTGAAGAACAAAGAGCATTTCAACCAAAACTATCTGCAGTTAGAGAGCAAATGACAATAGTATTTAAACAGAGGATGCATCTGTTGATAGTGCAGATAAGTCTATAACTACCAATGACACAACTTCATTTGAATTCATTGAACATGGACTGATAACACTGGAAGTATTTTGCATTAAAAATGTTACATTGATAGCACATAACACATTTCGAAGCATGACAGCATATCCAGTGTTTCCTGTTTCCAGTGTCAAAACGCCAACAGTCTAACTAAGAGATCCTAATTAGTCCATCTTCAGTGTCTTATCTATTATTGTAAGAGTTTCTATTTCACATATTTTGTTTTAAAAGAGCAGAAAAAAGCGGAAGTAGAGGGAGAAGAGAAAGTAAAAGGCAAAATAAAATAAAGTCAGGAGGGAGGGAGGGAGAGAAGTGTCACTGAGGACTCACCATAGTACTGGAGCGGCTCTGTGGAGCAGTAACCATCCGAGGCGGAGAGAAAGCCCCCTGCCGAAAAACTCATGTCCAACTCGGTCCACTCTCTCATCTGGACAGAAGATCCTCTCTCCAGCTAGTAATACGGGACCTATCTCCACACACACACAAATGCATGGACACAAACACACAGACAATTACTCGGAGGATTCACACAGATATGAAGGGTCTGGGAGACATTCCTCAATCCCCAAGATGTGTCCAGGTCTCTAAGCTGTCCACACTGATATCCCAGCCTATTTTTAAAATAAGCAGAGAGGACGAGTGCAGCTGAGGCTGAGGTCTGGGTGGATGATGTGCTGGAGGAGGTCTTAACCACCCCTCAGGGGGGTAGACAAAAGGGAAAGTGGGGACACCCAGGATGACAGGGATGGGACTTTGGTCCAAACAGCTAAACCTGGCGGAGACTTAAGAGGCTGCAGGGATGCATGGAGGGAGACATACAGTGGGGCAAAAAAGTATTTAGTCAGCCACCAATTGTGCAAGTTCTCCCACTTAAAAAGATGAGAGAGGCCTGTAATTTTCATCCTAGGTATACCTCAACTATGAGAGACAAAATGAGAAGAAAAAAAACCAGAAAATCACATTGTCTGATTTTTAAAGAATTTATTTGCAAATTATGGTGGAAAATAAGTATTTGGTCAATAACAAAAGTTCATCTCAATACTTTGTTATATACCCTTTGTTGGCAATGACAGAGGTCAAACGTTTTCTGTAAGTCTTCACAAGGTTTTCACACACTGTTGCTGGTATTTTGGCCCATTCCTCCATGCAGATCTCCTCTAGAGCAGTAATGTTTTGGGGCTGTCGCTGGGCAACATGGACTTTCAACTCCCTCCAAAGATTTTCTATGGAGTTGAGATCTGGAGACTGGCTAGGCCACTCCAGGACCTTGAAATGCTTCTTACGAAGCCACTCCTTCGTTGCCCGGGCGGTGTGTTTGGGATCATTGTCATGCTGAAAGACCCAGCCACGTTTCATCTTCAATGCCCTTGCTGATGGAAGGAGGTTGTCACTCAAAATCTCACGATACATGGCCCCATTCGTTCTTTCCTTTACACGGATCAGTCGTCCTGGTCCCTTTGCAGAAAACAGCCCCAAAGCATGATGTTTCCACCCCCATGTTTCATAGTAGGTATGGTGTTCTTTGGATGCAACTCAGCATTCTTTCTCCTCCAAACACGTCTAGTTGAGTTTTTACCAAAAAGTTCTATTTTAGTTTCATCTGAACATATGACATTCTCCCAATCCTCTTCTGGATCATCTAAATGCTCTCTAGCAAACTTCAGACGGGCCTGGACATGTCCTGGCTTAAGCAGGGGGACACGTCTGGCACTGCAGGATTTGAGTCCCTGGCGGCGTAGTGTGTTACTGATGGTAGCCTTTGTTACTTTGGTCCCAGCTCTCTGCAGGTCATTGACTAGGTCCCTCCGTGTGGTTCTGGGATTTTTGCTCACCTTTCTTGTGATCATTTTGACCCCACGGGGTGAGATCTTGCGTGGAGCCCCAGATCAAGGGAGATTATCAGTGGTCTTGTATGTCTTCCATTTTCTAATAATTGCTCCCACAGTTGATTTCTTCACACCAAGCTGCTTACCTATTGCAGATGCAGTCTTCCCAGCTGGTGCAGGTCTACAATTGTGTTTCTGGTGTCCTTTGACAGCTCTTTGGTCTTGGCCATAGTGGAGTTTGGAGTGTGACTGTTTGAGTTGAAGTGTACCTAGGATGAAAATTACAGGCCTCTCATCTTTTTAAGTGGGAGAACTTGCACAATTGGTGGCTGACTAAATACTTTGTTTCCCCACTGTATCCCTCATGGGCAGAGTGTGTGAAGGTTTGGCCTAATTGGATGTATCCAAGAGTGCAACAGCTGGCCTAGGCGAACATTTTGTCAATTTAATCTGATGACACATACAATCATTTACGTCATTAAAACAATTGTTAAAAGTTACAAGTCTTAAAGGGATGGTTTGGATGATTTTATGTATTTTATGAGGGAAGATGAAAGTTGGCATGTCCCCAGTTTGGAAAAACAGACAGGAGCACCAGCGCTGAGCAAAGCAATGTAGCCTACTGCTGTAAAGAGGAGCAGAAGCAGAACATAGTCAGTCACCTGAAATATCAATATCAGTTTAAATGTGCTTTCAACTTTCAATATTTTCACCACTTTACTTTGCCTTAATTCTCTCTTGAAAGCCATCAGACTCCTTTGATAAAACCTGAAACTTCACCTCACAGAACACAGATGTTGCTGCAATAAGTAAGGTCTGCTAAAATTACTGTTTTTTCAATGAATTCTGTTGGATTTTAAGGGATGGCACACGTAAGGCTTAAGTTCCCTTGCGCCCAGTCAGCAAGGTAAAACATTGAAAATATTTTTAATAGTGTAAACTTGAATTATAATAGATTTGTATAGCTTTTTCAGGGCTTCCTAAAGAACAGTAAATTGCCTAATGTGCTGGTATTCCTGTTCTACTATACTCAAAGGGGCCTTAATTTGCTCATTTTCAGCTTCATATTTGCATTTTATGTCTCTGCTGTGACATGTTAACATCCTTTAATGTTCAAAAGGTCTTTATTTTTCTCATACTGCCTGCGCTGCAGCCACTTTTTTCACTCTCTGTCTAAAACCAGAGCCCAGTCTGCTCTGATTGGTTAATTGAGAGGTTCGGTTGTGATTGGTCAACCGCTTTGAGATGTGTTGGAGATGTCCCGCCCCTTAGCCTATCACGTACAGTGTTGAAGCACTAGCCAATAGCAGCACGAGTGGTACATAGTGATGTCAATAAATGATGGAAGTAAACAAAGGAGTCCATTGGATACGTTTGGATTAGAGCATTTGCGGACAATTTACACGCAAAAGACTTATATAAAACAATACAGGAAAGTTAAAACACCTTTAATACCTTGGTTGGGATTCATAGCTATCTAATACAACACCACTTTAAGATATTCTGAACTATCCCATTAATGCGTTCGTGTGTGTGTGTGTGTGTGTGTGTGTGTGTGTGTGTGTGTGTGTGTGTGTGTGTGTGTGTGTGTGTGTGTGTGTGTGTGTCCATGTTTGTCCTCTAAGCCTACGGGAGTGTGTTTACTCTGCTCTTTTGTTTACCGCTGTTCTGTTTGTGCTGCAGTTAATATTGGACAGCATTTAGATTTAAGGGGCTCGGGGACCTCCGCCTCCCCCTCAAACAGTTAACCAGGCCGGGGCAGAGCGAGAGGAGTCGAGGCCTGAACCACCAGAGGAGAGACGCTGTCCTGTAAATCTGTGAGCAGGCCTGTTTGACATGCAGCATGCTTACTGAGGATTAACGGCGTACTCCCACCCTCATATCATGGCTTTCACTGACTCATTATGGGAGCCAGGAACTACCGGGGGAGAGCAGGGGGGGTGAGAAGGCCCACTGAAACTGCAGCCTTCAATGTAGTAATCACGATCGATCTCAGTGGAATTCGGTTGCTAACTGCACCGTGTCATTCCTCTAAAGATTGTGTCCAAAGGGTAAACTGGTACACATGTGACTACAGTGCTCGACGATCAATAAATTGTTCTGTCAGCGAAAAACACAAACTAAGAGAGAGAGAAAGAAGTAAACAAGCTTAAATGTGTCGAAAACAAACTGTTTGGATGAATTTAACACACATGGTGACGAATCAAATGTCTAATAACTACATTGATATAATACTTTGAATGTTTTAAGATTACATAAAGATAAAGGTAAACAGCATTACAGGAGCAATTCAATGCTTTATTGATGTAATGTTATTATTCTGTTTCTCAGTGTTGTAATTCTACTAGACTACGGATATTTCGGTCTATGTATAGGCCTATACTGAATACATCACAGCCTAGAGCTGAACATCAACACGATAGCCAAACTGTCTAACATTGACAAAGTTCACATAGTTTTGTTTAACCATTTCCACCATCTTAGTTCGCACATTAGCATGCTGACATTTTCTAATTAGCACTCAACACAAAGTACAGCTTTAGATCATGGGAATGTAATAATTTCTGCAGGTATTACCATTCATAAATGTAAAAAGTATTGCGTACATAAAAAATCAGTCCTTGTGATCGCACCAGAGGAAAAGTCAATTGACCATCAAAGTTATCACAAAAAGGGGGGCATGCATTTGTGTGCCAAATTGAATGGCAATCCACCTTATGGAGGGGCCAGAAGAAAAGTCAGGGGGTCAGTAGGATTCATCCTCTGGGAACCTTGACCGTTATAATATGTTGACCAAATCTAATGCCAAGTCATCAAAAGGTTGTTGAGATATTTTTAGGAAACATCAGGGAATCACCGGCGTCGTTAGCAGTGTTAGCATGGCCTTAAAAATGTATAACTACCAATGACTTAACATCAACTCACTTTATTTTAGTTAGAACCTTGTTTGATTTTATTTAAATTACCTGGCATGGAGGAGATTTGTCAATTTGGTTAGTTCTTTGATTTGGATAAAAGGAATGGTAATGGCATATATTTCATCATACTTGTTTGGAGGGTGTAGCATGGACCAGGGAGTAACCCATTACAGTTTGGAGTGGACAATTATGGACAGATACAATAACTTTACTAACATATTGTGAGATAGAGCACTTGGCCTTGGTGGAGGGCGGCCCCAGATCCGTTCTAGGTTTTTTGATAATGCTAAAGAAATCTTGATGAATGCAAAAAATGAATTGCTAAAATAGAGGCTCTTAATTCCCAGTTAATAGCGATGTTGTGTCCCAAAATGTGAGGAGGAGGCACAACAAGCTGACTCCGACCTCTGGGAGTAGAGTGCAGGCAGCAGAGATGGGAGTGACACTAAACGATGGGGACAACATCTGAGAGTGTGCAAATGTCACCATGGATCTTATTGAGGTGTCACACTGTTGGACACAAGCCTGAAGATGACATGAGGAGTGTCATTAAAAAAAAAGAGCAGGAAGTGGAGGGAAATATTTTTAGGGCACGGTTAGTTCAATTAGACTCTGGCGCTTTAGTTGAATTAGTTTTGTTTCTGTGGAAAAATTCCTCAACACAATGACGAGGTGAACACCAGAGAAATACAGCAACGTTTAAAACTCTGGAAACTTAAACTCATTACTCCTGAATCACTCAGAGAACAAGCCTGAAGATAAATTCAACACATCATAAATCCTGTTTTTTTCCTTCATGAAACCAGCTCCTTTATCAGAGAGCTTCTGGCTGGTAGCTGCAGCTCGATAACGGCCCGGATTGTTTACTGATCCTCGCAGGAAACCAACGCTCACTTTAAAAGTGGCCTCTGTGTTCGTGAGTAAGTCGATAGCTTATGTCTGAGCGTATGTTAGCGAGTGTGGTGGGGGGTTGGCTATCATGAGTAGGAATGTAAATTGTCATAATGGTAG
The DNA here is from genome assembly GCA_902827135.1 of Harpagifer antarcticus. Lineage (NCBI taxonomy): Eukaryota > Metazoa > Chordata > Actinopteri > Perciformes > Harpagiferidae > Harpagifer > Harpagifer antarcticus. The sequence goes on along the minus strand of CADEHL010001049.1, from coordinate 3,694,486 downwards.
TTGCAACAGACCTAAATGCAGCATGCTCAACTGGCCATCATGAGCAACATCTGTAATGAAATGCATTGCAGATCTATCCTGGCTCGAATTGCATTGAAATGACAATTGAGCGTTGAAATCAGTACAGCAGAAAGAAATACAAATATAAAACTTCATTGTGATATTTTATGAACAATTCTGTTTATGTTGCAGTTATCTGGATTGTGGACTCACCGTTGATGATGGAAGCCTTCTTAATGCGCCCGAGCGTCCCGATGTCCTCTCCCTTTTGTCCAACTCTCTCACTTTTTTGTAGTCCAGCCCAGACTCAAACCTCATACACACACACACAGAGTAAACAGACAGCTGCTCTTGATGTGTGTTTTAGTTGGACATGTGGGAACCTGACCAAAGATCCTCTTTTTTCTACTTTCAGAAAGAAAAAAAGTGTCATTGAGAAGGTGAATCATTAACAGACATTTGATGAGCAATAATTGGGAAGACATGAAAAGGTAGGCCAGGGAACAATAGCGTATTTAGGCTACATGTCCCGACGTACGTCAGAATTGAAAATATCAAAAATTCCCCATGACATTTCTCAGGATGAGGCTTATTGGTTGAACTAGGGATTTGAACTGCCAACCTCTGAGACCCCCTCTGCCCTGCTTTTAGGAACTGAAACCATCTCATTAAAAAATTCCCAGTATAGAGTGTTTATAAACAGCTTCTTGTTCATCCCTTGTGATGGATGGATACTCCCTATCACTGGCTCTTCCTGCTAACTCCCCGACCCCCTTCACAATCTCTCTGCCACTGTTTCACAATCCTCCACCCCAAAATATACACACACACACACACAGTGAACCCATGATGTTTTCTGTACTGACCTTGCTTCCTTGGTGGGTGGGCCCTTACTGTTCTGAGTGTGTGTGATTGTATTATGTTTAATGGTAAGGGGAAGGTTTGTGTGTGTGCGTGGGTGGGTGTTTTGGGGGAGGAGGGTGCATCTGAAAGGCCAGCGTGAATCTGCTAATGATGAAAAACAACACGGCTGTCAGGGCCTCCCAGGAGCCGCTCGAACTCGGTCACTGAGGGTGGAGGTCAGCAGAGGCAAAGGGTCAAAGGTCAACATCAAGGCCAAGCCTTGGCTTCTGCTGGGCTAAACAGAAAGTGGGAAGGGAAGAGAAAAAACTCTGAATAGTTATTCTCAAGAGAAGCAGCTAGAATAAAATCCATTAATAAAAAAGTAACACTTTTATGAAGACAATCAAGAGAATCTGACCAACAGTGGCAACAGCCCAAAACACTTCCTAAGGAGAACCACGCTGCAGGTTGACAAACGATGATATAACCCCAAATCTGAAGATAAATTCAACACATCATAAATCCTACATTCAGGGATTATAAAATTGGCCAACTGTCACTGTTGTGTTGCAGTGTTGGTCTGTTTCATAGTTGTAAGTATTTTGTCTGTAGGCTTTAATTAAAATGACTAGGTTAGCTAGCTAGCAGATCTGCATTATCAGAAGTAATCACATTAAAATAAGCCAATAAAACGTCCATTCCAGTGACAGTTCCCCAGTAACTTTATAATCCCCGCTCACCAAACCCTCCGTTCCGTCCCAGATGTGTGCATCACTTTTTAGTGTCCCTGTTACTGTTGTGTTTTGAGCTTCTCAGTGTTTCACTTTTAGTAAACGCTGCCCATGTTTCATCAAGTTGGTGATTCTTTCTAAATCCTACACGTGTTCTCAAGTTGGGAGACATGTTTCTTCTTTTGTGTTTTGGCACATTTGTTTTTATATTTGCATGCAAGTGTTTTTTGATCACCTTTCGGCCCGTACAAATGGCTCCCTATATTTATCCAGAATAAAAACACAGAGAAAATAATTCAATGTTATTCTTTATTTTTACAGCTCACTGAACATTTTATCAACATTTCTCAAAGTACAAAACCGACATTTGTTGTGCAAAACTGAGAATGATAAAAACGAAAATGTGTCAATTAAACATGGTGGTGTTAAGTGACTTATCACCAGTGCAAACTAATCTGGTCAAGTGTCTGTATTTACAAAAAGAAAGAGAAAGGTATAACTACAATTAAAGGATATCTAAAATGAACAAAATAATACAACTTTTCTTTGCGATTACAGCACTTGGTGTAAATATCAATTGACAGACCTACAATTTACACTTGGTCATGCTTTACAAAACATTATTTTACGCTCTGACCCATCACTGCAACGGTGTAAGACTGGGCTTCATGCAGGGCTAGTGTCATATCTGTCAAAGTGTTATGCAGGTTAGAGAAACAAGATACATTTAGAGAGGAATCTGTGTGGTCCGGTCGCCCTGGCTAGGTTTCTACATAATCTCCGTGAATTTAAATTGAGGCTGTGACCATGTCAAACAAGTGAAGAACTTCCTCTGTCACAGTACTTTGGCAGATAAGAACACATTGTAAACATAACAAAAAAGAGCATAATAAATATAACTATAAATGTGATTTTGAGGGTTCACTGGAAGAGAGCGTCTGATCATGTCCCACTCTCAGTTTGTCGGTTTAGCTTCCGATCAGAGGCGAGGTCTCTCCGTGACTGCTGCCGACCTCCTCTTTGGCTTTGCGGTAAATCAGGAACTGGAAGGATATCTGAGCCGCAGCGTTAAGGAAATTAAAAGGAATCCTGGAAGAGATTCTGTTTAATGACACGCACCATGATGAAAAATACAACATACTATTTGAAAAAGTGATTAAATACTTCCCAAACTGGTCAACGGTGTTAGCATTGTTAACATAATGGGAATCCTCTTCATAAGAATCCACCTGACCAGTGCATTACTGGCTGTGAAAATGTCGGACACCACTGTATGTGTCAGCTGCTAAATGGGAAACTCTGTTGGCCTGCAGACTTTCACAATGGTTGGCTTTTAGTTTTAAAGCTCTCTTTTCAGCTGGTTACAGACATACACATATGTGTAAAAATACTAAATCAATATTGCCTTGGTCTCCAAGGTTAGGACAGAAATAGCCATATGCTGCCCTTACCTACCAAAGACATTGACATTTTTTGAGATTATTACTATGGGGTTCCATTTGGAAAAAAATGCAAATATAGCACTCTTGGACACTATGACCTACATTTGAAAGTTAATCATTTAAGAAAATTGGACCCATGTTAACCAATTGGGCTGTTTAAACAGGATATGTATATCCACATTCTTTAGCAATAGTTTCAGTGTCTGGTTTATTTCTCCACGTACGCAAGCAACTCTGGCGAAAAAAAACACGAATAATCCATTGACTGTATACATTAGATACAAAAATATCTGATCCTGATTCATGCATGCCAACGCTTTTGATTTTCATTCCCTGTCTTCCTGCAGTCTGGAGTTTCATTCCTCCAGGTAAGACCTTAGAGTCAGTCCACCACTTGTGGGGTGCAAAGAGGCAGATGGCCTCCAGAGGGCCCTAGTGCAGCTTTTTGCTTTTCTTGTTTCTTTGCCTTGGCTAATTTCCCCCTGTGTGCTTGGACCTTTGAGACTATATTGTATTTCCACAGACACAGTCATGTGACCTAACTCTTCTGATGAAGTGACCTGTCAACCAGCTGAGCACTGACTAAAATGTAGCATGTACTTGAGATTAAGGAGAACCTGGAGGCCCTTTTTTCTTGAAAGGATACGATGACGTCTAAGGAGAGGGTGCCGAGGCTGCCGATGAGCCAGGGCAGGTGATGGATCATGTAGCTTTTCTCTCCCTGGCCCTCATCGGGGTTCTTCAGCAGGACACTCAGGCCGTATGTGGTGTTTCCCAGGATGACCAGTGCAAACAGGAAGTAAGACACTCCCTCTGTCGATTTCCTCTTGTACTGTGGGAATAAATCAGAGGGCGGGGGAGAAAGTGAGAAAAACATTTTTTTAAAGCATTTTGGGGGAAATGTTATGTTTTACAGCACAACCACAAATGTTCCCTCGGATGGGTTACATTCAATTTTGCTTCAGTTTTTTTATCTTGTTCAGATTAAAAACACATTAAAACACAATTTGCAAGGCTTGGGAATGTAAATTATTATTACATTTCCCATTTGGCAGCTACTAATCTCATTCATATTTTACAAAATATTTCATTTAAATAATTTACACAATGCACCTTTTGTTCCTGACTACAAAACTTTATTAAAAGTGTATTGTTCATAAAGTAATTTATAGAAAATGATATTATATATATTATATGAGGATGCTCATCCTGTAAATATTTGTATTAGAATTAGTAGTCCCAGTTAATGTCTATGAGTAGTAGTACTCAGCCAGTAGTACTGGTCATACTCACGTTAGTGTACATCTGGGGGAGTCTGGAGCAGAGGTAGAGCACGGAGGACACAGAGCCGATGGAGAATCCAATAATCTCTTTAGGGCTGAACGCCTGCAGCGACAGAGAGGCAGACATAACAACGTCACAACAACGTGACAACAGCTCATAATAGTTGACTTCCCTCAGGTCACTTGTTAAACAACTCATGACTCACCTTGATAGCACTGAGGTCAGAGGTTGAGAGCAGGGCACGACTTCTGAACTCTGAGGGAATAACTTCCTGTTGGGCTCCTGACCCGGGGAGGTGCACGAGGCTGGAGGTGAAGCCCAGGACGCAGGCTACTCCCGCCACATGCAGAACCATCCTGCCTGGGGAGAGACAACATGAGGGCTGAGCATCAATACTTGGAAAGACTTCTTAGCACATTCCTCCAGACAGTGAGGCCAAAGGTCGCCATGAGGGAACAAACGCCACAGAGGACATCATGACGGGGTGCAGTCATTATCCTCTTCCTCTGTCTGGACTTGTGATGGATCGATGTTCATCAGAGCTGATAAGAGAAGATTTTTCACAAAAACACTAGATAATACTAATCCTAGAAATATACCTAGGAAGTAATTCAATCAATAAAGATTATGGCTACAGTTACACCTGGAGATAAAATGCATGTCTGGGGTTATTCATTCTATATGTTAACAAAGGCCTTGGTGTAGGATACCAAATGAGGCACAAGGATGCAAATAAGGCACTGACACTCAGATGGCACAAAGAAAAAACATCTTTAGTTGTGAAACGGAATATTTAGAACAAAAAGCACACTTACGTTGCCGCATTCTGTTCTTCGTCATGTAGTATAAGTACAATGCCAGCATCATCACGTCAGCTATAACGTAATAAACAGCTGTATATGTCTGGAAGACGGAGAGAAAGACCAATTGAACCATGAGCTCAACACAGAAGGCCTCAATAAAAAAAAGTGCAATATCGCAATTGTTAGCGATGCGTTTATCTAGGTAACGTCAAAAAGGGCCTTTCGCAATACATTACGAAAAATCATATTTGCTTCACTACAAGTCACCTGAAGTGGAAGTTGGTCTGCCAAGAAGGAGCCCACCAGGTTACAGCCGTCTCCTCCCAACCACAGCAACAGAAACCAAATGGAGAGGGCGCTGTCCATATTCCCCGTTTTACACGAACTGTAGTACTGCCTGCAATAAGAAACAACACAGAGAATTATACACGATGTTCGGATAAAAGAGAAGTTCCTCTAAGAGGCCCAGACACTTACGGAAGAGAAGAAACCATGAAGCAGAGGATGGACAGGAGGCCGAGGTAGATGCTTGCCATGTCCCTCCCGTCCTGGGCACATTCCCCGAGACCTTCCCAGACCCATTTTGAGCCATTGGGGCAGAGGGTAGAGAAGTTTCCTGAAGTGCTCACTAAAAAAAAACCTCGCGAAAGGACTCCATCGGTCATCATATTCACCTGAAGAGGAAAGGCTTTGTGAATAAACAGTTAAATTAAACAAAAGTCACATCCTGATTCTACATATGCAGCCTATATACAATGTTAACACACTGCTTCCAAGAAAGAATAAAAGGAAAGTGGCACAAAGAAGCTCCAATTAGCCAACTATATGGCACTGATGTGGAGTGTTCGCAGCTTTGTAACACACACTCTCAAATCAGACATATGCATACCATGAAGAGCAACACGTATGTGCCACAAACCTCGACATAAAACAAGTAAATGTGTTCGTTATGTGGTCAAAGGGTAAATAACACATGTAAATAGGTTTAGGTCCACATTGTGCCGTTGCGTTGGTTACATTTGGTTGAAAACAGTAATAAAAAAAAAAGTGTGTTTTGGGTCACATTAATACAATGGGCAACACAAGAAAACAACAAAAGGCACAAGAAATTAACCTTGTTTTGTTAGTCTCTTCGCTGGCTAACTTACTAGCAGAAATCTGATTCTTGGCTGTAGCTTTTACGTTAAATAATATCAACAAAACACAACACTGGAAAGGAACAAAGCAAATACAAAATATGTTTTTCTTGCCTGTGTGGCCGGTTGCATACCGATAAAGTCCTTAGAAGAACACAAACCTCTCCGAGACTGAACAAACAACACGGAAACCAGAATAGGTAATAAACAACTCAGGGCTGAGGCCGCGAACTGATTGGTCGTGAGGCTGGTACGTCACTGCATTATCACGTGACGAGTGGCTCGTGAACTCCAAAACAAATCAATGGGCCTTCAAAATAAAAGTTTTAAATTGGATCAGGCTTCCAGGAAATACTCGGCCATTTAATAAGAATTGTATCCATGTGTTAAAAAAATGTGCGGTAGACAGCCTTATAACTTGTAATTGTTTAACACAATGTGAATTTAAGAAGCATAGAAGAATATTTTAAGTGCAATACTGACAACTAAACAAATTCAGAATCAGAATCTGAATAATTTGCCTCTGGTTATTCTGATAGTTAATCTGTTGCACACCTTGCTCATCAATACATAAAATGGATAGAACAAAACGACTGCAATCAATCATTTATCTCTTGATTATTCATTTACTTATATTTTGGTATTATTTTAAAGTTTGATAAATAAATGTTGCCAAATTACATTCCTTGGTTGAAATTTATTATTATTATTATTATTATTCACAACTGTAAAACATTTGTGAAGACTGTGGAACACGCTAATGGCTTGCTCTCATGTTAATGTTACTTCATTTTTAAAGCTGGGATACCTTAAAGATGCCAAAGTAAGCTCACCACCGCTCTCATACATTTTTCACATAAGCTCCTCACATATCAACAAGTCTTGTTAAATTGGATTATATGACTGCACGTGGTAATTCAGTTATTAGTTCTCAGCCGACATTAGCTCAGAGGTCTCCTTACTACTTTTACATTTGAGTGTGCAGCCGTGAAAAGCAAATCACTTGTTTGACTCAGGTCAGTGATGGGTAATTCCTGCGTTAAATCAAACGGGATTGTATGCAAATGTTCCCACTCAGTGAATTAAAAAGATTATTAATATAAGTGTTCTTTAAATGTAGGCTACTTTAACAGTGGCAGTTCTTCTCTTTTGTAATATGCAGATATGATGAGATGGCTAATTGTCGTTATCACAATACAACAGGGGTTGCCTTTTAATCATAATGACATGTCCTATTTATCTTATTCTCAAGTGAAAACATCCTACCTGGAAGAGACGATTCAATCCAAAGTCAGACTTTGAATGAAAAAGGGAAGAGGTGCTAGTTCGGAAATGTCATAGCAAAGTGTGTCAGCTGACAATCTGACTCCCAGAATGCCGACTCAGCACCTCCCCACGCTGATGTTAGCGGTGCAGTTTTATTTTCAGATTTGCTAAAAGTGAAGTTTCCACTGTCGTCACGTGCTTCTCTTAAATGGGCCAAAGTGCTCGAAACCAAATGTGGGAGAAATACTCAGATCTTGTACTTGAGTAAAAGTATACGTACCAGAGTGTATGAAAACTCTGTTAAAAGTAAAAGTCCTGCATTAATGTTACTCAAGTAAAAGTACACACATTAACATCAAAATATACTTAAAGTACCACAAGTGAAAGTACTTATTATGGAGATTGGTCCATTTCAGAATAATATATGATATATATTTTTTTTATATTACTATTGATGCATTCATGTGTTGATCAAAGCTGGTAAAGGTGCAGCTAGTTTGAATGACTTTGTATACTGCAGGGTAGCTTGTGCATTTACTCCAGGTTTAACTAAAGTCAACATCAATTCAAACAACATCAATTCAAACACCATGACACAATTCCATCAGATTAATGATAAAAACCTAGAGGACATTATTCAACTTCTGAAATCCTCCTCCTGCTGCCTTGATATTATTCCAACGGGATTTTTTAAAGATGTTTTGCCTTGCATGGCCTCAGATCTACTTCATATAGTAAACAAATCTCTTCACTCAGGTATTTTTCCACAGGCCCTGAAAACTGCAGTCATTAAACCACTCTTAAAAAAGAATAATCTAGATGCTTCAGTAATGAACAATTACAGGCCCATATCAAACCTGCCATTTCTAGGTAAAATCATTGAAAAAGTTATTTTTCAACAGCTGAGTAATTTTTTGCATTTAAATGACTGTTTCGATGTGTTCCAGTCAGGCTTTCGTCCAAACCACAGTACTGAGACTGCTCTTGTAAAGGTCTTTAATGACATCCACTTAAACACAGACAGTGGCAGAACTTCAGTGTTAGTATTATTAGATCTCAGTGCTGCGTTTGACACTGTTGACCACAGCATATTACTAGACCGACTGGAAAACTGGGTGGGACTTTCGGAAACCGTCCTAAATTGGTTTGAATCCTACTTAAAGGACAGAAACAACTTTGTTTCTATTGGTAAATACACATCTGAGTTGACAAATATGACATGTGGGGTTCCTCAAGGCTCCATCTTGGGGCCTCTTCTCTTTAACATCTACATGCTACCACTGGCTCAGATAATGAAAAACAACAAAATAAGTTACCATAGCTATGCAGATGACACACAAATTTACGTAACAGTTTCAACAGGAGACTATGCTCCAATTCAAACACTGAGTAAGTGCATTGAACAAATCAATGACTGGATGGGTCAGAACTTTCTCCAATTAAACAAAGATAAAACTGAGGTAATGGTTTTTGGAGCCAAGGCAGAACGTATAAAAGTTAGCGCTGAGCTTCAGTCTGCAATGTTCAAAACAACAGATAAAGCCAGAAATCTAGGTGTAGTCATGGACTCTGACCTGAGTTTCAACAGTCACATTAAAACAGTTACTAAATCAGCCTACTATCACCTAAAGAACATATCTAGGATTAAAAGACTAATGTCACAGCAGGATTTGGAAAAACTTGTCCATGCTTTTATCTTCAGTAGACCGGACTACTGCAATGGTGTCTTCACAGGTCTCACTAAAACATCTATTAGGAAGCTGCAGCTGATTCAGAACGCTGCTGCTCGAGTCCTCACTAACACTAAGAAAGTGGATCACATCACTCCTGTTCTGAAGTCTTTACACTGGCTTCCTGTGTGTCAAAGAATAGATTTCAAAATACTGCTGCTGGTTTATAAAGCTTTGAATGGTTTAGGCCCAAAATACATTTCTGATCTACTGCTAAATTATGAACCATCCAGATCTCTCAGGTCTTCAGGGACTGGTCAGCTTTCTGTCCCCAGAGTCAGAACTAAACATGGTAAAGCAGCGTTCAGTTATTATGCTCCAAATATCTGGAACAAACTCCCAGAAACCTGCAGGTCCGCTGCAACTCTGACTACTTTTAAATCCAGGCTGAAGACTTTTCTTTTTGTCGCTGCTTTTAATTGAATTATTCATATCTTAGACTGCACTGTAACTTTTATCCATGTATTTTTTCTTTTAATGTTTATCCATGTATTTCTTCTTTTAATGTTTATTTTATTAGCTTTTCTTTTTAATGACTGATTTTAAATGCCATGTTCTTAATGTCTTTCATTTGTTGTAAAGCACTTTGAATTGCCTTGTGTTGAAAAGTGCTCTATAAATAAACTTGCCTTGCCTTGCCTTGCCTTGCCTAAAGTCTTATTTAAGTGTTGATTATATTTTACATTAAGTAACTAAAGGTACAAAATAAATGTAGTGGAATAAAAGTACAAAGTAGCATACACTTGAAATACTCAAGTAAAAAAGTAGAAATGGCAATGCAGAAGCCGAGGCTGCGATATTCTTATGGAGCCTTAAATCATGGCAGCATTTAGTTTGTGCACCACAGACTTGAACAATCAACTGGATAGGGAGGGGGGAGGCTGTGGCTCAGTGGGTAGGGATAGCAAGTTCGAGTCCCACTGCAGTCAGCATGTCGTTGTGTCCCTGGTCAAGACACTTCACCCCAAATTGCTCCTGTGGGGATTGCCCACAGTACTGAATGTATGTAAGTCGCTTTGGATAAAAGTGTCTAACAAATTACATGTAATGGATATGAAACTGGAACCTGCGTTCACCCGCCATTAGTAATAATTAATGTGCACAACTTTGTCTATGCCCATTTCAGCCAGTAAAAAAATATGAAAACATCGCTTTATGATTATTATAATGAAAAACAGGATTACATTTTTTCACCACTGGCAAAAAATTTATTAGAAATGTATTGGTCTGTTTTAGACATTTGAATTCCCTTTTTAATCGGTTTCTACTCTTTAAATCAGCAGTTTAAATATGTTTTATGTCATTTTAAATGTTAAAATGCATGTGCGAAATAGGATATTCAAATAAAGCCGCCTTTTCCACATATCACTATTAAAATGTTCTGTAAAGATTTGAAGCTGTTCAATTTACAATTTGAAAATGTTATTCAATTACATTTGTGTTTCCATGGAGGCATACATTTTAAAATCATGAGAAAATGAAATCAAAATGACCTCCAGCGGTACTACTTTTCACCTTGCCTATAGAAGTATAATCAATAAGCGCTTTACACTAGACCACACCACACAGTGATACGGTCAGGTCAAACTACTCCAACTTCAAGACTATTCAGCCTGGTGTTAGGCCGCTCTCTTACTGTATTGCGTTTCCATGGGGGCAGACATTTTAAAAGCGGGACAAATTAAATCAAAAATGGCTAGATACAACCATGGAATTTATTTTGTCAATATTTTTCTTATTAGGATAGCAACGTCAAACCTACTCCACAACACACATTTTCTTTTAAGAACAGGTTTTATTGATGATGCACCCAAACATCTATACTGTAGGAATACCTTCAGCGGGCTAGATTCTCTTATTTACATTTCACTTCCACAAAGTTATACAAACACCTGGTAGGTTTCATGTCAAAGTATAGATATAATACATTAAGAACGGAGGACATGGGATTGAAATGTTTTATGAAGCACTTTTCACAACAAATCTACACATGAGATGGGTGGTTAAAAAAAAAGGAGAATTCATTTAATGTATCTACTGCAAAACAAGTCCTACGGTAAAGTCTGTACAAGCGAGTTCTTGAGTGTCCATGAATGTAAGGAGGTAATGCAGCTCTTCTGTGATTCTGTCCTCCAGAGTTGTGATAAAGGCAGGTTTTTAATGACAGTTTATTCTTTCAAAGGCAAGGATGAAATAAACCAAGCAGTTTGTACAGCGGACCTCCTCCTTTATTGACGGCTGCCTCAAACAGACGAGAAGTCGGAGACGTGAGGAAGGCAGTTTGTTTTACTTCTCTGGTGTATTTTGAGGTCGTTTCTCACTTGATGTGGAACACTTTCTCGTCTATTTTTAACCGTTTGCGTCTCGGCTGTATGAAGTCCTCGTCAGAGTCCTCGGTGTCCTCCTTCTCCTCGGTTGCTGGACCCTCTGTTTGTGGTGTTTCAGGGAAGCTCTGCCCGGGGAACGACTCCTGCAACTTCTCCTCAAAGTACAGGCTCACTGCCTTGCCGGATATTGCCATCTCAGATCCGGCCTGTCGGAGGAAGAAGAAGAAGAGCAGGGTGAAGAAGAGGGTGATAGAGGCAGAAGGGTAGTGACAGACAATAGAAAAGGAAAAATGGAGGGAAGAGGAAGAGCAGAATGAGGAGACAAATTAGATGTGGTTAAGACTTCTGATGGTTGTTTGCCCCAGCTCAACGTTGCTGTACAGAGCAGAGATATCCTGCCGCCTCATCCCACTGTTGCTCCATGAAGCATTCCCAAAATGTGGAAAAAAGGGTGCCAATTTTCACCAAGGCTGTTTTCAAATACTTTTATAGGGTAAATGAGGGAAGCAGAGGGGCAAAGATAAAACATGTGCATTTTAAAAGGCTGGTGAAAATTAGGTGATTAATACCCGTTGGAATATTGTGAGCATTAACAAATGTGCAATACCACGAACACAAAAATATATAATGAATAAATATATTTGCATGCTGAGTTATATTTGATCTGTAGCCCAAAGGTAACTAGAACTCGAGAGCCCTGATTATGTATGTCTTGTCAGCTAAATGAACTGAAAATACCAAACTTCAAAGCCCAGTTCCTGAAAATAAAACTTGACTCAGCAACAGGAAGTGAGCAGTTCACACAAATGACCAGAAAGACCAGTCAGTTTATTCTTGATCTAAGAGAAACTCAAATGTAATTCTAGACTACCTTTATGTGCATATTCACATCAATTAATCAAATACCTTGATGGAACATGCAAGCCACAATTCATTTTGGGCTTCTCACATGCACTGGCTTTCACTCACATGTTCTTTATCAACATTTCACTTTTCACTTCTCTATATACATTACATGTATGCTCTGCTTTCACATTTGAGAGTAATTTAACACCCAAGAAAAATCTTGCATTTGCTGACCTCCCCTTGCAGCAGTGAAGTATAATCAAAAACCACGTCACACTATACCACAGCCATCAGTGATACAGTCAGGTCAAACTACTCTTTCAACTTAAAGACAGCACAACACTGCTTTTCAGCCAGGCTGCTTTTCAGCCACTCTCTTAGTGTATTGTGTATATATTCAGGTTGTACATATACAAAGCAATACATTCTTATTTATCCATTCATTCTAATCTTACAACCATATTTCCAATCTAAAGATATATATGAAATCTAAATGAAATAGAAAATACCAAAGGTTAAATATCTATTGTTCACCAAGCAAAAAACATATTTTCCTTTCAATATGTGTTGCATAGCAGAATGAATTATATACACGCTACACCTTAACACCGTGGGCCGTTAAAACTAGAAAAGAAATGGTCAGACCAAACCCCATGAACCAAATAACATGGAGATATGTTTTTTTACTTTTTCAACTCCAGCAATGTCCTTACCACCTCTCACTATGACACATGAAAATAAATGTAATGAAATTTCAGCCTTCAGAGGAAGGGCTTAAAACATTTCTTGGAGCATCAGTGGGAGGAGACAGGACATCTGTTCTGTTTTGGAAACCTGCTTACCTGCGTATTAATCTGATTCTCCTCATCATAAACCTGGATTATTCGAGACATCTAAAAAGGGGCAATAACATTACAACACACACAGTGAAGCAGCAAGGGGGGAAAAAAGATTTCACAGCAAAGCAGGTTAGAAAAATATCAGATCAGAAATCTGTTCACGGCCTACTCGCGCCTATGCAGCGTTCATCACCGAGTTATTACAGTAAGTAAAGTCTGCACTCCTACGTTCATTTAGTCACATAGGCTACAGGAAACAGAGAACATGTTATCAGTTTGACTTCCTCTCTAGTTATAAATACATCTACTAATCAGAATCTTTTTTTTTAGGAGACATATCCTGTTTTGCCAAATTCAGTTCTGTCTTTAAATGAATCAACCAGTCACATCAAAGTTCTATATGTTGGTGGCATGTGTGAAAAAATACTTTTACAACGAATTAAAATCACAGAAATGAATTAATGTAGATTACGTTAGAAACTAAAAAGGTTTTATACTTAAAGAATGTATTCTCTTCACAAAAGGTGATGCTCTAAGTATTGCTGTTCTTCAAAGCTCTCCATTATGACCTCTGATTAGCTTCGAGTCATTGAGTTTTTCAGTCTCTAAATTGGTTTTCAGGAAAGTTGTTTTGACAGGGAAAGCTTCTTAGATTTATACATTATTGGTACTTGTTCATCTCAACCTTGTTTAATGCTCCTCCCTAGAATTATTTCATTTTTCTTGTGTATATATTCTGTGAAAACGGATTTCCATTTTAAATGGCCAACCAACAGCGTCTAATTGCACCACATACTGACAACAACAAAAAATAGTCGTTCCTTATGTCTTTAGAAAAATCTGAAGAATGGTTCTATTATTAAAGAGAAACTCATTATTCGCTTAAATAAATTCACTTTGTTGTAATAAGATTTTTTTTTTTAAATGTTAAAGCCTCCAGCAAGATGTTTTTGTGGTGCTTTATGTGCCCTGAGTAGTGATATGACGTTCAAATGACTTACTTAATATTTACTTGATCCAAATTGATTACTTGAAACAAATCAAAACAACAAAATATTTCTTAAAGGTGGGGTAGGTAAGTTTGAGAAACCGGCTCGAGATACACCTTTTGTTATATTCCATGGAATGCTCTTAACATCCCGATAGCAATGAATATCTTAAGTGCTTTGACTAGAAATCCATAAAAAAGCCGTAGTACTGTAAAAAGCACGACCAATAATTTTAGCCGGCCTGGCTAAAGTAACTGGATGGCCTGCCTGCCTGTCAGCCTTCCATCTGTGCACAAACTTATCTCGTGCCCTCATTGGTCATGTGCGCGTTCGTGTGTGTTGGAGGAGGGGCTCTATAAGGAAGTGGCAGATTTCTTCCGGCTGTGTATTTTCAAAGTCTAGCGCACTCGAGCTGGTTTCTCCAAAATTACTTACCCCACTTTTAAGCATTACCTTTTTTTTATGTGAGAACTCTTCGTACTGTTCATTTTGGCTACATAATAGTAGTTATATTTTCACATTTTGTGAGGTTGTTCTGCAGTTAAGAGCATTCAGGATCAATATTATTCAAACAGAGATCCTTAAGGGCAGACTGTTTAGATGTTGTTGTTGTTTTTATAAAATAGAAGCTCCCCCATGTGGTTGGAAGGTGTAATGCATGGTAATACACATGTTTTATTGTCTATTCCTCTAGGAAGTAGACTATGTTTCTATTACACACAGAGGGTACATCATCAGAACATAAGCAATGTGGCCAATACCCATCCTAAAGAATCAACCAAACAAATACATCCCACTCCCATCATATCCCCAGAGAAGAATAAGAAACAAATCAAGTGATCACAGCGATCCATTAATGACCAACTTGTGATTTATCATTGGGATGCAGACGGTGTTAACAGGGTTTCAGACAGTGCTCTGCAGCCAGGGTGACGACAGCACAGTCACCCCCCCCCCATCCTCCATCAGCCAGTGTTAGTACTACTTATACAAAACTGTACACACTATAGCACCCTTTCCCACTTTTTCCTCCAAGGTCAGCTTGTGTCTCCACATTAGGTTAGACTTATATATTGAGTTGGTATATGATTCATACTACTAATATTTGCTATTTTTCATCTATTAATTTCACTGCACTCTAACATTTTTGCAATTTGAGGCCTGGTGTGATAGCCTAGTATCTAATGATTAAATCTAAGATACTCAATTAAACTTCAACTCATATCAGTCTAACTCTTGTCCAAATACACCAGACAAACACACGCGCACACACACACACACACACACCCACCCACACACACACGCAGACACACACACACACGCAGATGCCATTCCCCAAAGCAGGCTCAGGACTCATGCTGCTCACCTCGTTGTAATTTGCGCAGTTTGTGAAGACCAGGCGCATGTCGGACACAAACTCCTGCACAGACTGGTAGTGCTGGGAGCTCCGCAGCTGCAGCCTCTTCTTCACCTTCTTCAGGTCCATGGGCTTCTTGATAATCTTGTAGTAGTTGGGCACCTGGTTGAACAACAACAGATAACATCTCTTACTATTTCAGAGGAGGGGGGGATGATGAAAATTGGACTTGAACATGGGAGGCGGAGGACAATGTGTCTTGCAGTTTGACAGAAACAACAGAAATCTGAATCAAAAGGCAGTGGAATTGAAGTTTAGGTTTAAGGGAATAGTAAACATGTGCTTTTTCAGAACAGCTGTTGTTTTAAGATCAATGCATGTAATACTGTATAATAGTAATAATAATATAATCTTAATTCTGTACTAGGTTCAAAAGCAACTGGTCTCTTTTTTTGTAGTTTGCCCAGTCTGGTGGCTTTAGGACATTTTCTTGGAACCAATTTTAGAGTAGAGAAAACAGGCTCTTAACACCTACACCACAAGGTGAACAATAATAAATTCTAAGATGATTAAAATATTAAATTGTGGAGCTACTTACCGAGCTGAGAACAGGTTCCCTGAAGCCCACGCTGAGCTCGTGGCAGTAGATGTGCAGCAGGAGGCGTTCACATTTCTGCAGATGGAGGAAGAGAGGGTTTTAGCTGCCAAGTGATAATCATGCAGAGCTCTTTGAAGTTGTGATGATGTACTGACCCTTTGGTCCTCAGGACTGAGCCCCTGTTCCTCTGGGTTCCTCGTGCTTTCGTCACAGTACTCAATCTCGGGGGTGGTTAGACTTCGGCAGAACGTGCAGAGAAAATCACCCCTAAAACATGGGAAAAAAGGAGGACATATCAATTAACAGCTGCTAAAGAAAATGTTTTAAGAAGATCAACCAATATTTGGAAGAATATGGAGTGATGAACTGGGATGTTATGTTCAGACCAGTGGTTGCGACTTTTTCATTGTCCATCATTTTGACCGACAGGATCGTAACATTTCCGTCATAATCTATTATTACCCGTCATTTTATTTTTCATGTTTTAATGATGAGACATATTTAATATTTATGTTTGGGTACTGAGCAGCAAATGTTCATTCATTCCTTTTTTTTAATGATTCATACAGAACTTTTAATGGAATGGAGAAAAAAAAGATGAACAGAGACACCGACCGTGCGGTCACTTTTCATGTCAAAACGAATATGAATGATTTATTTTTCCTTGCCACTTGCTGTTCCTCTGCCGCTGGCTGAACGTTGTTAGTTTTAGTCTTACTGGCTTGTCCATCATCGTCCACCGCATCAATCCCTCTTTTTCCACCTCGTTTATCCACACCATCACAATTACTGGGCTTATTAAAAAAGCTTCGGACGATCAGCTGCCGTGACATTTTGCGATTGCTAAAGCCGGTTAAACAACGAGGTAAAATACAAGACTAGACAATAGCTACTTAATATGCACACACTCGCCACCAACTGGACAGGGGTGTGAATGACTAAATAATAGTTACAGACTACAGTAGAGTACAGTAGATCGCCCTCAGTCGACCTGGCCACTAAGGATGTAATATAATGTGGGCCGCTGGTGGACATGTTGGCGCTGTTCCGAGTTGTGTTCTAATCTGTCAAAATGACTGCTTTCAGATTTTTCCGTCATTCTTGGAAAAATTCCGTCATAGACGGAAAATATTCGGTTAACGCGACCTCTGGTTCAGACTAACTTTTCTGCCGGCTAGAACTCCTGTTAATACAAATCGGGTATCAATTTTGTCGATATCTGAAACATGTTTTAGGAGTTTACCAATACATCGATCTGGATTGATTCAATAATCCAATATCATCGATGCAAAGTGAAACCATCACTACATGTCATTGTATTTCAAATGTACGCCCTTATGCTGGAATTACAACAGCAAGTGCGTGTCCCCATATCCATTCAAACGCAACCTAAAAACATGAGAAATGTGAAGGTCTTTTATTTATCTTTTAAAGATAGAATGCATTTCTTTTAAATTACTGAAAGAGCCCAGAAATAAAATGTTCTAATCGTATTTTAGTTTTGTGAGTTGACCTCAATATAACCAATTGATAAATGGGCATATGATTTCATCTCATATCGATTGCAGACGTCTGAATTGAATCAAAATCGGAAACATGTCATTATCATATAATGTATCGTTATTGAGAAAAAATATGCATTCTAACCCATTCATGAACAACAAAATGTTACACCACCTAAAATAAAGATGACTTAAACTAATGACTTACGTTGGGAAGATTTTGATGGTGGGAACGTGGCACTTCATGTGGAACACTTTGGGGCAGCGGTCGCAGCACAGCAGGTCTCCTCCGTTGATGCAGACAGCACACCAGTCCTCATTGGGGTCGTCCCCCTTCTCCGAGTTGCCATTAGTGAGCGAAGCACCGGCCGTTCTGCTGCCGTTCCCGGAGTGTAATGAGGTAGCAGAGGTCGTTGTGGAAGTGGAAGAGGTGGCGGCCCCGGAGCCACTTCCAGAACAAGGCGTCCCAGATTGGGGTTCCGTTTTGATGCGCTCCCCTAAAGCCCTGAGAGCATCTAGGCCGGAAGATACGAGTCCCAATGTAGGATGGGTGCTGCTCTCCGGATTGCTCATCTGGGGGTAAAACACACAAAATGTTTTATTTAAAAAAAGGCAGTATATTAATAAGTCTTATTTTCACAAACTCAAATATGGAGCCCCAAAAAAAAGAAAGTCAGAGCAAAGATTATTTCCTCACTTTTATCATTTCATCAGTGCTAGCATGCTTTTTTTTCTCTTCCATTTCCTCCATTCTGCATTCACACTTTAGATCTTCCTCGATATCTTACCAATTCTCTTTTTTAAATAATAAGCAGATTTCTAAGTATGTCAAAAGGAAAAGATGAAAGGTTCTGACAGAATTGATCAAGCCAAGTTGTGCATAGTAGCTTTGATATAGCTGAAAAGGAAATCACGGCAAAAAGTTCCATACCATACAAAAGCAATATTTACTAGAATACATTTTGTTAGGAATCATTGGTTTTGGCCCATTTAATCAATATTACCAGTAACAAGGCATATGTTTTAGCATGTATTGAATTGGAAATGCTTCCATTTTATACGGTGGCTGAGAAGGGCAAACGAGAATTACAAAGTGTGAAACACTAACAAAGCTCGAGACAAATGTACATTTTATCAAACAAAATTACATTAGCAAAACATTTTTACCAAGGAAAAAACAATTTAAAATTAACAACAAAAAATTAACAAGATGCGAAACACTTTTAAGAGAACTGAGACAAATGTACAAGTCCCAAAACACTTTAACATTTGCCGAAACACTTTTACTAACTAGAGAATCAAAGCGGAAAGGGAATGTCCATCACACCGGAAGTGACGTGCAAGTGATTGACTCAAACTTAAGTTTGTTTTTGGCGGAAAGACCGACGGTCTGTCAGGTGTGTGTGCCCTTTACGCTCTCCAGAGATTGTCCACAAGATGAGCAAAACCGTGTCTCATCTTGTTAATTTATTATTGTTAAATGTTAAATAGTTTTTTTCTTGGTAAAAGTGTTTTGCCAATGTAATTTTGTTTTATAAAATGTAAACTTGTCTCAAGCTTTGTTAAAGTGTTTCACACTTTGTAATTCTCGTTTGCCTTTCTCAGCACCGTCATTTTGGCTGGGATCATAAAATACCAGTAACAGTATTTCATTTGAAGCTAAGGATGAAGAAGAGTGTTCATACCATGCAATCACTCCTCCCATCTTTCCCCCGCTCCGTCTTCATAGAAGAAGTTGGACAGCTGTTGCTTTCTTCTGTTCCAGGTTCCTGCTTCACCCTCACCTGCTCCACCGTAGCACCACCTCCTGGCCCTGTCTTTCCAGCTGAACTACAGCTTAAACAGACAAAAACAAAGCGTGCAGAAAGAGTTAACGTAGGCTGTTCAATTCAATTCATACTCATTACAATGTTAAACCAAGTAACTGTTTATTATGATCCTACTTGTTGATTAAATACAGTGACATCAGTCCCTATGTGGAGCACAAACCAAACCTACAGAATACTTGTGTAAATGGGCCCGTTTGTGTTTAACAAAAGCATGTAAAGCAAGACCAAACCAAACTGACATTTATATTAAATAAGATGGTGATGAGGCAACTAAAACGTCTTTCTTAAGTTTAGGAAAAGATTGAAGTAGTGATTCAATAAAATGCAAAATAATGTGTATGAGACAAGAGGTGTCGCACTTCAACATCCACCTTCTGTCATTGACCCGGCCACTGGTTTTAAAGGTCTCCTATTATACTATTTGTAGGCATATATTATAAGTCCTAGATATATAAAATCATGTCCATGAAGTGTTTTGCTCAAAATACCAAACAGATCACCCATTGTAGCCATGCCTCATACCCCTCTATTTCAGCCCTGTTACTAAAGTGCTGATTCTGGGTCTGTAGCTTTAAATGTAACCCAGGGGTCGGCATGGAAGTAGTGTGTGGACCTGTCAGCGCAACTTACATGATGCCGAATTTAACAAACACATTTAAATAATTGGTTTAAACGGCATAATAATAAGGACGATCGTCCATTCTGTGATTCTCCAGAGCACACATGTTATGATATTAGGGTCATGCAGAGTGAGATGAGATCGCTGTCCCTTTAAGAGAGAGAGGGGTGTGGCTTGTGCATGTGTGTTTGTGGATGGTGGAGCGACCGTGAGAGAACCTATGGAGAGAACGTGTGTTTGTTTCTGGAAGTGAAACGAGGCAGCAGAAAAACAGAGGTCTGTGATGTATTTTGTGAAACAGAAGAACAGCTAAATAAATGCAACGGCCTCCCAAGAAGAGCTCACCTCTCTCCAGTCATTTAAGCTAAAGTGGGTTATTTATGGACATATATATGTCTCATAAATTATTAGTGTGAACATAAAAATGATTTGTGTGTAAATATGTGATTTGGAAATGTAAAACACCATTCACAAATGCATTTAAAAGATTTGCAAACTCACAAATAAATGTGCAAGTGTAAAACGGATCAGCAAATACGCTAAATATTTTCACAAATAAAAAAAACATCTGTGAATATCTCTTTAACATTTACAACTTTCGATCAGGCATTTGTGAATCCATTTTGTATTTGCCGACCAAAAATGCGCTTGCGGATCTCAAATCTCTGCTCGTGGATCTCACATTTCTGCTTGTGGATCGTCTTTGTACACACACGGAATTTTGAGACATATTTTCCGCCGGTCTCGGCTAAAATCTACTCGTGTCACTCGGTTATTTTCGGAAACCACGTGATGGCCTGCTGATGACGACATTTCCACATGATTTCAAAGTAAGAGCATGATGGTTTGTTTAATGCTGTTTTTTTATTATAATGAACAGCGGAACGTTGGATGCATTCTTTATCATCATCATCATCATCATGTTATAGTGATACAGTTACTTTGTGTTAGTTTATTGGATCAATACAGCATATATCGAGCACTTTCGTTGATGTTGAAGTACAGGCTATACGCCACTTTCGGGTCCCGGAGGAGCAGCTGGCAGCGAAGCAGCCCAGATAAAACTCTTTCTTCATTGTTTGTTGTGTATTCAGTCAAGCAGGTCGAAGTTACAAAGCACTTCACATCTTATTAATCGGCCTAATTTTACTTTACCAGTGCAGTAATAAAGTAATCTGTAGAAAGGCACCGTATTTAGGTCAGCCTTCATAGTAAGGCTACATTAAATGTTATAATATTCATCGTGTCCTTTCTACTATATATGCATATATTCCTGTCTATTGCTTTCATTTGTATTTAATGTTATTGTGTTTATACTTGTTTCCACACATTTCATAATTTGGGATGAATTAAGTATCTATATATGATATCCAGTCATCTGTCCGTCCGTCCGTCTGTCTACCTACCTATACCTGCCTGCCCACCTACCTACCTACTAGTTGTTTTGTTTGGAAAGGTTTTGTCATTGTATTGCTCTTTACCGGCACCTGCAGAGTACAGGACTTTACAATGTACTTACAATTTTACATTGTAACTTTGACCCGCTTGACTGAATACACAACAAACAATGAAGAAAGAGTTTTATCTGGGCTGCCAGCTGCCCCCCCCCCCCCGGGATCCGAAAGTGGCGTATAGCCTGTACTTCAACATCAACGAAAGTGCTCGATATGATATATTGATCCAATAAACTAAAACAAACTAACTGTATCACTATAACATGATGATGATGATGATGATGATGATGGTGATAAAGAATGCATCCAATGTTCCGCTGTTCATTATAAAAAAGAAACAGAGCATTAAACAAACCATCATGCTCTTACTTTGAAATCATGCGGAAAAGTCGTCATCAGCGGGCCATCACGTGGTTTCCGAAAATAACCGAGTGACACGAGTAGATTTTAGCCGAGACCGGCGGAAAATATGTCTCAAAATTCCGTGTGTGTAAAAAGACGATCCACAAGCAGAAATGTGAGATCCGCAAGCGCATTTTTGGTCGACAAATACAAAATGGATTCACAAATGCCTGATCGAAAGTTGTAAATGTTAAAGAGATATTCACAGATCTTTTTTTTATTTGTGAAAATATTTAGCGTATTTGCTGATCCGTTTTACATTTGCACATTTATTTGTGAGTTTGCAAATCTTTTAAATGCATTTGTGGATGGTGTTTTACATTTCCAAATCACATATTTACACACAAATTATTTTTATGTTCACACAAATAATTATGAGACATATCTATGCCCATAGTTATTGAACCTGAAGCTTGTTGCTTCTGCCCTCCTCAACTACGGTCTGGGACACATTTATGTATAAAAGACATCAAAAAGTGAATATTGCCAAATAGGAGCCCTTTAAAGCTTGTGGTTTGAACTGCAACACAGATGTAGTCATGTGGCATGACCTTTTTGTCCACCTGCTGTTAGAATGGTTGTTTGTATCAGTTGTTGCTAAATATTTGCTAACTGTGATCATGTCACCCTGACCAGATGTGTTCTTAGCAGTGTAGCTCAATTTAAAGTTAGGTTAAGTCTTTGGTTCACGTACAGAGTCAATGAAATGTTATCGCTGGACATGTTCCAAAAAGCATGTTAAGGAGGGTGTTATGCTACTAAAATACGTCTTTGATCTGCTTACCTGCCTCTGCTGCCTGTGCTGGACGTGCTAGAAGGTCGTGCTGGTGTGTGTGCATTTGACAACCCTGAAGGCAGAAATGGGAAAAGAAACGGGTAAATCATTACTTGTAATAATGACATGGTCCTTTTCTGGATATAAAATTAAAATGACTTCTACATTATCTACCAATATCAGAGCAGCACATGATAACAAAGGTATCCCAACTGTAGCTGTGTACATGACAGGATGTATGATTACCTGGAAGAGCCTCTATGGAGATAGACATATGACAAGCATGATCATTTCTGACGTAGACTTTAGCTAATCTAAACATTGTATACTGCTTTGAACCGGTATTCCTCCATCTTGTGACTGTGTAACTCCCTCTCTTGTATTTAAGCATGTGAAGGACACTGTTCAGGAACTAGTTGTATCAAATGCTCTGTATGTGAGGACTACTTCCATTCTTGCAAGGATCATAAATACATGGATCCTGATATTAGACCCTCCAGAAAAACTCGATTCTGCGATCGCAGAATTTCCCATATAATCAGCAAAATGGCGCAGATTTTTAAAAGGCCGCATAATCCCCGCATTTTTCCACACAAAGTTGAGGAAAAAAAAAAGTGAACTCGTCTTGACGTGAAGTAGTGATGATGATGATGTAGATGACGCGACGTCATCAGCTCGCGCATCACAGAAGGTAAACAACACCGTAGAGTGAATGTGTGGAACAAGATGAAAAAATCTAATCCATTTTATTGACCAACGAACATTTCTGCTAAAGACCGGGCAAAGCAGTACCCCAATGTCTTGCACGAAAGTGGGGGGGAAACTATTCTGCACCTCGTGCAACTGTGTGTTGGAGCATAAGAGAAAATCCACGGTGACGACCCACTTTGATTCATTTAAACTTTCGAAAATGTTTTCTGCTGCTGCGGACAAGAAAGCCAAACAACTCACGTTCACCGAGGCATCAACCTCCAAAACCCTTTCGAGGGCTACAAGAAACGAGGTGAGAAGCCTACAGGATTGAAGCTGGTCAGATAACGAACAAGTAAATGAAAACAGAATGAGGCGGAGAAGTGTGTGTGTGTGTGTGTGTGTGTGTGTGTGTGTGTGTGTGTGTGTGTGTGTGTGTGTGTGTGTGTGTGTGTGTGTGTGAGAGAGTGTGATTAAAATAGCCCAATTGTTTTTACAATAAATAAACATTGAATGTGTTTAATTGAATAGTAAAGGGGTTTAACGTTAGTGGCAGGTTGTGTGTGAGAGAGAATAAGTAAGACAGCACAATAAAAATATTTAGCATATTTCCGCATATTTCGCAACTTCACCACATAAAATCACAAAAACCCCGCATGTTTAATCACATAATCAAGGATTTTTGCCCGCGTTTTTCTGGAGGGTCTATGATATTAAAGCTCAAGCCGGTGACGAGTGATATTTTTCTAACAACATTCAATACTTTTTATAGGCTTTCGTGGATACTTGTTTTTTCCTTTTCAATTATGGCATTGTACAGTTTTTGTTATAGCAGACAACTACCATGAATAACAGACCAGTGCCATCGACCCATGCCGACCTCAAAAACAGCATGAAAAGTATTTCTTTAAGATAAAATAATAAAATAATATTTTAATCAGTAGTTTGTGGCAAATTATTGATTTATTGAGTAAGTAGCCGTGAAATAATGTCATAGGATAATGTTCAGCAAGCAGTTTTTTTCATTCAAATTGAAATAATTTTGGGTAATAAATCCCAGCTCTCTGTACATTATCCATTACAAATCTTATAGCATTTGTACTTATGCTTAAGAAGTCAGCTTTCAATATTTGGTAGTAGACAAATCTTCGAAATGAATCCCTTAGGTCTGTTAGCATGAATGTGAATCGAACAACTTTAGAAAGCCAGAAATAAAAATAAATCTCTGTTCTCTGTCAGATGTGAATGGGAGTCCATCTCCCTAAATGCGTGGCTACCTGAGGATCCAGGAGAGTGTGTGGACAGGCCAGGCGACTGGTTCATGTCCAATGCAGAGAGATGCTGCGTGCTGATTGAAATGTAGCGATTCAGGAGGTGTCCAAGGCTGCTCGACCCTGCATCCTCCAGCTGCAAAAGCACAATGGCAGGATAAATATAAACAGAGTAAAAAAGGTCAAGAGGTCAAGGGATTTTCATCAAAGAGGTATGTGTTTAACAGATACTTTGAATCAGGAAAATAACACCTGTTCATTTTGACCTGCACTTATCCTGTCTATACATCAGACTTAGAAGTTGTTCTCCTCGATTTTCACAGTGAACCACACATCTTATACTTTTCTATAAATTAACATTTGCTTATTTTGTTCTAGAAACTCTTTTTTCTATATTGCATATACTTTATTTTATAATTTCTTTAAAGAGGTCCTATTGTGCTTTCCCTTTCCTGTAGTGTGATATATAGGTTTTTGTGTATGTAAATAGTCTGCAAAGGCTAAAATCCTAAAGTTCCCTCCAAAGGGAGTTGTTCTTCCACACAAGTTCTTCAATATTAAACTCTTATTTTAGTAAAAAAATACATTTAGAAGTGGCAGATGAATAAAAAGAAGATTTTACGGATTCTTCCTAAACAACAAATAGATGGTCTGAATATTGGCACCTGTATGGGCGGTATCTCGGGTAGGCAGGGCAGGTTCTCAGGATTGGTAACGGAGGGGATGAGCTCGATGGGCCCTATGATGGGGCTGGCGGGGCCGCGGTGAGCATGGGCCCCTGCCATACTGGCACTGGTGGGACTCGTGGGGTTTGCGTTATGGAGGGATGCCACTGGGAAAGGGCCTGCATGCCCTGGGTTGGAATGCTGCAGAGAAAAACAGAGAAAGAAGGATGGAGGACAATTAGAAGAAGAAAGAGACAGAAATAGAAAAAAGATGGGACGACAAGAACAATGGCACATGTCATTCAATGAGTTTATTAAATAAAACATGTTGCTTTACAAACAACATGGTTGCATGATCATGCATTTGGGTGACACATGCTGCACAAGACACACAGACGACAAAGTAGAAAAAAAGATGCCAAACCCCTGATTGTAGTAAGAAACGAAACCTTTGGTGGCTCATCTCAGATTCTAAAGACATCTGGACACAAAGAAGAAGGGGCTGGATGTATCCTGGATATTTCACTTACCTAGTCTTACATGCAAGTAGTAAATATATATTTTCACACTGTACACATTCTCTGACTTCTCTGAAAAACCAGCTTCATCTGTATTATTACATTGGAGGCAGTGTGAAGCAGGACTGGAGGAGAACACAGCACAGTTGCAGCCTTCTATGAAAATGCTTGTTAAAAAACCTTTGTTGGCTGGTGTGGAGTGGTTGCAAAGACAGCAGTTTGTTTTAATCAGAATACACACAACATTCTCGCAGAGTTGATTTGAGGAACAGTTGTTGCAGATAGTCATTTTCCACAGCAGGAACTAATCAACATTGACATGTTATGTGTTTCTATTTTTTGGGGTTAACAGTTTTTGTCTTTATTAAAATGCTATGGGGACGACGTCCTGGAGCAAAATTATATGTTGCAGGTTCTTTGAGGGATGGCCAGCAGTATATTGGTTTGACACAATGGAACCCATTGTCAGCCGCAAACTGGCTCCCCACTCCTGCTCCACTATCTTTACCAACTGATTGTTAACTGTGTCTGTCTGTTGTGGTGCTGAGCAGGTGGTGTACAGGAAGTTTCAAGACCTTTCTAGCTCTAAACAGGTGTCTCTTGCAGTCAATAATGATTTGCTGGTGGTGAACTAAAAGAGTTAGGCTGTAGCCTCATGGTAAACATTTGAAATGCACTTTAAAGCTGTGTAAAGCATAGAACAGCTGCGGATTTGGGTGATAATTCTCTGCAGGTTTATAACCACAAGTGACCCCATTAACAGTCACACTGTAATTTGATATACTGGTATTATAATGATTTTTGTTATAGCCACTCATTTCCTGTAGGGGAAAATGACTTGCTGAAAAGGAGGACACCATCATCCGACGTAGGTTTCTGGCCTAGGCCGAGATATCTGCTGAGGAGATGCATTTTGGCCCAAAAAGACAAACAGTATGGTTAAGGCTTTTTTGTTTTTTCCCCCCCGTCAATGCACCAGTTCGTTTGCGTCTGGCTGGATAAAAAAATACTGCAAATGAATCTGCAAGGCCGCGTTCCATATTTAAATTTTATGGAGTCAATTTAGGTTTTTACTTGGCGTATGTCAATTGAGTTTTAATATCATATGGTCCTTTTCAAGTACAAGTAATCGTATTTGTATGAATGGCAGCTCTCAACCTTATTCCTGAGAAAGTTGAAAATAATAGTAGTGCTTCCTTCCTTCATTTTAAGTATATTCATTTAATAATTTCACAAATAGTCAGCTTTTGAATCTACTTCAAAAGTATCAGCTGACAGATACTGTACTTTTCAATATTTATAAAAATCTTTATGAATTTAAGAATTGTTTAAATAACTACATAACAGGAACAAGATTAATTAATGTGTCAAGTGCTTTTCACTTAAACACAATATAAACAAACATCTGTGATAAGAGTCCCTGAAGTTAGTATGTATTTCTTAATTGTGACAATAAAATGATCTGTGTAAATACAAGTAGGACATGTTTACAGTAAAATAAACCTGGTAGTTGCACAAACTATTTACTGGCTTCATGTTGACCTTTTTCTACACAAACAGTAAAAAAAACACAACCCCAGCCACAAAAAAAGAAAAAAAAAAAGATGTTTGTTGTAGCTTTTCTAGCTGCCCTTCATTTCTACAGACGAAGCACATAAAAGCTAAATGAAACCTCTCAATGTCTGTTAGTATTCTCAGAAATATCTGCACAAACTATACACCGCAAAAACTATGTATTTCTTTCTTACTGCTGTACACATTATCTATACATTTTGCTTTAAAAAAAAAAAATAGACACATTGAAATGCTAAATCCAAACAGTCAAGGTATGCTGTAAATTACCAAGAATTGGAACCGTTTTTCTATTTCCATGCAAAGAACCCAGAGTGTGTGTACACCGACCTGTCTCTGTAGCTGAGGCTGCATCATGGCGGGATACTGCTGTCCGTTGAGTCTGGGCTGAGCCGTAGGCATTCGGCCCTGTGGGGGACCCTGGAGACGCATGTGGTGAGCGGAAGGGTACATGGGGGGACCTGGCCCCCCGTTCATACCCCCAGGCCCTCTTGGTAGCTGCTGCATACTGATGAGTCTCGGAGGCTGTCGGAAAATCATAAATATACATGAACTGCGTGAAAATCTGATGATTTAATGTACAAAACTCTGCAATTTATGCAAATCGCAAACCATTTTCAGGGTCATGCAATTATAGATACATAATGAATAATAAGCTGCATTCACGTGATACACGACAAAACGGCTCTGCACTGAGGTTGCCGTTGTGTCCTCGGTGAAGCACACCGCTGAAATTGTCGCCCGGCGCTGCGCTCAAACTTCAAATCATTTCAAAATATGACCATATTTACCGCTGACCTTTTGACTCATAACCAATCAGATAGCAGCTGTTAGTTGAGCCGCAAGCTAGCAGGGAAGGTAACCATAGAAACACAATTTAGCTAGCTGTTTTCGCTGCAAGGCTCTGCGCCTAACCAGCCTCAGTGAGCAAAGAGCAAATCACATATCATGAGAATGCAGCTTTATAGATTCCTCAATCCACAGAAAACATTCTGCATTTATGATTTAGAAATACCAAATACTCACTGGTCACAGCTCAAAGGATTAGATTAGACTGCTTTTTCTTAGATAAAATATATCAGATATGTTCAGGCTTTTGACAGTTTATTGGAGAAATTAAGTGAGGATTAAGTCTAAGATTCCATAATTTGTTCCTTGTGAGGGCCATTGAGTCTTTTTTATTTTATTTTGTTTCCTAAAATTATGAAATAAATACTTAATAAAAAAAGAGGTAATAGACTAATTTGATATGTATAATTTCAGTGCAAAATGAAAGTCTTTACTTCCCGTTCCTTGCTTGAGATAATTTCTCGAACATAGGCAATACAACATTTTGACCAAAAAAAGTAACTTTATTATTAATATTATTGTCAAGTGATGATGCCATGTCATGTAGCGACTGTCTCCACGTTGGTGGGTACAAGGCTTCCTCCAAACAGCAATAAGTTAAAGGAGAAGACTAAAGTTCCAATAATCATTTTCACAACAGCCACTTGATGCCTTGTGAGTTTAATTTAATTTAACACAACCAATGCAAGTATGCAATGCGTTGTTGTAGCCGTCTCTTATATCTTGAAAAGCACTTTGGCTTTACCACACCACAGATAAGAATGTTAAGTTCCTGCTTACAAATGCATTACCACAAATCATCTGATAAAATAAAGGTTATGAACTCTTGACTTTCACTCTCCATGCAGTTCAAATTCTCTGCATTATAATGTTTTATCTGAAACTGCATGCTTGCAAAAATTATTTAGAAATATGTTAGGCAGAAGTTCAATCATTTGTACTTCATGACCTGAAAAATCTAAACACTGTTATGGTGTGTTGCGTATCGTAAACAAAACAGAAAGCAGGGAAAAAAACACCAACATCATCTCCTATAGATATTTCAGTAAAAAGAGGAGAACTTCAGAACAAAGGGGGGACCTTGATAAAAAGAGAACATCATACAAAATAGGAAATCATGATATAGAAAAAGAGAAATTTAAAGATAAGGGGGAACTTTATAGAGAACACTTCAGAAAAACAGGGGGAACCTTAAGGAAAACAGAACTGCAGAAAAACAGGGGGAACCTTAAAGGAGACCTATCATGCTATATTTGAATAATATATTGTAGGGCCATACCTATATAAGGTATATTTATACGTTTTTTTTTTCAAAATACCAAACAGATCATGCATTGTAGCCATGCCTCATTTTGCTCTATTTTCCTCTCCTCCAGCCTGTCTTTGCATGTGCTGCAGCTGACCACGCCCCCCTGGAAAGGAGGGGGCCGAGTTACAAGTGTCATGTTACCATGCTGTTACCATGCCACGGGCAACCTCTCATTCCCCTGATAGGTGTAGAGTTGGCCATATAGGCGGAGCTCCTCGTCACACTATTTTCAAATCTGTATCAGTCTGTATCAGATCCGTTGTAGCCCAGTTTTGAGAGATTTGGGTATGGAGGAAAAGAGAGGGTTGTGTTTTCTGACACTTGGTGAGTTCCCTGACACACCGGGGACACATATTCATGTATAAAAGATGTACAAAAGTGCATTTTGCATGATAGGTCACCTTTAATGAAAACAGAACTGCAGAAAAACAGGGGGAACCTTATGGAAAACAGAACTTCAGAGAAAAGGGGAGGGGCTTACAAAAATAACCTCCTACTAAGGGGAGGCCCCTTACAAAAAAGAGAACTTCAGACAAAAGGAATCCTTATTAGAGAACTTCCAACCCCCATAAAACAGGTAACTTCAGATAAAAGGGAGGCCCCTATAAAAACCGATAACTTCTAACAAAAGGGAGGACCCTATATGTAAGGGATCATGTGCAACGACGCGGTCATTATGGAGAAAAGAACACCGACAGGCTGATCAGGAGCCCGACGCGAAGCGGAGGGATCTAGATCGGCATGAAGGTGTTCTTTTCCCCATAATGACCAAGTCGCTGCACATTATCCCGCTTATTACATGGCCACATTCTCAACAAGGTAACGTTATGACTCCCAATATTAATTGAAATGCTTTTATGGATTTAGAAAATGATTTTATTGATTTAAAAAATAGTTGTATGTATTGATTTAAATTGACATGCATCCGCTAAGAAAAATAGTCCGTTGTTACCGTTTGAAGAACTAACGTAGCAACGGCAGGAACTGCTTCGATAGCGTTTTTGAGGAGCTTTTTGATTACAGATTTGAAAACATCGCTGCTTGCTTTAAAAGTAGCACAATTCATTATGTGAACCTTGGAAAGTATCTAGATATCTCTGCCCTAATGCCAAAGTAACTGCACCCTGAATATGTGTCGCCGTTTGATGTCTATGTCTGGACCGCTGCGTAAAAAGGAGGGTTTCTGCCCCGTTACTTCTCCGCTGTTTTCTTGTCGCTCTTGTCTTTTTCTTTTCTTCACTGGGGACTCATCAGCCACTAACCATTCCTCCAAATTACTGTGCTCTCCAAATATATTAAAATTAATGTTAAAATCCTCCATGTTACTATCACACGACAGCGGAAAACTAAAGACAATCAGACAGTTTGCTTGCTTTTCAAACTGTTACATTTTAAAAACAGCTAGGGCGTCTCTTGTCAGTTTGAAAAGCCAACGGTAGGAACTGCTTGCGTTTTTGAGGAGCTTTTTGATTACAGATTTGAAAACATCGCTCCTTGCTTTAAAAGTAGCACAATTCATTATGTCAAACCTTGGAAAGTATCTAGATATCTCTGCCCTAATGACAAAGTAACTGGCAACTATGTGTCGCGGTTTGATGTCTATGTCTGTACCGCTGCGTAAAAAGGAGGGTTTCTGCCCCGTTACTTCTCCGCTGTTTTTCTTGTCCCAGTTCGAAAAGCAAACTGCATGCAGTTTGCTTTTCGGCCCAACTGTATACAGTTAAATCGACCGGACTTCTTTCTGAAGATGTGAGCGTCCTTAACAACGGTCAATAAGTCCTTGACAGCAGTCTGTCTGTTCGGTATTAACAACGTGTCACATGTTCTGAATTGACCAATCAGAATCGAGTATTAAACTAAGCCATGTAATAAAAACAGATAACTTCACATAAAAGGGAGGACCCTATAAAAACAGATAACTTCTAACAAAAGAGAGGACCCTATAAAAACAGATAACTTCTAACAAAAGGGAGACTCCTATAAAAACAGATAACTTCTAACAAAAGGGAGGCCCCTATAAAAACAGATAACTTCTAACAAAAGAGAGGACCCTATAAAAACAGATAACTTCTAACAAAAGAGAGGACCCTATAAAAACAGATAACTTCTAACAAAAGAGAGGACCCTATAAAAACAGATAACTTCTAACAAAAGGGAGACTCCTATAAAAACAGATAACTTCTAACAAAAGGGAGGCTCCTATAAAAACAGATAACTTCTAACAAAAGGGAGGCTCCTATAAAAACAGATAACTTCTAACAAAAGGGAGGCCCCTATAAAAACAGATAACTTCTAACAAAAGAGAGGACCCTATAAAAACAGATAACTTCAAACAAAAGAGAGGACCCTATAAAAACAGATAACTTCTAACAAAAGAGAGGACCCTATAAAAACAGATAACTTCTAACAAAAGAGAGGACCCTATAAAAACAGATAACTTCTAACAAAAGAGAGGACCCTATAAAAACAGATAACTTCTAACAAAAGAGAGGACCCTATAAAAACAGATAACTTCTAACAAAAGGGAGGCTCCTATAAAAACAGATAACTTCTAACAAAAGGGAGACTCCTATAAAAACAGATAACTTCTAACAAAAGGGAGACTCCTATAAAAACAGATAACTTCTAACAAAAGGGAGACTCCTATAAAAACAGATAACTTCTAACAAAAGGGAGGCCCCTATAAAAACAGATAACTTCTAACAAAAGGGAGGCCCCTATAAAAACAGATAACTTCTAACAAAAGAGAGGACCCTATAAAAACAGATAACTTCTAACAAAAGAGAGGACCCTATAAAAACAGATAACTTCTAACAAAAGAGAGGACCCTATAAAACAGATAACTTCTAACAAAAGGGAGGCTCCTATAAAAACAGATAACTTCTAACAAAAGAGAGGACCCTATAAAAACAGATAACTTCTAACAAAAGAGAGGACCCTATAAAAACAGATAACTTCTAACAAAAGAGAGGACCCTATAAAAACAGATAACTTCTAACAAAAGGGAGGCTCCTATAAAAACAGATAACTTCTAACAAAAGAGAGGACCCTATAAAAACAGATAACTTCTAACAAAAGGGAGACTCCTATAAAAACAGATAACTTCAGATAAAAAGGAGGTCCCTATAAAAAAGAGAATTCCAGACAAAGGGGGGGAACTTTACAGAATAGAGTACTTCAGGTATTTCAGACAAAAGGACTACCCTCCCCGAAGAGAACCTTAGAGATAATTGG
Organism: Harpagifer antarcticus; assembly: GCA_902827135.1. Lineage (NCBI taxonomy): Eukaryota > Metazoa > Chordata > Actinopteri > Perciformes > Harpagiferidae > Harpagifer > Harpagifer antarcticus. Next base: position 3,661,606 of record CADEHL010001049.1, on the reverse strand, counting down.
AGCCCAGCTTTTCATGGTTATACACAGTGGTACCCTGAATGGTGAATGCTTTTTTACCTGCTGCTGACCCATGGGGGGCCCGACCGGTCTGACTTGCTGCTGGGACATTTGGGAGGCGAGGCGCATCTGTTGCTGGATCTGCTGCTGGTGCTGCTGTTGTTGTTGTTGTTGTTGCTGCTGCTGCTGCTGCTGTTGTTGTTGTTGTTGTTGTTGTTGTTGCTGCTGCTGTTGTTGTTGTTGTTGCTGTTGTTGCTGCTGCTGTTGTTGTTGCTGCTGCTGCTGCTGTTGCTGCTGCTGCTGTTGCTGCTGCTGATGAAGTTGGTGCTGCTGCTTCTGCTGCACGTACTGCGCCTGCAAGTGCTGCATCCGGAGCTGGGCCAGGTTGATCTGTGTTTGCGGGTGTTTGCCGTGGTGACCGTGGCCCGGGGAAATTGGAGGTCCCCCTACCATCACACCGGGCGGCTGCACGGATTGGGCTTGCTTCTCGATTACCAAATTACCTACAATAAGGAGAAGAGGGATAACAGTAAGCATTATTTAAAAAAGGTGCACATGCTCAAGACCGGTGTGAGATATTCCTTTACTTAATGACTTATACAGTAGTAGGGAGTATGAGGTAAAAGTAAGAAGGATGCAAGACCAGAAAATATTGTATGAGAGACATTCCAATGACAAATTATCTTTAATATGCATCACTCACCAAGATTCACCACATTTTTGGCCCAGAAGGTAGGGTCACAGAAGAAGCGCACAACTCCATTTGCCTGTGGCACTGGCTCCAGTCGAGCCTTGTATTGCTGGCGAAGCTGGAAGAGCATCTACACACACACACACACACACACACACACACACACACACACACACACACACACACACACACACACACACACACACACACACACACACACACACACACACACACACACACACACACACACACACACACACACACACACACACACACACACACACACACACACACACCACACACACACACACACACACACACACACACACACACACACACACACACACACACACACACACACACACTTTGTGTTACTGAGCTTGGCAGTATTGTAGCAACAAGGAGCCAATTTGTCAAGATGCTCTCTGGAAGCAGTTCTCCAAATTAAAGTTATCTCAAAATTCAATTTGCTCACTGTCTTGTGGTAATGGGTCAAATCCATGTGGCAGTAGCCTCCATTGAATGGTATGGTATACTCCAGACAAAATTGCATGCTCTTAAGACTGCTTTTGAAAACAGATATGAAGTACATATAGGACAACAGCAGTATACCAGCTACAACCGTGCCTAATGTTTTATTGCTTTTAAAGCCTGAAATGATGAGGCTAGGCTACAAATGTCATAAGAAGCAGATACAACTCAAATGTCCAATTTAACTAGAATTCACCTCAACTAGTATAATTATTCTCATGTACAGCATGAGCACAGCACAGTCATGTTGGGAGCACACTGTCAGCGTTAGCCTCTCAACTTGCTGAACATCTGACGCTCGTGAAAAACTGTTAGAAAAATATCGCTCGTCACAGGCTTGAGCTTCAATATCAGGATACATGTATATTTTATCCTTGCAAGAATGGAAGTAGCCATCATATACAGAGCTGCGTGGGACAAATAGTTCCCAGAACAGTGTCCTTCACATGCCTTATATACAAGAGAGGGTGTATTTAGTCACAAGATGCATGAATACCGGTTCAAAGCTGTATTCTATGCATTCTATGAACATGACAGTCATATGTCTATCTCTATGGAGGCTGAATCCTAATGTTAAACGTTGTTACATAACTATCATATGCCTAAAATAGTGTGTCCTGACGCTCTTCTAGGTAATCATACATCCGGTTACGTATACAGCTACGTAGGGCCTTTGTTATCATGTGCTACTCTGATATTGGAAGATTACATTTAGTATTTTCCCAACAGAAACATACCAGCCTCTTGCTGTAGAGCAGCGCCGTGCTGCTGCCAGTGCTGATGGCCCATTGGCAGAAGCTGAGCACATGGTGGATCTGTTGGGCCAGCTGCGTGGTGTCCTTTTGCTGAGACACGAGCCTCACATTGCGCTCTTTGGTGACACTCTAGACAGAGGGACAGGAGAGGGAGATCATTTTGGTTAGGGATCTGCTACTGAAAGAGCCTGAACACCCAAGATAGATGAATGTTGGAAGCCATTAAAAAGAAGTTAGCATATGCATATAGATTTTATTAGACTAAAATGGAATGATCCCCGTGGGGATATTGGTTTATTACAGCAGTGGATAGTAGTATGCAGCAAATGGGGAAGTAGTCACGTACACAACATATAAGAAACCAGATTCAATGATCAAACTGAGTTAAGATCTGAGAGGGAAACAAGTCATATCAAATCTGTTATAGAGAAGTAAGCCTGAGCCGTCTAATCTAAATAAATATGACATATTTACTTAACAGAAGGCATATAAATATCAAGATATTTTCAACATATATAATAAATAAAAACTTGAGAATAGGGATGGGTACCGAGCCCCGGTATTAAACGGGCCCTGGGGCTGAATTATTAAAGGCCGTGGTACCGTTAAGCTCCGACGTTATCGGTCTTTTTATCGGTACTGGAGACATGTAAAAAATACATGTCATATGTATTATTGCTACACAAACATTATATTGCAGTTTTAGTGTCGCCAACTCCGTTTCTAATATGCAAATAGACTGCAAAATCTATGATTATTGTATTTCATCATATGTCTGGGTAGATTCCTGTAAGCCAGATTCAAGACATAAAGAAGCTTTTTTAATACTTTTTTTCCTTCTATATGGGGTGTAGTTTTACTAAGATTAGGACTATTATAGCTTACAAACACTACTGTTTAGAAAATAAATTACAAATCATTAGGTCTACTTTTCTTTCTAAAATGTTTCTAATATACCTTATGCAACTCTAAGCAAAAAGTATGTAATAAAACCAGCTTACATCCAACTGATGCAGCAAGGACTTTCCCTTCTTGTTGATCTCGTTTATAAGAGTGAATACTGCGATTTTGATCTCGTGCTCCACCTTCTTCTGCGTTTCACCCGCCTCCTTTAACCTTGAAAAAAAAAATGCATGAGTTAGCCCATTGCAATGGGTATTGACATGCAGTAATGATGTCAACGGGCAGCACTGGATAGGAAACTGGTGATGAAAACACAAACCTGTTTTGCACCTGGCAGACCGAGTAATGCACGTAACTCTTCTTTTCCTGTAGTTTGGCCATGCTGGACTCGATCAAGCCTTTCTGGTTCTGAAAAGCCTCCTCGAGGAACTGGTACCTGAGGGTAGAAGGTATTAGTCGACTTCTAGTTGCCAACACCTTTCCATGAACTCAATAGCCGCTTTCACACCAAGTACTTTGCCGTACTTAGTGCCCAGCACTTAGTACCCCCATGGAACTGAGTACAGATCTCGTTCACACTGGAATAAGTTCCCTGTGGGAAGATTACGCAAATGAAGCCGCTGACGTCAACTTCTTCTTCTTCTGCTTTGGGTTTACTGGCAGGCCGCAAACCACTTCACTGCGTATACTGCCACATGAAGTCCCCGGCCAGAAGTCCCCGGAGTTGGGGACTGGCTTCAGTAGAAGCTGCTGGGACTCCCAGCAGCTTCTACTGAAGCCTTCAGAGTAAATCGCAAAATGAAAAAAAAAACAGCAGGGGCTTCAAACAACATTTTCAAACTACTGGTATTATTTGACAATAGTTTGTGGGAAACCAACCGTATGCAGAATATTCGACAATGTGGTCCAAATACAGTTTGGTGGCTGACAGGTGCCTTAAACACTTCCATTAGGAGAAACGCACTGCAGCTTCAGAAACCATTCAAATATAACACAAATGCTCCAAAACACATGGAGATGAAGAAAAATGTTCACCAACTTGGAGTAACCTGCACAGCGTTTACACTTATCACTGCATAAATGAAACTGCAAATTAAAAAAATTGATTTTGGGCCTTTATAGAGCATTTCCACCTGTCAGCCACCGCAGTTTCAGTACAAAAAAACAAATTTTTCATTTATTTGAACATGAAGTTTTAGAATGAAGCTCTGACTGTCTGCTTTAGGATGTCATCGGTCTTAAAATAAAAAATAAATAAAAGTTCTCTAAATGTTGTTAATTGGGCTGTTGGATTGCTGCAGTGCTACACCACCTAATTGATAGAAATGACCACAGTGGAAATCATTTATTTAAGAGGCAACAAATATTTATTCAAGCATAACACTTTGTTCGGAATAAAACAACACAATGTGTATTTTGGATTAAAGCTATCTTTTTCCAAGAAATGTTTATTTCAATGCTCTGGAGTTTTTGGGAATGTCTGAAACAATGCTACGCAGTCATTACTGGAATCGAACTCTGCAAATAGTATAACAATAATCCGATTAGTATTATAGTATTAAGTTGGCCTAATCTTTATCTAACAATAAATGTGCAGAGATGCTTAAACAGAATAAATAGAAAAGAAAAGGTTGTACAAAATAAGAGAGTTGATTTAGAATTGCTTGGATTTGAATGAATTGGGCTTGGATCTTAAAACAGATAAGCTTCTCGTTCCTTTAATAGAAAATACCACTGAAATGAATGCCCTAAATCAAGCCAACAAGTTCACAACCAATTCACAAATTTCATATGCACAAAATATTGTTTATTGCTGGCAGAATAGAATGGTGCAGTGACGAGTCCTAAAACCCGGAAGTGAGTTAGCATTTTACCAGTACGGGTTCCCTCATCTCAGTCAAATGGGATTTCTCCATAGGATTTTGAAAAATAGCTCGAAATAAGGTCTGTGGTTGAGACGGATCACGTTTTGTTCTACGACATTAAATACATCAGCAGTGACCCCACTGGTGATTTTTGAAGAGTTTATGTGTCTGAAAAATGATGGTTGTTAACCAGTGGCTGAATAGGACTTCAGAAATTGTCGAGGCTGTTGTACGTCATTACGCCGAACACATAAAACACTCAGGCTAAGTTTGTTTGCCCTGTTCTGCTTGCAAACTGTTAAAACAAACGCTTCAACTTGTACAATTTGGAATATGTATTTTTGAATATCGATCTTAAGTTGGCATGACGTTGAAGTTGTGCGACCCTGCTGTACTCGGCTATAGTTAGTTCATAGCATAACGTTAGCATTTGGCGATTAGATTTATGATTATAAAAGTAGGGTAGACATGTTGATATTATCCGGCTGAACAAAACGTGCATTTATCAAACAGGTTCGTTTTCTACAGACCTTATTTCCAGCTATTTTCCAAAATCCTATGGAGAAATCCCATTGCTTTTTTGTCGAAGAAACCCATGCGCAGCTTACTTCCGGGTAAATACGTCATCCCTGCACCACTCTATTAGCCCAAAAATACCATAGTATACCAAAGCAGAGTGGCAGTCACTCACCAGCACATTGTTTGGATGAATAAGATATTAGGTTACCTGTGCTCTTTGTGCTCCAGCAGCTGGCAGTCCCGACAAGTCAACGTGTCACAGGTCTCACAGAAAAGCTTCAGGGGCTCCTGCTTGTGGATGGGACAGAAAACAGGCCTCTGCCCTGCACCAACAGACTCTATAGAGACACAGAAGACACCATTGATGCTAACTAACAGAGACCGGAATGAGTGCTAAAAACCTGTAAAGGAGTTAGCATTTGACCACTTCTGGTTCCTTCTTTCTCAAGAAGTTATCCTGAACTTTTGTTTGCCCAAGATTGAATTATCCTGCAAAATTCCAAAATCCAATTACCTTTTGTCAAATCAGTCAAAATATCTCAACACTGCAACACTAAGAAGATATTTAATGAAAATAACCAGAGAAAAAACAAAAGACCGAAATAAATGATAGCTTAGGTTTTCAAACAGAGAGAAAGCTTTAGAAGACTCTCTAAGACTCTCTGACTCTCTCTGACTCTCTCTGACTCTCTCCCCCTCCCCAGCTGAAGGTACCATCTAAGCAACCAGAGTCTGCAGCACGGTTACTATGGCAACAGCCTTTCTGCAGCACCATATTCACTGTGTTTCTACAAGGCAAAGTCTTATTTGGACTTTGGCAGTTTAAGCTCCGCCGAACATACGTCGGCCCCTTCAGATTCGGCCTTCTTACCGGAAGCAGCGTCAGCGTCCTCCTTGGTGTGGATTTTGTGGTCCTTGGTAATTTTAACCCTCTGGTGAGCTTCCACGCAGGTCTTACACAGCCATTCCCCGCACTCCACGCAAAAGCCTATGGTTCCTGCATTGTCCTCACAGCTTGTGCACACCTTGAGAAGATCACACCACAAAGCATATTTGAGAACCATTTCCAGAATCACTATAGTGCTAGATGATGTCGTTCATACAAATGTGTAATAACTTCCCTGCCTGAAACGTCTCCATTGGACGCCTTTAGTTAGTCCCATAACATAATGAAATCATTATTTAACAATCACACTTCTATAGGCTAAGGTGGAGGGACATCTTTAAGTGGTTGATCAATCACAACAGAGCCATCCAGCTAACCAATCAGAGCAGACTGGACTCTCCTTTCAGAGAGAGTGAAAGAGATGCTGCAGCACATTTTTGACCATTAAAGCATGTTAACATGTCACAGAAGAAGCGAGAAATGTTAATGTACTAGTGTATTAATTTAAGTTTTCCGCACTCTCGCGGGAATATGGAGCGAGCTTAAGTTTCACTTTCGATTGCATGATATAGCCCAGCACAACACCTTCGTCAAACATTTTGCCACTTGTTTGTACCATTTTCAGGCGATTTGTATTCTGTTCTAGAAAAACAATGTGTTTTTTAGGATTTCAAGAAGCATATAGAACAAACAATGGATGTATTTTATGAACATTTATCCATGCTGGAAGTAGGTTTAGATGGTTTAGGAGTGAGATAGAGATTATTATCTAATATATGCATCCGATTGCAGGAAGTCTGTTGATGATCAGAGGCTGTTGTTGGGGCTGCATAAACGTTTTTTTATTTTTGTTTTGTAGGCAGACCATGCAGGCCTCAGAGAGTTAAACTTGGGCCTGCAACCATAGTTTTACTGTATTTCGTTTTGAAAATCCACAGCGGAGGTTTGTGTCGTACTACATGCGGTGTATTTTGCATTTCTCTCAGTAGTAGTTGGCTCGGACATTACAAAAAATGATTTCGTATTTGTTCATATATTCGTGTATTTATTCCTATATACATTTATTTATACTTATGTCATTTTCTGTCCTCTATATTAAAACAAAGCAATGACATGATCTCACTGCAATATTGACATTACACAGAAACATTTGAAATTGAGGATGATTCCTTAAATGAAATAGTCATTCCAAGTAGGTTACATTGGTTTTGAACTCTACATGCAATAAAACCTATATTACACGCTACAGGAAATGGAAAACCCCAAAAAGGGCCCCTTCAATTATATTGGTGTTCACCTATTAACAACCGCCCTGAATTATGAACGAATAAGATTGGCTCTGTCATAGTTTTATTAAAAGTCCCATGTCATGCTTTTCCGGTTATTACCCGTCCCCTTGTGTGTTATGAAGGTTTTTATGCATGTAAACGGTCTGCAGAGTCAAAAACCCTCAAAGTACACCCTGTAGGGATTAAAACTCTAACACAGAAAAGACCTCCCCAAAACGCCTCGTTGGAGATTTCTCATTTACTTCCTGGGTATTGCTACGTAGGGATACCCAGTAGCCACACCCAGAGCTATGGCCGCACCCTCTGCCAGCATTTCACGAAACAAAGCTTCCCAAACCTTTCAGCGATTCATGCCGGATATGTACAGCGTAGGGCACTGAAGGACGATGCTGTTCCTACTTTGTTTGGACCAGCGGGAGATTCAGGTACACAACCTGTAAGTATTCATTTTGTTCGTGTATTTATGATGTTTAAAACAAACAAGGCATCTACCACGACTGTTTAAATGGGTAAACGTTTTTCGGGCTACTACGTTGGGATCGTGGAGAAATGCTCTCCGCAGACTAGTGTTAATTTCGTCAGCTATTTTTTTATTTAGTTTTAGTCTTAGTCCTGTGTTAAATTTCCTTTTTAGTTTTAGTCATATTTAGTCACCTTCATCCTGTTTTTATTTAGTCAAGTTTTAGTCGACTAAAAGTCTGAGCATTTTAGTCTTATTTAAGTCAAAGAAAACTAATTATTTTAGTCTACTTTTTGTCAATGAAAACTGTCAAGTCTTTTTTAGTCATCAGATTATATAGAACATTTCAGTCAAACTGGTCTAACCAAAACCAATAATTTGTCATTTTAGTATATATAAATAAATAAATAAATAAGATTATCTTGTCCTTATTTGATGAAAAACACCGGTTGAATGATTAAGAAGCTTTGCAGAGAGTATCTGGTCAGGTTTGTGGTGTTTTTACGAGCTGTGTTATGGCCACATTGCTTCCCTTCTGATAAAACAATGCATTCGCTTTTTTTCTCCGCCTCATTGTAGTGAAAATGGGCCCAAATTTCACATAGTTTCTTTCTCCCAAGCAGTGGTGGCGGCGTTAGACTTTTTCGTTGTCAGTCATTTTGACGGACAGGATCGTAACATTTCCGTCATAATCTATTATTACCCGTCGAGTGCACAATTTATCAATCACTCGCGCTGACGGGGGGGGTATTCGGTTAACACGAGTGCGACCACTGCTCCCAAGCCCTGTTGTTGCCATTTTATTTTATGTTAAATAAGGTTAGTTAGACCACGAGTTAGACCCGAGTCTTCCTGACGGTTCCTATTTTGCCGCTGCCCGGTGTAATTCAAATCTACCGCTGCGCGCAGCACAGACACAGCTGCTGCCCTGCCGCAGCACCGGATATGGAACTGCTGGGAGAAAAACTGACTATCAGAGATGTAACGTTATCTTTGATAATATTTCGTCTCCTCATTTTCGTCAACGAAAGTAAAGAGAGATTTTGGCACAGTTTTTATTTAGTAAACTACATTTTCGTCTCGTCACTTTTCGTCAACGATATTGCATGATGATTTCATTACAGTTATTGTTTACTGCCGTCGGTGCCGGCTCGTCATCGTCTCATTTTCGTCATGGAAAGAAAGGTCGTTGACGAACATATTTCGTCATAGTTTTAGTCAACGAAATTAACACTACCGCAGACTCATGCTCACGTTATAAACCTTTTTCTTACTCAATATCAAGCCACACTTATTGTTTTTACTTCGGCTGTGAGTGTCTGTGTGTGCTCAGGATGAGTTTCGCTTGTTCTTGCTGTATTTGTTTCGCCGACACGGAAGCCCTGTCTGCTCCTCACAGCAGCTCCTCACTGCTCATGAGGCTCACAGCCTCACGTCGCTTGACCAATCAGAGCACACTGCATTCACAAGGAGGAGGGGGGGGGGGGCGAGCTCCAACAAGCCGTTTAGGACAGAGAGTGAATACACATACTTTACAGAGATGCTGTATGAGAAACCAATGTGAGTTTGGAAAATCGCACAATACAAATCTATTTTAGCAGCAGAGGAATGCCTACATTGCAGAGCATTGATTGCTGAAACACTGATGATGTTTGACATACCTGTGCAGCCTTTTCATTAGACGCGCTGGTGGCGTCTGAGGTATCTTTGACAAAGTAGTTGTCAATGATGTCACTCTGTTTGTAGTCCTGTTGGCACACTGTGCAGCGCATAACATTTACTGAGGACAGAAAAGGGGACACGAGTCAAAGGGGATGAAACGTTAAATGCACACATTCAATGCTTTGTGATGTTTTACATTGACTGACATTTGAAAGAATACAAAAAGTAAAAGAGGCTGTGAACATCAAGACCATGTGAAAACGATTACCTGAATTTTTAAGGGGGCCCCTAACCTTATGCTAAGAATAGTCGTGCCTCAAACCAAACAGAATTAAAAAGAAGTTTCTCAGCATACTTTCTGCTTATTTCCACAATTTCCTTTAGGTCAAAATCCTGTTATTAAAAAATCCTTGGCCCCATGGGAGACCCATTGCTCATTATTCGCAGGGAGTGGGGGTAGTTGATTTAGCGCTTGTCTACAGAATATTTGTTCCCATCATCGTTGGCATTTTTATTAGAATATTAAATCACATGGTCTAACGAGGAAGACTGTATCACTTAAGTTGACTTCGTTAATGGATTTAGTTGAATTACTACTACAATAAAGCACTCCAACAAATAATTAGTTTGGGTCATTAACTTTTCCACTTATTTCCTGAGGTCTAAAAATGTGCATGATTTTTTACCATAAATGTTATAAATTGAGTCAGCATAATATATGTCACCCCTCCCCCGCCTCATAAAACCATAAATTCCCCCCTCACGTGCTAGCTGAGGTGAAAACCGGTTGAAGGCGGTCTAGACCGGATTGAGCAGCACATGGCTGGTTTGTGCAAGCTCCAGCTGCACTGGTTTCTGAATGAATGATTGACACACACACACACACACACACTGTTCTTTCTCCTTTTACATTGAAAACCATTGCCTGGATTATTTAAAAAAAAATCTAACTTAAAAAAAAGGTTGATTATTTATACCTAAGATACAACATTGGTGTTGAAGTTGTTTTGTGTTGTGTTTTACAAGCTATTTTCAAGTTGTAATTTTTTAGTGATGCATCTGAATGTGTGGCTCTGATATTTCAAAAACTAAAGCTTTATGGCCACACAACAGTTTGTTGGATTGATTCTATAGATTATCGAAACCGTTAAAAACTGGACAGTTGTCCGCTGATCAGTGATATTTTGAAGGGTTAGCATTGTTGTTAACAGGGTGGCTTGTGTGACTTTGCGACACCAGTAATACCAAGAAGAGTTTTATTATGTGTTATCATCAGACATTATTCCCCTGATTTCTTTTGGGGAAGTTAACCACGTTATTTAAAAGTGGGATACTGCAAATCTTTTTCAGTTGTATTTCATTTGTCTGGAAACCTTTTCATTTTGAGATTGGTTTGAGTGAGAGTGAAAGAAAGTCTGGTAACTTGGTCCAGTTTTAGAGAAAATGTATAGTATTTCATACTCAATTATTTATTATTAGGGATATGCGATAAGATTTCAATTTTCCATTGCAGTACAATCGGTGATAATAGGAATTGGCAGTTCCACATTTTTCAAATCCATAATTGTCCAAAATATTTAACACACAGCTGTCAAAATGAAATGGAGCCGCCCAGCTCCACCTCTGTATCCCCTAATTAACACAAATAATTAAAACCTTCTTTTCAAACAGGATAAGAGCAAGACTACAGCAACATATTTAACCCTAATAACATGTTGATTTGACCAAATTACCTAAATATTGTGCAAGTGCTGGATACTTCAGTACAAGAGCTGCCCCCAAAGCTCACACTGGAATCAAGATAACATAACAATCTCCCTGAAACCCAGGGAGGGTAAAACATCTGTGGGGAGGGACATCACTTATCTTGTAGAAGTGACAGATGGCATCACATTTAAACGTTACTTGGTGTCAAGTGTGCACTTTAACTTAAAGAACAACAAGATGGAAGCCACAATATAAGTACATCACTGAAAATTCACACAACTGTCCTTAATCACCACCTAACAAGCATTCACTCTTTTTCACAGTTAGTGAGATGATTGGCACTGCATGGAGTCCGCCATAGAGGGGTCTGCTGGACCCACTTAGGTTCACTCTAATAGTCATTTAAATGTTAGTCAGTCTTGTTCTGTATTTGGATTTCATGACATTCATGTCAGAAAAAGCTGCTTCACAAAGGTCTGTAGAACAGAACCAAATAAAGCAGATATTTTCAGTGCTGCTTGGTAAATGTTCTTATAGTTTTCTGGGTCTACAAGGCTCCAGAAATGTTGTGAGTTTTGCTGAGAGCCTGTGACAGCCTCCCAACAACTGTTGTGCAATGAAATATTGGGCTACTAGTCATCTCGAACCGTCAGTTTAAAAAAGAAGGTGCGATACCGTTCCGATAAATATCAATAATTTCGAACATCGCGGGGAAATTCCTTCGACTCATTTTGAGGTTTTGGGGGAAGTCGGAAGTGACGTCAATGCGGGAACGCTTCACTGTGCGGCGAGAGAGCCAAACACGGACAAAGTGTGTTGTCATGCGTAGAAATGGTGAATTACTGAGTTTAGTCACGTTAATAACGTTTTAATTAAGTTGACTACAGTATATTCATATTTGTCAGTGCTTTCATGTCAATTCGGCGAACATAACCATAAATGGTCGTGGTGAAGATGATGATTAAATTAGGATTACAAATCGGTAGTGAGAGCTGCTGAATTTCCTCCCGTAGGATGTGATATAAAAACAAATCGATTATTTTTATAGTTGTAAACTCAAGTGGATGAAACTACATTTATTAGTGCTTTCATGTCAATTCGGCGAACATATGATACATTAAATGATCGTGAGGATGATGATTAAAAATCGTTTGTTTGAGCCGGTTTGCATTTCCTGATGAGAAAACAAACCGATGCTTTTTGTAGTTGTAGTACACCAACATGGATTAAATGTGTGTTTTTTTACAACAATGTTGGGAAATGAATGGATAAAATGCACGGATTATTATTATTATTATTACTCCCACTCCGATCGGGACACTAGGTCCACCGTTTCCCCGCAGCGAGGCTCCCCCCGTTGACAGTTTACGTAAGCTGGGCTGGGTGCAGTGGCGGACTGGCCATCGGGACGAATCCCGATGGCCCGGTACCGAAGTGGGCCGGTCGGATAAGTCACTAGCACATCCCCCACTCCCCCCGTTGAAAATTTACTAGCGGTACCGAAGTGGGCCGGTCGAGAGTCCCGGGATGATTTTTAGTCCCATTCCACCACTGGCTACATGACCGTATGCTCGCCCATATTGACGCACCTAATTCCTAAACTTCTAACAGATACAACATAAACCAATCCTTCAGCCTCATATGAGCTCTCAGACACGTTCAAAATTAAACTGTCATCGCTGTCTGAGCTCGCTGCTGTGTGCGCCATCGTGCATTTACATGCAGATGCTGGGATCCTGAACGGTGCAGCTGGAGCGCTGTGCCCGCAATGACGTCACACATAATTTGGCAGGACTTGAAGAATCCCCGAGAAGATCCAGAAAATGGTCAACATTGAAGGGCAGATTAATGGTTATCAAAGTACAAATATCCAAAATCAGTTCAGTAACGGTTTTCAAGGGGACAATATTTACTCAAATTGATGGGTTTGGATGATGGGGGAAACTCGTGTCACAGGCTCTTTAAGCTGAACATGACTTGAGATTTATAACCTCCAGGGTTTCCCACACAGACTATACTTGGGCGGGCCGCCAAGGCATATTGACGGCCGCCCAAGTATATTTCACGACCCATTTAAGTTTGTTTTTTCTATAAAAAAAAAATATTCGTCCACGACCATGACGCCATCTGCGATCAATTAACTTGTGGACAATGATCCCTCGCTCTACGCCTCCTGTACCCAGTCCCGGACTGGCCATCGGGAGGACCGGGGGGTTTCCGATGGCCTGGCCTGTTAAGTGGCCTGCCTCACTCAGGGTGACTGACTGTCTGTGTCTACATGATGTGGCCTGCCGACATGGCCACTGTCATACAGATCATAAATCAAAGCCGTTGATTGGTCTCTGTGTGTCATTCAAGCTCAGGATAACCTCAGCTCAGGTGAGGTAGAGGACTCTGAGTGTTTAGATAGTTAACTTAGTCTAAGTTCTCAGTGGGTCTCAAATGGTTTGGTCACCATTTATGTAAACACATATTTCCATTTGAGGGTGTCAAGTGTTTTTTCATATTGGAAATGGTATGTTATTGGTTATGGCCATGATTATTGAAATGTATACAGTTCTGTTTCATAGGTGTTCCCATAGATCTAGTCTCTTTATTTTCCCCACAAAATGCACCAGATTGATGCATTTAAGTCCAATAATGTTTTTTTTTTTTTTTTTTTTTTTTTTTTTTTAAAATCGTACCGGGGGAGCATGCCCCCCCTAGAGGATCTGAGGTCCACCCCTACTTAAAATCACATGGACAGGTTCCCAAATACTTTTTTTTTTTAAATAGTAACCCATGGGCCATGTCCATATGTTTATTTGTGGGTAGTTTAAACTATAGGGCTATCGGGCCCTGCCTGTACCTGTTCGCTCTGCAATCGCATGAAGGGTCTGCTAACAAACGACCAACAGAAAGGTTAATGTTAATGTTGTTGCACGTCACAAAGGCATGTCACCTCAACCCCCACCAAGTATATTTCAGATCTGTGGGAAACACTGACCTCCATCTCCATCTCCACAGGATTGACACTGAACAGTTCAGCCATCTTTTTCTTCACCTTGACATTAATTTATAAACCAAAGTAAACGAATTGTATAGGTCAAAAAACGAATACTTCCGCAGTCTAGCTGCAGCTTCTAGCTACGGTCTTCTGTTAAAAAAAAAGGACACTGAAGGTCCTGAATGTGGCATCACAAACATGACTTGAGTCTGAACACAGCAGACAACAGGATCAATCAATCAATGTTGATTTATATAGCCCAATAACACAAATGTTACATTTGTCTCAGTGGACTCCACAGTGTGTACAGAATATCAGTATGACAATACGACACCCTCTGTCCTTAGACCTTCACATTGTACAAAGAAAAACTTCCAAAAAAGGAAAACCCCCACAGTTTAAAGGGGAAACAGGCAACAGGAGTATTTACAACAGCAGTATAAAAACAAAAATAGTGCATGTGGGTGCACACTTACATTCTCTGTTTTACAGTTACATAAATCCCATGAATGTATGAGATTAAGTTGGCTTCATCATATCTCAATCAGTGATTAAGTGAATAATAAAGTTTTAAATCGGGTCACTATGAGCCTGTCACTCATAATTTTAAAGCCGTTTAGGACAGAGAGTGAATACACATACTTTACAGAGATGCTGTATGAGAAACCAATGCGAGTTTGGAAAATTGCACAATATACATCTATTTTAGTATACCTCAACAATGGAATTATGATCAGTAGAAATGGCCATGACATGGGACCTTTAAAACACAACTGACAGGAACTTCCTGATATTCCACCATCTACATTAAAAAGTAGCATAGCATCATGCTATATTACATGCTGCTAGCACCTATATATAGCAGACATTAGGAGATGTGAATTACAATGGATTAGTAAATAAAAAGTTTGGTCCAAGTAAGAAACATTTAAGCCGTTTCTGAACCCAATGTTCTCACCTGGGATTTCCATTTCCTCATGTCATGTACACAACCCCAGAAATAAATAATAACTTTAAATGGTTATTATGTAAAATATTCTAAATCATTATCCCAGTTTAACTCAGATTAGTTTAAACAAGGGGTGTAATACTATTAATCAGTACCCTGACTAAGCGTTGTGACTGGGGCAAGATGGTGTGTGATCCTTGCTATAAATCCAGGTTAATCAGTGCTACCAATACAATTACAATGTTTTTTGTCATATTACCCAATGATCCAATAAAGGCTAATGGCAAACCCAGTTTGAACCCAGAAGCAAGGCAGTTCTCTACTTATAATTCAGACCATGTCAAACTGAATATCTCCTGAAACCAATACTAACGTGATTCCGGAAAACATTTAGCATTAGACCCCGTGATATCAAAACTCTGCACTGAGGCTAATACAGTTATGGCTAGGTACTGTGTTGAGGTAAAACCTTCTTCACAGAGCTGAATAGTTGAGAATAGTATGAGCTGCCTGTCACCGTAAAAAATATGGCACATTGTTTTACTTGTGTAGTAAATTTGTCAGGGGAATAATTTCTTCTTGTAAAAGATTTGCATAAACACCTTCCATTAAAAAGGATTATTATTTTTTTTTTCTCTCTCTCTCTCTCTCTCTCTCTTTAATCGCATAATCAAGGATTTTAGCACGCGTTTTTCTGGAGGGTCTACTTTGTGAAGCAGCTTTTTCTGACATGAATGTCATCAAATCTAAATACAGAACAAGACTGACTGATGAACATTTAAATGACTATTAGAGTGAACCTAAGTGGGTCCAGCAGACCCCTCTATGGCGGACTCCATGCAGTGCCAATCATCTCACTAACTGTGACAAAGAGTGAATGCTTGTTAGGTGGTGATTAAGGACATTTATGTGAATTTTCAGTGATGTACTTACTATGTGGGCCATAATAATATGAGAGACATTTTTGTTTTCTTGGACCTTGATGTGAAGTTAAGATTTTTAATAAGCTTTAGGTATTGCAATTTCACATGTGTACAAAAGTATAGCTTAATTGATGTGATGCAAGTAGCTCTTGGCCACTTTCATTTTTTCAAAGTTAGTACCTCTCAGATGAAGAAAGGTTGGAGACCCCTGCTGTATGACAATTTCATTAATTGGAATACGACACACATATTTTGATATGAAGGATATTTTTAGTTCATATACAAAAGATATTCCAAGGTCTACATTATGCTGCCTTTCCACTGTATGGTACAGTGGCCCTGAAGTGCAAGTCAAAACAAAAAAAACAACAAAACACTACATCATTTCAGAAAACACCACAGCATTTCACAAAACATTACAGCATTTCACAAAACACTACAGCATTTCACAAAACACTACAGCATTTCATAAAACACTACAGCATTTCACAAAACACTAATTGACCAATCAAAAAGCGTAATTTCTTGACTTGGCAGCGAAACAACCAATCACAGCAGTGCTTCTCCGGCTGGCTCTGTCCAATCACAAAGAAGAAGTGTTCTCTCTAAATGAATACCCTTTCCGTAATTTTTGAAATGCTGTAGTGTTTTCTAAAATGCTGTGGTGTTTTGTGAAATGCTGTAGTGTTTTGTGAAACGCTGTAGTGTTTTCTAAAATGCTGTGGTGTTTTGTGAAATGCTGTAGTGTTTTGTGAAACGCTGTAGTGTTTTCTAAAATGCTGTGGTGTTTTGTGAAATGCTGTATTCAGTGTTTTGTGAAATGCTGTATTCAGTGTTTTGTGAAATGCTGTCATGTTTTGTGAAATGTTGTTTTGACTTGCACTTCAGGGCCACCATAGGTATTGGTTGTTAATATTGATTAGTAGTCTGCAGGTTTTGATTATAGGATCCACTCAAGTTCATGATTATGTTTCTTAATCCTATGACAAGTGTGGCTGCCCAATTTCTGGAAAATAAATCACTAATTGTGATTTGTTTTGACAATATGGCTCACGACACTGGAAGGATAGATACTTTTTGCTTTACTATTGTGATTATAATTGAAAAATGTATTTCATTTGAACATCTGTACCTAAAAAATACATTTTATTAGGTCTGTAGAAGAATACAGATTGTGGGCCGGGACATACATGTAGCACCACAATCCCTAATATGGAAAAAAAATTTAAACATATTTTGCCTCTTAACTGCGCAAACCTATTTCTTAAAAAAAATATATTAATTATAATTACAATATTCCTGAACAGGTGTGGGGAATATATCGCTCAACCTTGGGATTTATTGGCATTGCAGAAGCCATTGAAAATGTGTCAAATTGAAATATTGCCTTACTAACCAAGGCCATTATAATAGAACATCAACAAAGTTGTGTATCTTACCTAAGACAGGCCTGCCAATGCAATTTTTTTGACATTCAACTATTTATCCTGAAAGTGTAATTAGGATACATCATAAAAAGGTGATGGTATGGTATGTCATAAGAAATGCCATAAAAAAGTCATAGTTTAATATGCCATAAAAATGTCATGGCAAAATACACAATTAAAAAAGATCATAGTATGGCAAAAAAGGGCTATAAAAAGTCACATAATATGCCATAAAATGAAATACAAAAGTCAAAGTATATGTCGTCATAAAAAAGACATGACATATATGTAATTGAAGAAATGCAGTGTATAAATGTCATACAAATGCATTTTATCATTTTTTTTATTTGAAAAAGGCACAGAATAGAATGCCATAACACGGCATTAATGTGTTATTAAGGAAAGTTATTGCAGTATATATATTTTTTTTTTTAAAACAATAGTATGAGGCTCTGACACCGAGTTTTACCCGAGTGTCGGGTGGCATTTCTACCTGCACCACAATTGCTGTCTGCCGGTAAGCATCTGTGAATTCTACACTAGGTGTACAGTCTCAGATCACCAATAGGTGTCAGTTATCTCCTATCTATTGCATCCGGAAATAAATTCACATATACGATTCCCCTTCAACTTTAAGCTAAAACAAACTTCTGACAGGCAGCCATTGGTTTGAGAGCTGTGTACAGGCATACGTTCGTGGTTCTTAGCGTTAATGGTGGAAAACTCACCTATATGTGTATCCGTCTGCCCGTGTGGTCCAGGCACCTGTACGCTTATCTGTCTGTCTGGTTGCGGAATGCATTTCAGGCAAAAGGAGTGCAGACAAGGCAAAAGTTTTGGATCACAGTTTCGGCTCTGAAGACTTTGTTTACACACTGCGCACGTATCCAAAAAATTAAAGGGGGTCGATACCGGCGTGCCCGCTGGAGCTGGAGCAGTAGCAGGGGGGGACATTTCAGTGCTGGGTCCGCCAACAGGAGCATCCACGGCGGGCAGGGTTTCAGCTGCCGTCGGCTCCGCATTGGTGGTGCTGGTCTCCGCCGGGCTGTTACTAGTGCTACTGTTCGCTTCCCCTCCCTCTACAGCAGCCCCGCCGTTGCTTACGTCCCCGCCGTCGCTTGTGGGTGTCGGTGCCTCGTTCACGGTATCCTGGGACTCTGTTTCTTCGCCGACTTTTGTGTTCGCTTCTGGGACTATTACTGCACTTTCCTCTTTCGTTTCTGGCTGCTCGTTATCTTGCGCTGAAGGCACGGCGTCCGAGTTTGCAGACGATTCCATATCATCCTCGCCTTTGTTATCCGCCATCTTCCTTCCTCTTTGAACCGCTGCAACCACGTACTGCGTAAATGTTCGGAGCACGATTACGTCATGACGTCAACCAAGATCCGACTTTTTGATATCTTTCGGATCTGTTTGCAGTTTCCTCACAAAAAGTATAATAACGATTATATAAGTGCTATATTTTTTAATAATTACGTTGTAGTGGAATTGCTTAACTATTGCTTTTCTGATTGTATCCATTTCAGTGCAACAATGTTAACAAAAAGTAGTTCTGAACGTGCAATTACAATTGTAACAATTGCATTGCACATTCATTGTATCTTAGAACTAAAGCCCTACAAGACATTCTGTTCCATAGTTGTTGATCATAGGTGTTGATACAGTAATCATTTTTATTTGTTTAGTACTTTTCAGAACACACAGTATTTAAAAGGCGTGCAATGTAATACAAAAGTGTTAGATAAAAAAAAAAAAGACAAGGCCCAAAACTCGTAGGAAACTGTTTTAGGGGACATATTATGCAAATGTTAAGTTTCAAACAAAACACAACATTAATCATACTGTCTTTCTGAATTTACCTGAATGCACTCTAAATACCCAAATGTGCTTGTGCACAAGCAGCACTGAAAACGTATGTTTATATTGTGGTGACAGTTACGGGACATAATTCACTGTGTCATATGGTGTGTGTTGCAACCCGGACCGGTTAGTGAGGGTACCGGGGTTTGGTGTTAGCTTGTCATGCAGAGCAGTTGATGTACTTACCTTTTAGAGATTAATGAATAATAAAGTGTGGAAATCCATTCTGAATGCACCCCCTCTGACTCCCGTTCATCGGCTCTACACTGGTGACCCTGACGTTTTCGTGAAAGTTTCCGAAGACTCATTGAACATGGCTGATCTCGATGTTTTTGTAAAGCTGCCGGAGTTTTGGGAGCATGCCGCTGCGGCGTGGTTCGCACATGTGGAGGCACACTTTGCCTGCCTACAAGTCCGTGACAGGGATTTTAAATATGTCCACGTGGTAGCAGCAATGGGAAGCTCCACGTCATCCAGGTTGGTGGGATTTATCACAGACCCCCGCACCATGGCAAATATGAGGCGATTAAGGCCCTTCTCATTAAGACATTTAGCTTATAAGGAAATGGCCCACCAGATGCTTGACATTCAAGGCCTAGTGGACAGCAAGCCATCTCAGCTGATGGAGAAAATGCTGAATCTGCTAGGGGGGAAGACCCTCAGGTTTTGTTCATCAAATCAAATCAAATCAAGTTTTATTTATATAGCACATTTATAAACGATTTTTGGTCGAGCCAAAGTGCTGTACATATAATAAAAATAGCCTACAGTAGAGACACTTTACAGCAAATACAACAGCACAGATTGTTCAGAATATCAGTATGAGAAAAACGACACCCTCTGTCCTTAGACCCTCACATCGTACAAGGAAAAACTTCCACAGAAAACCCACAGTTTAAGGGGAAAAAATGGGAGAAACCTCAGGCAGAGCAACAGAGGAGGGATCCCTCTCCCAGGACGGACAGACGTGCAATAGATGCCGTGTGTAAATCGAAGAGATAATACATTTTGCAGCATATAGACCGAATGCTAGGAAATGCATGTGTCTGTAATAAGAAGATGAATCCACGAGGATGTCAGCTACAATCCTGTGGAAGCCATCAGGGAAGCAGCATGACGAGACCCAAGGCAGGACCGCAGAGACAGGTTCAGCCACGACCCGAAACGTCCACGACTTAATCCAGAACTCGGGATAGAGGATCCAAGACACAGGACTACAGCAAGAGGATCAGCCTCGACTCCGGATCCCGGCGTAGCTATAGATACAAAACAAGAAAAAAGATTTGGCTGGGTTAATCGGAACAAGAGAATACACAGACACAGACAGAGAGGGAAAAGGTCATTGGATAACAATTATTCTTGATAACCCTCTAGAAAGATCTCATGAACTTCCCCACTCAATCTATCAAGACCCGAGCAGTTCTATTAGATATAGATAAGAAACAGAGATAGGGAGCACAACAATAGTTCATGAAGATGTTCCTACGCCAATTGCCTTCCCGGGTTCAGACGGCGCTAGCCAACACGTTCATTACAGAGCCCCGTGCATTGGCTACCCAGCAGCCCGGTGCAGAGGCACTAGCTGTGACACTCAGCACCTCCTCAACAGTTAAGAAGGCTTGGGGGAGGCTGGAAGCGACAGTAACAAGCCGGCGTGCGGACGCAGGAGAGTGTTTTTACCACACGCGGTTCGGGACCAGCGCGAAAAGTGTGTCGCTCCCTGCAGCTACAAGCCTCCGGGAAACGGAGGAGCCAGCTCTTGGTAGTGGCCCTGAGCGTTGGCGGCACGAGCAGGCTTCTTTTCGTCAGCGACAGAGTCTCAGGAAACTTGTTTCTGTGTGACACGGGAGCTCAACGGAGTGTAGTGCTTCGAGGGAAGACGTCGCTCGTGGGGGACATGGACCGCGGTTGACGACGGCCCCATTCGCACGTACGGCGTGAGGCCTATGTGTTTGTGTATTGGAGGACAGCGGTTTAACTGGGATTATGTGATGGCAGACATTTATTTTCCCCTCCTCGGGGCAGACTTTTTATGTGCTCATGGACTCCTGGTGGACGCTAAAAATAAACGCTTGGTTGATGCCTTGACGTTTTTTTTTACTTTGTTGCTCTGATTTTGTATGGCTCATTCAGTGAGCACTGTATGATCCCCCCAGTGAAATGGAGGCTCATCTGCCTGCATTCCTTCTGCTATCTGCTTGAGAGCAGTGCAACTGCATATTCCAAGTGGCGCATCCAGATGCCCCCCCGTGATGGGAGAGGTTAGGAAGACATCAAACTCCTCCAAGAAACAAGGAACCTTGTATTATAGAAGCCTCCGAAGCCCTCGCTCGTCCTGCAGGGTTGTCTGCTTGAGCCCACCGAGCAGAAAGATGAAGGGAAGAACCCCCTCTCAGCAGAATGGTGACGTGAAGCATCCCATCTCATCAGAAAGTTGAAGATTAGAATCCTCTCATCTCGAACGACCTCGTGCCTCCTTGCCCCTGGCTGGGGGTGCCCTCTGCAGCCGGAGAGTGTGACCCTCTCTCTCTGACCCTTGGCCTTTAGAGCTGTCCTAGTTATTGGGTTAACACTTGATAGGGATGTTTTCCTGAGTGAAGACAACTCAAGGTAATGGATTAGCACATTATCATTTAATTACAAAAATAGGATAGGCCCCTCAGAATTATTTGGGAGCCTTCCTGACACATGCACATGAGTATTAGTATTCATACGGCATCCATCACATTAGTATGCATAACAAGTGACAGATGGCCCCGCCAATTATGCTAATGAGTTAAGGCCCGCCTTTGTTGTCTAATCTAATTAGCCTTTGATGTCTGTCCTTTGATGTGAGGGTTGAGGTGTTATAACATGCTGGTGTGATTTCGAACCGGAATGTTATAAGCCTCTGATGTTAATCTATGTGTTGATTAAGGCAGTCTCCTCTTTGAAGTTGTGCGTGAGACTGTCTCGCCCCCGTCCACTCACAGCCTTTTGTTGTCTAATCTAATTAGCCTCTGATGTCTGTCCTTTGATGAACCCTGGCAGTAGCGCTTTTGTCCTCTAATCTAATTAGCCTCTGATGTCTGTTCTTTGATGTGAGGGGTGAGGTGTTATAATAGGCCGGTGATTACGCACCAGCTTGTTATAAGCCTTGGATGTTAATCTATGTGTTGATTAAGGCAGTCTCTTTGAAAGTTGTGCGAGACTGTCTCGCACCCCGTCCCCAAAACTTAAAAACCATTATGAATCATAGTGCTAATACACACACACACACACACACATACACACACACACACACACACGTTGGAGTTGTCCTGTGATGTGAGGCTTGAGGTGTTATAACAGGCCGGTGTGATTTTGCACCGGCGGTATGATAAATGTGTATTGAAACGTGCGTATTTTACCCCCACAGAAACGCAGAAACACAGAAACACAAAAACACAGAAACGCTGAAAACACAGAAACACAGACACACAGAAACACAGAGACACAGAACCACAGAAACACGGAAACTGTCACAGTTCTGTCTAGGTTTGGGTGTTTTCACTGTTCTCTGTCATGTTTTCCTCCTGTCGTTAGTTTCCCTGGTGTCCCTGTGTTTTCTCCTCCCTCCTCACCTGTGTCTCGTTAGCTAATTGTGTTCACCTGTGGCTCTTGTGTTTTCTCCTCCCTCCTCACCTGTGTCTCGTTAGCCGATTGTGTTCACCTGTGTCTTGTAATTATCCCTCCCTGTATTTAGTCTTGTCTCGTGCTGTGTTCAGTGTCGGTGCTTCTTTTGTTGGTGACGGAATTCACCGGTGAGTGTTCTGTTTTTGTCTGTCTTCATTCCATTAGCCTTGAAATAAAGGTTTATCAGAGTTATCTGCGCTTGGGTCCTGCTTCCTTCACTCAACCGTGACAGAAAGCACCGACCAGAGATGGACCCAGCAGATGACCCATTTGAGGTGGAATTACAGCATTTTTCCTTTGCTTTGGCTGGCTGCTATGATTGGTGGAGGGGAGCGTCCAGTGTTCGGCAGAAGGAGGCCGCTCTGGTAGAGGCGCACCGGTTGGCTATGGAGAAACCAGACTTGGTGAAGTTCTTACCTGACTGGATGTTGAACTTCATCTGGGTGTGTGATTTCCAGCCTGCGGACTATAAACGTCTCGGTGTGTTCCGTCTGGAGTCAACCAGTGCTTCCGCCCCAGTTCCTGCTCCTGTCCAAGAGGCGTTTTCTGGAACTCGGCTGGCTTTTGGAGGTCCACGGAGCCTTCAGGCGGCTTCTAGGAGAAGGAGTCGCAAGTCCAGGCTAGCAATCCGAGCCCCAAGAGCCATGGTTCCGGCTACAGAACCGGCCCACACAGCCATAGTTCCGGCCCCAGTACAGGCCCCAGCAGCCATGGTTCCAGCCCCAGTTCTGGCCCCAGCAGCCATCATTCCGGCTCCAGTTCTGGCCCCAGCAGCCATGGTTCCGGCCCCAGTTCTGGCCCCAGCAGCCATGGTTCCAGACCCAGTTCTGGCCCCAGCAGCCATGGTTCCAGCCTTAGCTCTGGCCCCAGCTGTCCTAGTCCCTTCGCTAGTCCCTTCTCCAGTCCCACCTCTAGTCACTTCCCTAGTCCCTTCTCCAGTCCCTCCTTTAGTCACCTCTCTGGCCCCTTCCCGAGCCCCTTCTCTAGTCCCACCTCGAGTCACTTCTCTGGTCCCTTCCCTCATCCCATCCCAAGTTCCCTCTCGAGTCCCCTCTCAAGTCAACTCTCCAGTGTCCTCTCGAGTCACCTCTCAAGTTTCCCCTCAGGTCTCCTCTCGAGTTACCTCTCGAGTCTCCTCTCGAGTTCCCTCTCAAGTCCCTTCTCAGGTCCCCTCTCGAGTTATCTCTCGAGTCAACTCTCCAGTGTCCTCTCGAGTAACCTCCCAAGTCAACTCTCCAGTGTCCTCTCGAGTCACCTCTCAAGTTTCCCCTCAGGTCTCCTCTCGAGTTCCCTCTCAAGTCCCCTCTCAGGTCCCCTCTCGAGTTACCTCTCGAGTCACCTCTCGAGTTCCTTCTCGAGTCCACTCTCCAGTTTCCTCTCGAGTTCCCTCTCAAGCCCTCTCTCGAGTCCCCACTCAAGCCCCTACTCATGTGCCGTTGGAGGTTCCGCTGGGGGTCCTGCCAACCTCATGTCCTGTCCAGTTGGAGGTCCCGCAGACTAGTCTTCTGCCGGGGGTCCTGCCAACCCCATGTCCTGTCCAGTTGGAGGTCCCGCAGACTAGTCTTCTGCCGGGGGTCCTGCCAACCCCATGTCTTGTCCAGTTGGAGGTCCCGCAGACTAGTCTTCTGCCGGGGGTCCTGCCAACCCCATGTCCTGTACCGTTGGAGGTTCCGCTGGGGGTCCTGCCAACCTCATGTCCTGTCCAGTTGGAGGTCCCGCAGACTAGTCTTCTGCCGGGGGTCCTGCCAACCCCATGTCCTGTCCAGTTGGAGGTCCCGCAGACTAGCCCTCTGCCGGGGGTCCTGCCAACCCCATGTCTTGTCCAGTTGGAGGTCCCGCAGACTAGCCCTCTGCCGGGGGTCCTGCCAACCCCATGTCCTGTCCAGTTGGAGGTCCCGCAGACTAGCCCTCTGTTGGGGGTCCTGCCAACCCCATGTCTTGTCCAGTTGGAGGTCCCGCAGACTAGCCCTCTGCCGGGGGTCCTGCCAACCCTTTGTCCTGTCTCGTTGGAGGTCCCGCCGACTACTCTCCTGCCGGGGGTCCTGCCAACCCTTTGTCCGGTCTCGTTGGAGGCCCCGCCGACTACTCTCCTGCCGGGGGTCCTGCCAACCCTATGTCCTGTCCCGTTGGAGGCCCCGCCGACTACTCTCCTGCCGGGGGTCCTGCCAACCCTATGTCCTGTTCCGTTGGAGGCCCCGCCGACTACTCTCCTGCCGGGGGTCCTGCCAACCCTGTGTCCTGTCCCGTTGGAGGCCCCGCCGACTACTCTCCTGCCGGGGGTCCTGCCAACCCTATGTCCTGTCCCGTTGGAGGCCCCGCCGACTACTCTCCTGCCGGGGGTCCTGCCAACCCCATGTCCTGTCCCGTTGGAGGTCCCGCCGACTACTCTCCTGCCGGGGGTCCTGCCAACCCTATGTCCTGTTCCGTTGGAGGTCCCGCCGTCTACTCACCTGCCGGGGGTACTGCCAACCCTGTGTCCTGTGCCGTTGGAGGTCCCGCCGTCTACTCTCCTGCCGGGGGTACTGCCAACCCTTTGTCCTGTCTCGTCGGAGGTCCCGCCAACCACTCTCCTGCTGGGGGTCCTGCCAACTCCTGGTCCTCTTCCGTGGGGGATCCTGCCGAAGCCTGTCCCGCCGGCTCCGGTTCCTGTCCGGCCGACACCGGGTCCTGCCCGGCCTCCGGAGCTGTCTGGTCTTCGCCCTCGATCCCGACCCTCTGTGAGCCACGGTCTTCGTCCGCGGGCCCGGCCTCCTGACTCTTCCTGCCGCTGCCCTCGTCCTCGGGCCCGGCCCCCTGACTCTTCCTGCCGCTGCCCTCGTCCTCGAGCCCGGCCCGCTGACTCTTCCTGCCGCTGCCCTCGTCCTCGAGCCCGGCCCCCTGACTCTTCCTGCCGCTGCCTTCGCCCTCATGCTCGGCCCCCTGAGTTCGCCCGCGGTGGCCTTCGCCCCACCATGGACTCTGCCTTGCCCCCGGGCCGTCCGCCCGAGACCCCCACCATGGACTCTGCCTTGCCCCCAGGCCGTCCGCCCGAGTCCCCCTTCTCGGCTTCTGCCGTGCCCCCGGGCCGTCCGCCCGAGATCCCTTCCTGGTCCCCTACTGGGCTCCTGGGCGGTCAGCTTAGTCCCGTCCTCCGGACCCCCTCCACCCACCCTGCTGACTTTATTGGATTTTTGTTTTGGGGTGTAGGGACGTCTAGAATCCGTCCCTTGAGGGGGGGGTTCTGTCACAGTTCTGTCTAGGTTTGGGTGTTTTCACTGTTCTCTGTCATGTTTTCCTCCTGTCGTTAGTTTCCCTGGTGTCCCTGTGTTTTCTCCTCCCTCCTCACCTGTGTCTCGTTAGCTAATTGTGTTCACCTGTGGCTCTTGTGTTTTCTCCTCCCTCCTCACCTGTGTCTCGTTAGCCGATTGTGTTCACCTGTGTCTTGTAATTATCCCTCCCTGTATTTAGTCTTGTCTCGTGCTGTGTTCAGTGTCGGTGCTTCTTTTGTTGGTGACGGAATTCACCGGTGAGTGTTCTGTTTTTGTCTGTCTTCATTCCATTAGCCTTGAAATAAAGGTTTATCAGAGTTATCTGCGCTTGGGTCCTGCTTCCTTCACTCAACCGTGACAGAAACAAAACAACACAGAAACACAGAAAACACAGAAACACAGCAAACACTGAAAACAGAAGAAAAAAAAACAGGCTTGTGTGCTAGTATGGTTTTTGAATAAACACATCAGTATTTTAAAAAGTCGATGGGGGGCTGATACAATTTTACTGTTTTCAGTGTTTCTGTGTTTTTATGTTTCTGTGTTTCCGTGTTTCTGTGGGGGTATAATACGCACGTTTCAATACACATTTATCATACATGTTCCCTGTTAACCTCCCCTTGTTATAATGAAGACAACAGTGCATGTGAAGGACTGTAATACACATGTATCAGACACGCTTCCCTTGCTATAATGAAGACAACAGTTTTTAAATGTAAAAAACACTTTTTTATTTTTTTAAAAATGTACTATTTACATTTTTTTTTTTTTTCACACACAAAATCAATAGTTATACTGATTGTAACATCCCCAGGACCGTCTCCAGCTTAGAATTCCCCAGATTACTGGAAATATCATGATGGAGTTTTTTCACTTCAGTCAAAATATTCATGTGTATGCTGTTTTTGACACAAAGATGCATTACATCTACAAACAGAGCATACAATGAGAGCACATGATACACTTTTGATGTTTGTTTAATTTCTTCGGTAATGTTACAGAATGTTTCGGAAAATGAAGATTGCAGGACCACTTTAAATGTTTCGTTTACAATCGTTTCCCAATGACCCGAAATAGTAATGCCAAAACGAACGATATCCAAAATGTCTTCTAGTTTACAAACTTCAGCCATTCTGTTTACACGGGGGTCACTACTCATTCTGTTTTCAATCGTCTTCATCACCACACTTATTAAAAGGGTATTGACTACATTATGATCAATATATACAGAGCGTTTTGCATAATAGTTCCCCATTTTTATTTTTACTTTAAAGACAAAGTGAATGTATCGAGAGAGAAAAAAATCCCTGGCTTCAATCAACCGCTGGTTATTAGTCTTCTTCTTCTCCATCGTTTATTTGTTAAACTGAGTCAAAGAGGGGTGCCCAAATACATTGTGAGAATTCTGGTCTACTGGTATGGCCACCAGACTATGCAAGTCAAATGGGGCAATATGGTCTCAGCCCCATTTGGGGGTTAGCAATGGTGTCAGACAAGGTGGAATTATGTCCCCAGTTTTACATTACATGTTACTTGTTAGACATTACATGTTACTTGTTAGACGCTTTTATCCAAAGCAACTTACATACTCAATACTGTGGACAATCCCCACAGGAGCAATTTGGGGTGAAGTGTCTTGCCCAGGGACACAACGACATGCTGACTGCAGTGGGGTTTGAACCTGTGACCCCCTGATCCCAACACCAACACTCTATCCACTGTGCCACACGCCTCCCAGTTCTTTTTAACCTTTATATTGATGATCTGTCCATACTGTAATAGCCTGTAATACTGGATGCATGATTGGTAGTACTCTAGTAAACCATATTATGTATGCAGATGATCTTGTTGTGCTGAGTCCATCTAGCGCTGGTCTTCAGCAGCTTCTTGCTGTTGACATGACATCAAATACAACGCCAGTAAGAGTGCTGTCATGATCTTTAGAACCAAAGAGGATAAATGTCTTAAATTTCCTGATTTTAAATTGTCTGATATTAATCTTAGTGTCTGTTATAAGTTAAAATATCTTGGACACTTTATTACAGAACAAATGACAGATGATGAAGATATTTATAGGCAATGCCGCATGATGTATGCACAAGCAAACATTCTCCTACGTAAGTTTGGTGCATGTACAGATGGAGTGAAGATGTCTCTGTTCAGAGCATATTGTACACCACTCTATATTGCACATCTGTGGTCAAACTACAGAAAAGCAAGTTTATGGAAACTTCAAGTAGCTTATAATGATGCCATGAGAATATTGCTGAAGAGACCTCGATGGTCTAGTACAAGTGAAATGTGTGTGGCTGCAGGAGTCAATACTCTACCAGCTGTTTTAAGAAATCCTTTAATGAAATCCTCTTGGCCTTATCGAACATAAGGTATAGTACTACACGCTACCAATCGCAGCTGTGGAGACATTGGTATAGTTATCTCTTTGTAGGACACTGATTTAAATTATTCTTAAACTATGAATTATTTTGATGCTGTGTATGTAATTTATTACATGTAATGCCTTGTCTTTTATCTATGTAATGTCTTGTCTTTTAACTGGACCCTGACGGCTCCTACACATGGCGGCGTGCGTTGTCGCCTGCCGGCGGGGGGGGCTGAAACTCGACCAACAACCAATCACATGAATCTCCCGCCCCAGACACACAAGCATGCTGTTTGATTGGCTAGAGCTTTCACTGGCATATGATTCGATTGGCTGACGCCTCCGTCGAGGCGTCAAAAGTAGAACATTGCTCTACTTTTGCAGCGAGCACCGCGAGAGAAGCTACACTTTGCTCCCAGAATGCAGTTCGGCGAATCGTGACGTCACTCCATTCAAAATGAATGGGCAGAAGCGTTGAAGCGGCAACGCACGCTGCCGTGTGTAGGGGCCGTAAGTCTGTAATCAAGTTTTCATTCATTCATTCATCCAACTCGGCATGGATCTTTTCAAGTCTCTCCTTGAGGCGTCTGCCATTTTTGAGATTGTGCAGAAAAGCCTCCGAGGCGCCTTGGAACCTCCATTCATCCGTGTAAATGTCTTTATCAATAAGAGTCTGGTCAATCTCAGTAATGAAGTCGGTGAGCCAAAGTCTTTTCACTCATGCATTGTAATTGTTTCTGAAGAAAAAATAGGGCATGTCATTCAGACAATCGTGTTGCCTCTGGCCGGGGTGACTGACTCGGCATCCGTTGCAGATTTCTTCTCTGTACCGATGTATCACCCTCTCCACAATATCAACCAACACCGATTTCACTGTGTCCATAAACAGAGACGTCTTGGCCCAAGGAGCAAAATCAGCAGCAGTAGTACTGCAAGATTCGGGTGTCCAAAATGGTGATGATGATGGTAGTCCAGGAGTTTGTTCCTGGCTGCAACTCGCGGGGGAAGACTTGGTTTTTCTCAGATCCATGGCTAGTTTTCAACGATCGTCTTAGTGGGGTCCTTCGTTTTAGATGATTTGCCAAGTGGAGGGTAGGACTTATTGTGTTGAATGGGGGGAGTCATCTGTAGAATTGAGAGTTTTTAAAAAGAGTTCTTTAAGCTTTGTAGCTTTTTCATCTATAATTTCCAACCAAGCAGCAAGAAGTCTAATTTAAGAATAAGTAATAGTTTGTCATGATTTTACGGTAAAAGTCAAAAGTATAGTTTGTCATAAAAATTAAAATATGGAAAAGTCATAGTATGTTGAAAAAAAAAAAAAAAAAAAACTCAATTCATTACAAATTAATGAATATTTTACCCAGTTCTAAAGTTTTGCACCCATTAAAGAAACCCCATTCCTTACAAAGTACTTCATAGTCTACCATTTGTTAAGTGTTGCATACATCAACGTGTATCTTACAGTTCCTTTGTGAGAGAATTACACACAAATCTGCCTAGTGTCAGTAAAAAAGTGATAAAATCACAAACTTACCTTTTAGAGAAACAGTCTTTAAGAAAAAATCTAATCAGACAATGTACTTCATTTTCTAGTTTTAAGGTTTTGCATACCTCAAAGTGTGTCTAAAGGTATCTTGGCAAGAGAAAAAAGCCTAAATCTGCCTAGGCCATTAAAAGAAACCGAATTCCTTACAAAGTACTTCATATTCTATCAGTTGTTAAGTGTTGCATACATCAAAGTGTGTCTAAAAGTATCTTAGTTACACGAGAAAAGAGAAAAAAGCATTGATGTCAACAAAACTGTATTGTTCCATTGAAATAGCGTTAAAATCAAAAGTGCCTTTAAAGAAAATGTATTCAGACAAAGTATTTTATTTTCAAAAATGTTTAAGGTTTTGCATACATAAAAAGTGTATCTTACAGTTCCTTTGTGAGAGAATTACACACATCTGCCGAGTGTCAGTAAAAAAAGTGTTAAAATCACAAACTTACCTTTTAGAGAAACAGTCTTTAAGAAAAAATCTAATCAGACAATGTACTTTATTTTCTAGTTTTAAGGTTTTGCATACCTCAAAGTGTGTCTAAAAGTATCTTGGCAAGAGAAAAAAGCCAAAATCTGCCTTGGCCATTAAAAGAAACCGAATTCCTTAGTTGTGTTGGGGGTTAGCATCAGACCTGTTGAAGGGGGGCGTTACAGGGGGACGAGTCTGTCTGGCTCTTTGAGGGATGGTGTGTGAGAGGATCACTGAAGATCAAACTTAGATCAGCACTTGTCGCAGAAGGTAGGCTGTGTGTAAACTCCAGAGAGGGGAGCTTTTCACGCTGTATAGATATGTCGTCGTGATGGTACACTGATGGGTGGCATATGCTGCAAACGTCATCACCTTTTAAGAGAGTAACTATATAAAACGTTATTTTGGATATTTTACACATCCCTTTGTCTTGTGCCAGTTCGTCTTGTTTCAGTGTGCTTCCATGTCCAGAGACCCAGCGTTAAAACCAGAGAGAAGAGTTTTGTTTGTTTGAAATCGAGAAGTTTTGCTTTGTCCTCGCTTGAGTGATTTTTTTGTTAAAACTTTGTTTTATTTTTTCATTAAAATCTGAGCCGTCGCAATTGAGTCCAGTATTTTTGTACCCCGTTCTAACAGTATGGTGCTGGCTCATTAGCCCTCTCACTCTTCTTAGAATGATCCTGTGCATTTTTACAGTTGAACTCCTATGCCGATGTAAACCAAAATAACAATAGCCCTTAATTAACACTAATCATTTTAAAAACCTTAAGTCTAATTTAGAGAGGACAACTAAAGTGTAAGGTGACTGTTTTAAACTAATTCCACCACTCTGTCTACTGGCATTACAACAAAAACAGAGAGATGGCAAGAAGGGGGGGGGGGGAGACAGTCTCCCCCAACTTTAAAGACACTGGGTTTTAGAGAGAACAATACAAGTGTAAGGTAACTGTCATTTAAAAAAAACCCAAATCAAATTTAGAGAGGACAATAACATGTTTAGGTGTCTTAGTGAGTGAAAATTAATGGCTTTTTATTTAGTTTGAGCATATTTCTTTTTTAAAACTAACTCCATCCCCTCGCTTCTGACATCAGAGGCTAATTAGATTAGAGAACAAAAGCGCTACTGCCAGGGTTCATCAAAGGACAGACATCAGAGGCTAATTAGATTAGACAACAAAAGGCTGTGAGGGGACGGGGGCGAGACAGTCTCACGCACAACTTCAAAGAGGAGACTGCCTTAATCAACACATAGATTAACATAAGAGGTTTATAACATGCTGGTGCGAAATCACACCAGCATGTTATAACACCTCAACCCTCACATCAAAGAACAGACATCAGGTTGAGTTTTACCACGCTAAGTAGAGAGGCACAATACTTATCCACAAAGGTAAGTATGTGGAATGTTTAAATAGGATCAGGATTTGAAAAAGTATGATCAAAACCTATATTTGTTATAAATAAAATGAATGAAAGTCTTGTGATATTTAGATGCCAAAAACCTAGTTAGTAGGTAGGCTATGTGGATTACAGGAGCAAAGCACCTCGAACTGGAAAACACAAAACTTGTTCTAATTATTCAGTTTTTTGTGATACTTGCACTGTTCAGCTGCAAAATTAGAATTGTGTTTGGATATCACAGCATATTGCTTTTTTATCTTTCCCTAACCCCACAGGAAGAGGAGAATGAGGGAGGGGTGGTGTGTGTAGTTGGCACAGCTGGCTTGCATCTGGCCCCCAGTTCTGTCAGTGATTACATCAACTGCTGTGAAATTACAATATGTATAATTAAGTTTAAATTAATGAGTAAATTGTGTACATGTTTATATCAGCTTCACAGCTTTAGAGTTGGAGCAGACTTTTTCGATTAATTGTGATTGCATTAGTAACAGAAAAATAATAAAAAGGTCAACCAAGTTCAAGAGAATTCTGGCAGTGGAAAATATTAACCAACATGGATTAGTTTAATGAACGCTAATTTGTAGAATATGGAGATTATTGCCCTTAATGTTAGGGCTGTGGTTCTTTGCTGAGTCTGTACCCACTTGTGAAAATGGTTGTTTCCCCATGTTCCTATATGTGGAAGTAGGATGTTTTGTAATGTTTCTTTGACAGTTATGTACTAAAAAGTGTCTGTGTGCGGTTTAGTATTAGCGCCGGTGGCGCTTCTGCAAGAATGCAGAGAGAAGAGGATGCTTAAAAGATAAGTAAATGTAGCTCCTCCTTGAATAATTAACTACACGGAAAAAAGCTGAAACGTTGACTTAAATTAAATGTATTATGTCAACCGATTTCACAAAACTGTATTATGTTAGTTGAAAGCAATAATATTACATTTAAATTAAGAATATTAGGTTCATCTTTATTTATTTCAACTAACCTAACACAGTTATGTGAGATTTGTTGACATATACATTTAATTAAAGTAAGCGGTTCAGTTTTTTCAATGTACTAACAGTTTTGACAAAACTTCTCAATGTGTCTTTTTGTTTTTGGAGGGCCTTTTTGTTAAGAGGGGGGCTTCTTTTACAGTGTAAATGTAAGATAGGTTGTATTTCCTTTGGAACTGTTGCTTTTCAGCCCAAAGACAAAAAGAAAAATACACAGTTGAGTGTAATGATAATAATGTCCATCCACCAAACAAATCAGGACTGGTGAGTCTTGTGTTTGCTGGACAACAATGCCCATCTCTTAGAGTTGGATCCAGCTCAAATAGAAAAGCACGTAGAAGGTGCTGATGATATGATATATATGATGATATATATAAAATATAGTTGATGGAAAATTACTTTGAAATGCTTTGATTGTGTTTACATTACTTCTACAGTAAAAAAGCAAAAATAACAACATGGGTTCACATAGAGGTAGTTACATTCCAGTCCACTAGATGTCAGCAACAAAACAACCACTACCTGTCGGGATTTTATTTTGAAGGTCCAGACCGGAAGACGTTTATTTAAATTGGCCGGAGTGTTTTTTTCTATAGCTAAAACCCATGGCTAAAACAGGCAACAATTAAACAAACTTTACAATATAGACTGTTTAAAAATGGCCGGGACGGCTTCAGTAGCTGGTGAAGTGTTTGTCGATGCCTTGCCATATTTTGACCAAGGCTACGATGCAGCAGGTGTGCGAGAAGCGGTGAGTAACAGCAGCGTGTTAGCTAACCATGCTAACCCAGGTGGACAAGGCACACTGTATGGCTCAATTCACGTTTCAATGGGACACTTTGCTGTTAGAATCTACAGCTCTAAGAGTGCCCACAGTAAGCTATAGGCCTATCTATGTTTAGCATGAATTGATTATTAAGCCAACGTTAGTGTTTTAATCTCTAGAGTATAACTTCCGGTAGTAAGGAGCGTAGGCCTATAATTAGCATTGGTAAAGACTGTTGTAGACCATTCTCGCTCGCATATAATTAAATGTTTATTTAAAAATAAAAAATAAACCTTAGACCATAAGTTAAGATTGTCTTCGGTGGTCGCAAAGTGTATTAATTAACAGTTTATAAGTTACTATATGTAACATTTGGATATCCTACCACAATAAGTCAATGACTAAAATACAAATGTAGTGCAACACCATACACGCACACAATGTACTAAAAATAATCAAATAATTCTGTCAATATTTGTACACAGGACCCTCCTGGCCCTTCCTCACATTATTGCCAAAGTTGGCTCTGAATTGTTTTTCCAATCTTCCCAAAATTAGGGTTATTGGGAAATGGTTAAAAAGTGGTGGTATTTTCTAAAACTGAAAGAAAATGTTACCTGTACCTGCTTGCAACATCTAGTTAAAAAAAAAACATCACCTGTATCGGAGTATTTTTAAACGATAGTTAAAACTGAAGAAATGGGGTCGGTGTAGTGCTTTTCCTGTATAAACATAAATTTCTCTATGTAATTTGTTCTCTAGGCTGGAGCGTTGGTGGAAGAGGAGACCAGGAGATACAGACCAACGAAGAACTACCTGAGCTACCTCACCATACCTGACTTTGCTACTTTTGAGGTGACAAACTCCTCCGAAATGTTCTTTAAAGCTTCGGCCAGTGTAACAGAAATAATAGTTCTTCTTTTCCCTTCTCACCCATTAGACAGAAATTATGAGGAATGAATTTGAGCGGCTGGCGGCTCGGCAGCCAATGGAACTCCTGAGCATGAAGAGGTAAAACCCTACATGCCGCAGCAGAACACCTGCATGTCTCTATGGCCACCTAATAATAAAGTGTTAAGGCACTGCAATTATTGCAGTGATGGATATGTTATTTTGCACACGGTCAGCTTTTTAAATATGTTCAATATTAGCAGACTGGGCTCTGGCTTCAGACAGAGGGTGAAAAGAGGTGCTGCAGTATGAGGACAAATAAAGACCCTTTTGAACATTGAAGCATGTACACATGTGCCAGAGACACAACATACAAATATGAACCTGAAAAAGAGCATAGAAGGGCCCCTTTTATTATGTTAATCTGCTCATTTTATTTGCCTTTAATTCGCATCCTGAAATTAAACTACTAGGTAAACTTATCTGTATCAAACCAATAAGTGAACAACTTTTCATGGAACACTTGAGTTTAAAAAAACTTAAACAAAAGCAACCCTGTAACATCAGCCTTATTTACTAAATTCAGCTAATGTGACAATTTATTTGAGCAGAAATAGGGGATTTTCCTGTAATTTCTAACGCCAACACTTAGATCAATTTGTGTAGATCATTGTATACACTAAAAAGGATAGAAATACCAACAATGTACAGGTGCACTTGTAACTTAGACAAATGGTGGGTGTATTTTTTATTACGTTTACTTTTTCAATGTTTTTGCTCTGTGGCTTTAAATTATTGACAGTTTTTTTCTTCTTGTGAAGATATGAGCTTCCAGCACCGTCAGCCGGACAGAAGAATGACATCACAGCCTGGCAGGAGTGCGTGAATAACTCAATGGCCCAGCTAGAGCACCAGGCGGTCCGAATTGATAACCTGGAGCTCATGTCGCAGTACGGAACCAACGCGTGGAAAGTCTACAACGAGTAAGAGACGGCAGTCATTTCTCTGACATTAACTCTGTGTATAAACTCCCCTAAAGACCGCTAACGTGTTCTTATTTTCCTCCTTTAGTAACTTGGCCTTCATGATTGAGATTGCTCAAAAGGAAATGCAGAAATTCAGGTGACTAATCACTAGAACATTTGTGCTGGATAAAGGTGTCATTAAATACATTTTCACATGTTGACTAATTATTTTCTTTCTGCTACACAGGAAGCAAATTCAAGATCTAAATTGGCAGCGTAAGAACGACCAGTTAGCTGGAGGAGCCAAACTGCGAGAGCTGGAGTCAAAGTACGTTGTTTGAAGAATTATATATCACCATGGGGGGGGTAATATTTTCCTGTTGTAACATTTGTTTCTGTCCCTACACAGCTGGGTGTCTCTGGTCAGTAAGAACTTTGAGATTGAGCGCGCCATCATACAGCTGGAGAACGAAGTGACGCAGCTCCGGCAGCAGCAGGGGGATGAGAACAAGGAGAACATCAGACAGGACTTCTAGAGCAACTTTAACCCTTGGAGAACTGATCTACAAACTGATCTACAAACTGATCTACAAACTGATCAGACCCTTAGTCAGAAAGATGTCATCATGTTTCATTAACTGCAACCTGAGGAGCAACCGTCACCTGTACAGTCTGGAAACCTCATAGTGTACCTTGAAAACACCGGGGGAATTTTGAATATTGCAGCTTTTGGATAACTTTTATTTTTCAAGGGTTAAACATTTTTAAAGTGGGGCTATGTATAATTGTCAACGAGAATTTGTTTTGTTATTTTTACAAAAATGTGAAATTGTTAGCAATTAATCAAACTTTGTTAGGTAGCCAAAGGCGGCTAAAGCTAGTGAATGTTAGGTATATTTGCTGGCATGTCTTTCTGCTTGTGCCACTGTCATACAAACATTGTTCAGCAAATGTTACATAATGTGTATTCAAAGGTTGATTTATACCAGTGTAGGTTTCAGTGTTTCGAGGCCATCCACCAACAGGAGTGTTAAAGATTTAGTGTACATAGTTTTTCCATGACACTTTTCTATGCGAGCCCCACCGTGACTTCATTTATGCTGTTTTAATAAAATGAACATTTTCTAGTACTTCCTGTGTGGATTGGACTTATTTATATCCCACTATCGTGTTATCTTTCTGCATCAAGACGGTTTCTTTATTGCGGGCAGGTTTAGGGCATTCACATTGCGATCCCTCCCACAATATAATGAAAAAAAACTACTGGTTTCCACCTGCCGCACAGGCAGGAGCCTACATCACTCAACCGGAGAAACCATGGATTTCTTGTGTGGAATTTCTGTAAAACTCATTTATAAAGTTAACAACTTGCCAAGGCCCAATTAAAATGCTACTTTTAGGCATGGTATTTGTGCTAAATCTTCAGCTGAAGGACATACAGTATTGCTAGCTCAGAAATGTCCATTCTTTATCGACCGTGGGTTAATAATTACACAACTACAATTAACCTCTTGACAACGGCATTCACGATAGCTCTTATTTGAATAACAGCCAGTCAAATACTATATAGTATATTTCCCGATAACATGGACTGACGGACAACTTCTCACTTCAAAACATGTTTAAGAAATCTAGACCGCAAAAGAATTAATCAAGCGAGTGCCTGTTTTTCCTGGCCAAGGACAGGTTCCTTGAACAAAACACGAGCGTAACTTGTCATCACGTGGTGTATTGCTGACTGAGAGCATCGGAACGCCGCTCCAGCACTTCAAATATTGCAGTACCCATAAGGAGCTGTACACATGCTGCAGTTTTTGCGTGGCTGTGTCTTTAGTTGTAAGCCCAGTGGCGAT
This sequence comes from Harpagifer antarcticus, assembly GCA_902827135.1. Taxonomy (NCBI): domain Eukaryota; kingdom Metazoa; phylum Chordata; class Actinopteri; order Perciformes; family Harpagiferidae; genus Harpagifer; species Harpagifer antarcticus. The sequence goes on along the minus strand of CADEHL010001049.1, from coordinate 3,624,037 downwards.
CTGTTGTTATTAGCATCTGGTTAGATAGCTATGCTAACGAATATAAAGAGCTTTTTCTACAACCAGGTGGAAGAGAGCTCTCTCCTGACAGACTGAGAGGCTCAAATAACCTCAGCTCAGTGAGGTTAAGGCAAACCTTGAAATTGTGGTGACCACCTATTAATACACTGGTTCATAATTCATACATGGAACTACAGTTGGGGGTATTGTTCCCACACGGACATGTTATGTGTTTACTATATATGTTGTGTGCCCTCCTGGCTCTCTCTCTTGTCGACCCGGGCTGCGACCCGACAACATGTCCTTTGCAGCTCCGCAATAAATTACTATTCTTGCACCTTCCTTGCACCGCCTCTGACTCCATATCTCTCGGCACTACAAAATGATCATTATAAAAAAAATAAGAGAATAAATGAAAAACAGGTATAAAATACTATATGACGGTAACAAAAAGTTGTTATTAATAAACAAGAATACAGTTTGAAAGGGGAGTGATTTGTAAAATATCCATAAAGAAAAAGAAATCTGCTTACAGTTCTGTTTCATATGGGTGTTGGGAAATGTATCCATAGATCTCTTAATTTTGCTCTCAAAGTGCACCAGATTGATGTTTTTAACTTCAACATTTAGGGGAAATTCTCAGTCGATCGCGAGATGTGTCTAAATATAGAACAACAATATTCTGTTTTGTCGTTAATGTCTTATAACATAATCTTCCTGTGCCAGAATAATGCACCTGAACGCATCATAGCTTTGTGATTTGCGTGACCCCATGTTTCGGGGCGTGGGTGGTGAGCAGTGGACACTATTTCGTTGACGTTGTCCGTGGCAACAGGAGCGACAGTCCGCAAACACACAAGATCGCTATTATGGACGAAGCAAAAAGCCAAAAATATATCATTTTCGTTTATGTTTTTAAACGGCATAATTTTCGCTAGCACCCCCCCCCCCCCCCCACACACAATTCGTCGCTGACGGCCGTTTATGTTTTTAAATGGCATCATTTTCGCTAGTACCCCCCGTTGACAATTCACTAGCACCCCCCACACTTAAATCATGTTCACATGGATAGGAAACTAAGTACATTTGCACACATCTTGTGTGTCTATCTTTCTGTTTTGGTGGTCATGCCACAACCGTGCGCGAGTCATGTTAAGATATCTGGATTAAGAGGTTGCTTTTTCTTTGCACAGAATGAAAGAAAGGCAAAATTAATGGGCTGTGATTTTAGTTTTTTTTAGCAGAGGTTGAGTTCAATCATTTGTACGAGGATGTTGTAAAAATTGAAATGGCCCTTGAGATGAAAAAGGTTCTCCAGCCCTGCTGTAAATAATAATAAAAACCCTTGATTTATAACTTAACATCTCTATCTCCAATTGATCCGAGTATATTATAAAGAATAGCCAGTTAATGGAAGCATTATAGCACAGGCCTTTGTCAGATGGTATATTACGCAGTTTCTTTTCTGCTTCGAATAGTTCTCTTTTTTCACCATACATGTGTTTGCATCCCTGTGATAAGATTACGCAACCGTTAAATATTTACCCTGGAACACGTTGGCGATTTTCAAATGAGGGAAGCCAAACCCCAAGAAAACGTTTGTTGGAAAACTGTTGGTTTCTGTCCAGTTGGTTGGATTTTGGTGATTTTTTTCCAACAGCAAATTATATTAATACAAAAAAAAGACAGAAATATCTAGATGTAATTCATAAACGCATCACAAGATGAACATTTACAGACTAATGTACCTATAACTTGAAAAACACAAAAAACGTCACCTCAGATAATATTTAATATACTATCTGGTGCGATAAAACAGTCATTTATCATGTATAGTTATTTATTGCCACATTCCTCACAGTGTGCATAACAATAATTATTCTGCCGCTCTTCCTGTACATCCCCCTCTGGTGAGATTGAATAAATGTAGCGATCCAAACATCAATAATAAACTCTATCTGTGGCAAAAAAACAAGCCCAGCTGCACGGACATCATGTGCATGGTTGTCATGGAAAGCCAGATGGTCCAGCACAGAAAGGGGCCAGGGTGGCGTGGCAGGTAGACCCAAACCAACCAGGGATTGACAAAAGAAAACACTAAAGGTGATGCTCTTTCACTCTCTCTTTTACAACGTTCACACATCACACACACTTTTTGCAGGCACCGTTAGCAAAGAGACTAAAGGCTTCTCTTTAAAAAAAAGTCATTCACTGCGACTGAATCGAAGTTGCCTATGTGCAAAAACACAGCCACCAGCAGCGATAGTAGCAGTAGGTGATTTTGGCAATGCTCCAGTCTTATATACTGAGAGTGTTGAGGGCTGGTACTAAAGTAACAGTCTCTGGCAGGTTCTGGTTCTGGTCCTGACTCCCTTTACTCTGGATGAACTTCTGCCGGTGCCTGTCCTCCTGACGCTTCTTCTTCTCCTGCCGCTGCTGCTCTTTCCTCTGCTTGTTAGATACCTGAGAGTGAAGGGAAAAAAGACAGTTTTACGAATTTCAATTGAAAAGGGCCCTATTCTACTTTTTGGGGTTTTCTCTTTCCTGTAGTGCAGAGGTGTCAAACTCAAGGCCCATTTTATGTGTCCCGCAAGAGCTTGCAAATAATAGAATACGTTTTGTTATACGGTTACATGCCACTTTACAGAAGCACGTTGTCCATAAACTACATGTCCCACGCATCTCATTTTGTGACATGTGTACTGAAGAGACTTGCAATTATTTCTCCTAGACTTCTGCTTTCAGACGTAGTTAATTAGGAAGTTATTACCGTATCCGATAATAATCCAATGCAGAGGCAATCATGTAATATAATACATTATTTTATATGTAGTCTTAAAGTTACAACCAGCCCTTTGAGTGCAACCATAATGCTAATGTGGCCTGCGATGAAATTGAGTTTGACACCCCTGCTGTAGTGTATTTTATACGTGTTTGTGCATGTAAATGGTCTGAAAAGGCTAAAATCCCCAAGTTCCCTCCACCAAATGTAAGGCAGAAAGTGTATTTGGGCCCAATGACATCACGGACTGGCACACAAGTTGTACTACGAACATTTGCTTCAATGTCCGACCTCACGAATACAGGTGTGTAATTGCCACTGGGATGAGCTAACTGCTTTTTTACCGTGTTGCCATACACACGCTGTTTTTTGGTCCAAATAAATGGTATTGCAAGTGCTTGTGCGATTCATTTGTCTAAAAAACATGTAATGTCTAGACAGGCTGTGTAGTCAGTGTGTATCTACCTTTGACCTTTGTACGTTGCTGCCCTCTGCTGGCTGTCTGTGGTCGCTGCAGTCTGAGGCTTGAGCCCTGCAGGCGGAGCAGGATCCGGAGGAGCACTGACCCTGCACGCAGCCAACAAGCCATTCAGAGTTGATGGTGGCCGCACTCAGCTGCAGCAGGTTCTCCTCGTCTCCTGAGGCAGGGAAAACACAGTCAAGAAAACCAGTCAGTGCAAGCAAACGGTCTATTCTCAGTCGCTTTGGTACCTTTCTCAGATCAGATCCTGATCAAACACTTGCTCAACCTTGAAATTAACTAGTTACACATCATACATTCTCATTTGTTTGAACAAATAGCAAATGCGAAACTAATTCTTAAATTATCTGCTACATCTGGTCATCTGGTGTGGTCGAGACCTAAAATTGCAATATTTTGGTGAAGGGTAAGAAAGTATTTCCTCTAAATCCATATATTTTGTTCTGGGATTAGTTTCTAGTAATGATGAATGCAGACTGACACATTCTTAGGATGCTTTTTAAGCTGCACTCTTCACAATATAGGTACATAATTAAACAAAAGGCTTTTTTTGTGTCTGTGTCTCTTTTTGTTCTGTGCTTTTACAGTAGGTATGTTTTGTCTTGGGTGTCTTTGTTTTACTTCATCTCATGACTCCTTTCCTGTTTCCTAATGACAACAGTAAAGGTGCAAATGTGAGTCCTAATCCCTATCTTGAAATCTATCTCCCACGTACAGTTATTTGTAGAAAATATATTATATTGACAATAAGCATTTTTACAATCTTTTATGTATAGAATGACACAGAGTCATCGATTTGACTCATTGATTTAAACATTAACTTAAAGGTACTTTGAGCACGTTTGCAGGTATTCTGTGGTGCTTTTTGTTCGGAATCATTTCAGGAAATACACTTACTGTTACGGAATTGTTAGGGTTGATTCGAGTGATGAACCAAAGCAACTGTTTATGGGGTAAACGGGAAACTTAGCTGAACAGACGTGCTTGAACGCCTGATGGTTATGAAGTCTGTAATAAGGTTTCCTGGCCTTTTTGCCCTGATTATCTAATTATCTAATTATTCTGGCAGCTAATGAATCAAGCGTAGCCTCTGACCCGGGATTCCTCGGTTCTTGATGGAGCTCAGGATCACGTTGTCCTCCTGTAAGGCTGAGGGAGAAGAGTTTTTCCTCCTGGCCCGCTGTCCCTCCCCGAACTCACACTGATGGCCGTGTGTATTCTGCAGATTCTGCAAACAGCAATAGGGAGAGATGTTGTTAAACATAAGGAAAGAATGCCTTCACATATGTAAATGTGGTTTGAGGCACATACAGTGGGGCAAAAAAGTATTTGGTCAGCCACCAATTGTGCAAGTTCTCCCACTTAAAAAGATGAGAGAGGCCTGTAATTTTCATCCTAGGTACACTTCAACTATGAGAGACAGAATGGGGGGAAAGAATCCAGGAAATCACATTGTAGGATTTTAATGAATTAATTGGTAAATTCCTCTGTAAAATAAGTATTTGGTCACCTACAAACAAACAAGATTTCTGGCTCTCACAGACCTGTAACTTCTTCTTTAAGAGCCTCCTCTGTCCTCCACTTGTTAACTGTATTAATGGCACTTGTTTGAACTCGTTATCAGTATAAAAGACACCTGTCCACAACCTCAAACAGTCACACTCCAAACTCCACTATGGCCAAGACTAAAGAGCTGTCAAAGGACACCAGAAACAAAATTGTAGATCTGCACCAGGCTGGGAAGACTGAATCTGCAATAGGTAAGCAGCTTGGTGTGAAGAAATCAACTGTGGGAGCAATTATTAGAAAATGGAAGACATACAAGACCACTGATAATCTCCCTCGATCTGGGGCTCCACACAAGATCTCACCCCGTGGGGTCAAAATGATCACAAGAACGGTGAGCAAAAATCCCAGAACCACACGGGGGGACCTAGTCAATGACCTGCAGAGAGCTGGGACCAAAGTAACAAAGGCTACCATCAGTAACACACTACGCCGCCAGGGACTCAAATCCTAGAAAAAAAATAGAACTTTTTGGTAAAAACTCAACTAGACGTGTGTGGAGGAGAAAGAATGCTGAGTTGCATCCAAAGAGCACCATACCTACTGTGAAACATGGGGGTGGAAACATCATGCTTTGGGGCTGTTTTTCTGCAAAGGGACCAGGACGACTGATCCGTGTAAAGGAAAGAATGAATGGGGCCATGTATCGTGAGATTTTGAGTGACAACCTCCTTCCATCAGCAAGGGCATTGAAGATGAAACGTGGCTGGGTCTTTCAGCATGACAATGATCCCAAACACACCGCCCGGGCAACGAAGGAGTGGCTTCGTAAGAAGCATTTCAAGGTCCTGGAGTGGCCTAGCCAGTCTCCAGATCTCAACCCCATAGAAAATCTTTCAAGGGAGTTGAAAGTCTGTGTTGCCCAGCGACAGCCCCAACACATCACTGCTCTAGAGGAGATCTGCATGGAGGAATGGGCCAAAATACCAGCAACAGTGTGTGAAAACCTTGTGAAGACTTACAGAAAACGTTTGACCTCTGTCATTGCCAACAAAGGGTATATAACAAAGTATTGAGATGAACTTTTGTTATTGACCAAATACTTATTTTCCACCATAATTTGCAAATAAATTCTTTAAAAATCAGACAATGTGATTTTCTGAATTTCTCTCATTTTGTCTCTCATAGTTGAGGTATACCTAGGATGGAAATTACAGGCCTCTCTCATCTTTTTAAGTGGGAGAACTTGCACAATTGGTGGCTGACTAAATACTTGTTTGCCCCACTGTATCTAAAGAGGTGGACATGTTATTAATGATTTTGCTTGACAGTATTGATCAAAATGTGACCTGGATCTGTTGAAGTCCGACTAATTTCAATCTTCCAGGCAATGTCAAGTGAGAATAATTCCCCCCAATGGTTTGTTAAAAAATATGTTTTATTCCGTTTTTTATTAGAATATGTCGTCCTAGAGCTAAGGGAAATGTTTGCTTCAAGAGTAACACCGTCTCCTTGCATAATATCAATATGATTTATTGTTGCGTTATTTGCGACAGTCTATTGACAGGACTTGATTCAGCCTTCTTTTTTCATGCCTCTGTGATGTCCCTCTTAAAATATCATTTCTGTTCATTGTTTTTAGGCCAAGAAAAATATATATTATACATAATATAATATTTCAACGTAATTTCCCCCATTTGTCCGTGACATCCAAAACTTCACAGGGACATCAAGTGACACCACATTTTGATACGTTTTTAAGAGGGAATATATTATGCGGATTTTCATTTTCATATTGTGTGACTCTACTGTGACTTGTCTCCATGCTTTAATGTTCCAAAAGCTCTTTATTGTTCACATACTGCCTGTGCTGCAGCACCTCTTTTCACCCTCTGTCCGAAACCAGAGCCCAGTCTGCTCTGATTGGTTAGCCGGCCGGCTCTGTGGATTTGTCAACCACTAAAGAATTTCCCGCCCCGTAGCCAATCACGTGCAACGTGTTGGAGCGCTAGCCGATAGAAGCGCTAGTTCTACATAACTATGTCATTATGTTACAAAAATAAACAAAGGAGTCCAATGGAGGCGTTTCAGGAAGGTGGGGAGTGTACGGGACAGAAAGGTAAAACCTCAAAAAGCCTAATAGGGCCTCTTTAATTAAAATTGGGGATATTCCCCTGAATGCTGCTCCATTGAATACCCATTGTAAGTCATACCTCTATGCGCAGCTGGGCAGGGCTCTCAGAGTTGTCTCCGGTCCGCCTCACACTGTCATAATGATCTCCGTAGCGGTAGGCGATGTGCAGCTCTCTGCACGCCTGCTTCTCTGCACCATTTATCTGCAAAGAGAACAGAACACATAAACTATGTGGTGTCCCTGAAGGAATTTCATCGTTAGATTACCTTACATCATTTGAAAGGCTTTGCCTACCTCCCAGAGCGGTGCGTTGAGCTGATGGATGACCACTTTCACCTGTTGACTGCGAGCAAAAGCCACGATAGCGTCATTGCCAGCAAACGTACCGGCCTGAGAGAGGTTAGACACTGGGTGGAGAGAGACAAAAATCATTACTCACAATATAAGCTTACACTGCGATCACAACAATTGTATTTTACTTTCTATAATGCTGTTGCAGCAGATACACTGACACTAGGAAGCAAAGTGTGTGGGGTAACTTGTGGGGTTATTTGTATGTTATCGTATCTTTTAAACATGTTTAACTCGTGTAATGCTTGACACTGCTGCTGGAACTAAATAAATTCCCAATTTGGGATAAATAAAGTAAATATCTATCCATCTATTTTTTGCCTCCGTTTAAATTTCATATTTTTTGGGGCCTGAAAAAGTCAAATGAGCCACTAACTCACAGGTAAACAAGCGGGAATTTTCTAAAGCTGAGCCGTAGTATGTGAACGGATACATCTACAGGTTCGTGTTTTCACACAAACAGACAAATGTGCCTTCTATAGTGCAAACTGTGGCTGGGGAATTGTTTCAAGGACTACCCAACTGACAAAGGGAGCTTTAGAGCTGCTGTTTGGAGTTAAAAACAAACATTAAAAAGGGAAAGTCTTTGATCCAAACCCTTTTACAGGATCCCCACATTGCAGAATCAACTGAGGACCACCAGGGGTCACTGCATTGTTTTCTTGTTCAAATGTTTTTTTCTGTACAGTAATTTATGAAGGCCTCATTAAGTAGCAAATGAGGCCTAAATTAAAGTCTCCTATCTGAAAATAGCGTTTCATTTTATTTACTTAGTGTCCCACATTAGGTCATTTTCTTACAGTGCTGGGAAAAGGGAACTTCATCCTCAACAAAGGGTTCAAAGTCTTGCCGATGGGACATCATATACTGGACCGTCTCCTGCCGAAGCTGCAGGTGACCCCGGGAGTGACCCTCCAACTGGTCGCCTAGAGCTCTGAATAAGCAGTTCCTGCAAGACACAGAGACAGTGACTTATATGTCCAGACATGACAGCCTACAGTTAAACAACTCAGTGTTGAGGTTCTTGGCCGTTATGAAGGTTGTGTTATGTTATATTTACATTTACAAAGACTTGCGTTTATGAACATTTGCATTAGCTAGCAAGTTTCAGGGCTTGGGGCAATGACAATGAATAAGGTTCTTTATATCCTTTATTATTCTTTTTTAGATAACAGACTCATGAGAAATAGAAGCAAGACTATAGGGTACATGATTTAATTCCCATCATGATTTTCCATTTAGCTAGAGAAACATACACATATTTTCCTTGTTGTTTTCCTATCATAAATGGCACATACCTGTTGTTATAGAAAGTAAGTGAACACAAATCATGTTTCAACAGAGATAAAGATTGTCATGTTATGGCTTTAGTACATTTAGTCAAGTACATTGGTCTCTAATATGCAGCCACCATGCAGCTACAAATGGTTGCAATTCCATTTACAGTACATTGTTATTGACTTTGGGCTTGGGAGGTGTAGGCATAGAGGTTGGAGACATTTTGTTCCTCTACCAAGGCATCCTGGTAACTCATGATGAGACAGCTTGAAGCTTTCTGTATATAATAGGATTTAAGAGACACATGTTGCCATTTCAGTGATGGTTAAAGACAGCACAGCAGGGCAGGAACCCACAATCTTTTTCTGGCTCTTACCCATCACCGGGGACTTCTCTCAGCTTGAGCCCCAGGGCCTGGAGCTGGTTGGAGAAACTGACAAACTCTGCTCCATCATCCCCGTCTTGAGGCCGGTTCTTGCGGTCCTTCACGATGGCCCTGCGTGCCGCCCGCTCGTCCCTCTTGCGTTCCATTTCATTCTTCTTGCTTCTCCCGACAGGTTTCGTCGTCTGCTTCCTGGACATGTTGGCTACTGTTGTTTTCTGCGGGCATACAACACCAAAATATGCTTTCTTATAGGAACAAGATGGGACCTGCTTCAAACCGCTGCCAAACATCTGAAAAAGATGAAAACGAAACAGAGGTGAGGGGGGTGAAGATTTCATATAAAGAGGTGGTTTATTTCAGCCAGATAGTCTTCTTTTTAGCTGTAAGACAATATAACCTCAGTGACTTATACACGTCCTCCATGCTGAGTTACTTAAACTATTCATATGGACAGTAGCTATAAGTTACAGCATGAGCTATTATTCATGTTGGTATATTCAAAATATAAATAAACAATTTGTTCCAGTGTCATCTCGGCATGGTTCACAGTGACCACTTTATATTAAACCATATTGTCTGATTGACAAAAAAACGTTATCTTAGAAAAAATGTAAAGAAGTTACATTACATTACATGGAATTTGTTCGACGCTTTTATCCAAAGCGACTTACATACATTCAATACTGTGGGCAATCCCCACAGGAGCAATTTGGGGTGAAGTGTCTTGCCCAGGGACACAACGACATGCTGACTGCAGTGGGGCTTGAACCTGCTATCCTCTCATTCAAAGTGCAGCACACTTCCCAATGAGCCACAGCCTCCCTTGTTGGTGTTTATGTTTATTAAATGAACATCAAAAATAAAAATAAACACTCATTATATAGGATATAGAATATAACTTAGGAATGAGGTTGTATGCAATAAAAACTGATATAACCAGTGACTTAACATATTAGCAACAACTTTAACTGTATTTAGTTGACTTTGTAAGGTTAATTTTAGAATTACGTTGAATAACTAGACAGTAAGGCCAGTTTGGTTATATAGCTGACTTAAGTTAACTATATTATATTATTAATTGTAATTGTAACGGATTACTGACAGTACTAGTACATTAGTATTACTTGTTAGCTAACACAAACTGAGTCAAGTTAGCTGTTAGCTGACATGAAGTTCGGCAGCTAGCTTGTTAGCATTAAACGGCTGGGCATTACATAATAAATCATATGTTTCCGCTTGTAGCATTCCCTACATAGACAACAACTGGAGCGGTTAACAGTAAATAGAAGGATGCTTACCGTTAACCAAGCTGGGTTTTTACAAAATATCACAATGTTTCTTTTTGTCTCATTTGTCTGACTCGTAATGGTTTGTATCAGTTTGTTTACAAACAAATGTTCCGCTTCCGTGTGTCCGTTTACGGTCGAAACGTACGGAAGGGGGAATGGGCCAAACTAGGACAAAACATTTTTTACATTGAGCAAACTACTTTTATAACCAAAACTATAACTTTCAATAGGTTATAATCGTTTTAAAGATGGCTTAGTGGCAATTTTGTAGTGATAATTAGTACCAATCTGTACCCTTTTGTGATTTTCAGATCAATCTAATCTATATATCTGTCTGTCTGTCTGTCCTGTCTGTCTGTCTTTCTATCTATCCATCTATCCATCTATAGTAGTCACAACTAAAACATCTCTGAGTCATCTTATATTGCAGACTGTGACTCAGGACAATAGCAATTTTATAAGAAATGTTGCTTTTAAAAATCACTCCACCCTCTCTGCTCTCCTCCTCTCTTAGAAAAATCTACTCACCACCACCAACTCCTTCTGATGACTCCACGCAGTTGCTGAAAGTAATGTGGAGGAGGAGTGGGCTGAGAAGAAATAAACAGGATGTTTGAGGATGCTGAGTAAAAAAGACCAGCAGACACACTGAGACAAAAATAATGTGCCTCAAGACATAAAACTACACAAGAAAATACAGAAGAAAGCCGTTTTCTGTTTCCTAAAACTACAAATACTAATTTACACAAAAACAGTAACAGAAACTGGACATGCATGGCGCAAAAGTCAGTAAGTGTGTACTGTGTAGTTAATATAGACCCCAGTGAGTGATGGCATTGTGTGTTAACATTGTTTCATGTGCAGCAATCAGCATCACTCACGTAACTGAAACAGAAGGGCGGTCAGCCAAGCGTGGACAACATAGGATTTTATATACATGTACAGTATGTTTGTGTGTGTGTTTGTGTGAGGGAGAGAGGGTGTGTGAGTCAAACAGGATACATGCTTTTTTTAACTTCAGTCTATAATATAATGTTATTATCTTATGCCAACTGATTTACATTTATTTTAAGTCAACAATTGTATTCCTACTGTCTTTTTTCATGACATTACACAAGTTCTTTGATATGGATATACCTGCAGAGTGTAATCATGAAATATAGGCACCTCTTCACCTGTGCTAATATCCTACATGAGTAAATATCTTGGTACAGGTTTAAGAGGTTCCTCCAATAGAATAACCTAAAGCAGTTTATCCTTCCACACTATTGTAAAGTGTAATTTATATTAAAGCCGTGACAAAAACATGTTGTCTCCCAGTTGACCTTTTTCCAGTGAAGCAAAAATAAAAATACTCCTATTTTTGGAAAAAGTTGGTATATTTTCGATCCACAGGATGGTCTTTGTAATCCAATGGAAATAGACTCAGTTCACTTCCAATTTCCTGACTCATTGCAAATGGTAAAGCCATGAAGATATTCAACAGCAATTTATCTTTCTGGAAACAAGGTCACTACTCGAATTCCGAGCTACTTGACATGTGAATAATTCTTTAATGTATTCATGTTAGGTCACATTGTTCTTGATCCTCAGCTGTGTCTAATTGGCTTCAGTGATTGGCTGACCACCTTTTCTTGAGGTCAGCGTTTTATTGAATTTGTCCCATGAAAATCATTGCTCGTACAATCACTATTCCACAGAAATCTCCATTGCCTTGCAAAAAAAAGACAACAGATAAAAATAAAAGAATACCATCTGTGTCTTTCTTTCAAAGCAACATATTATATTGGTGCAAGTTACAATTTATTTCCACTTTAGTTGAATGTTATGGTTTCAGGTCATTTTACTATCAGTGTTAGCATTAACCCCTTTCTGTAGATTTCAATTATAGTCGTCCACACTGTGACCCCAGCTTGGCGGTATTTCTTGACTGGGGGGGGGGGAGGGTGGAGGGGGGGGGGGGTGGAAGTGAAATAACACTGCTGTGTGCCTTTGGGTGAGTGATGACAGCAGATGGATTCATGTATGCAGGGCAATTTTATAAAGAATAACACAAGATAAGTGTCTATTTCGTAACAATGTCTTAAAATATACATTTACATTTATTTTCAACATTTCAGAAAATGTATTCTATGGCAGTGATGCAAGCTACTGTGTGTCCGTGCGAACCATTACATCTGATATTAAATATCGCAGTGATTTCAATTTGTCCAGAGAATAAGACATTCTTCAAATGTTTTGAAGGAAAACTATTTTACTGGTTGGCTAGCTAAAGGAAAACCCTTACAGTCTATATTCCAGAAAAGTATAATAATATTTTTAACAATAAACATGCGGAATAATACAATTAACCCAGCATGAATGGTGCAGAATCAGAAACTGAACAGCTGTCTAGAAGAGAAATAGCAAGCAAGGCCGTGTGTGTGTCTGCTTGTGTTTAGTGGCAGTATTGGGGGGGGGGGGGGGGGTAGCCCTGGAAAGACGGAGGTTAATCAGTCATGAAGAGTGAAGCCCCTACAAGTGCAGCTGAAGGTATCCAACACTATAATAATGAGCCTTTATAGGCCGAGCCCACAAGTCAGTTTTTTTGCGGATCTTCCCTTACCCGACCACTGTACACTCTCTCTCTCTCTCCTCCCTCTCTCTCTCTCTCTCTCTCTCTCTCTCCTCTCCTCTCTCTCTCTCTCTCTCTCTCTCTCTCTCTCTCTCCAACACACGTACACGCACGCACGCACGCACGCACGCACACCACACCCACATACACACACCACACACCCACACACACACACACACACACACCACACACACACACACCACATACATACACACAAGAGGTGGGAGTGGATGCTCGTGTAGCTGCTGGAAGCCGGTATGGGATAATCATGCGTGTCTGGCTCCGGGCGTTGATGCAGCTGCCGTTGCTGGATCCGGACTGGACTCGGGGCGCAGGGTGGGTCTAGTTCCCGACTGGAGCGATCTGGACCTCATGTCGATGTTATCAAGCATTCCGAGAAAGACGAGGGCGATGGCCGCGAGAGGAGTCGGTGCAGCTCTTTGAAACGTCCAGCCGAGAGAGAAAATCGACCGTTTCCGCCGATGGAGGCAGAATTGGCCGGTATTAAAGCGCAGCGCCGGTGTGGAATAACTTGGAAAAAGGAGGGGGAGAGATGATAGCCCTGGTAGGATATCGAGGGATCTTCACTTGTTTTTTCTTTATGTTATTTTTTAACTGGGATAGAGATAGACACGCACCGGAAGAACGGCTCACTTTTGCATCGGTAATTAGGAGCCTCCTTCACACATCACACACACTTTTTGCAGGCACCAGTTAGCAAAGAGACTAAAGGCTTCTCTTTAAAAAAAAGTCATTCACTGCGACTGAATCGAAGTTGCCTATGTGCAAAAACACAGCCACCAGCAGCGATAGTAGCAGTAGGTGATTTTGGCAATGCTCCAGTCTTATATACTGAGAGTGTTGAGGGCTGGTACTAAAGTAACAGTCTCTGCAGGTTCTGGTTCTGGTCCTGACTCCCTTTACTCTGGATGAACTTCTGCGGTGCCTGTCCTCCTGACGCTTCTTCTTTCTCCTGCCGCTGCTGCTCTTTCCTCTGCTTGTTAGGATACCTGAGAGTGAAGGGAAAAAAGACAGTTTTACGAATTTCAATTGAAAAGGGCCCTATTCTACTTTTGGGGTTTTTCTCTTCCTGTAGTGCAGAGGTGTCAAACTCAAGGCCCCATTTTATGTGTCCCGCAAGAGCTTGCAAATAATAGAATACGTTTTGTTATACGGTTACATGCCACTTTACAGAAGCACGTTGTCCATAAACTACATGTCCCACGCATCTCATTTTGTGACATGTGTACTGAAGAGACTTGCAATTATTTCTCCTAGACTTCTGCTTTCAGACGTAGTTAATTAGGAAGTTATTACCGTATCCGATAATAATCCAATGCAGAGGCAATCATGTTAATATAATACATTATTTTATATGTAGTCTTAAAGTTACAACCAGCCCTTTGAGTGCAACCATAATGCTAATGTGGCCTGCGATGAAATTGAGTTTGACACCCCCTGCTGTAGTGTATTTTATACGTGTTTGTGCATGTAAATGGTCTGAAAAGGCTAAAATCCCCAAGTTCCCCCTCCACCAAATGTAAGGCAGAAAGTGTATTTGGGCCCAATGACATCACGGACTGGCACACAAGTTGTACTACGAACATTTGCTTCAATGTCCGACCTCACGAATACAGGTGTGTAATTGCCACTGGGATGAGCTAACTGCTTTTTTACCGTGTTGCCATACACACGCTGTTTTTTGGTCCAAATAAATGGTATTGCAAGTGCTTGTGCGATTCATTTGTCTAAAAACATGTAATGTCTAGACAGGCTGTGTAGTCAGTGTGTATCTACCTTTGACCTTTGTACGTTGCTGCCCTCTGCTGGCTGTCTGTGGTCGCTGCAGTCTGAGGCTTGAGCCCTGCAGGCGGAGCAGGATCCGGAGGAGCACTGACCCTGCACGCAGCCAACAAGCCATTCAGAGTTGATGGTGGCCGCACTCAGCTGCAGCAGGTTCTCCTCGTCTCCTGAGGCAGGGAAAACACAGTCAAGAAACCAGTCAGTGCAAGCAAACGGTCTATTCTCAGTCGCTTTGGTACCTTTCTCAGATCAGATCCTGATCAAACACTTGCTCAACCTTGAAATTAACTAGTTACACATCATACATTCTCATTTGTTTGAACAAATAGCAAATGCGAAACTAATTCTTAAATTATCTGCTACATCTGGTCATCTGGTGTGGTCGAGACCTAAAATTGCAATATTTGGTGAAGGGTAAGAAAGTATTTCCTCTAAATCCATATATTTTGTTCTGGGATTAGTTTCTAGTAATGATGAATGCAGACTGACACATTCTTAGGATGCTTTTTAAGCTGCACTCTTCACAATATAGGTACATAATTAAACAAAAGGCTTTTTTTGTGTCTGTGTCTCTTTTTGTTCTGTGCTTTTACAGTAGGTATGTTTTGTCTTGGGTGTCTTTGTTTTACTTCATCTCATGACTCCTTTCCTGTTTCCTAATGACAACAGTAAAGGTGCAAATGTGAGTCCTAATCCCTATCTTGAAATCTATCTCCCACGTACAGTTATTTGTAGAAAATATATTATATTGACAATAAGCATTTTTACAATCTTTTATGTATAGAATGACACAGAGTCATCGATTTGACTCATTGATTTAAACATTAACTTAAAGGTACTTTGAGCACGTTTGCAGGTATTCTGTGGTGCTTTTTGTTCGGAATCATTTCAGGAAATACACTTACTGTTACGGAATTGTTAGGGTTGATTCGAGTGATGAACCAAAGCAACTGTTTATGGGGTAAACGGGAAACTTAGCTGAACAGACGTGCTTGAACGCCTGATGGTTATGAAGTCTGTAATAAGGTTTCCTGGCCTTTTTGCCCTGATTATCTAATTATCTAATTATTCTGGCAGCTAATGAATCAAGCGTAGCCTCTGACCCGGGATTCCTCGGTTCTTGATGGAGCTCAGGATCACGTTGTCCTCCTGTAAGGCTGAGGGAGAAGAGTTTTTTCCTCCTGGCCCGCTGTCCCTCCCCGAACTCACACTGATGGCCGTGTGTATTCTGCAGATTCTGCAAACAGCAATAGGGAGAGATGTTGTTAAACATAAGGAAAGAATGCCTTCACATATGTAAATGTGGTTTGAGGCACATACAGTGGGGCAAAAAAGTATTTGGTCAGCCACCAATTGTGCAAGTTCTCCCACTTAAAAAGATGAGAGAGGCCTGTAATTGTCATCCTAGGTACACTTCAACTATGAGGGACAGAATGGGGGGAAAGAATCCAGGAAATCACATTGTAGGATTTTTAATGAATTAATTGGTAAATTCCTCTGTAAAATAAGTATTTGGTCACCTACAAACAAACAAGATTTCTGGCTCTCACAGACCTGTAACTTCTTCTTTAAGAGCCTCCTCTGTCCTCCACTTGTTAACTGTATTAATGGCACCTGTTTGAACTCGTTATCAGTATAAAAGACACCTGTCCACAACCTCAAACAGTCACACTCCAAACTCCACTATGGCCAAGACTAAAGAGCTGTCAAAGGACACCAGAAACAAAATTGTAGATCTGCACCAGGCTGGGAAGACTGAATCTGCAATAGGTAAGCAGCTTGGTGTGAAGAAATCAACTGTGGGAGCAATTATTAGAAAATGGAAGACATACAAGACCACTGATAATCTCCCTCGATCTGGGGCTCCACACAAGATCTCACCCGTGGGGTCAAAATGATCACAAGAACGGTGAGCAAAAATCCCAGAACCACACGGGGGGACCTAGTCAATGACCTGCAGAGAGCTGGGACCAAAGTAACAAAGGCTACCATCAGTAAACACACTACGCCGCCAGGGACTCAAATCCTAGAAAAAAAATAGAACTTTTTGGTAAAAACTCAACTAGACGTGTGTGGAGGAGAAAGAATGCTGAGTTGCATCCAAAGAAGCACCATACCTACTGTGAAACATGGGGGTGGAAACATCATGCTTTGGGGCTGTTTTTCTGCAAAGGGACCAGGACGACTGATCCGTGTAAAGGAAAGAATGAATGGGGCCATGTATCGTGAGATTTTGAGTGACAACCTCCTTCCATCAGCAAGGGCATTGAAGATGAAACGTGGCTGGGTCTTTCAGCATGACAATGATCCCAAACACACCGCCCGGGCAACGAAGGAGTGGCTTCGTAAGAAGCATTTCAAGGTCCTGGAGTGGCCTAGCCAGTCTCCAGATCTCAACCCCATAGAAAATCTTTCAAGGGAGTTGAAAGTCTGTGTTGCCCAGCGACAGCCCCAACACATCACTGCTCTAGAGGAGATCTGCATGGAGGAATGGGCCAAAATACCAGCAACAGTGTGTGAAAACCTTGTGAAGACTTACAGAAAACGTTTGACCTCTGTCATTGCCAACAAAGGGTATATAACAAAGTATTGAGATGAACTTTTGTTATTGACCAAATACTTATTTTCCACCATAATTTGCAAATAAATTCTTTAAAAATCAGACAATGTGATTTTCTGAATTTCTCTCATTTTGTCTCTCATAGTTGAGGTATACCTAGGATGAAAATTACAGGCCTCTCTCATCTTTTTAAGTGGGAGAACTTGCACAATTGGTGGCTGACTAAATACTTGTTTGCCCCACTGTATCTAAAGAGGTGGACATGTTATTAATGATTTTGCTTGACAGTATTGATCAAAATGTGACCTAGATCTGTTGAAGTCCGACTAATTTCAATCTTCCAGGCAATGTCAAGTGAGAATAATTCCCCCCAATGGTTTGTTAAAAAATATGTTTTATTCCGTTTTTTATTAGAATATGTCGTCCTAGAGCTAAGGGAAATGTTTGCTTCAAGAGTAACACCGTCTCCTTGCATAATATCAATATGATTTATTGTTGCGTTATTTGCGACAGTCTATTGACAGGACTTGATTCAGCCTTCTTTTTTCATGCCTCTGTGATGTCCCTCTTAAAATATCATTTCTGTTCATTGTTTTTAGGCCAAGAAAAATATATATTATACATAATATAATATTTCAACGTAATTTCCCCCATTTGTCCGTGACATCCAAAACTTCACAGGGACATCAAGTGACACCACATTTTGATACGTTTTTAAGAGGGAATATATTATGCGGATTTTCATTTTCATATTGTGTGACTCTACTGTGACAAGTCTCCATGCTTTAATGTTCCAAAAGCTCTTTATTGTTCACATACTGCCTGTGCTGCAGCACCTCTTTTCACCCTCTGTCCGAAACCAGAGCCCAGTCTGCTCTGATTGGTTAGCCGGCCGGCTCTGTGGATTTGTCAACCACTAAAGAATTTCCCGCCCCGTAGCCAATCACGTGCAACGTGTTGGAGCGCTAGCCGATAGAAGCGCTAGTTCTACATAACTATGTCATTATGTTACAAAAATAAACAAAGGAGTCCAATGGAGGCGTTTCAGGAAGGTGGGGAGTGTACGGGACAGAAAGGTAAAACCTCAAAAAGCCTAATAGGGCCTCTTTAATTAAAATTGGGGATATTCCCCTGAATGCTGCTCCATTGAATACCCATTGTAAGTCATACCTCTATGCGCAGCTGGGCAGGGCTCTCAGAGTTGTCTCCGGTCCGCCTCACACTGTCATAATGATCTCCGTAGCGGTAGGCGATGTGCAGCTCTCTGCACGCCTGCTTCTCTGCACCATTTATCTGCAAAGAGAACAGAACACATAAACTATGTGGTGTCCCTGAAGGAATTTCATCGTTAGATTACCTTACATCATTTGAAAGGCTTTGCCTACCTCCCAGAGCGGTGCGTTGAGCTGATGGATGACCACTTTCACCTGTTGACTGCGAGCAAAAGCCACGATAGCGTCATTGCCAGCAAACGTACCGGCCTGAGAGAGGTTAGACACTGGGTGGAGAGAGACAAAAATCATTACTCACAATATAAGCTTACACTGCGATCACAACAATTGTATTTTACTTTCTATAATGCTGTTGCAGCAGATACACTGACACTAGGAAGCAAAGTGTGTGGGGTAACTTTGTGGGGTTATTTGTATGTTATCGTATCTTTTAAACATGTTTAACTCGTGTAATGCTTGACACTGCTGCTGGAACTAAATAAATTCCCAATTTGGGATAAATAAAGTAAATATCTATCCATCTATTTTTTGCCTCCGTTTAAATTTCATATTTTTTGGGGCCTGAAAAAAGTCAAATGAGCCACTAACTCACAGGTAAACAAGCGGGAATTTTCTAAAGCTGAGCCGTAGTATGTGAACGGATACATGTACAGGTTCATGTTTTCACACAAACAGACAAATGTGCCTTCTATAGTGCAAACTGCGGCTGGGGAATTGTTTCAAGGACTACCCAACTGACAAAGGGAGCTTTAGAGCTGCTGTTTGGAGTTAAAAACAAACATTAAAAGGGAAAGTCTTTGATCCAAACCCTTTTACAGGATCCCCACATTGCAGAATCAACTGAGGACCACCAGGGGTCACTGCATTGTTTTCTTGTTCAAATGTTTTTTTCTGTACAGTAATTTATGAAGGCCTCATTAAGTAGCAAATGAGGCCTAAATTAAAGTCTCCTATCTGAAAATAGCGTTTCATTTTATTTACTTAGTGTCCCACATTAGGTCATTTTCTTACAGTGCTGGGAAAAGGGAACTTCATCCTCAACAAAGGGTTCAAAGTCTTGCCGATGGGACATCATATACTGGACCGTCTCCTGCCGAAGCTGCAGGTGACCCCGGGAGTGACCCTCCAACTGGTCGCCTAGAGCTCTGAATAAGCAGTTCCTGCAAGAAACAGAGACAGTGACTTATATGTCCAGACATGACAGCCTACAGTTAAACAACTCAGTGTTGAGGTTCTTGGCCGTTATGAAGGTTGTGTTATGTTATATTTACATTTACAAAGACTTGCGTTTATGAACATTTGCATTAGCTAGCAAGTTTCAGGGCTTGGGGCAATGACAATGAATAAGGTTCTTTATATCCTTTATTATTCTTTTTTAGATAACAGACTCATGAGAAATAGAAGCAAGACTATAGGGTACATGATTTAATTCCCATCATGATTTTCCATTTAGCTAGAGAAACATACACATATTTTCCTTGTTGTTTTCCTATCATAAATGGCACATATCTGTTGTTATAGAAAGTAAGTGAACACAAATCATGTTTCAACAGAGATAAAGATTGTCATGTTATGGCTTTAGTACATTTAGTCAAGTACATTGGTCTCTAATATGCAGCCACCATGCAGCTACAAATGGTTGCAATTCCATTTACAGTACATTGTTATTGACTTTGGGCTTGGGAGGTGTAGGCATAGAGGTTGGAGACATTTTGTTCCTCTACCAAGGCATCCTGGTAACTCATGATGAGACAGCTTGAAGCTTTCTGTATATAATAGGATTTAAGAGACACATGTTGCCATTTCAGTGATGGTTAAAGACAGCACAGCAGGGCAGGAACCCACAATCTTTTTCTGGCTCTTACCCATCACCGGGGACTTCTCTCAGCTTGAGCCCCAGGGCCTGGAGCTGGTTGGAGAAACTGACAAACTCTGCTCCATCATCCCCGTCTTGAGGCCGGTTCTTGCGGTCCTTCACGATGGCCCTGCGTGCCGCCCGCTCATCCCTCTTGCGTTCCATTTCATTCTTCTTGCTTCTCCCGACAGGTTTCGTCGTCTGCTTCCTGGACATGTTGGCTACTGTTGTTTCTGCGGGCATACAACACCAAAATATGCTTTCTTATAGGAACAAGATGGGACCTGCTTCAACCGCTGCCAAACATCTGAAAAAGATGAAAACGAAACAGAGGTGAGGGGGGTGAAGATTTCATATAAAGAGGTGGTTATTTCAGCCAGATAGTCTTCTTTTTAGCTGTAAGACAATATAACCTCAGTGACTTATACACGTCCTCCATGCTGAGTTACTTAAACTATTCATATGGACAGTAGCTATAAGTTACAGCATGAGCTATTATTCATGTTGGTATATTCAAAATATAAATAAACAATTTGTTCCAGTGTCATCTCGGCATGGTTCACAGTGACCACTTTATATTAAACCATATTGTCTGATTGACAAAAAAACGTTATCTTAGAAAAAATGTAAAGAAGTTACATTACATTACATGGAATTTGTTCGACGCTTTTATCCAAAGCGACTTACATACATTCAATACTGTGGGCAATCCCCACAGGAGCAATTTGGGGTGAAGTGTCTTGCCCAGGGACACAACGACATGCTGACTGCAGTGGGGCTTGAACCTGCTATCCTCTCATTCAAAGTGCAGCACACTTCCCAATGAGCCACAGCCTCCCTTGTTGGTGTTTATGTTTATTAAATGAACATCAAAAATAAAAATAAACACTCATTATATAGGATATAGAATATAACTTAGGAATGAGGTTGTATGCAATAAAAACTGATATAACCAGTGACTTAACATTATTAGCAACAACTTTAACTGTATTTAGTTGACTTTGTAAGGTTAATTTTAGAATTACGTTGAATAACTAGACAGTAAGGCCAGTTTGGTTATATAGCTGACTTAAGTTAACTATATTATATTATTAATTGTAATTGTAACGGATTACTGACAGTACTA
The DNA here is from genome assembly GCA_902827135.1 of Harpagifer antarcticus. Taxonomy (NCBI): domain Eukaryota; kingdom Metazoa; phylum Chordata; class Actinopteri; order Perciformes; family Harpagiferidae; genus Harpagifer; species Harpagifer antarcticus. Next base: position 3,602,641 of record CADEHL010001049.1, on the reverse strand, counting down.
GTACATTAGTATTACTTGTTAGCTAACACAAACTGAGTCAAGTTAGCTGTTAGCTGACATGAAGTTCGGCAGCTAGCTTGTTAGCATTAAACGGCTGGGCATTACATAATAAATCATATGTTTCCGCTTGTAGCATTCCCTACATAGACAACAACTGGAGCGGTTAACAGTAAATAGAAGGATGCTTACCGTTAACAAGCTGGGTTTTTACAAAATATCACAATGTTTCTTTTTGTCTCATTTGTCTGACTCGTAATGGTTTGTATCAGTTTTGTTTACAACAAATGTTCCGCTTCCGTGTGTCCGTTTACGTCGAAACGTACGGAAGGGGGAATGGGCCAAACTAGACAAAACATTTTTTACATTGAGCAAATACTTTTATAACCAAAACTATAACTTTCAATAGGTTTATCGTTTTAAAGATGGCTTAGTGGCAATTTTGTAGTGATAATTAGTACCAATCTGTACCCTTTTGTGATTTTCAGATCAATCTAATCTATATATCTGTCTGTCTGTCTGTCTGTCTGTCTGTCTTTCTATCTATCCATCTATCCATCTATAGTAGTCACAACTAAAACATCTCTGAGTCATCTTATATTGCAGACTGTGACTCAGGACAATAGCAATTTTATAAGAAATGTTGCTTTTAAAAATCACTCCACCCTCTCTGCTCTCCTCCTCTCTTAGAAAAATCTACTCACCACCACCAACTCCTTCTGATGACTCCACGCAGTTGCTGAAAGTAATGTGGAGGAGGAGTGGGCTGAGAAGAAATAAACAGGATGTTTGAGGATGCTGAGTAAAAAAGACCAGCAGACACACTGAGACAAAAATAATGTGCCTCAAGACATAAAACTACACAAGAAAATACAGAAGAAAGCCGTTTTCTGTTTCCTAAAACTACAAATACTAATTTACACAAAAACAGTAACAGAAACTGGACATGCATGGCGCAAAAGTCAGTAAGTGTGTACTGTGTAGTTTAATATAGACCCCAGTGAGTGATGGCATTGTGTGTTAACATTGTTTCATGTGCAGCAATCAGCATCACTCACGTAACTGAAACAGAAGGGTGGTCAGCCAAGCGTGGACAACATAGGATTTTATATACATGTACAGTATGTTTGTGTGTGTGTTTGTGTGAGGGAGAGAGGGTGTGTGAGTCAAACAAGATACATGCTTTTTTTAACTTCAGTCTATAATATAATGTTATTATCTTATGCCAACTGATTTACATTTATTTTAAGTCAACAATTGTATTCCTACTGTCTTTTTTCATGACATTACACAAGTTCTTTGATATGGATATACCTGCAGAGTGTAATCATGAAATATAGGCACCTCTTCACCTGTGCTAATATCCTACATGAGTAAATATCTTGGTACAGGTTTAAGAGGTTCCTCCAATAGAATAACCTAAAGCAGTTTATCCTTCCACACTATTGTAAAGTGTAATTTATATTAAAGCCGTGACAAAAACATGTTGTCTCCCAGTTGACCTTTTTCCAGTGAAGCAAAAATAAAAATACTCCTATTTTTGGAAAAAGTTGGTATATTTTCGATCCACAGGATGGTCTTTGTAATCCAATGGAAATAGACTCAGTTCACTCCAATTTCCTGACTCATTGCAAATGGTAAAGCCATGAAGATATTCAACAGCAATTTATCTTTCTGGAAACAAGGTCACTCGAATTCCGAGCTACTTGACATGTGAATAATTCTTTAATGTATTCATGTTAGGTCACATTGTTCTTGATCCTCAGCTGTGTCTAATTTGGCTTCAGTGATTGGCTGACCACCTTTTCTTGAGGTCAGCGTTTTATTGAATTTGTCCCATGAAAATCATTGCTCGTACAATCACTATTCAACAGAAATCTCCATTGCCTTGCAAAAAAAAGACAACAGATAAAAATAAAAGAATACCATCTGTGTCTTTCTTTCAAAGCAACATATTATATTGGTGCAAGTTACAATTTATTTCCACTTTAGTTGAATGTTATGGTTTCAGGTCATTTTACTATCAAGTGTTAGCATTAACCCCTTTCTGTAGATTTCAATTACAGTCGTCCACACTGTGACCCAGCTTGGCGGTATTTCTTGACTGGGGGGGGGGGGTGGAGGGGGGGGGGGGGGGGGTGGAAAGTGAAATAACACTGCTGTGTGCCTTTGGGTGAGTGATGACAGCAGATGGATTCATGTATGCAGGGCAATTTTATAAAGAATAACACAAGATAAGTGTCTATTTCGTAACAATGTCTTAAAATATACATTTACATTTATTTTCAACATTTCAGAAAATGTATTCTATGGCAGTGATGCAAGCTACTGTGTGTCCGTGCGAACCATTACATCTGATATTAAATATCGCAGTGATTTCAATTTGTCCAGAGAATAAGACATTCTTCAAATGTTTTGAAGGAAAACTATTTTACTGGTTGACTAGCTAAAGGAAAACCCTTACAGTCTATATTCCAGAAAGGTATAATAATATTTTTGACAATAAACATGCGGAATAATACAAATAACCCAGCATGAATGGTGCAGAATCAGAAACTGAACAGCTGTAATGTCTAGAAGAGAAATAGCAAGCAAGGGCCGTGTGTGTGTCTGCTTGTGTTTAGTGGCAGTATTGGGGGGGGGGGGGGGGGGGTTAAGCCTCTGGAGAAGACGGAGGTTAAATCATCATGAAGATTGAAGCCCTACAGTGCATCTGCAGGTATCCACCACTATAGATAATGAGCCTGTATAGGCCGATGCCACAAAGGCAGTTTGCAGATCTTCCCTTACCGCCCACTGTACACTCTCTCTCTCTCTCTCTCTCTCTCTCTCTCTCTCTCTCTCTCTCTCTCTCTCTCTCTCTCTCTCTCTCTCTCTCTCTCTCTCTCTCTTCCTCTCTCTCTCTCTCTCTCTCTCTCCAACACACGTACACGCACGCACGCACACACCACACCACACATACACACCACACACACACACACACACACACACACACACACACACACACACACACACACACACACATACACACAAGAGGTGGGAGTGGATGCTCGTGTAGCTGCTGGAAGCCGGTATGGGATAATCATGCGTGTCTGGCTCCGGGCGTTGATGCAGCTGCCGTTGCTGGATCCGGACTGGACTCGGGGCGCAGGGTGGGTCTAGTTCCCGACTGGAGCGATCTGGACCTCATGTCGATGTTATCAAGCATTCCGAGAAAGACGAGGGCGATGGCCGCGAGAGGAGTCGGTGCAGCTCTTTGAAACGTCCAGCCGAGAGAGAGAAATCGACCGTTTCCGCCGATGGAGGACAGAATTGGCCGGTATTAAAGCGCAGCGCCGGTGTGGAATAACTTGGAAAAAGGAGGGGGGAGAGAGGATAGCCCTGGTAGGATATCGAGGGATCTTCACTTGTTTTTTCTTTATGTTATTTTTTAACTGGGATAGAGATAGACACGCACCGGGAAGAACGGCTCACTTTTGCATCGGTAATTAGGAGCCTCCTTGGAGCTAGAGGCAGCCGCATCCGAGAGACCAACCGGGGGGGGGGGGAGACTTGGATGGAGAGGGCGCAGTGAGGGACTGAGAGAGCGGCGTGCGCTGTGTAGGAGGAGACAGAGGGAGAACCGGGCAGTTTAAAGGCACGGGGAGCCAGGAGAGGCGCGGCGGCTCCATGAGCGGCTCCTGCCGGGACAGAGCGCCCAGAGCCAAGCCGGAGCGTCTCCACCGCCGCGGGTAGAAGCCCGGGCCAAAGGACGGCGGCCAGTTTGGAAGTTTTGATGCATATGATCACAACCACCATGATTTTTATGATTCTTGGTGCTTCAGTTGTAATGGTAAGACATCTTCACCTCCATCAGCCACGATACGGTTTTATATTCTAATTTACGCACCGAGGCTAATATTCAGATCATTACAATTGTTGCGTGAAAGCACCGTACAGCAGGCCTATGAATGACATGGGGAAGTAGGTTAGCATACCTATAATTACCTGCTGTCATAAATAAATAATCTAAGGCAAGAGCCCCCCCCCCCCCCCCCCCCTTCTCCCTCCCCTTTTAGAATCGGGAGGATCTGCCAAGGCTATTTTCTCTCATTTTTTCCCCTTCATGATCCTTATTATTGTTGTTATTTATCCTGATAATGATGACGAGAATAATTCGCTGTCTGCAGGAATAGCCTATCCTATTTCCTTGACATGTCCCAGCTGACTTGCATGGTTCTTTGCAGGCGATAGCCTGTTTAATGGACATGAACGCACTACTGGATCGCTTTCACAACTACATCTTACCGCATCTACGAGGGGAGGACCGCGTCTGTCACTGCAACTGTGGAAGGTAAATGCCATCATCCTCGCTCAATATGTTGGGATCAACATTGTGCTGTGTGTGTTTTATTTTTTTCACCCGTCAATTGTTAATTGCTGAAGAGGCCTCGAAGATTTGTGGCGGTGAAGCCCCGCGAAGATTGTATCTGTGCGCGTACATAGCGAGATGTTTCATTATTTGCTCGAGATATGACATGTTTGCTCGTGCTGTTTCTTTTTATACACCGACTGCGAAGATTTCGCCTTTTGCTGCATATACGAAGGTGTGTGTCGGAGCCATAAATAGGTAATGAACTATGAGCAATATGAGGCCGTTCAAAAACAATCTGAGCATCAAGTGCGCTACGCAGGCCTACACGGCGACAATATCAACCTGCTGGCTTTATAGGGATCGTATGAGTGCTAAAGTGAAGTGATTATGGCTTAAGAAGTGCTACGATGCTGTTCATCAGCCTACCTGCTATTTGCAGGTTGGAAACGGGGAGGAAAACAGCAGCAAGACACTCAATAATAAATAAATCCGAATTAAATCAGCAGTATTGTGCATTTTTCAGTACAGTATAGGCATGTAATGCAGGCTGTAGGCTGTGTGGATAACACGAGGGGCCTCTGTTTTTTTCTAGTCTTGAATCTACAGTGCCCTAAGGGAACGGCAACAGTGTTCGGAGTCTTTTTATCCAATAGACCCACACCTATGTCCTGATATTAGATCCTGATGAAACCATGTCCTGCAGGCAGCCATTGTGTAAGGAAAAAGGGAAATGTCACCATTCATGTTGGTGCAAGGCTGAGCAGATGCACATTAAAACAAAACAGCAGTGTATACTGTGCATGCTGCAGTGAGGGGGTAGATACTAGCAGTTCATTGGCAGCATTATGAGGCCAGTTCTACAGTGTTTATTTTATTTTTGAGCCTGTAAATCCAGAAATGGGTCTTCATCAGGTGCTAGATTGTCAGAGAAGGGATAATCTGAGGCAAAGTTTGGAGGGGCTTCTCACACACACTGAAGGATGTGATGTGATAAGGACTGATGGAGACAAAAAAAATGTGTTTGGAGACAGGACTTGTGATGAGATGATGTATCATCGTATTTGTAATATTTTGACAATCGTGTCATCCTTGCAAAAGGACTGTTTGTGAACGCAAGCAGGGATTGTAGAAAATTAAGTATTACAAGCATGAATTTAAAGTGTTTCTTTCTCCAATACAAGTGTTAACCAATCAGGCGATTATAAATAAGTAAACCTCTTGTTAGTTTTCAGGTTGCTGTACCCACACAGTGTCTTTCACTGACCTGGACACACTCCTGAATGGGGGTCAGTCATCAGTTTTCACATTAAACAGCAGAAAGAGCAGGATATGTGTAGGAATGCAGCACCCGAGCTTGGGTTTTCACTCACCTGCCCTTCCATCCATTAGACGTGGAGGTGTTGTGGCGCCCACAGCGCTCACCTTATCAGGCTTGAGGACACGGCTAGTGTCATTTTATTTGGCAGCCTCTGTGCTGTGATTTGGATGTAGTTGTAGCCTCTGTGACGGGCCCCTAAGCCTGGCTGCCTCTGTGGCAGCAGGGGAGAGACGTAGGAGTGGAGTTTGTGTATTGCTGGGTGCACACTGCTGATTGGTGTCATGCTGTCATGGGGGTCTGCAGGATAGTTGTCCTACAAGGTGATCTAAATCCTTTCATTGGGGCATTTTCATTCTAAATGTTGACAGAAAAACGTACAGTTGGTTTCAGTTTTATACAAGACACCAAACACATAGATTTGCTGGTGCAGGTGAACTGGACTTAAAGGGACAGTTCACTCCAATTCCAATACACATATGTTCCCTCTTACCTAGTTATTTGATCAATCTATATTTTTAGTGTGAGTTTCCAAGTACTAACATATTGGCCACAGAGACGTATGCCTTTTCTCATATACAATGGAGTTGCAGCACCAGAGTTTATTTAATAATTCAATAACAATACCCTTTTTTTCTTTCTACCCAACTGTTGAATCTTACTCTCACTTGGCAAGCGTGATTTGGTAGAAAGAAACCAGTTCCCACATGGATTTGCTTACAACAAGGTCTTTGGATTATCTTGAGTAACAGGGTTATGATTTCTGGGAAGAGATTTGCTCTTGAGTTTGTTCAAGTGTTTTTTGGGCACCAAAGCCAAGTGTCATCTAGTTCCGTTATATTGGAGAGAGGGCAGACATCTTTGTAGCCGATTTAGCTACTTTGCAAATCACAAAAACAATCTAGATGGAAAAATACCTCTATAGGTAAGAGGAAATATATGTATTTTTGGTTTAGGGGGTTAAATACATACAGGCAGCATAAACTAATCCTTTACTTTATTTAAAGGCATTTGGGCAAAAGCCTTCTTTAGGGAATAGAAAGAAACCTAGAGGAAGATTTAGGCTTATTTGTACACGTAGCTTAGCTTTAATGGACCTTGGTGACTGTATGGTTTTAGTCTATGAGGTCCAACAGGTGGTTCTATCCCCCATGTGGCCCTGCTACTTCTTCACTGAGATACTTAAGATGTGTGTTCCCCTCCATATTCAGTACTAAGTGCTGCTGTGTTTCTGCAGTGCACTCCACAGGGAATTTCTGTCACTCAATTATCACGGGTGGGTTTTCTGTTAATGAAGTTGCATTCCTGTAGGTGGAGCTTTTGTACTGCTTCCTCAATTTACACCAGAAACATCAGTCCAGTTTACTTCCAGTGCTTAGGATTCTGCCAGTAAAAACCCACAAGACAGTGGCTGTTAAACATATTAGTAATACGTATAAAACCTGGTTTTAAGAGGGGACATTCACCAGAGATCATCTCGAGAAAACACTATTGTGTTGTGCTACAGTAAATGCAGTTAGGGTGTTTTTTTTAGCTTGACAGGAGATTAGGGCATCTAATGCTGCTTCAATTCTGACATTGGGAAGCAAATCCCAGATGTTAGATCTCAGAACAATGCTTAAAGGATTTTGGTTTTAGCAATCCACTGTGAATCCTTTTGTTAAAAAGCAACCTCCTAAATAATCGGTCTCTTGCAAAATTGCCAAAATTCTATTTATTTGTAAAATGTCCCAATGTGTATCTATATTCACTTCCAGCATTTAAATCTCGTCCACTGCGGTCCCTTATGTTTGTCAGACAACTGCCTGTGTTGTTAGATTGGAAAACGTTTTCATCCCCTCTCAGGAGAGCGGGTCCTACCAATTGTAAGATTTACAAAGTTAGATGTATCTCTTTTGTCAATGATGTACAGCATGGCAAAATGGGATGGACTGCGTTGTTGTTGAAAGGTCCTACATTAGTAAATGCAACAATATACATCATGCATTTTGTCCTCTAGCAGTAATGCGAGAGTCATACATTTACTGATCTACAGTATTACAAACGTCTTTAAATGTGCAGTGAAACCTTTCCATATGTGTCACCCCTTTCTTCCTGTGAGGTGCTAACACCTGGTTAGTAGCAATCAAACACCCTGGATTAGTGAAAAAGACCATTAAAACTGGTCTTTTATGTCTTTACAACATGAGATTCCCAGCATAACAAACCATTGTAATCAATCACAAACTATCAATACTTGCACAGTTGGTTTATTTTAGATGATGTGTTTATCTTGGTCTTATTCATGTCTCATTCCATAAAAATGCCGTCAGCATTACATTACATTGCATTTAGCTGACGCTTTTATCCAAAGCGACTTACAATAAGTGCGTTCGACCAACAAAATACAAACTTGAAGAAAACAGAATCATATAAGTACATCAGGTTTCATAGAGCAAAAACATTTCAAGTGCTACTCAACTGGCTTTAGATAAGCCAGTCCTTTATTAGTATATAAGTGCTTTGTTAATAGTTCTATCGCTCGAAGTGGAGTCGAAAGAGATGAGTTTTCAGTCTGCGCCGGAAGATGTGTAAGCTTTCTGCTGTCCTGATGTCAATGGGGAGCTCATTCCACCATTTTGGAGCCAGGATAGCAAACCCACGTGTTTTTGATGATGGGAACTTGGGTCAGCAAATCGTAATTCACATTCTGACATTATTGGCAACGCATTTATGAGATGAAAAGAAAGCCATTTGCAACATTTTCCCTCCATTTTTCCAATAGTTTAGCAAACTGTAGCAAAAGGAATTTTAGCCCAATGACAGAAAGAAAAAACCAGCATAACCTGTAGTATACTGGAGTAAATGCTTTTCTGAAAGGCACTTTAACAGTAGTCACTGAAGGATGTATAGCTGAGTGTTGCTTATTCTTATTTCAGGCTGTGAGCCCAAGCCGCTCTTCTTAAAATGTTCCACCCACAGCTGCTTTAAGTGCAGTCTCAGAATACCTAAGGGTCCTTGAGAGGGCTTCAGGGGGTTTTCAGCAAAAGTGTGGATTAGTGCAATTTCAGATTGAATTCTCTAGATATCATTCAAGTTAGAATCAGTACATATAATAACTCTCAAATGGCTACAAAATACTAGAACTTAGCAAACAGTGTCTATGGTCTCCAGGGTTAAGGACATTTGGAGAGGGATCTTTCAAGATTATATTTATACAGACGAGAAACAAATTAAAGTGAATATGAAGGAATTCAGAGAATCCAACATTTGAAAACAAGTAACAAGAGAGGACATATTTAAAAGCCTTTAGTCTAGTGGATACATCTTTATTAGAATTTATTTTATTGTATTTATTTATTTAAGCAAAGCCAACATGTGTCCCCCACTCTATTTCTAACCCTAACCCTTTTAAGCCCTCTGTCATACTTGTGCTTTTATTTTGGAGTGTCTGTTTTTGCCTTCCTGTTTATACATTTGTATCAACCTGATACCTTTCATTTGATTTGTGATATATCTGTATGTCATTGAGTTAGCTAAGAAACGTTCATTTGTATCTTTAACTCGTAAAATGATACTTTGTTCGATATCAAACACTTCCATCACTTATCGCTGTCTGTCTTCCCCCAGGCATCATGTCCACTATGTAATCCCGTACGATGGGGACCATTCCTTGGTGGACTCTTCGGAGAACTACTTTGTGAGTGACAGTGTGACCAAGCAGGAGATGGACTTGATGCTGGGGCTGCTGCTGGGCTTCTGCATCAGCTGGCTGCTGCTGTGGCTGGACGGAGTCCTACACTGTGCCGTCAGGGCCTGGAGGGCGAGCCGCTACTACGGTAAGATGGACTCCGTTTTCTGGTCTGCTGCAGATACACATGAAGGGCTGTGGGCAAATGCCAACCTTAACCAAAGCCATGAAAGTCTTGAAATATTAGCAAGAGTGTAAGTGTAGCCCCATGATTTGGATCCACTCTAAATTGTAACTGGTTCTTTCTTGGCCCATGATACACACTTCCAACAAGTTACAGGATATGAAATTATCTTTGTAGATGCATCCATCCACCGTGTATCTGCATGTGCAAGTGATTGCCAGGTTATACAGCAGTTGGTGGAGCTCTCGTGAATGACCTTCCCCCCATTGCTTGGCCCATATTTGGCTCTACTCAATGTTTTTTCTTCTCAGTTTACTGCGTCCTCTTGAAAATCATATCCAAACCTTCCAACTGTGTGATCAGATGGAATCGAGGATGATACATTTTTTTCTTCTTTTTGGCAAGCTGAATTACTCTTGATTTGTTTTCAGGAAACAGCGATTGTCAAAGGCTAATATACATGTACAAAAGAGTACCATCATTATGTTCTGACTATGGTAAACTCATTATTCACAAGATCATTATTTTATAAGACAAAATGAAGGTTTAAGTAAAAAGTTTAGCCTGTTAGATAGATGTTTTGTTTGCATTGATTGGTTAAAATAACAACAGGTTAGTATTTTTTAAATCAGGTTTGACAGAACATCCTTTGCTTACTAAAGCCTTTGTGCAACATTGTAGGAACTGTAAGGTAAACCTTAAATTATCTAATTGGGGACACGGCAGAAGCAAAATTGTTGCAGTAAAAACATTATTTTATATAAATTAGTTTAAATTATAAAGATGATGCAAACGCCAACTTGCTTGAATTGAACCCCAGGTAAGACTTAATCTAGATGTATCATGACATGCCTCGTGTTAAGGTAAAGATAACATTATATATGATGGAAATGTATTAAAATATGTCAAGTAAGTCAAATTATAAAATTAAAATAAAGACACTAACTTTGGACTCCTGGACTTCCACAGCTGAGGAGGCACAGCAAACGTAGGTCTTTTAAGGTGATGAGGATAGATTTGCGAGTCACTAGAAGGGCCCTTAAAGAGGATCTCAAGCAGCAATCAGAATAACTTTGGGGTTAACAAATCAAGCAAATAAGCTGACTTAAAACCATGAAATCAATTCTACAATTGACAGACAGTCAGTCATTTCTCTCGGAGAGCCTGATTAGCCTGCTGAATAAACTATGTTGATATTTCTCCTGCAAAGAGCCCAAGTGCGTCACAACAATCAAGCCTGAAGGAGACACAAGCATGAATGACCTTCTCCAGGGCTGCAAATGAAAGACAAAAAACATCTTAGTTATGGGCCCTAGTTAAATAAAACACAATCACACCACATGAGCAAACAAAGACAAACTTCAGTGTTAGTGAAGACAGGCTGAGCAGATTACACATAAGATAATTAACAGCGCTAGTATAGGGACCAGGATGGGTTGTTAGCATGACATAATGCAGGATGTAGGATCTATAATTCAAGGCTTGATTGGACTTTAAAACAGCAGGTCAGCTGTGATATACCCCAAGGAGAGGCTATTAATAGAAAATGATGAGGGACCCAAGATAAACCCCTGGGGGACACCACAAATGAAAACACGTTTTATCTGGTATGAAGTTAACCAGTATAACACTACATTGGTATCAGAGAATCAATTCATATTTAGTGGTCCACTTTGTGGAAGGCTGAGCTAGGATGAAAGAAAATGTTTCGTTTCAGGCAGAGTGAGTTCCTAGAGTCACTGCGGTATCAACAAGACACCACTGTTCCGGTTCCTGGCCAGGAAATTCTTTCAGCATGTAACTGTAAAAACAAATACTCTCATTTGTATATTTTAGTATACGAACAGACTGATTAAATAAGATACAGTGTACAAAGAAAACAAATCTTTAAAAGGTGCTTGTTTGGGTATTTAAGCATTTAGCAGAGACATGCCAGCTGTTTCCCCAAAGCCACCAACTTGCTGCCTCTAGCTCCATGCAAAGACATCAGCGGTATTTTTTCTTATCATGTAACTTTTGGGTAAGGTTTAGGTTTCCAAAAAATGGCAAACTATTCCTTTAATAAATCCACAGCACCCCTATACTTTTTATAAAAATCAGTTTTTATCTTTTTATACACTAAGGCAGATAAATGCCAGAAAAAAAGTCTTACATTACAAAATGGGAGCAGTTGGTTGAGTCAGGATGACATTTATCCATTGATGGTGAAGGAAAACATAGTTCAGAAAGATGTTTATATAATGTGTAGGCCTTTTTTCCAGGAAACATTTTTGACTTATGACAGTAGGAAACACAAAGGTGTTACTATTAATATTAACACTGTCTCAATGCTATTCCAGTGTGAGGTTCAAAAGCTGTTCACACACACACATTTTGAACTATTCTGACCTCTGATAAGGTTGAAGGTGGACGAGCTATGCTATCATTTATGTGATTGATTACAGTCCTACTTGTCAAGGGCCGAGTGGCTAAAGCGCCCTAAGACCACATAGAGACACAAAATGACCACATTGAGACACTCCAAAACAACTGCAAAGAAACAGAAAACAATATAAAAAACATGTAAAATAACTATACTTGTGAGAGTCTTGCCTGTCTTGTCTGTCACCAGGTGCCCATTGTCTCCAAATCCGCCAATGCTATGGGTTTGCATGGCCTTTTACTCAGTAATGATATTCCTTTGGCTTCAACGGAGCTGCATGTCCCAGAAATGTCAAGCTTGGTCATTGAGAACATTCTGACTAATGCCCCTTTCACACCAATGCGTTTTCAGCTCCGGCTCGGAGCTGGAGCCTGAAAAGTGCCAGTTTTTCCTGTTCACACCGCAGTGGCGCCGCGCCGCCTCTTAGCTCCGGAATCCGGTTCACTTCCAGCTCCAAAAAATTGTCGGTCTAGACAGAGGCAAGAGCTTCGGAGCTAAGAGGTGGCGTAGCTTACGTCTCTCTTACGTCGAGGCGTGCAGGAAACTAAACCCACCTCCCCTGAACATGGACTGTCATGCCTGCCTACAAGCAGTAGTGCTTATAAACACACTTTATAAAGTCAGGCAACACTAACCAGGCTTCGTGTGATTCTGTTTATTTGTACCTTACTTTGACCATCCGTTCACTGTTATTGATCATTGCGGAGAGAGGCAGACGTTTTGTTTTGTATTATAGCAGCTATCGGATGGAATCAATACATGGGCTGCACAGGTTGTCGTGTCCGACTATCACAAGTAGAATCATAATAAAAATACGCCGGTAAAATGTGCCTGTAGAAAACGGTTTATGCCACAATAGGATAGCAATAGCAAGTAGTCAGTTTAGCTTCGGTTGCTATGCTAACATCACCCATTTTATACCAGAGAAACTTTCATAACAGCGTTGTGATGCCAAACAGCGTCAATTCAGACTGACACACATACACTTAAGGGGAACTGGGGATATGTATCAACTGCTTGTGTGAGTCGGACAGTGAATACTTTAGAGCGGCCGCTGCCGTGTGAGCAAACCGGGAGCTGACGGGAGAATAAACTGGAAGAGCAGCCAACACTGCAGCGGTCGGTAAATGCCGCAGAAACACATTAATAAACAATGAACCACGGCACTCTGGAGAAAAGCATAAGGTTGGAGAAGTCGTTATTTAATTTAATCTGGCTTCGTGTGATTGAAAGCAACGCGATCATCGACCCGAAATAGTTATGGAGTCAGATTTGGGTCAATATTCTAGCGCGTAAAACAAGCTAGAATAGTGGGCTGAATTTTTAAAAACTTCATTTTTGATTATTTTAAGATATAATTGACCGTTGTCTTTACTGTTTTTTGCTTTCCACGGGTGGGGGCGCATGGCAGGCCGCCTAGCTCCCAAATTCGGCCTGGAACCTCCGGGAATTGTGGGCTAAGCTCCATAAACTGACAAAGTCACCCAGAAATGTCATTTTAATAGCCCAAAAATATATAATACAAATACATTTAAATAGTAAAAGGTACAATTGTGCTCCTAATTACCCGGAATTTGATTTACATCGCCCCATGATAGTGAATAAAAATCATTTTCATGGGGAAAAAGTAGACAGACAGTAGGCTGACACTCCCGCGAGCGAGCAAGAGGGCTGTCTCTCTCTGAAAAGAGGTTTAATCTGCGCGCGAGGGTCATTTTATGCGCGTGTAAAAGCACATTTTCCGCTCGTGAGTAGCTTGTTTTACGCGCTAGAATATTGACCCAAATCTGACTCCATAGCAGATCCCCGTTGTTGTTGTTGTTGTGAGCGCCGTAACGCCGTTGGGGAGCAAATCAGTGATGTAAACGGTGACGTCATGACGCAGCAGCGGCAGCACCAGTCGGGCGCTGGGCGGTGTGAACAGAGCAGGAGCAGAAAAGGGAAACCGGAGCTGAACCAGAAAAGCTCTAGCTCGGAGCTAGAAAGGGAAAAGCGCTGGTGTGAAAGCCGCATAAGTGGTTAGCACTGTAAGGCAGCAAGGCAGACCTGGTTTGAACTCTGTAGATACAGTTCAAAGAATAAAAAGATATCAATCATTTATACGTACTATACGTTTTTACATTCACAGGAGTGCAGAAAGCCGCAAAACCATAGATTAAAAGTATTGGTGTGTAAATGTATCAATTCACATTACACTGAAGATAAGATTAATTAATGTGCAGAATTGGACTAGAATACTTCTCTTGGGGAAATTAGGTTGTCTCAATCTCAAAAAACGTTAAATACGCTTTTGTAATACATTATACAATACTTATGTGATTTAACATACATCTGCTACTAAGACTGGTTCAAACTAGGCTGGAGAAACAGAGAGAAAATACTTCCCTCCCACCATCTGCTGTGTCGTAGTGAAAGCTACTTTCCCACATGTACTTAAATCCAACCGAGTGTGATAGTTGCTCCTCAATTTCCTGTCCCCCGTCAGCGCTCTCTCTGAGATATCTGTTTCATTTCTCTTACCGTATATTTATGACAGATGAACGAGGCATGTTACTTTAGTAAAGGAGAAGCAATGCAGCAGATTTAACGAGACATAAAAACATTAAAAGGCTTTCAGTGAGGCTAAAGCTAAGCAGTGTGAAATCATGACATGGCAGCATGAAATCCCTCATAGTCTGGCGCTCTGTAGAAGAGACAACGCAGTGGATTAATCTCTGTTGCACTAGCAAGATGTTCGCTGATGAGCTGAGTATTAGCATCCTGGATTAAAGGGTTTCAGTTTCTCACGGTCAAGCTGTTCTACCCAGTCAGGTTCAAACCCAAGGGGAAACACTCAAAGTTTTAGGTTTCGTTTAGCACAAATAAGCTAAAGTTACTGAATATTGCAACAAGGTTTTTAAAAATAGGACTTTGAGGGTTGACTAATGTGTCTGCGCTCTGTCTGTATCAGGCCTGTATTGTGGAGGTGGCCTGGATCCTCAGTTTTAAGGATAAAGTAGGTGATAAATGTAGCCTGGATTCTTGGACTGCAATGGAAAAGCTCCTCGGGCAGGATAAAAAAGTATAAAGCAATGTTGGAACTTAAAGTTATGATGTGTGCTATTACCAATAGATGTATTAACATAGAAAACGTTATGTAGTATTTGGATTTTTGGTGTTTTTATGAGCTGCTACATTGTAAAAGGGGTGTGAATTGTACAAGCTTTGATATATGCAGCTTTTGCTCAGAGGTGTGGAAAGTTTTGCAGCAGCGAGTCAGACAATGCTGTTTTTTCTCCAGTGCATTAGTACAATAGTGTAAAATACATCATAAAAAACACCCCCAGAGAGGAAGGAGCATCCATATTTATTAGCAGCAGTAGGAGTGGGGGATATGGGATTTTTTTTTTGTTGTACCGGGAGGGAATGCCCCTTTCTGTGTGTGTGTGTTTGTGTGTGTGTGTCAATGGTGACATGGATCCTAGGTCCGACTAGTTTAGCCTCCCCCAGATGAGGAGTGAAGGTGAGGCTGACAGAAGGGAAGAGTGTGTGTGTGTGTGTGTGTGTGTGTGTGTGTGTATGTGTGTGTGTGGTGCAGGATGGAGATGCTGTCACATCCCCACCCCCACATACACACACTCTCTCCTCCAGAGCTATAAATAGAATGAGAGAGAGCAGCTGGAATGGCAAGTGAAAAACACATACACATAACACACACAGTACATTGAGATGCACATCGATTCCTATTGACCCCACCCTTCCCACTCCTAATTCCATCTCTTGCTCCTCCCCCTCCACTTATTGAATCTACTCCTAGCCATTTCCTTTACAACGCTTCCTGATGCAACTACTTCCCCCCACCCTTCTTATCCTTGCTAATATCTGATTACACAGTCTCTTTTGCAAAGACACCGGAGAAAGAGAAAACACCAAAATGGAAAAAACGATGACTTGGCGTTTGTACCAACCCCCCTTCCTATAAAAGAGCATAGCAATTGTGCCTCCACATTTTTTTCTGCCCAGCATTACCATTTCTCGCGGCTCTATCCCCATCCTTTTATTCAAATGAGAGAAATCTGTCTTCGTTGCCCCTTTTCCTTTGGATACCCTTCAGAGCAGTCCTTGTGGACAGCATACCCATTCACAGCTATAAATAACTCACTCTCTCCCCCCTCCTCACCTTCTCTCAACCCAACACCTCCACCTCCACCCCTCCCTTTGCTCACCCTGTAGCAGGGCCATTTGCTTCTGGGTTTGCTGTCTGGGGCTCTCCCCTCTCTTCTGTCTCCGTGGACCCGGCTCTGCTTCGCCGGCTCCGGTTTATAACCCGACAAGCTCCAACATCTGCTCCGCCATTCCCCTCTTCACGTCATGACACCCCCACTCCAGTCAGATCGCTGATTTCTCGGCAGGCCTGTGTGATCTGTATGTACAGCACGTTGGCTGCAGAACGCAGATACCATTTGACACTTCAGCCTGTACAATCCTTGCGACTGGAGATAAATAAATGATGCCGGGATGCAGGTCACATGTGCAACAGCTCTGTACACAAATGTGAAAAATCAAGGGCAACATCACGGTGCACTTTAAGAGATTGATGCTTTTTACTGTCTCATCCAATATTTCAATTTTCCAATCTTTCATCTCGTCTCGTCGTTCGTCTGACTTTACTTACTGTGAAAATATAATCCTTACTTCCCAGAATTACATTGTTAGAGGTATGATGTCAAACATTAGCTTTTCTAGTTTGAGGTCTGTGTTGAGCTTTAGCCACTTTTAAACATCAATACATCTGATTCTGAGTCATATTCTGGACTAAGGTTTCATGAAGATATTTTATGTATGGTTTACAATTAAATTAAAGCTACAGTAGGCATTCATTTACATCATTTGGTAAAAGTTCAATAATAACCTTTCAGAATATTGTTATTCAAGTGGCCTAAGAGAAAACGAGACTTCTGCACCTCCTCTTGGCTCTGTTTTAAGGCTTTAGAAAATGTGGCCAACATTGGGGGACTTTGACAAATTAAAGGTCATTTCAGAAGGAGAGATCCTATTGGCTGTTCTACAAATGCAGAGGCGCGCGTATTTCCCTTCAGTGTAAGCCTAAATACAAAAGTCGAATATCCTTCAGGAAAAAGTTGCTATCTATTGGCAATAACTGCCCACTACGCAAAGTAATCTACAAAGGAAGAAGGATTTATCTAAAAGAGAGTGTTAGCAGATTTAGACTTATACCTTTTGTCTCCTGCAGCAGAAAGGTGAATATTCTCAGCAGTTCAAGTTTAGCCATTCATCACGGCATTATTTTTATATGCACACATCTCAAGAGACTTGAGGACAGAGAGAGAAGGGGAGTGACTTCCAAGCAGCGTTTCCGCCAGGGGGGCGTCTTGCCGTCATTTGACGCCCTTATTCAGCTCGGGACGCCCTGAACGTGAGCCGAGTGCGTCCAAAAATATTAATAATTCGAGAGAACATCGAGAGTTTTTATGGCTTGAAATGACGAAAATGAAAAAGGACAAGGACATCCGTCTGTGGAGGGACAAAGGAGTCTGGTGGGATTCTTTTCGGAGTATTTTGAAGATCGTTTCCCCGACATCGAAGGTGCCTGCTATAGGACAACACGGAACGTGGAGTGGAGCGTGGAGCGGGGGGGGGTTTTAGTGGAGCATGCGCTTGAGCTGCGAGCTACTGAGGCTCCGTGGTAAACTGTGGTAACATGAAGAGCCGTTTCGGAGCCGAAACAGCCGGCGCTTTAAGAGAGCCGAGCCAAATGATCCGGCTCATTAACGTAAAAAGACAGTATCTATAAGGGACAGTCGAAATTCAAAACACCCCCACTCTCGGGGTGGACGCCCTCTCAGCCCTGTTCTGGCGGGAACAATGCTTCCAAGGTCTTATACCCCAGGTAGTCACATCACAATCATGTGGTACAGCGCTAACCAATGAACACAGTAATAGTCGCAGCTACTTACATAAACAATATGGTACACAGTATTACATGGAGTCATACACTAATGTCTGTATGTTATACCTCAACACTCCCACTTATGAATTATGTGCTTACTGTTTACTTGTTCATATTTAATTAACAAAGCAAAAACATGGTACAAATGATTTAAATGTGGGCTTCTTCAACACATTTTACACACCAAACATGATCCCTTCAAATTTCCTCAGCTTCAGTTTGGAAACAGGCTTGGTCATCACATCTGCAACCATTTCATCTGTAGGACAATAAACCAGTAACATCTTTCCCTGCCTTATGGTGGACCTTATGAAGTGGTACTTAATATCCACGTGTTTACACCTTTGTCTACACACAGGATTTTTGGCAAGGGCTATTGTCCCCTGATTGTCCTCGTTTACAACTGTTTTCTTAAACACATATGTGTCTATCCCTTCTAGTAGCTGCTCCAAGTAAATACACTCCTGTATTGTTAGGGCTAGAGCCATATACTCAGCTTCACATGTGGAAAGCGCTACTGTAGGCTGTTTCTTGGGTTTCCAAGAGACTAGTGAGCTGTCCTTACTCATGCTCACACAATAGGCACATTCACACCGCAGTACTTTTCCCACAAAGGTTCATGCGAACTTAGTTCATGCGAACTAAAGAGTTCGCATGAACTAAGTACAGATCGCGTTCACACCGGAAAAAGTCACTGGGGGTGGATTAGGCAAATGAAGCCGCTGACGTCACTTCTTCTTCTTCTGCTTTGGGTTTACTGGCAGGCTACAAACAACTTCACGGCGTATACTGCCGCCCGGAGTCCCCGGCCGGAAGTCCCCGGAGTTGGGGACTGGCTTCAGTAGAAGCTGCTGGGACTCCCAGCAGCTTCTATTGAAGCCTTCCGAGTAAATCGCCAGAACGCCGACACCTCCTCATCTCCACTGCTCCCATGTTTTATTTTGTGTTGCCATAAGTTAGTCTCTCTGCGTTTCTGCGCTGGGCTAATGCTAATAATGCTAATGCGAGGATAATAAAATGGCGGCTTCACAAAACTTTTTGGAAGTTTTACGGGGCGTGGTTTGCAATCCGCCCAGCCAATCAGAAATATAGCTCTTTTCTCACAAAAGAGCCGCTCGAAAGTCCCTGCTCTCTAGCAGGGACTTTCGAGGGGGTAAAAAGGTTCACATGAACTAATTTTAGTACCGGCTCTTTTTGGTGTGAACGCGATAAAAGAGTTCACATGAACTAAGTTCGCATGAACCTTTGTGGGAAAAGTACCGCAGTGTGAATGCGCCTAATACCCTGTCATACTGCGTCTATCTGTTTTATGTGCCGCCCAATCAGCGTCACTATAAGCCTGTAGGCCTAGTTTCTCGCTACTTTTTCTGAAACAAAGCGGCTTGTCTGCAGTACCCCTGAGATAACGCAAAACGTGTTTTACTGTAACCCAATGTTCATCTGTCGGTTCAGCAACATATTGTGATAACTTGCTTAACCACGAAACATAGGTCTGGACGTGTACAGGTAGTCAAATAGATTAGGCTGCCAACAGCCTCTGTATTTTTTCACATCCACCATTTTAGGTGCATCTTCAGTGTAATCTAACTTTTGGTCACAAGGTGTCTCCCTTGTTTGTTTGTAACCTTTATTTATCCAGGTTGGTCCCATTGAGATCATAGATCTCTTTTTCAAGGGAGACCTGCAGCAATTAGGTTCCACATGAAACATAAAACATAAAACAATAGAGGATATCATACAACATATTTACAAGCTACATTTACATACTTATCAACATTTACAAATACCGATAGTTTCAAAGAGCATTTCACTTAGATTTGCTTTAAAAACATTCAGAGGAATACAATTGCTCAGTTTCAATTTTAGCTGTAGGCTGTTCCAAGCAAGTGGCGCTGCGTACATAAAAGCTGTCTTACCTAAGACAGTCCTTGCTCTTGGCACATCTAACAAGACTACATCATGCGATCTCAGACAATAGCTGCTTGCAACTCTCTGTGTTATCAGTGAACAGATGTAATACGGGAGTTTACCCAACATGGCTTTATAAATAAACGTGTACCAATGACTGAGCCTTCGTACAGTAAGTGATGGCAAACCTGCCTTGGCATACAGGGTACAGTGATGAGTAAATGCTTTACAATTAGTGACAAATCTCAGTGCACTGTGATAGGCGGCATCTAACTTGTTCAGGCAATGGGCAGGTGCATTCATATATAACAAATCACCATAGTCCAGCACAGGTAAAAAGGTCACAGTGACTAGCCTTTTCCTGGCCTCAAGCGAGAAACAGGACTTGTTTCTGTAAAAGAAACCTAGTCTAACCCTCAGCTTTTTAAGCAGATTAATGACCTGAAGTTTAAAAGTAAGACAATCATCAAGCCAGATACCTAGGTATTTATAACAGGCAACCACTTCAAGTATTATTCCTTGCACAGTTACAATATCCAAAACAGGCTCTGGTGTCTTTTTAGCTTTTGAAAAGAGCATTACCTTAGTTTTTTCAACATTTTAAAAGAAGCTTTAGTTCAAAGAGCTGAGTCTGAATAATGTTAAAAACAGTCTGCAATTTAACAACAGCCTTCTTAATGGAGGGACCTGCACAGTACATAACGGTATCGTCCGCATAAAAATGTAAAGTAGCTTCATCGACATTTTCACCTAAACTGTTGAAATATATAGAGAATAAAAGTGGACCTAAAACAGAACCTTGGGGAACACCATTAGCAATGTTTAACCACTCAGAAGACAGTACATCAAAGTGAACACATTGGGACCTTTCAGAGAGGTAGTTCACAAACCACCCCACTGCATGGCTGGATATGCCAATACTGAGTAGCCTCTGCTTCAAAACGCGATGATCAACAGTGTCAAACGCTTTGGAAAGGTCAATAAATAGAGCTGCACAACTCTGCTTATTATCTAAAAAAACTCGTAATGTCATTCACCACTTTCATTGTCGCAGTGATAGTGCTGTGTTTCTTTCTGAAACCTGACTGATGTTTAGACAGGATGTCATTTTTACATAAAAACTCCTTTACTTGTTCACTCACTAGGCGTTCGAGCACCTTCGCCAGAACTGACAATTTAGAGATTGGCCTATAGTTATTTAAAATAGTTGCCTCCCCTCCTTTTAGCAAAGGCAAGACATAAGCTGACTTCCATACTTTTGGAATTGCATTTACCTTACCCTACACTCCTGCATGTCAAAACGTTCCAGTATCTTTTCCACATATCTCTTTTGTGATACTTTCACACAGCCGTCAGACTGACTGAAATCCATGGCCAGAAAATGATTTAATCTCCCTAAATCCTTCATTTTAAATTTTGTGGAAAGCATGTTCTTCACTTTCTCTAAAATCTTGGTTCATTGACTGAACCTGAACCTATGCTTTCCTCTCGTCAATAAATACACTGTTAAACATTACCTATCTGCCTAGATGGTTGTATGTATTCACTTGCTCAGTTCACTCTCTACCCAGATGCTGGCTGCGATGATAAGATCATCGACCCAGATAGCAATTATTACTTTCCCCTCTTTAGACTCCTTGGAGTACACGCAGTGGTCTGCCGGGTTCTGTGTAAAATTGTCATCCGTTAAGCATTCATGAAACATCGTATTCCAATTTCGCCCTGACTGCTTCAGGCCGTAAATTGACTTCTCTAGTTTACACACTAGCTTTCCTCCCTCTTTTACATAACCCTCAGGTTGTTCCATGTAAATGTCGTGATCGATGGGTGCATGCAGGTAGGCTGTCTTTACATCCATCTGGTGTAAAATCAAATCCTCTTGGGCTGCCTTCTGCATTAATACACGTACACTTGTCAGGTTGGCTATTGGTGAGAACGTCTCCCCGTAATCTATCCCCGCCCTCTGACTGTATCCTTTCGCTACGAACCTAGCTTTGTACTTGTCCGTCAACGTCTCCCTTAACTGAATAGACCCATTTACCTCCCACTGTTTTCCTGCCCTCTGGCAATTTTGTCAGGGTAAAAGTCTGATTGTCTTCTAGAGACTTAATTTCCTCATCCATCGTTTTTCCCCAGTTTTCTGACTCAGTCGATGTCGTGGCCTCTTTAAAAGGTCAGAGGTACACCGCAAACTGCTCTGTAACAATAATCTATACTAGTGAGTGTTTTATCATCTTCATCACTATCTTCCTGAGTATAATCTCTCAAGTACTCTGGGGGTTTGCCCTCCCTACTGCATATCTCCCACTGTCTGAGGCATGTGACGCCACCCTAGGGTGCTGTTGGCCATCATCCTCTGGTGCTGACTGTGGAGCGTTAGTCTGTACATCTTTGCTCAGTACACTAGGCTGTGGGGCCTTTACTCCCTCTTCACAGTCTTCCTCCGAATCCTGTTCTAACCACTGTGTCTGAGTCTCGCTATCACAAGTTGTGCTGGTGATAAAGTTTACTAGTCTGTGCTTCTGCACCTTCTCTTTGTCGGGGTAGTAAACTAGATATGCGGGGCTTCCCTTGTCATGCCCTTCAAAACGTCCTTTCTCACACCTAGTGTCTAATTTCCCACTGTCCTGCTGGTACGCATAATACACTGCTCCGCATAACACACTGCTCCAAACTTATGCATCCTAGCTAACTTACACTTTTTCCCTGTCAGTGCTGAATATGGCATAGTGCCCGTGTGCTTATTAAAACACCGGTTTCTGGTATGTGCTGCTTCCTGAATGGCATAGTGCCATAGTTTTTAGGCAGATCACTGTCAATAAGCATACATCTGGCCATTTCAAAAAGAGTGTGCCCTTCTCTTTCAGCTGTCCCGTTTTGATGTGGGGAATAAGGACAAGACGTCTCATGTCTGATCTTGTTCTTTCTCAATAGTGTCTGAAACTCCTTACAAGTGAACTCAGTCCCATTATCTGATCTAATGCATTTCACAGTCCCATAGGGAGCTACATCTGCCAGATACTTCTCAGTGGCTTGAACTGCGTCACTCTTCGCTTTCAAGAAATAAACAAACACTGCCCCTGTACACACATCTGTAAATGAGTGCATATACTTGAAGCCATTTATGGTTATTAACTGGACCAGCTAGATCAGTGTTCACCAACTCAAGTGGTGTGTTTGCTTTATCGGTCGGATCTCTGTTTCTCGTTTGGGTAAACTTTCCCTCTATGCATGCTGTACAATCTTTATCAGGCTTACGCTTTGTACCCTTAATATGCATACAGTTACATCCTGCAGCTTTAAAACATCCTCATAATTACAGTGACCCATAATCTCATGCCACGTTTGGATATCATAGCTGACATGACACTTATCTTCAAAATCACACTCCGTTTGCAAATAGTACATTTTCTTACATACAAAAAGGTCAAACCTGGTACCATCCGGTAACATCAGAGCATCTTTACCTTCGTTGAAGAACACCGTGGCGCCGTTAGCTGTAGCAGACTTCACGGAAAAGAGTTCTTGGGGGTACGATGGGATGTATAGTGCGTTCTTCAGAGTCACTTTACACCGTCGTCCCTCGCTGTCTATCAGACACATCTCTGCTTCTCCTCTGCCTTGCGCCACCCCGAAGGTGCGCCTCCCGTCTGCCAATTCCATGCTGTGTCTCTCCGGTTTGAATGTGCTGTCAAAAATCTTGAATTTGTTCTTATCGTTGGTGATGTGGGACGACTCTCCCCTGTCCACGATCAATCCTTTTCTGTGGGTCTGTAGTTGTTGTCTCTGTAGGCTGGTCCCTTCAGCTCACACTTTGAGACAACGCTGAAGTTGGCTTCCGATTCAGAGCATCCGATTTGGCAGTTAAGGGGAAAGTTAAGGGACATTTAATTTACAGCGCTGAGCGAACAATCCTCCGTGTTTGAACCTCTTAAATCGCTGCATAGGCGATTTATTTGGACTGGATTATCCCAGAGAGTCTAAAGATTCTTTATAACCTAGTTTGAGATTTGTGAAACCTTAATTCTATTTGTGAAAATACAAAAAAGGGAGATTTCAGTGCTTTTTTCGCATCCTGACCACATTAGACCAGGTCCTGATCTAAAACCACTATACCTAGACTCATCAAATCTGGACTGGATTATCCCAGAGAGGCTAACGATTCTTTATAACACAGTTTCAGATTTGTGAAACCTTTATTCTATTTGTGAAAATACAAACAAGGGAGATTTCAGTGCTTTGTTTACATGTAGACCACATTAGACCAGGTCCTGATCTGAAACCACTAGACCTACACTCATCAAATCTGGACTGGATTATCCCACGGAGGCTAAAGATTCTTTATAACACAGTTTCAGATTTGTGAAACCTTTATTCTATTTGTGAAAAATACAAGAAGGCATAAAGGCTTGCCCAGCTGGGAGGTTCACTCTCTGATTCTGATCCTGGCCTGCTGCAGCAACCTCAGCCTCCACCTGTGTTTGTATTTTCAGAGCTCATACCATACTTGCCAACCCTCCCGATTTTCTCGGGAGACTCCCGATTTCATAGCCCTCTCCGGGTTTCCTCCCGGGGTCATATTTCTCCCGCATTTCTCCCGATTTCTGACAAAATCAGATTTACACACGACTGTTTCCATTCGGACTTTTGCGTTTGTAGCTTCAGTAGCTTAGCTTAGGTCCTTGTTAGCTTAGCTTTAGCTTCCCTCGATTCTCCCGGTACTAAACTAGCTTAACACGTGGCTAACTAGCTACTCCTATGCTAACCGTGCTAACAGGCAATCTTCTCGCCTCGTTATCGCACGTGCGCTTTGAACTGTAGAATAATTCATCGTATCTGGGCCCATTAGCAGATTTAGACTTATACCTTTTGTCTCCTGCAGCAGAAAGGTGAATATTCTCAGCAGTTCAAGTTTAGCCATTCATCACGGCGTTATTTGTATGCACATCTCAAGAGACTTGAGGACAGAGAGAGAAGGGGCGTGACTTCCAACGGTCTTATACCCCAGGTAGTGACATCACAATCATGTGGTACAGCGCTAACCAATGAACACAGTAGTAGTCACAGCTACTTTCATAAACAATATGGTACACAGTATTACATGGAGTCATACACTATACATGTCTGTATGTTATACCTCAACAGAGAGTCTGACAATATTCGCAGTGTTTTAGAGCTTGAGACAATGTGGCTAACTGTTCAACTGTTGAAGCGTACAGCTACAGCTAGCTAACAGCTACATTAGCAGAAGGCTAAACTATTTAGCAACATTTTCTACCAATCTCTAAAGCGCTTTGCAGATATTTTAAAGCCTAAAATCACAGAAAACATGCCTAAATCTCATAGAATTCAGTTCATGATAATGTTGACGATAGGAATTAATAATACAGGTTATATGAGTCCTTTGCATATGGCAGTTTCCGTCTGTTTGGAGGGTATTGGAGGACTTTTACCGAATTAATGCTGTAATTTAAAATTCTGGCATGCCCAGTTTTTAATACATCAAAAGTCAAGTCAAAGTCAGCTTTATTGTCAAGAATTCTACATGTTGTACATCCAGAAATCTCGAAATATCGTTTCTCGAGGTCCTACAGTGTGACATATATACATCAAACAACAACAACAAAAAACAAAAAGGGCCTAGATACCGGGGTATACAGTTTAAAATGTTAATAATATTTTAAAGTGTTCAGCGGAGATGGCAGAAAAGTGACTGGTGTTGGATGAGGGAGGTTGGTTTTGTGTGTGTGTGTGTGTGTGTGTGTGTGTGTGTGTGTGTGTGTGTGTGTGTGTGTGTGTGTGTGTGTGTGTGTGTGTGTGTGTGTGTGTGTGTGTGTGTGTGTGTGCGGGGGGTTTAGAGTCCAGGACCATACTTAACATTAACATTTAACATACTAACATACAACATAACATACTCAAACATATTCAACATTTTTCTCAGAATGGTGATAAGAAGAATGATTGAAGAAAAAGTATTTAAGAGACAGACAAAATAACGAGCCCCCATCATTTAAAAAAAAAAAAATAGAGAGCCAATATCAGCCTTTAATCATACATTCTTAAAGCAGCATTACAGTAGAAACTTATTGTTGAAAAACCATGTATACTCATTCACTTGAACATGGAGAAGGACAATTTATTTCACCGGTACTGAAGTGGGCCGGTCAGACAATTCACTAGCCCCCCCCCCCCCCCCCTTCTCTGTTAGTGGTTGTTGTTGATGTCTTGTCTGCCTCTAACTGGATTCAACTATGAGAGACAGAATGGGGGGAAAGAATCCAGGAAATCACATTGTAGGATTTTTAATGAATTAATTGGTAAATTCCTCGGTAAAATAAGTATTTGGTCACCTACAAACAAACAAGATTTCTGGCTCTCACAGACCTGTAACTTCTTCTTTAAGAGCCTCCTCTGTCCTCCACTCGTTAACTGTATTAATGGCACTTGTTTGCACTCGTTATCAGTATAAAAGACACCTGTCCACAACCTCAAACAGTCACACTCCAAACTCCACTATGGCCAAGACCAAAGAGCTGTCAAAGGACACCAGAAACAAAATTGTAGACCTGCACCAGGCTGGGAAGACTGAATCTGCAATAGGTAAGCAGCTTGGTGTGAAGAAATCAACTGTGGGAGCAATTATTAGAAAATGGAAGACATACAAGACCACTGATAATCTCCCTCGATCTGGGGCTCCACGCAAGATCTCACCCCGTGGGGTCAAAATGATCACAAGAACGGTGAGCAAAAATCCCAGAACCACACGGGGGGACCTAGTCAATGACCTGCAGAGAGCTGGGACCAAAGTAACAAAGGCTACCATCAGTAACACACTACGCTGCCAGGGACTCAAATCCTGCAGTGCCAGACGTGCCCCCTGCTTAAGCCAGTACATGTCCAGGCCCGTCTGAAGTTTGCTAGAGTAGTGTTAACCATACTGTTTCAATCACATTAGTATGCATAGAAAGTGACAGGTGACACGCCCCCAAATGAGCTAAGTCCCGCCTCCCCTCGCCTCCCATTGGTCGAGAGCTTTTTATGAGAGCTATGTCCCGCCTCCCATTGTTTGAGACCCTTTGATGTGAGGGGTGAAGGGTTATAAAGGGTAGGTGTGAAAAGCCCCCCTGTGGAATGCCTTTGTTATCTATTTCTTTGATGTATTGATTAAGGTAGTCTCTTTGAAGTTATGCTGTCTGATCCCTCAGGGGTTATCTAATCTAATTAGCCTTTGCTGTTTTGCCCTTTGATCTTAATCTAGGTATTTTTATGAGTGAGACATGGTTTGTTATCTAAATAGATAACAAACCCTTGATGTGTCGATTAAGATAGTCTCTTTGAAGTTATGCTGTCTGGTTATCTAATCTAATTAGCCTTAGATGTTATGAGCCTGTGATCTTAATTTAGGTATTTTTATGAGTGAGACATGTCTCTCTGAAGTTAGGATGTCTGGCCGCTCAATGTGCCAGGCCTCCCCCTCTTCTCCACCCTTGCTATGCACGGAGATTATGGGGTGAAATTAAATGAAGTTAGAAATAGGCTCAAAACTAAATAAAAGACAGTAATTTCCACTTACCAAGTCACCTTTCAAAAAAAAGAAAAAAAAAAAAGAAAATGGCCGAAATGAGACAACAGCTATCCGCGGGGGTCCAGTCAAGAAAACGAATGCCTCTGCTGAATACAGATGCATACAGTCAGAGGTCTGTACACAAACTTCTCCTGTGTCTCTGTTTGGTCAAGCGGGGTGACCCCTACTCTGAGACAATTAACACACACACACACACACACACACACACACACACACACACACACACAGAGTTGCCCCTTTAATGTGGGGGTTGAGATAAGGGATGCTAATCTATATGCTGATTAGACACGGTGTCTGCTAAGGATGTTTCTTCTCAAGTTTTTTTGTGAAACTGTTAAGACAAGGATATTTCTGTTTTGGCAATGAGGGTATTCATATTAATTTAAAAAAGAGCTTATTTAGTTTTTAATAGTGATAACTAAGTTTCACTCTGTAGGGGCAAAAGACGCATCCTTAAACACATCGATAAAGGACTCTTTAAAGCAGAGACATGGCGACAGCATACCTGAATATCAGTAGGAGAGGACTCTTTTTCAGTAAATACATTATAGGGTTAGAATAAGATATATATATATATATATATATATATGTGGTGGAATTAGTTTAAAATAGCCACCCTACACTTTATTTTTTTTTTAGCTGTCCTCTCTAGATTTGATCCAGGGTTTTGTAGTAGTATTTACCATGATATATAACTTAGACTAAGTTAACTATCTAAACACTCAGAGTCCTTTACCTCACCTGAGCTTATCCAGAGCTTGACTGACACACAGAGACCAATCAAGGGCTTTGATTTATGATCTGTATGACAGTGGCCATGTCGGCAGGCCGCATCATGTAGACAGCCAGTCACCCCGTGTGAGGCAGACCCACATGTGAGCAGCATTGCGTTCAAAATAAATTAAAAACTCAATTGGTCGCGAAATATACTTGGGCGGCCGTTAATATACTGGGCGGCCCACCACAGTAAAGTCTATGTGGGGGAAATCCTGGAATATCAGATACAATTAGCATTTAACCAGAAGTGCGAATGAAGCAGTGAACTGCACTATATTTGATATACATCCAATATATAAAAGGTTATGTTAATATTGATCAGCTGGTCAGAAACTTGACTCCATAGGAAATATAAAAAGATATATGTTGAGCGTGATCATAACTTTCCAATAACACAAAGTTGCAGATCCTCTGTTGCAGGTTTAGCCATTCAGTCAGCCAGGTGTAAAATATGCATTTATTATCACCTTTTCTATTTGGCCAACTAGTGATAATTAAATGATACCCTATTTATTTAACTATGTTTTTCTCTGCTAACAATGCTTTACTTAAAACTGTAAATATAAGGGATGATAAAGTCGTTCCTATATCTAAACACCTTGGTGATAATCATACAAATCCTTCAACAAAACAGGTCTTTCTGCCGAAGCGTTTACAAATGAATGAGAGTATATAATCCGCCAGCAGTGACATTTTGTGAGTATCTTTATCCTTACTCACAGTTTCTGCCATCAGCTCAAAACTGAGAGCAAATAATAATAGACCAAGACCGTAAAGAAACCAGAAGAGATTCACAATTAAGAAGCTGGAAGGACTTCAACAATCAACTTCGACTGATTCATTATCAAAATAGTTGATGAATAATGAAATAATTGACAACCAGTCGATTCATCTCGCAGCCCAAATACCGTAGCTCGGCTGCTCCCCCTTACATGACCCAAAAGATCTCTGAGCTGCTGCGTCTCATCTTGTAGAACAGAGGACTATTTTTAAGTAAATACATTTTAGGGTTAAAATAAGATATATATGTGGTGGAATTAGTTTAAAACAGCCACCTTACACTTTTTAGTTGTCCTCTCTAAATTAGATGTAAGGGTTTTTAAATGATTAGTGTTAATTAAGGGCTATTGTTATTTTGGTTCATATGGGGATAGGACTTCAACTTTTAAAAATTGCACACGATCATTCTAAGAAGAGTGTAGGGGCTAATGAGCCAGCACCATACCTCTTCTATGCATTTTGTTGACCTGTGTCTGATCTTGAAAAACTATGGTAAGTACTTTCTTTATTTTATTTTATAATATCATGTAATTATTAAATGTTGTTTTTTTTTGGTAGGGGTTAAACTAGTATATTATGTGGATAGTATATTACTAGATACTTAAAATGTTATGTTTTTCTGTTTACAGTAGAGACTCTGTGTGCTGAAATCTACTCAAACAGAGTACTTCATGGTAGTGGTCTGCTTTCTAAACACAAAAGTGTATATTTCAGTAACTTTCTCAGAGAATGTAAGCATAAATCTGTCAATTGTTCAAAACAGCCTTGTTTCACTGAAATAGCCTCAAAATCACAAACTGCCATTAAGAGTCAGATGCTTTTACGAAATCTACTCAGAGTACTTCATGGTAGTGGTCAGCTTTTAAACACAAAAGTGTATCTTCAGTAACTGGTTGAGAGAATTAAGCATAAATCTGTCAAATGTTCAACACACAGCCTTGTTTCACTGAAATAGCCTCAAAATCACAAAATACCATTAAGTGTCAGAATCCTAACGAAATCTACTCAGAGTACTTCATGGTAGTGGTCAGCTTTTAAATACAGAAGTGTATCTTTTCAGTAACTTTCTCAGAGAATGTAAGCATAAATCTGTAAATGTTCAAGACAGCCTTGTTTCACTGAAATAGCATAAAAATCACAAACTGGCTGAAACTGTACAGTGAATTGGAGAAATTACAGCACAGAGTTTTCTACCACGACACAGATAGTATAATCTATGTGACAAGACAGGGGCAGTCTCCAGTACTTTCATGGTAGTGGTCAGCTTTTTTAAACACAAAAGTGTATATTTCAGTAACCTTCTCAGAGAATGTAAGCATAAATCTGTCAATTGTTCAAAACAGCCTTGTTTCACTGGAATAACCTCAAAATCACAAAATACCATTAAGTGTCAGAATCCTAACGAAATCTACTCAGAGTACTTCATGGTAGTGGTCAGCTTTTAAATACAGAAGTGTATCTTTTCAGTAACTTTCTCAGAGAATGTAAGCATAAATCTGTAAATGTTCAAGACAGCCTTGTTTCACTGAAATAGCATAAAAATCACAAACTGGCTGAAACTGTACAGTGAATTGGAGAAATTACAGCACAGAGTTTTCTACCACGACACAGATAGTATAATCTATGTGACAAGACAGGGGCAGTCTCCAGTACTTTCATGGTAGTGGTCAGCTTTTTAAACACAAAAGTGTATATTTCAGTAACCTTCTCAGAGAATGTAAGCATAAATCTGTCAATTGTTCAAAACAGCCTTGTTTCACTGGAATAACCTCAAAATCACAAAATACCATTAAGTGTCAGAATCCTAACGAAATCTACTCAGAGTACTTCATGGTAGTGGTCAGCTTTTAAATACAGAAGTGTATCTTTTCAGTAACTTTCTCAGAGAATGTAAGCATAAATCTGTAAATGTTCAAGACAGCCTTGTTTCACTGAAATAGCATAAAAATCACAAACTGGCTGAAACTGTACAGTGAATTGGAGAAATTACAGCACAGAGTTTTCTACCACGACACAGATAGTATAATCTATGTGACAAGACAGGGGCAGTCTCCAGTACTTTCATGGTAGTGGTAAGCTTTTTTTAAAAAGAAAAGCGTATCTTTCGGTAACTTTTTTGAGAGAATTAAGCATAAATATGGGGAAATCCTGGAATATCAGGTACAATTAGCATCTAACCAGAAGTGCGAATGAAGCAGTGAACTGCAGTATATTTGATATACATCCTATATATATATATATATATATATATATATATATATATATATATATATAAAAGGTTATGTTAATATTGATCAGCTGGTCAGAAACTTGACTCCATAGGAAATATAAAAAGATATATGTTGAGCGTGATCATAACTTTCCAATAGCACAAAGTTTCAGATCCGCTGTTGCAGGTTTAGCCATTCAGTCAGCCAGGTGTAAAATATGCATTTATTATCACCTTTTCTAGGGTTTTTAAATGATTAGTGTTAATTAAGGGCTATTGTTATTTTGGTTTATATGGGGATAGGAGTTCAACTTTTAAAAATTGCACAGGATCATTCTAAGAAGAGTGTGAGGGCTAATGAGCCAGCACCATACCTCCTCTATGCATTTTGTTGACCTGTGTCTGATCTTGAAAAACTCTGATGAGTATTTTCTTTTATTTTAGTTTATAATATCATGTAATTATTAAATGTTGTTTTTTTTTTGTTTTTTTTGTTTTGGTAGGGGTTAAACTAGTATATTATGTGGATAGTATATTATTAGATACTTTTAAATGTTATGTTTTTCTGTTTACACTAGAGACCCTGTGTGCTGAAATCTACTCAAACAGAGTACTGCATGGTAGTGGTCTGCTTTTAAACACAAAAGTGTATATTTCAGTAACTTTCTCAGAGAATGTAAGCATAAATCTGTCAATTGTTCAAAACAGCCTTTGTTTCACTGGAATAACCTCAAAATCACAAAATACCATTAAGTGTCAGAATCCTAACGAAAACTAATAAAACAGAGTACTTTCATGGTAGTGGTATGCTTTTAAAAAGAAAAGTGTATCTTTTCTGTAACATTTTGAGAGAATTAAACATAAATCAGTCAAATTTCAAAACAGCCTTCAATGAAATAGCCTCAAAATCACAAACTGCCATTAAGAGTCAGATGCTTTTACAAAATCTACTCAGAGTACTTCATGGTAGTGGTCAGCTTTTAAACACAAAAGTGTATCTTCAGTAACTGGTTGAGAGAATTAAGCATAAATCTGTCAAATGTTCAACACAGCCTTGTTTCACTGAAATAGCCTCAAAATCACAAAACTGCCATTAAGAGTCAGAATCTTAACGAAATCTACTCAAACAGAGTACTTTCTACAGATGACTCCCCCCACTCAACGCAATAAGTCTCACCCCACTCAGCAAATCATATAAAACTAAGGATCCTACTAAGACGACCGTTGAAAACTAGGCATGGATCTGAGAAAAACCAAGTCTGATGTAGCCTACCCTTATTATCACCAGGATAACGGATATGGGCTTATTGACTGGATGTTACAAAGTAGGTGAGAGGATGTTCCCGAAGAAGAGCTCTCCTCTATATCATATCCATGTAAGGTCTTTAGGACAAAAGAGGACCATGATAACATGACATATGAAGAATATCTTTCTTTAAAAGATGGTATTATAGATAACCTTAATAGAAACAGTATATCTCATACCACTCGCCAAGATCGCAAACGACAATTAGCAGAAAAGAAAAGAAAAATTAAAGAAAACCGAAGAAAAAGAAAAAGCAAAATGAAAAGGAGAAGAAAAATGAAAAGCAGACGCAGAATGCGAATGAAAAGAAAAGGGGTAAAAGGACGGAAAACGAAAAAGACAAAAAGAAGGAAGGTGAAAAGAAAAAGGAACAAAGTGAAGAAATGTCAACTAGAGTATGGTATTGTACAGCCATTACCGGATCATAATAATCTTATAGATCAACTACCGCTAACCGACTGCTGCGAATGTGTTGAGCAAATACCAAAAGCAATGGCAGAGCTTTGCTTCAATATAATGAGAGAAAAAGCGCGATACTGTGGAATTGCCCAAATTGGCGACAGTGCCAGAACACGTATTAAAAGACTGTTGGAGGATCTCTATTCTAGTATCGGTTGTCATTACATCGAAGGATACGACAAAATGTGTGACGACATAGACAAAGCTTTTGAAGACAATTATATGGTACCTGCCCTTACAGCTAAACAAATCCTACGCCAGGTATTCAACAGACCACAAGAAGCACAAGAAGCCCCAGAAAGGATTACATTCAGAGCTAATAATGGTGAAACCGAAGAAGAAGCAAAGCAGATTATAATCGTTGCGGGTGAAAGGATAGAGAATTTGCATGTGATGTTAATGCATTTATCTGATATAAGAAATGCATTCGTTTACTTCCAAAAGACTCCTAAACATCTACTTGGGCAGTGTGAATTGAACGATAAACCGATCACTGTCAATGAAACGCGGAGAGAAGCAGCAGTGCAAATCGTTAAGTCTATTACCTTGTATGCACTACGACATTAACTTGGTAAAATGTGTGTTTTTATGAAAATGTGTTGAAGGATGTGTTTTCAATTAAACAACCATAACAAAATGAAAATGTGTTTTTTATTTTTGCTTTCGTATATAGTAATAGTATTGTAAACGAAACATTTAAAGTGTATCAAGTGCTCTCAATGTACGCTCTGTTTTTGACACAAAGATGCATCTAAAAAAAAAAACAGAGCGTACAATGAGAGCACTTGATACACTTTAAATGTTTCGTTTACAATACTATTACTATATACGAAAGCAAAAATAAAAAACACATTTTCATTTTGTTATGGTTGTTTAATTGAAAACACATCCTTCAACACATTTTCATAAAAACACACATTTTACCAAGTTAATGTCGTAGTGCATACAAGGTAATAGACTTAACGATTTGCACTGCTGCTTCTCTCCGCGTTTCATTGACAGTGATCGGTTTATCGTTCAATTCACACTGCCCAAGTAGATGTTTAGGAGTCTTTTGGAAGTAAACGAATGCATTTCTTATATCAGATAAATGCATTAACATCACATGCAAATTCTCTATCCTTTCACCCGCAACGATTATAATCTGCTTTGCTTCTTCTTCGGTTTCACCATTATTAGCTCTGAATGTAATCCTTTCTGGGGCTTCTTGTGCTTCTTGTGGTCTGTTGAATACCTGGCGTAGGATTTGTTTAGCTGTAAGGGCAGGTACCATATAATTGTCTTCAAAAGCTTTGTCTATGTCGTCACACATTTTGTCGTATCCTTCGATGTAATGACAACCGATACTAGAATAGAGATCCTCCAACAGTCTTTTAATACGTGTTCTGGCACTGTCGCCAATTTGGGCAATTCCACAGTATCGCGCTTTTTCTCTCATTATATTGAAGCAAAGCTCTGCCATTGCTTTTGGTATTTGCTCAACACATTCGCAGCAGTCGGTTAGCGGTAGTTGATCTATAAGATTATTATGATCCGGTAATGGCTGTACAATACCATACTCTAGTTGACATTTCTTCACTTTGTTCCTTTTTCTTTTCACCTTCCTTCTTTTTGTCTTTTTCGTTTTCCGTCCTTTTACCCCTTTTCTTTTCATTCGCATTCTGCGTCTGCTTTTCATTTTTCTTCTCCTTTTCATTTTGCTTTTCTTTTTCTTCGGTTTTCTTTAATTTTTCTTTTCTTTTCTGCTAATTGTCGTTTGCGATCTTGGCGAGTGGTATGAGATATACTGTTTCTATTAAGGTTATCTATAATACCATCTTTTAAAGAAAGATATTCTTCATATGTCATGTTATCATGGTCCTCTTTTGTCCTAAAGACCTTACATGGATATGATATAGAGGAGAGCTCTTCTTCGGGAACATCCTCTCACCTACTTTGTAACATCCAGTCAATAAGCCCATATCCGTTATCCTGGTGATAATAAGGGTAGGCTACATCAGACTTGGTTTTTCTCAGATCCATGCCTAGTTTTCAACGGTCGTCTTAGTAGGATCCTTAGTTTTATATGATTTGCTGAGTGGGGTGAGACTTATTGCGTTGAGTGGGGGGAGTCATCTGTAGAAAGTACTCTGTTTGAGTAGATTTCGTTAAGATTCTGACTCTTAATGGCAGTTTTGTGATTTTGAGGCTATTTCAGTGAAACAAGGCTGTGTTGAACATTTGACAGATTTATGCTTAATTCTCTCAACCAGTTACTGAAGATACACTTTTGTGTTTAAAAGCTGACCACTACCATGAAGTACTCTGAGTAGATTTTGTAAAAGCATCTGACTCTTAATGGCAGTTTGTGATTTTGAGGCTATTTCATTGAAGGCTGTTTTGAAATTTGACTGATTTATGTTTAATTCTCTCAAAATGTTACAGAAAAGATACACTTTTCTTTTTAAAAGCATACCACTACCATGAAAGTACTCTGTTTTATTAGTTTTCGTTAGGATTCTGACACTTAATGGTATTTTGTGATTTTGAGGTTATTCCAGTGAAACAAAGGCTGTTTTGAACAATTGACAGATTTATGCTTACATTCTCTGAGAAAGTTACTGAAAGATACACTTTTGTGTTTAAAAGCAGACCACTACCATGCAGTACTCTGTTTGAGTAGATTTCAGCACACAGGGTCTCTAGTGTAAACAGAAAAACATAACATTTAAAAGTATCTAATAATATACTATCCACATAATATACTAGTTTAACCCCTACCAAAACAAAAAAAACAAAAAAAAAACAACATTTAATAATTACATGATATTATAAACTAAAATAAAAGAAAATACTCATCAGAGTTTTTCAAGATCAGACACAGGTCAACAAAATGCATAGAGGAGGTATGGTGCTGGCTCATTAGCCCTCACACTCTTCTTAGAATGATCCTGTGCAATTTTTAAAAGTTGAACTCCTATCCCCATATAAACCAAAATAACAATAGCCCTTAATTAACACTAATCATTTAAAAACCCTAGAAAAGGTGATAATAAATGCATATTTTACACCTGGCTGACTGAATGGCTAAACCTGCAACAGCGGATCTGAAACTTTGTGCTATTGGAAAGTTATGATCACGCTCAACATATATCTTTTTATATTTCCTATGGAGTCAAGTTTCTGACCAGCTGATCAATATTAACATAACCTTTTATATATATATATATATATATATATATATATATATATATATATATATAGGATGTATATCAAATATACTGCAGTTCACTGCTTCATTCGCACTTCTGGTTAGATGCTAATTGTACCTGATATTCCAGGATTTCCCCATATTTATGCTTAATTCTCTCAAAAAAGTTACCGAAAGATACGCTTTTCTTTTTAAAAAAAGCTGACCACTACCATGAAAGTACTGGAGACTGCCCCTGTCTTGTCACATAGATTATACTATCTGTGTCGTGGTAGAAAACTCTGTGCTGTAATTTCTCCAATTCACTGTACAGTTTCAGCCAGTTTGTGATTTTTATGCTATTTCAGTGAAACAAGGCTGTCTTGAACATTTACAGATTTATGCTTACATTCTCTGAGAAAGTTACTGAAAAGATACACTTCTGTATTTAAAAGCTGACCACTACCATGAAGTACTCTGAGTAGATTTCGTTAGGATTCTGACACTTAATGGTATTTTGTGATTTTGAGGTTATTCCAGTGAAACAAGGCTGTTTTGAACAATTGACAGATTTATGCTTACATTCTCTGAGAAGGTTACTGAAATATACACTTTTGTGTTTAAAAAGCTGACCACTACCATGAAAGTACTGGAGACTGCCCCTGTCTTGTCACATAGATTATACTATCTGTGTCGTGGTAGAAAACTCTGTGCTGTAATTTCTCCAATTCACTGTACAGTTTCAGCCAGTTTGTGATTTTTATGCTATTTCAGTGAAACAAGGCTGTCTTGAACATTTACAGATTTATGCTTACATTCTCTGAGAAAGTTACTGAAAAGATACACTTCTGTATTTAAAAGCTGACCACTACCATGAAGTACTCTGAGTAGATTTCGTTAGGATTCTGACACTTAATGGTATTTTGTGATTTTGAGGTTATTCCAGTGAAACAAGGCTGTTTTGAACAATTGACAGATTTATGCTTACATTCTCTGAGAAGGTTACTGAAATATACACTTTTGTGTTTAAAAAAGCTGACCACTACCATGAAAGTACTGGAGACTGCCCCTGTCTTGTCACATAGATTATACTATCTGTGTCGTGGTAGAAAACTCTGTGCTGTAATTTCTCCAATTCACTGTACAGTTTCAGCCAGTTTGTGATTTTTATGCTATTTCAGTGAAACAAGGCTGTCTTGAACATTTACAGATTTATGCTTACATTCTCTGAGAAAGTTACTGAAAAGATACACTTCTGTATTTAAAAGCTGACCACTACCATGAAGTACTCTGAGTAGATTTCGTTAGGATTCTGACACTTAATGGTATTTTGTGATTTTGAGGCTATTTCAGTGAAACAAGGCTGTGTGTTGAACATTTGACAGATTTATGCTTAATTCTCTCAACCAGTTACTGAAGATACACTTTTGTGTTTAAAAGCTGACCACTACCATGAAGTACTCTGAGTAGATTTCGTAAAAGCATCTGACTCTTAATGGCAGTTTGTGATTTTGAGGCTATTTCAGTGAAACAAGGCTGTTTTGAACAATTGACAGATTTATGCTTACATTCTCTGAGAAAGTTACTGAAATATACACTTTTGTGTTTAGAAAGCAGACCACTACCATGAAGTACTCTGTTTGAGTAGATTTCAGCACACAGAGTCTCTACTGTAAACAGAAAAACATAACATTTTAAGTATCTAGTAATATACTATCCACATAATATACTAGTTTAACCCCTACCAAAAAAAAACAACATTTAATAATTACATGATATTATAAAATAAAATAAAGAAAGTACTTACCATAGTTTTTCAAGATCAGACACAGGTCAACAAAATGCATAGAAGAGGTATGGTGCTGGCTCATTAGCCCCTACACTCTTCTTAGAATGATCGTGTGCAATTTTTAAAAGTTGAAGTCCTATCCCCATATGAACCAAAATAACAATAGCCCTTAATTAACACTAATCATTTAAAAACCCTTACATCTAATTTAGAGAGGACAACTAAAAAGTGTAAGGTGGCTGTTTTAAACTAATTCCACCACATATATATCTTATTTTAACCCTAAAATGTATTTACTTAAAAATAGTCCTCTGTTCTACAAGATGAGACGCAGCAGCTCAGAGATCTTTTGGGTCATGTAAGGGGGAGCAGCCGAGCTACGGTATTTGGGCTGCGAGATGAATCGACTGGTTGTCAATTATTTCATTATTCATCAACTATTTTGATAATGAATCAGTCGAAGTTGATTGTTGAAGTCCTTCCAGCTTCTTAATTGTGAATCTCTTCTGGTTTCTTTACGGTCTTGGTCTATTATTATTTGCTCTCAGTTTTGAGCTGATGGCAGAAACTGTGAGTAAGGATAAAGATACTCACAAAATGTCACTGCTGGCGGATTATATACTCTCATTCATTTGTAAACGCTTCGGCAGAAAGACCTGTTTTGTTGAAGGATTTGTATGATTATCACCAAGGTGTTTAGATATAGGAACGACTTTATCATCCCTTATATTTACAGTTTTAAGTAAAGCATTGTTAGCAGAGAAAAACATAGTTAAATAAATAGGGTATCATTTAATTATCACTAGTTGGCCAAATAGAAAAGGTGATAATAAATGCATATTTTACACCTGGCTGACTGAATGGCTAAACCTGCAACAGAGGATCTGCAACTTTGTGTTATTGGAAAGTTATGATCACGCTCAACATATATCTTTTTATATTTCCTATGGAGTCAAGTTTCTGACCAGCTGATCAATATTAACATAACCTTTTATATATTGGATGTATATCAAATATAGTGCAGTTCACTGCTTCATTCGCACTTCTGGTTAAATGCTAATTGTATCTGATATTCCAGGATTTCCCCCACATAGACTTTACTGTGGTGGGCCGCCCAGTATATTAACGGCCGCCCAAGTATATTTCGCGACCAATTGAGTTTTTAATTTATTTTGAACGCAATGCTGCTCACATGTGGGTCTGCCTCACACGGGGTGACTGGCTGTCTACATGATGCGGCCTGCCGACATGGCCACTGTCATACAGATCATAAATCAAAGCCCTTGATTGGTCTCTGTGTGTCAGTCAAGCTCTGGATAAGCTCAGGTGAGGTAAAGGACTCTGAGTGTTTAGATAGTTAACTTAGTCTAAGTTATATATCATGGTAAATACTACTACAAAACCCTGGATCAAATCTAGAGAGGACAGCTAAAAAAAAAAAAAAGTGTAGGGTGGCTATTTTAAACTAATTCCACCACATATATATATATATATATATATATATCTTATTCTAACCCTATAATGTATTTACTGAAAAAGAGTCCTCTCCTACTGATATTCAGGTATGCTGTCGCCATGTCTCTGCTTTAAAGAGTCCTTTATCGATGTGTTTAAGGATGCGTCTTTTGCCCCTACAGAGTGAAACTTAGTTATCACTATTAAAAACTAAATAAGCTCTTTTTTAAATTAATATGAATACCCTCATTGCCAAAACAGAAATATCCTTGTCTTAACAGTTTCACAAAAAAACTTGAGAAGAAACATCCTTAGCAGACACCGTGTCTAATCAGCATATAGATTAGCATCCCTTATCTCAACCCCCACATTAAAGGGGCAACTCTGTGTGTGTGTGTGTGTGTGTGTGTGTGTGTGTGTGTGTGTGTGTTAATTGTCTCAGAGTAGGGGTCACCCCGCTTGACCAAACAGAGACACAGGAGAAGTTTGTG
Source organism: Harpagifer antarcticus (assembly GCA_902827135.1). Lineage (NCBI taxonomy): Eukaryota > Metazoa > Chordata > Actinopteri > Perciformes > Harpagiferidae > Harpagifer > Harpagifer antarcticus. The sequence goes on along the minus strand of CADEHL010001049.1, from coordinate 3,562,821 downwards.
TACAGACCTCTGACTGTATGCATCTGTATTCAGCAGAGGCATTCGTTTTCTTGACTGGACCCCCGCGGATAGCTGTTGTCTCATTTCGGCCATTTTCTTTTTTTTTTTTCTTTTTTTTGAAAGGTGACTTGGTAAGTGGAAATTACTGTCTTTTATTTAGTTTTGAGCCTATTTCTAACTTCATTTAATTTCACCCCATAATCTCCGTGCATAGCAAGGGTGGAGAAGAGGGGGAGGCCTGGCACATTGAGCGGCCAGACATCCTAACTTCAGAGAGACATGTCTCACTCATAAAAATACCTAAATTAAGATCACAGGCTCATAACATCTAAGGCTAATTAGATTAGATAACCAGACAGCATAACTTCAAAGAGACTATCTTAATCGACACATCAAGGGTTTGTTATCTATTTAGATAACAAACCATGTCTCACTCATAAAAATACCTAGATTAAGATCAAAGGGCAAAACAGCAAAGGCTAATTAGATTAGATAACCCCTGAGGGATCAGACAGCATAACTTCAAAGAGACTACCTTAATCAATACATCAAAGAAATAGATAACAAAGGCATTCCACAGGGGGGCTTTTCACACCTACCCTTTATAACCCTTCACCCCTCACATCAAAGGGTCTCAAACAATGGGAGGCGGGACATAGCTCTCATAAAAAGCTCTCGACCAATGGGAGGCGAGGGGAGGCGGGACTTAGCTCATTTGGGGGCGTGTCACCTGTCACTTTCTATGCATACTAATGTGATTGAAACAGTATGGTTAACACTACTTGCTAGAGAGCATTTAGATGATCCAGAAGAGGATTGGGATAATGTCATATGGTCAGATGAAACCAAAATAGAACTTTTTGGTAAAAACTCAACTAGACGTGTTTGGAGGAGAAAGAATGCTGAGTTGCATCCAAAGAACACCATACCTACTGTGAAACATGTGGGTGGAAACATCATGCTTTGGGACTGTTTTTCTGTAAAGGGACCAGGACGACTGATCCGTGTAAAGGAAAGAATGAATGGGGCCATGTATCGTGAGATTTTGAGTGACAACCTCCTTCCATCAGCAAGGGCATTGAAGATGAAACGTGGCTGGGTCTTTCAGCATGACAATGATCCCAAACACACCGCCCGGGCAACGAAGGAGTGGCTTCGTAAGAAGCATTTCAAGGTCCTGGAGTGGCCTAGCCAGTCTCCAGATCTCAACCCCATAGAAAATCTTTGGAGGGAGTTGAAAGTCTGTGTTGCCCAGCGACAGCCCCAAAACATCACTACTCTAGAGGAGATCTGCATGGAGGAATGGGCCAAAATACCAGCAACAGTGTGTGAAAACCTTGTGAAGATTTACAGAAAACGTTTGACCTCTGTCATTGCCAACAAAGGGTATATAATAAAGTATTGAGATGAACTTTTGTTATTGACCAAATACTTATTTTCCACCATAATTTGCAAATTACATTGCATTTAGCTGACGCTTTTATCCAAAGCGACTTACAATAAGTGCGTTCGACCAACAAAATACAAACTTGAAGAAAACAGAATCATATAAGTACATCAGGTTTCATAGAGCTAAAACATTTCAAGTGCTACTCAACTGGCTTTAGATAAGCCAGTCCTTTATTAGTATATAAGTGCTTTTTTAATAGTTTTATGCAGACCCGGCGGCAGACATACGTCTCTGGGCGGGCATTTGATTTACCAGGGCGGGCCCACCCCGAAACTTACATTTCCAGGGGAAATCTCGAAATTTGTCAAGGGGGGGTTAGGTTGCCATAAGGCTGTTGACGGTCTTATTATAGGCTACATCCATTGGTTGGTTTTGTGGCACATTTGTAACGCTGTGCCAACTTGGGCAAGCGCGCAGGTAAACTTGAGCGCACACAGGGTGGAAAGGTGGAGTAAGGTTGAGCGATGGAGAGAGAGAGAGAGAGATTGAGCGAGGCAGAGAGCATGTGCAGCGGTCTGCTTGCGCACAGAGCAGGAGTTTGTGAGAGAACCGGCTTGAGAGTCAATTTCTCTTCAAAATAGAATTGATTGCCAGCCTCCCTTGTCCCTGGCTGGCTTGCTAGCTCGTTGGTAACGTAACTGATGTCTTCTAATGTGCCTGCATCTGGCGCTGAGTTGCCATATTCCTTTCAAGTGTATAAGTGTGAAACACTTCCTGATATCCATTGTTGCAGATAAATATAAATGATAATAGCCAAACTAACCTAGCCAGAGTAAACTGACAGGCTGCTGGGCCGCATCTCACTCAAAAACCCACACGACTGAACCCAGCGAAAAACCAGTCTCGCGTGCAGCCTTTCATTCAGAATTTCATAGCAAAATAAACAATGCTATTAAACTAATCTTTCAACATAGTTTAAAACAAAAATAAATATTAGGACAAAGCCCTACAAATAACAACAATAAACATAATCAGTGGCGGCTCCAGAGTATTTTTCTTGGGTAATCTATGGTAGGGCTCAAGTCAGTATTTGCAATGTAATTACATACACGCTCCCCTTGACAGTGAAACGCCACGCGTGAGGTTTAGATTATTTCCCTTTGTCAATCCAAATTGAACTGTATGAAATAAAAAGGCACATTTGTCTAGTAGTAAATAAAAAGGGCGACCTGGAGCCAATCCTGCAACTTCCCCACAAGTGAAAGAATTGACATGCTGAAAACCCAACCCCTGCAGGGGGGTCTGGGGGCAGGCCCGGTTCTAGAACAAAATGACTAAGGATGCATCTGAGATTAAAGAGGGTGCAGTGGTAAAGTGCTATTTTTATAAATGGGGAGTGGACATAACACCCTCTAGGGGTCCTCACCTCCTCTAGGGGGGTCCGGGGCATGCTCCCCCGGGAAGATGTTTTTTTCAATATTGAAGTTAAAAGCATCAATCTGGTGCACTCTGAGAGCAAAATGAAGAGATCTATGGATACATCTCAACACCCATATGAAACAGAACTGTAAGCAGGTTTACTATTTCTTTATGGATATTTTACAAATCACTCTCCTTTCAAGACCGAAATGTCTACAGGCATAGCAGAAGATGGCATCTTTTTTAGAGGAATATTCCAGCCAATCTCTGTTTTGAAACCATGAGCTGCAAAATGAGCGCCTTACCCCACTGTACAGGCGAGTTGGGTACTTTTTTAAATATACCTGGGCAGGCTCTGTTTTCCCGAGGTCCTCTGGCACTTGCGGGCCGCCGAGGGGTGGCGGTGTTTGGGGCAACGAAGAGAGCTGCGGCTGCTCCGCCTCCGTGGGCGAGGCGGGCAAAGCCGGCAAGTCGAGCGGGAGGACGTTAGTGTCCACGACAGTGGCCGTGGGTAACGCAATGTATCCATGATCTGAACTGTTATTACCTGCAGTAGATGCAGTGTTACTGCTGGCGATAAGGGCTGGTTGTTTTAACCATTTTCTGAGTTCCATCATTGACTGCTGTGTAAGCACTTTGCAAATGACGAGCGTGCAGCGGCACAGGTCACGCGCACCTGACATAATAACGTTACTTACTGTTTAAATTGACCAAATAAATGCAGCAGACAATGTTATTTAACCACAATTACAATATATTTTATTTCAACTATATTATTATTATTATTATTATTATTACTACTATTATTATTATTATTATTATTATTGTTAGTATGATATATGTAATATTTTTCACTTTTAATTAATTTTTTTAATTTTTTTTTTCACTTTTAATTTTTCAAATGAGGGTGCATAACAACTCAACTGAGGGTGCAATGAACCCTTATGCACCCCCGTAGAACCGGGCCTGTCTGGGGGGATTCTCCCCCCGGAGATTTTTTGAAATACTAACATAAAATACACATTCTGGCACTCTCTTGAGAAGAAAAATAAATAAATATATTACTACCCGACATATTTTAAAAAATGAATGCAATTTTAATTTTGTGTTACTTTGTTCTGAAAGCTGAACTTGCTGCTCCTCACAGAGAGAAGAGGGAAGAGGCTGTGAATTACTTTACATTGTGGATAAGGGAGGATAGCCCCCATTGTTCTGTCTGTCAAAATGAAAGACAGCCCACACACCTATCAATCATCAAACCGTGTGGTCTTATTTCATTATGTGTTGATTTCTATCAACACGTAATGTTGTATCGATGTATATAGAGATGTACTACCGCAAAAGTATTCTCCGTCAGGACTTCCTGCAACAACACCACGTCGTTATCGTGATTCTGATTGGCCACAAGACATTATCAAAGATGTTCTATTGAGAAGATGATCACTACGTGACAAAAGTTTTCAAACCGTTTCTAGTCTTCGGTATTTACTGCTGTCTGTGCAATTTGTACCATTGTCTTGAAGTGGATTCTAGCAGTTACCGGAAGCCAGTGAAGGGAGCGGAGGAGCGGTGTGGTGTGGGAGAATTTAGGAAGGTTGAAGACCAGACGAGCAGCTGCATTCTGGATGAGCTGCAGAGGTCGGATGGCACATGCAGGTAGACCAGCCAGGAGGGAGTTGCAGTAGTCTAGGCGTGAGATGACGAGAGCCTGGACCAGAACCTGCGTCGCTCTCTGGGTCAGCTGGCGACGTATTCTCCTGATGTTGTAAAGAGTGTATCTGCAGCAGCGGGTTGTAGCAGCGAAGGACAGTTTGTTATCTAGGATCACACCCAGATTCCTTGCAGTCTGAGTCGGGGAAACAATAGAGGTGCCGATGTTGATTGTTAGGTCAAGAGTGGGACAATCTTTTCCCGGAAGGAAAAGCAGTTCAGTCTTGTCAAGGTTGAGCTTGAGGTGGTGAGCAGACAACCACTGAGAGATGTCAGCTAGACAAGCAAAGATGCGTGCGACGACCTGGGTCTCTGAGCGGGGAAAGGACAGAATTAATTGGGTGTCGTCAGCGTAGCAGTGGTATGAAAAACCATGCGGGCTAATGACTGATCCGAGCGAGTTTGTGTACAAGGAGAAGAGGAGGGGACCAAGAACAGAGCCCTGAGGGACCCCTGTAGTTAATTGACAAGGGTCGGAATCCGACCCTCTCCAAGTAACCCTGTAGGTGTGGTCTTTGAGGTATGAGGTGAGGAGGGAAAGTGCAGTGCCTGAAACTCCAAGTTCTTGGAGAGTGCGAAGGAGGATCTGATGATTCACCGTGTCGAATGCAGCAGACAGGTCCAGAAGGATGATGACAGAGGAGAGGGAGGCTGCTTTAGCCGTGTGCAGTTCCTCAGTGACAGCAAGGAGGGCAGTTTCTGTGGAGTGACCTGCCTTGAAACCAGACTGGTGCGGATCCAGAAGGTTGTTCTGATGGAGATAACAGGAGAGTTGTTTAAAGACAGCGCGTTCAAGTGTTTTAGACAGGAACGGGAGGAGAGAGACAGGCCTGTAGTTTATAATATCAGACGGGTTGAGAGTGGGTTTCTTTAGGAGAGGGTTTACTCTTGCCTCCTTGAGACTGTTTGGAAAGTGACCAGAAGTTAGAGAAGTGTTGATGAAATGGGTGAGAAACGGTAGAATATCAAGAGCGATAGTCTGAAGGAGGTTTGAGGGGATAGGGTCCAGAGGACAGGTGGTAGGACGGGCAGAGGTAATGATGGTAAGAACCTCACTTGGAGAGAGAGGGGAAAAGGAGGTTAGTGTGTGGGTGAAGAGAGGGTCTGGTGACCCAGCAGTGAGTAAATGTGACTCAGAAAAAGAAGAGCGAATATCATCAACCTTTTTTTCAAAGTGGTTAACAAAGTCGCTTGACAGAAGAGAGGAGGGGGAAGGGGCTTTGGGGGGGTCCAAGACGGTGGAGAAGATGGAAAATAGTTTTTTGGGATTGGAATAGGAAGATTGGATCTTATCTTGAAAGAAAGTGCTTTTTGCCTGAGAGATCGAAGCAGAGAAAGAGGAGAGCCTGATAGGTTAGGAGGTCGTCATGGTGTTTGGATTTCCACCGTTTCCGTTCTGCTGCCCGAAGGATGGTTCTATTAGCACGCAGTGCGTCATTTAGCCAGGGAGCAGGAGGGGACTGACGAGCCTGCCGAGATGTGAGAGGACAGAGAGAGTCCAGAGAGGATGAAAGAGTAGAGAGGAGAGTTTCTGCAGCAGAGTTTGGAGGCAGGAGTTGGAACGATTCAGGGAGGGGAGGGCTGAGAGCACCGATGAGGCAAAGGTACAGGATGAGAAGAGATTAGTTCGTTATGTTTGGAAAGGGGTAGAGAGAATGAAATGAAGAAGTGATCGGATGTGTGGAGCGGGTTTACAGAGAGGTTAGATAAAAAATGAATTCTTTAAAAATCAGACAATGTGATTTTCTGGATTTTTTTTTCTCATTTTGTCTCATAGTTGAGGTATACCTAGGATGAAAATTACAGGCCTTTCTCATCTTTTTAAGTAGGAGAACTTGCACAATTGGTGTCTGACTAAATACTTTTTTGCCCCACTGTACACGGCAGTTACACTTTGTCAACTTGTGACTGGACATGTGACATTTATTGTGACATATTAATGATACTTTCTGTTGCATGGCTTATGCAGAGGGGGTTTCCTTCTTTTTTTAACTCTAAAGTACTTTCTTGCCAATTTTCCTCCTGTTTGTCATTCAAGAATTGGCATGCGTTCATGTTTTTGTGTTTACAATGCTCAGACTCTTATTATCATACTGACCTAGTTATGTCATATAAAGGCAAATAAGTATGAGTACATTTTTGGCAGCATCTTCGTTGCATGTCATCCTTATACGCCTATCCCACTCAATTCTCAAATAAAAGCCCAAAAATAAGCTTCAAAATAACTCATACTTACTTTGGTTCACGTTGTTTAAGGCTGTATGTATCTGTATGGTATCATTCATTTATTTTGAGTGTGATATGGTGAAAAATATTGGCCATAAATAACCCTAAGAAAATAAACATCATATAATAAACACTGCCATCAACTTTGTTTACAGGTACCTGCTTTCTAGGCTTTTAAGCTTCAATTGGGTTTTTCTTTATCTTTAAAAAGCTAAATGCAGGACTCATGTATTTTTAAAACCCTCACTATGGAGCCGACTCAGTGAAGCACTCTATATTGCAATACACTCCAGGTTTTATTTCTGCTGTTGTAATAAAGACACTTTATAGTTTTAGGCTCATAGATGTTGTATTTATTGCCAAATGTGTCTTTGAAATTGTGATTCACCCAGTGATTCTTTGCTTTATTTTGAGGAATTCACATTATAGAAACTTTAGAAAGGGTAATGATTTTCACAAGACGACCAATTAATTGGCATATCCATCAGAGGTGGATAAAGTTTGGTAAATAATAAAAGACAACTTCAGCTATTGATCACACACTAATGCTTACGTCCTCTGACCATCCTGTCCTCTTCTCCTTCCTTCAGATACTCCGTCCTGGTCATGGCTGCCCCAGTTCTGCAACCTTCGAGACCTCCGTCGCCGAGCCCAGCTCAGACAGCTGGAGGACTCCAGTGGCAACATGGTCCACATCAAGCAGAAGCTCTACCACAACGGCCACCCTAGTCCCCGCCATCTCTGACTCTAAAAAAACAAAAAAATATTCCTCCACCCCATTCCCTATTCTCCTTTCCAAAGCCCCTCACCCCCTTGGCCAACTGTTGCGTCAGAGACCCTGGAAAACTGCCCTCCCACTGTTCACAACATGCCCCCCTTAAAACCCTGTGACACAACTTTCTTATGACTAAACTTGGCTCCTGTCAGCGCTAAAAAAAAATCCCAAAATGGAACAAGATGATTATTTGTTGCCACTGAAATCTTGTCTAATGTCCATGTCCACCATCGTGGGAGGAGGAAGAAAAAAAAAACATTTTTAAGGGTGTTTTTTCTGTATAGAGACATTTTCTGTGTTCATTGTTAAACTTGGCATGCTCTTTTAGAACAGGGTAAGATGTGGGCAACGTATTGGAACGGGGCGGCAAAGACGGGTTCAGGATTTTTTTTTTCTTTATTGGGTGGGATTGGGACTTTGTTGGTGTTAGGAAGGACGAATCAGATTGGTGGGTGGGTGGGTGGGTTTTTGTGATGGCTAGATTGCTGCTTCTGTACATAGTTATAAATACAGGCAAGGGGGATTTAACAGTCTTTAAGAAGAGGGTGCGTGGGGGGATTTTTGTCTGAGTCGTTCAATAGAAAACCTAAATGATGGACTGTCTGGTTAAAGATTATAGGAATGGAACTGGAAAACGAGTCTGTTTGAAAACTGGATGTGAAACCATGTGATTTCTGCTAAAACACAGATTAATTAGCTTTGTTACTTAGTGAATTAACTGAATGTATTAATTTTTCCTGTAAATATGTGAGGGGGAGGGGAGCGTGTTCGGTTGTGGTCGGGGTTCTCTTTGCAATATTATCATTATTTTAGTTGACACAGGAGGAGAAATAAATGCCAGCCAAGACGAGTTCAATACACACACACCCCTCCATCCATCCTCCACCCCTACACTGTGCTCAACAGCGCAGTTCAATTTTCTTTATTCAATTCCCTCTCACTTATCAGGAGCAACCAGCCTATCAGCAGAGGGAACCCTCACCCAGCCCCCCCTCGTCCTCTCTGTCCAGACATTGCTGTTGTGAGGATGAAATGTCTGTTTTATTAAAAGTGCCATTGAAGCACAACAGTGACCTCTGATGTTTGATTGTGTCACTCCAATCCTGTGAGCGAAGATGGGAACACATTCTCATAGCGAGAGGTTATTTCAGAGCAGCAACAACAGGCAGATTATACAGAGAGGTCCTGCTGACAACTTCAGTTTGGTTTGTTAATATTCCGACATAAATGTCCTAAGCACTGACTAACAACACTTCTGAAATGACTAACAATGCCAATGGCATGATGACGCTACTGAGAAAAGCCCTCCACTATTATCAACAGCAGGATATGACACATTGCAGTGGCAGCAAGGATATTTTTTTCATCTTGGTTGATGCACTTTAGCATATATAACTCTTATCTGCATGCTGTCCCAATATTAACTTGGTTTTCTATCATTCTTTGAAAAGATGAACTACGACAGAAACTAATAACTATTTTTAAAATGGATTCATCTCATAAGTTCAACCCTTATATTGTAAAACAATAATGTAAGATAATTGTTTGTAGTGTACAACCAGCAGTCTCAAAGCGACAGATTAAAAATATTTAAAACTGAGAAAAGTTAAAATAAATCCTCACATCTGAAAAGCAAAATCCACTAACACATGTATTACCTAATCATTTGGAAGTTTTCTCTTGAAAAGTCAGGAATTTGATAGCGTCAATGGTGCAGTTTTTTTTCTTGTTCAGCACTTCTTCGAGGAAAAGTCACCTGGGTCTCAAGCGTAAGTGTAAAACACTCTTATTTCAGCAGCAGTAGGCAACAAAATGTGAGTAACTTGAGCATTGTTGGATCTACAGACTAGCTTGACTACATTTAAATAATCGGCTGGCAGAACCCACAGTCATTTTATGAAAGGTAAAATAATTACTTGTCAAGGGCAGGTCTGCACCAGCACTCTAACTAAGAAGTGCCAGGAAATAAATGTTCTGAACCAACATTTTTACAGAGGTGCTTTTGAACTCTTGCCAGTACCGGTCAGCAAACACATGAGAACTACCCTTTCAGAGGGCACATTCTCAAAATGTCACACAGCCAGATTTTGAAAACGGCAATGACAACCAAAAGAGAGAAAGAAAGAAAGCAAAAAGGCAATACATAACAATTGTAGTGGTCCACAAATGCTTTTACTCAGATTCTTGCAAACTTACAGGCCAGAATACAAACATTACCTTGAAGGCGTTCACAGTAATTGTGTTAAACATTTTGATAGAATAGCAGACAGACTACAAAGCAAGTGTTTCCACACCTAGTGCTAACAGCATTTCATCAACATCAAGTGATCATTTCTTTGGACTAGGCTTGGCTTGGGGTTTGTCCTTGTCGTCCCCACTCTGTTCATTTGAAAGAGGTTTCTCAGTTTCTACTTCTTCAGTGCTGGTCTGAGAGGCAGCCGACTTCTCAGTGGCTGGACTTGTTTGGGCACCAACCTCAACAGTCTTAGGCAGTTTCACATCATCTGTAGAGACAGTGTCTGCGTCCTTAGTTGTCAGGAATTCGGCTTCCTTTGAAACCTCTTCTGTTGTGACTTCAGCTTCCTTGGTAACCTCTGCCGGTGTGACCTCGGCTTCCTTGGTAACCTCTGCCGGTGTGACTTCTGCTTCCTTGGAAAACTCTGCAGATGTTACTTGAGCTTCCTTCGAAACTTCGGCAGATGTTACTTCAGCTTCTTTGGAAACTTCTGCGGCTGTCACTTCCGCCTCTTGGGAAACTTCTGCAGATGTGACCTCGGCCTCCTTGGCAGCAATCTCTGTAGCCAAAGTCTGAACTTCTGTGGTAGACCCAATGGCAGAAGTCTGAGGCTCCTTGGCTTCAGTTTCTGTTGAGATTAATTCAGCTTCCTTGGCAGCTGTCTCAGCAATCAAAGGTTCAACCTCCTTAACAAGCTCTGTAAATGTTACTTCAGCTTCTTTGGAAACTTCTGCGGCTGTCACTTCCGCAGATGTGACCTCGGCCTCCTTGGCAGCAATCTCTGTAGCCAAAGTCTGAACTTCTGTGGTAGACCCAATGGCAGAAGTCTGAGGCTCCTTGGCTTCAGTTTCTGTTGAGATTAATTCAGCTTCCTTGGCAGCTGTCTCAGCAATCAAAGGTTCAACCTCCTTAACAAGCTCTGTAGCACTACTCTCGGACTCCTTGACCACATCTGTTACAACCTCTTGGGCCTCTTTAGTAATCTCTAAAGTTTCAGACACAGTTTCCCCCAAAACCTCATTTGAGTCCTTGACAACCGAACTTTCTACAGCTTCGACCTCCTTGGAGACTACTGCCTCAATCTCCTCACTGACGGTTGCTACGGCATCAGCAACCCTGGCCACATCTTCAGCCTCTTGAGCCACATTGCTTGCAATTTCTTCTGCAACGTTTGCTGTATCAGTTGCTACTACCTCGGCAACTTTGATGGCTTCAGATTCTACAGCAGCAATGATCGTGGCAGTGGACTCAGTTTCTTGGACTTCAACGACTGTAGCCTCTGGTTCCTGGACAACATTAGAGATGACGGCATCTAATTTCTCCTCCTGAGCAACAGCAGTGACTGTTGTTTCAGAGTGTGCTAGAACATCTGTTTCCTCCTTGAGTGCTTCAATGGCCTCGGTCTCTCTACTAACGGCCTCAGTCTCTCTACTAACAGCAACGGTCTCTGTGGCGCTGGAAGCTGGTATGCTCTCGACCTCTATAACTTCAGCGACTACTTCTTTCACCTCAGGCACAACAGTGTCTGTAGCTACAGCTGTGCCAACAACCTCAGTTAGGTCCTTAATGGCTTCAACCTCTTGCACCAAAGGAGCAGCAGAGGCTGTTTCAACAATGGTTTCAACTGCAATAGCTTCACTTTCTTTAACCAAAGAGGATGCTTCTTTAAGGATAGCTTCTGCCTCTAATTCTGTAGGCAGGGCAGCTGCTTCCACCTGGGCAGCGCTGCCCACAACATTAATGAGGGGAAGGACTTGTTGTATAGTTGGGGTTGTGTCTTCGGTTTGTGCAAGTGAAGCAGCTTCCTGGGCTGTGACTTCTGCAGCCATTTCCTTAGGGACAATTACACCGAACTTGCCAACACCCGCACCTGCTTCCATAAGCAGCCAGTCCATTTTCTGTGCATGCTGCTTGACGGCTTCCTCAACTCTTGAGTCAATCATTGCTTCGGTCAAAACTCCATCTTCAGAGGAGTATGCGGCAGCCTTCAAGGAAAACAAAATCAGTACAAAGGTTTGCTTTACATTTTTTACGAAGCAGATTCATATTTTGTGTCAACAGGCTGTTCGACTCACCTGCCAGGCCACACCAAGTTTGGAGATTTCACGGCCAGACATGCCTTCTGCTAGCACTGCAATTTCTGAACACTTCTGGCCATAGTCGAACTGAGTCAACTTTAATCTCCTGTTGAATTAAAGCACAAGACGTTTGTAAAGGAGGTAAGGCTTGAGCTTAGCTTGTTTCTGATCATTGATCCTCTGCACATTTACTGGTTTTAACTGTCCAATACACTTTATAACAGCTTATGTGCTAAGGTTCCTGAGGACTTAAACAACATTTAATAAAGCAATAAGTAAAGATTCAGACACCACTTTGGTTTCAGGACGGAACACATTACATACAACATTATGCAACCGGAGCTAGTAATGCAACCTCATTTGCAGTAGAAAATATCCTCTGCAGCAGTAGCTGTTTGAAATGAATATACAATAAGTGTACTCACTGTCTTCCTGTAGTAGCAGGACCCAGCACAAATTTGTCGAAATACAGGCGCACCAATCTTTCCCTCTCTTCTTGACCAGGTAACGCAAAGTTTACGATCTCATCAATGCGGTCATTAATGGCCCAGTCGAACTGCTCTGGCTGGTTACTAGCAAGCACCAGCATGAACCTGAAGAGAGAGAATGAGACTGTTTAGACCCAGCCAGTGACCTTTTCATTCATGGCAATGACCTTTTCACGCCCAGCCATGCACAGCGAATCACGTAAGATACCGACTTGTTGCTCTGCTCCCCAGTGCGGTAGAGGAATGCATTCAGGGTGGCTCTGAGGTCCTCACTGATTTTCTCCTGCAATGCAAAAATCATGACTCATGAATATATGATGAAAACACAGGGCATCATCACCATGCATATGGTACTGCAGCTGAACTCACTGTGGATCGCTTACGCAGGAACGCATCGGCTTCATCCACGAAGAGCAAGACGCTGCAGAGAATAAGAGAACATCAAAGGGAATGTGCTTAAAAAAACTTCCATTTTTTATGTAAATCCCCTTACTTTAATCAGAGCAGCAAGATAATGGCAGCTTTTCATGAAACATGAAACACAGTCTATACTAATGAACTCTCTGAGTCAATATTCAGAAGATGATACACTTTATAGCACTAATTTATTGAGTGTAAATGAAGCATATTAAAGTGCTGTACCCTCGCCTGCTGGTGCTGGCCCAGTCAAACACCTTGTGCATGGCAGTGACTCCATCGCGCCCCAAGGGTGCCACGTCCCCACCTGTCATGATGGCATAGTCCATCCCTGAATGGAGAGCCAGTTTCTGAAAGGCAAAAGAATGTGCTTTGTTTAAAAAGGAACAGAGGCAATAAAGTAGAAATGCACAACAGTCTTAGAAATATCAAGTAACAATTAAGCTAAATATACTGATTTACAAAGGGGTGCCATCTTTAATTAATGAAAGAAATATACTCAAAATGTATCAAAAATATTGATTAAATGTTTTCAACAATAAAGGAAAATAACAGAAAATCCAAAAGCCAGTCATACCTTGGCAAAGAGTGTTTTTCCAGTTCCAGGGGGGCCATACATCAGGATGTTTCTGTACAAGCCTTTGTTCTGCCTGGTGTTACGAGTGGCGATGGCAATGTCCCTTACTCGTTCCTCCAAATTGGCCTGTGTAATCAACAATTCAATGGCATCATTTTTCACAAAGTCTTAAAAAGAGCATTTGAATGTTGATTTTAAAATATATCAATAAAAAAAAAGGGTAAATGACTCACGCTGAGCACCACGCCCTCCAAGGCATCCTGAGGTCTGCTTCTCAGACGCTTGGTTGTCTATAAATTAGAATACGGGAGTTGGATGGTGGCAAATCATTTAATGGCTAAAACACAGTCATAGTTATTGTGTCTAATAAATATTTTAATATAATTTCTTATGATCTAGCCATAATATACAGATCATCTACATTAATCCTTTAACACTTTTTTATTCTGCTTTTCTATAGATATATAAAGCTATGTTTAGTCTAAAAACAGATGTTGGGTGATTTTTTTAAATACCCCTCACATATAGTCAATTTAGAAGGAATACATGAATATATTGCAGATGTCCCATGGATAACACATCGATTTTAACAATGTCTGGTAAAAAATATATACATTTGATGAACTACCATGATTTAAATCTCAATTAAAACAAGACTCGAGAAAATGTTCAAATACAACTAAATAATCTCTATGTGGATATATGCTGCCTGCATCTATTTCGTAAGCAAAAGATGGTTAATTTGATCAGCAGGTTCAACCAAAAACATGATAATAAAAATAAGTATCTATATTGACCGTGATTGGGTGTTTGATGCCTTCTACAACAGTTATCCTGGAGGTCTCTCGGACCAGTGATGGTTTCCCCAGACGAGACTCTATGAAGCGGCCGGCCACCGCTGTGGCATTCCTGGCCGAATACACTCCTGCTGCCAACAGAGTCAACCCAGCAACCTGTGGATAGGCCAACACACACATCTTCAAATATACTGTACAGCAGTGGTTCTCAAACTTTTTCTGTCAGGCCGCCCCTTTGGAGAAAAAAATAAGACGGCCCCCCCCCAAATACACAGTAATAATAATACATTACATTTATAAAGGGCTTTGCCTGGTGCTCAAAGCGCAAAGTCACAGTGTGACAGTTACAATGAAGGCTCGAGGCATATAGGTGTAAGCAGGGGTAAAGTGCTATTTTTAAAGGTGGTGTGTGGACCTCACATTCGGGGGAAGATTTATTTTTAAATATTGATGTTAAAAGCATCAATCTGGTGCACTTTGAGAGCAAAATGAAGAGATCTATGGATACCTCTCTCAACACCCATATGAAACAGATTTACTTTCTCTACAAATCACCCTTTTAAACTTTATTCTTTTTTTACTGTCATACCTGTTTTTCATTTATTCTCTTATTTTTTTATAACTATAATGATCATATAAACGTGTGCCTCAGAAAAAATTGTTTACATTAATGGTAACCAAAACGTTTGAGACCCACTGAGATAACTTGGACTAAAGTTAACTATCTAAACACTCAGAGTCCTTTAGTTCACTGAGCCTCTCAGTCTGACAGGAGAGGACCCTCCTCCACTTTGTTGTTGAAAAAACTCTTTATATCCGTTAGCGTAGCTCGCTAGCACCAGAAGAGCTAGCGCACACACACACACACACAACTGTATTATATTATTTTCGAATCAATAATATTTCAAATGATGATTTTTCTTTTATTTATTTTTTTTAAATAACAATTTTTCCTCCTGGTCTCTCGCGCCCCCCACTTTGGGAACCACTGCTGTACAGCATGAAGACCACAGCAACACATAATCCTCTGCAGTCCTCTTGTGGTGAAAGTGTGACAGATCTGACATGGATTTACCGTGGCTGTGACTTTGTCCCCGTCGGAGATGAAGGCCCTGAATCCCTCCCCAAACACAACTCCTGCCGTCCTGCCGGGAACAAAACACAATTATTATCACACTGACTGCCTCCAATGTGGAAACCCGCTTGCTGACACCCTCTGGAATTTCACTTCCAGCTGAGGGAGATATTAGGAGATAGCATGCCAGTTACTCTGAGGATTAAGGACATTCATTTTGCCCTCACTTTATAGATTCAAGGACAGTTTGTCTGTGTTCAGCAGCTTTCAGGCGAATCTGTTCCCTGATGATGTCTGCGTTCTCCCTCTCCACCTGGGCTTGGGCTTTGGACTGCGCTTCAATGCGGAGCAGGTCGTTCTTGTGTCTCAGCTCCATTTCATGTTGAATGGTAGCTAGGAGAAAGAGGCAGACTTTATTAACTACATTCTTTTGACCACTTCTGACAGGGGGGTATATTTGATTTACTTTAACTAGTGTGGAATAACCTAACACCATGGCAAAACTAGATTGAACTGATTTAAAAAAGGTAATGTTTATTTGTGCTTATTGACTGTTCTAATGTGAACATGTGGACGTTAAGTAATGTAATTGTCATTAGAGTGGTCTTTTACTGAAATAATAGTCATATTTTCAAGACAATGGCATTTATAACTTGGGACATAAAATGTTTGTTAAAAAATGCAGACAGATCTACTAAATCATTTATAGTTTTTGGTCTATTACTTAAGCATTTTAATTGTCTCTTGTTATGTTCTATTCATGTCTCCGTCTGTTCCTTTTGTTTTATTTCTAAGTGTAACATTTAACAGTGTGTTCGTCTAAAAGAGCGCATAGGGTCAGTCAACCTATAAATAAATATTAAAGCCACATTAATTCAGTTTGGAGCTTGGCCCCTCAAGAAATAACAAATACAAATAAATAAAAAAAGGATACAAATATGTATTTCTATCCTTTTATTTCACGTTATGAGTAATGCAAAGAATATACATGGAAGTAACATGTAAAAAAAAAAGTAACAAAATTGGTACAATGAATACTTTATATTCCAGCATTCTTGTATCTTTAATTTTTTTCTTAAATATTTGCAAAAAATACATTTACATATTTATTACTCCTCATTTTCACATCACATTTATTCGTTGTTTTATTAAAGAAACAAAGAAAGGGATTAACCGAGCAAATAAGAGCAGAGAACGGATACAAATGTCTAATGAAGTGCTGATTCACCATTTTATTAAATACTAATGTTAATATTTTGTTTTGTCTTGAAACTCCAATGGGTTGCTGATCAAGAGCCCTATCGATGCCTGCACATTCATCATGTCTTTGCTTGAGAAACACAAATCCTACTTATTGCATCTTTAAGTGGAGTAATAAAGACGTTTTGGCATGAAATTATGAGTGGATGAATAATGTGTAAATGTGTTTGGTTTTTTTTCATACATTTTCTCATGGACTCCTGCTTCAAGACCGACTCCTCTTGTTTGCGAAGGCTCTCCTCGTTGAGAAATTGCTGTGAATAAATAAATAAATCAGTGAATACTCTCTTCAGGAATTCCGTTTGTTCAAGAGTTAATTTAATAAGGTTTACCTGTTGCCTGAGCTGTTCATCGTACCTCTGTCTGGCAAGCTTGTCTTGAAATTGTGCCCTCTGGGGGTGAGATGAAAAATAACACATCACATTTACATGTGTTCCAGATGAAACTTATCTTTGTGGGCTTTTGGTTATTTTTTTAATTCCTTACCGCCTGGTTCTGCTTTGTCTCCTCTACCAGTGTTTTGCGTCTCTCCTCGGCCTGGAGATGTATCTGCTCACCCTTCAACTGCTCCACAGCCGCCTCATATTCCTGTTGAGGAGTTTGGTTGTGTTACATTTCCTGACGTCAGGGTTTAATATCAGTTAACAACACAATATTGTTGTTCATACAGTCACATAGACTCCCTTTTACAATCCCTACTCCAATACTTACTTTAACTTTGCTCTCATGCTCCAGCTGTACAGTCTGCTCCTGCATACGAGCCAAACTAAGCGCTTCTTTGGCATGTCCTTGAAATGAAAAATATATAAAACAGTAAGTGGTGGTGCTTTATTCATTAAACTATTTACTTTTTTTTTAACACCAAGACAATTATAGTTTTACTTTTCAGAATAACATGCTTTTAACTGCCACTACAATATGTGGACCTGTTTGTCAGTGTGTTTATAGAGAGCATAACAGACAGTTAAGAAGGTGAATGAAAAAAAAGGGTACTGTATGTTCTTCACGCCCATACAGTTAACAGCAGTAGGCATTGTCATATACTGACATGAAGGCCTTGACGTATGGGACAGGTGAGGCGCTGCGCTCGAGGACACTTTGTTCCATCTGCTCTCCCTGTCACGCCCCCCAAAGCTCTCCAACTTTGTTGCAGATTGTGCGGAGGTCAAACAGGCTAACACACTTGTAGTAGCAAACGTGTGCTACACGTTAAATAATTCAGTAGACTGCTTTGTTCCGCTCCCCCTCAAACAAAAGAACAAAGAAGCCATAATGACCCCCAAAGTGCACATACTACACAACTTATTTAAAGTAAATTGGTGGAGTTAAACCAGCTTAAACAGTTGAATGAAATGCTATCTATTTTGTGATGCTAACTTCGAGATGTGTATGCCGAAGTAAATAGTTAAACCCAAAAGCTAAGCAGTGACCATGAAACATAATGTTTAAAGACTGCACATTTGCCAAGTATACATTTAACATTTAGCTTCACATTTTGTAATGGAATTCGGCGCGATGGACTCATCAGAAAAGAACAGAGCGTACTAACATGCGAAAGTCTGTCTAAACTAGAAACAAATGAAAATATCAAAGAAACAATGAAAGGAATTAAGTACATTTGTAACATGCTAGAAAAATAAGCACGCACGTGATTTGTCGAGTTCCCTTGCAGCTTTTGCAGCTCTCTCCAGCCCAGTCGGGTCGAAGTTGCTCCACTTGTCCCCGGCTCTGCCTCCCCCTGAACCTCCTGGTGCTCCACCGGCTGCTTCAGCTGCAGCAGCCGTTACCTGCTCCTCCAACGACGGCGAACCGGAGCCGCCCCACCAGCCGAAGAGCCACGACATGGTGCTTCAATTGTGTCCGAGCAACAGGCTGCACTTCGGGATTCAGAGCCTCTACTGTGGCGGTGGTAGTCTACCCATGCTTCTGAGAGTCAAGTATAACAATAGATTAAAGGAACTTCCGGTCAAACCTTTCAAACTAAAACGAGTACAGAATAATTTACTTCTGTTTTAAGGTTTGTGTTTATCAATAACAGATAAAGGGAAATTAAAATGCACTTAAATAAATAATATCTTGAAAATTCAGTCAGATTATTTGTACACAGAGATGTCAGTTTGGTTCAACTCATGTTTGCTGACTGAAGTGCTAAATAATTACTCCACTTATTGCTTTTTTGTATGCTTTTATTTTGAAAACATAAACAATCAAAATCACTGCAAGCTTTAGGTTGTGACGCGACCTTGGGACTGATTGTACATAACATCTATTATTTTCTCATCACTATTATGCATACATATTATTTCTGTATATTAATCAGAATGTCTCTAAAACAATATTAAATGTTAGCGTAATTTAGCCCAGTGTGTTTTTCTAACCTCTTTCTGCATTATGTACAATTTATTATCTTTGTTATGTCTGAGTTATGTTGAATATTTTTGAAAATCCAAGTAAAATTGAACATGCTTACCATGTGAGGTCCAGGGATTCTTCCTTATTTTATTGTTTCTTTTATATTCGTATAAGTGTTTTCGATAGTTTTACAATCCAGACTGGAATGAATAACATCGACAACATTTTTGAGAGTCTTTGCCAGGGGAAGAGTATGGGCAGCACGATAGGTTGTGTACACTAATATAATGAGAGGTGCAGGTTATTTCTTATATGGAAAGTCAGTCATGACTGTTACTGACCATGTGTCATTAATACAATTACAATCTACATAAGTAATTTAAGTCTTTCCCCCGACCTTCACATTTATTACCACCTGAATAGTGTATTGTGTACATCTCTTTACCGGTAATGTCATGCATATTGAATGAGAACAGATTGGCAGTCGTAACATTTACTGCATACATGACATGGACATATACTTCAATAACGCAGAGTGGCTCCTATTCCTAACAAACGATAGGGGCTCTAGAAAGGACTGTAAATATTATTTTAGACGAAACACAAGTGATAAATCAGTAACAGCTTACTGTTAACATGTATACAAAGTGGATGGATGAAGGACATATTAAGTAACAATGCTTGCATGATTTAAATTTAAACTTTATTGAGATGGCCTAAAAATGAAATATCAATACAAATAGAAAATTATTTACAAAAATGTACAATATTAAAATATATTTAATAATGCAACAAATTCAGCAAAGGGTAGAAACAGCTTTTTAAATCAACATATGTTTATCTTAAAATAAGAACCCTCAGAAGATATGGGAAAAGTCAAATAAGAATCATTATTATCATAAACCTGTATATATATGTAATATGTTGCACCTGACCTGTATAACACTGTATGTATGTGCTATCATGGGTACATAACTGACCCTGGTTTGTAGCAATGTGAGGCTAATACACAATGGTGCATTCAAGTGCTGTCGGTTGTATAGTCTATTCACGAATTAAGTCTACATTTACGAAACAAATAAGTGAAGCATGTGCATTTATCATTGTTTTTATAATGAAACATGACTTGTCGTAATCAAGTTTGAGGTTTGTTTGTACTATACAGCTGCAACGTTAATATCTGCGTACAAGTGTGTCGTCTGACAGCAGGATGAAAGAGCTCGGTGTGAGTCCGTGAAGGCAACAAGGCAATCATTGTGAACGTCACGAAACATGGACTCACATAGAGGGCGGGGCTTATACTTACGTAGAGTCTAGTTGAGACAAAACTGAACTGTCCTGTCTGCTCTGTAGAGTTTTACAGTAAACAACAAATATATACTTAAAGATGTCGGTGGTTAGTTTGGTCTTGAGTCGAAATGTTTTGGCTATTAGAAACTTTGGCATGGTGGTGGTGAGTACAGAATATCATTATTAAATTCATCAAGGACATAGTATTAAAGCAGAAATGCCTCATGGGCTACTTTTAGAAGTGTGTATGTTAGCAAATAGGTGTTGGTGTGGATTTATTGACATCTAGGTGTATGCTAAGCAACAGCGAATCACCCCAAACTGTGTAATGCTAGTTTTGTAATACAACGACACGTAACAACCCACCCTGCTCTTCCTGGCTAGGTGTGTAAATGTTAGTAATACTATTGGCTTTTCTGTAAAGTGTCAATTATTCGTGTAGTATTTATATTAAGCAGTCCACGTTTCATTATCATTATATTAAATGAGTAGTTAACCTGTTCATTGTTAGTGAGTTGAGCCTTTGTACAACCCCTCCCTCACATTTCCATCTTTCAGGGTTATATATCAAATCTAAAGGTTTATAGCAGTTAGGAAACACAAAGATTTCTTTACTACTCATCTTTTTTAAAGAACTATTTAAGTTATTGGGCTGAACTCCATCTTTCATTGTCCTTAAAAAGTCAGTTAGGTAACCAAAGACTGCAAAGTGATATAACACTGTCGTAGACGTTCAGCCATACTACCACTAGGGGGAGACTCTTCCCTTTGTAATGCACATTGTGTAAACAGAATAACTAGCTAAAACATGAAATACTCTATTATTTTTGGTTTATTTGAAAGGGTGTGTTAAATATTGTAATTGTAGTTTTAACATTTTACAAGATCTATAATAAATGTATAATTCATGATCTGGTTTTAAAGGCTTTCATTCGAACTACTTTTTATATTTTTGTGGTGGTTTTTTGTTATATGTTACTTTTGCTTTATTATGTTAGTTTCCTACTTAATTTTGTATAATGCAAATAAAGTGTACGTTTTGTAGTTGTTTGTATAGGTTTCGGTAACATGTATCCTCTTGTATTACAGGATAGAATTACCAGGTCTTATTTTAGCCTTTAGTTCATGTAAACAGCAGCTAGGTCACATTATGACGTGGGCCTTTGTACATAACACTTGCTTGCACAGCTATTTATTTTATTTTAAGTAATAGAAATCATGCAGTATTTTCCATTTGAAATATCTCTTTGATTTATACAGCCTCTCTTTGCTTATTTTACAGATGGTACGGCATGCTCAGACAGCCGCGGCCCCGGCCCCTGAACCCAGGATCAAGAAGTTCCAGATTTACCGCTGGGACCCAGACTCTGCTGGCAACAAACCACGAATGCAGACATATGACATAGATCTCAACAGGTGAGTTGTAATTCCATGATAATTGTCAAGTCTTTTCATCTTTATGTGATCAATTCCATTGACCTGCTTCTTCTGTTCTAGCTGTGGTCCAATGGTTCTGGATGCCCTCATTAAGATCAAGAATGAGATTGACCCCACACTCACATTCAGACGCTCCTGCCGTGAAGGTAAGTCACAAATTGAAAAAGAGCTTGCACATAATAATGTAAACAATTTCCAAAGATAAAAACAAATTAGATATACCTTTATAATTATATTGTGAATATTTATGTGTACACAAATAAGACTGAACTAGATGGGTCAAGAAGCCACAAGCTTTAAAACAAAAACTCCACTCCACTTAAAGGACAAAAACAACAAACAGCAAAAAAACATAAACATAATTTATTAAAATACAACCAAATATATCAGATTTAATTTAACTTTGTGCCTGATGTAAATGAGTGCCACTGATATTGTTTATTTTTTTCTTGTCGGTTTCAAGAGTTTTTTGAAAATGTTATTACGTGTTTAATAATCCTTTATGTTTTTATATAAGATATTTGTTTAATCTCTATTGATTGGTTAGCTTGGGTCACATGGAGATGGGCAGCACTCATTATAATCCTGTTCACCTGTGTGAGTGTGGGTGGAAGAGAGGGTGACACAGGGCCGTTGTACTTTTTTGTTGACCGCAAGTTGAAATGATTGCTTCGATTAATATAACAATGTACATGACCAAGGAGAATAAGTTGATTATCCCAGTTTTCATTAAACCATATTATTTTGCAACAGAGTTTTTGATCTCAGCAAGTACTTTTTTGTAGCGTGTCACACAATATCAAACAGGCCCGGCCTCAGCCTCTCAGCGACTTTGTTTGTTTCGTGCTGTCGCTATACAGGCAAAAATAATACACATAACAAACAGATATGATGATATGACAATATAACCCCCAAAAAGAGAAGAAAAGGAGCATTTCTACAACATTTAAAAGGTTGACAACTGAAAAAAAGCTGAAACGTATGTCTATTAATTTCTTTTATATAATCCCTTTTCCAGTCCAGAGCATATATTTCCTCAGTTTATGTTGAGGTTGTGCTACTTTGTAAGCGTCCTATCAATTAATTAATCAAAAAAGCTCACAGTCCCTTTTAGGGGACTTGGATTTAGTTCAGTGATTGAGTCTTGGTGATTGTGTATCCCTTCAGGTATCTGCGGTTCATGTGCCATGAACATAAATGGAGGCAACACTCTGGCATGCCTTAACAAAATTGACACCAACACCAGCAAACCGACCAAAATCTACCCGCTGCCACACATGTATGTGGTCAAAGATCTGGTGCCTGTAAGTACTGCAAGATGGGAACATTATAACCATGGCTATATTTCAAAGTGCTGTGAAAGTAGCAAGAATTGAAATAAAGGAATAATAAAATCATATATATATTTAATTGGCTGTTTGAGTAAGTTCTCCCTCTTGTGATTTCCACCAGGATATGAGCAACTTCTACGCACAGTACAAATCCATCGAGCCCTACTTGAAGAAGAAAGATGAAGTACAAGAAGGGAAGGAGCAGTATTACCAGTCAGTGGAGGACAGGCAAAAACTGGTAAATAAACCATTCTTACTGTAAGATTCACCTGTCCAATGTACTCGTGAAAATATTTAACATTATCACACTTTTAGTGATTGTGATTTGCCTGCGTGATAACTTTCTTCATACCCCAACAGGACGGCCTGTATGAGTGCATCCTCTGCGCCTGCTGCAGCACCAGCTGTCCCAGCTACTGGTGGAACGGAGACAAATACCTGGGACCTGCTGTCCTAATGCAGGTGGGTCATCATATTTGCTTATAAGATGCTTGTTGTTATTTCAAATAATAAATGTAACAGGAATTTAAGTCCATACTAGGGACCTTGTGAGCCTGTTATGCTCATTACTAACCAGAGAGTGAAAATGTTGCTAGATCATTTCCACTACGGAGGCAGAAAATGTGAAGCTAAACCTGAGGGGGGTGCCAGAGCAAAAGCATGTGGCAAGTGGTCATGAGTTTAAAAGGAATCCTATCATGCGACTCCTTGTCCAACACCCTTCTCAAGATTTTTGTGATAGATATGTAGTATGGACAGTTTATGTTTTATTTTAACATTGACAGGTTGTAGAGGTTTGACAGATAAAAAAGCGAATGACTATACATCCACAAAGAATTTTTATTTTAATCACCTAGGGAACTTTGGGATTTGAGCCTTTAGACACTATTAACATGCACAAAGACTATTACACACTACAGGAAAGGGGAAACCCCCAAAAAGCAAAAAAGAAGAATAGTGGTTCTTTAACATTGAGCATTGCCCTCTGAAATCATGCACTTATTATGTAGTCTATGTTTTATATTTAAAAAATCAGTGCAAAAATGTTTCATCATGGAGCAAACAGATGAAAATGTGTGTTATTATCCAACAGGCATACCGGTGGATGATTGACTCCCGTGATGAGTTCACTGAAGAGCGTCTGTCTAAACTTCAGGACCCTTTCTCTCTCTACCGCTGCCATACTATCATGAACTGCACTAAGACGTGTCCAAAGGTACTAAAAAAAACACTCTTACACACACACTCTCTCGCAAGGTTAATAGACTTTTAGTTTCTCACTGTCTGTTTTACTCACTGCTCCGCAGGGTCTCAACCCAGGAAAGGCTATTGCAGAGATCAAGAAAATGATGGCAACCTACAAAGAGAAGAAAGCAGTAGCTTTATGAACAAATCAACATCCAGCGGGCCTGAGAACTAAGCTAAGACGATGATAAGGACCCACCCCGTTATATTTTGCCTACATTAGCACATTTGTATCACTTTCATGAGTGTGTAAAACATGAGTTTGTGGATATGTGTAAGTGTGAGGTGATAAGGCAGACCAAGACAGGAATGTGTGTGAAAAGGGTTCTGCAAAGGACAGTTCAGCCAAATATGTTGGAAGGTTGCAACATGTTGGACCACATTTCTGCTATTTGTCTGCAAAGTGGAAATACTAAGCTCTGTTGTATTTATTCTAAGCATGAAAAATGTACTGTAAATAATTAATGATGTGTTCATTAAAGATCATTATGGAAATGTAATACATGTTATTTTGATTCGTGAAAAAAACCGATTACTTGATACAATGCAATATTGAAGCAGAATAAATGTTAGCTTGTCAAAGGAGGTAAAAAACAAATGTATGAAAAGGGAAAAATAAACACCAGCCGAAAGCCTTTATAAAGGCTGCTTTAGAAAAAGCAATAACTGGTTTTCCGTTAATATTCACAGTTCTAATGGAAATGTGTGGGCTATAATTGGCAAAATCACTCATCATCTCACGGATTTTTACATTTTATAACGGGGTATATTATATATTTCGTTATAAAGAGATATATGGGGATTTAGAAATCACTACGGTTCGAAAGTAGGCTAATACATCTAATACAATGTCGCTTACCGCCTAAACAAACAAATAGGGGCTGCATTGACCGCAGACAGACACGCTTGTGACTATTTTGGACTACGCGACTTCCCGTAGAAGGCATCAGTCTGTAGCTAAGATTGCGAAAATGTTTTGAAAGAAGCAGCTTTTCTGCTCGGTCAGAAGACAGTCCGTCGTTCCGCCGGGGGTAGTGAGAGAGGAGGTCATGTGGAAGCTGCCATCGTGACCAGAGGATGGATAGGCGTGGTAAGTGTTTGAATGCTGTCCCTCTATCCCGAGGGCAGACTGCAGCTAAACAGCTGTGTTTGCTAAGCTAAAAGGTAACATTGAGCCAATAAAGGCGGGGACGTTAACGTGTCTCTATGAGCTGATGAATGTTGACCGATGGGTTATGGTAACAACCATTTACAGAATAATCCGCTTCAAACTCATATTCATTTGTCGTAGGCTACTTTTGCTCCGTGAAACAAACTCCAATAGCAATGTAGCAACACTAACAGCTACTACTTGAACTTCACAGTAGGAAAAGCACAGGTGTATTTAATTACATTAATAATGACGTCTGGGTGTGCATGCTGGATCAATGTTAAAAAGCTAGGACTGTAACGGTGCTTTTCCCACTATGGCAAGCCAACATAATCCCCTTCTAGCAGAGGTGGGAGCTAGTACTCAGATCTTGTACTTAAGTAAAAATAGAAGTACCAGAGTGTAGGGATACTCTGTTACAAGTAAAAGTCCTGTAATCAAAATGTTACTCAAGTAAAAGCAGAAAAGTATTAGCATCACAATATACGGTAAGGTGAGGTGACCCTTCACGCGATGGCAGAGCAAACAGGTACAGCCAGGGCCGGACCGAGACAATAAGTCAGGCCGATGTTGTGTCAAATTATGCACCCCCGTCGTGAAATGCTACCCCTGGCCTGCCGTAAAAAGCACCCCCCCAAAAAAGATGCTTCTATTAATTAGGGTATAGTTGTAGGACTAGTACCAATAATTGGAACAAGTTTCATGTATGTGACACGTTTATTGTCAGAGATAGCAAGTGGTCGATATCGTGGCAACCAGGCTGTTCATAAAAAACACCACCCAAAATAAAAAAAATTATATTAATCCCACCCTCAAGCACTTGATGTAAACAATACATTGTAAAGCAAAAGTATACAGACAGGACGTCACAATTAAATAAAAACATATATTAAATAAAAAATTAACTGAAAAATAAGTGACGAATGAATGCAAAATCCAGGATTCGACAACCCAACCATCAAAAAGACAACATAGAATAGCGGACTATACATTCAAATGCGCGTTCCCGTTTCAAGGGGTGCATTTCACGACGGGGGTGCATAATTTGACACAACATCTGTGTTGTGCCACCGTGTTGTAGTGACCGTGCGGCAGAGTTTCAGTTAGATTTTTATTTTTGCCGGTCAACATGTCCGTTAAAGTTGAAATCTTCCTGACAAAATTAGAAAAGTGCCGGTCAAAGGACTTCTTTGTTATTTATTGAGCTTTAAAACAAATGAATAATGACTCTATATAATCATATATAAGAATAAAACACGGAGGACGGAGATCTCTTTTTCTCCCCCTCTTCTGACAGCCCAGCAGCTGATCTCAAAGCATACTCCCCTCTCCTGCAGGGGGGCGTGGTCAGCTGCATTGCATTTGCATTAAAGCTACATCACAGAATCAGCCCCTGCAAAGACAGGGCTAGAAAGAGCAAATTGAGCGAAATGAGGCATGGCTAAAATGCAGAATCTGTTTGGTATTTTGAAAAAAAAACTATATTTATATACTTTATATAGGTATGGCCCTACAATATATTGTTCAAATATAGCATGATAGGTCCACTTTAAATAAAAAGATAACTGAAAAAGAAGTGACGAATGAATGCAAAATCCAGGATTCGACACCACTACCATCAAAATACGGAGCGAAAAAGTTTAACCACAAGAATCAAGACTATATGAGCTAAACGACTCAGTCTGAAAATTACCATTTAAAAAAAAAAAAAAGAAACCCTGGACGTTTACTTAGTTTTAAGCTCTAAACGTTTCATTTAGAAATGCACGTTCCCGTGACACAGGGTGCATTTCACGGTGGGGGTGCATAATTTGACACAACTCCGGAAATTATACACCCAGCCAGGCCACTACCAGTTTTTCTTTGTGCCATTTTGCTGGATTTATATGTCAATATTTACAGTGTTGCTGCCCATAGTGATAGCCCTATAGTTAAAATCTACTACCCTCAAATAAATATATGGACATGGGTTACTATTTAAATAAAATTGTAAATGTATTTAGGAACCTGTCCTTGTGATTTTAAGTGGGGGTGGACCTCAAATCCTCTAGGGGGGTCCAGGGGCATGCTCCTGCGGTAAGATTTTTTATTTTTATTTGAGTTAAATGCATCAATCTGGTGCATTTTGAGGGGAAAATAAAGAGATCTATGGGAACACCTATATGAAACATAACTGTATACATTTCAATAAACATAAAATCATGGCCATAACCAATAACATACCATATCCAATATGAAGAAACACTGAAACTTGTTTATTTATTTGTGGTTCATTTATAGTTGTGAGTGTGTCTGGGCTCCTGAATCAGCCTCTCCTGTCTCCTCCTCTCCCTCCTCTCCCCCTGCTCCCCTTTGAGGCAGCAGCAAAGACTAGTTTTAGCTCTCAACAAGTAAAACCTTTTTTCACCTATAGTTAACTTTTCATTTTTTTATTCATGCATATTTGACTAATCACTACCCCCTCAAATGGAAATATGTGTTTGAGACCCACTGAGAACTTAGACTAAGTTAACTATCTACACACTCAGAGAGTCCTTTACCTCACCTGAGCTGAGGTTATCCCGAGCTTGAATGACACACAGAGACCAATCAAGGGCTTTGATTTATGATCTGTATGACAGTGGTCATGTCGGCAGGCCACATCATGGAAGGCTTCTCAATTCTCTAATTTCCTCTCCTCGACTCCCCTCCTCGACTCCTATCCTCGTGTCTTAGTCCCGCCCTCAGGAGATGCGAGCGGAGGAGTCGAGGAGGGGAACCGAGGAGAGAGGAGGGGAAGCAGCAGGCGTTTAGAGAAATGAAAACTCCTCTCCTCTGAGCGGTCATTTTAAAGAGACGTCCATTAATGATGACAGGAGGCACAGCAGCCCTCTGTCTGAGGCCCATTGTTGTGCCATTCATCCACGACCATCACCTCATGTAGCAGCATGATAATGCACGGCCCCATGTTGCAAGGATCTGTACACAATTCCTGGAGGCTAAAAACATCCCAGTTCTTGCATGGCCAGCATACTCACCGGACATGTCACCCATTGAGCATGTTTGGGATGCTCTGGATCGGCGTATACGACAGCGTGTTCCAGTTCCTGCCAATATCCAGCAACTTCGCACAGCCATTGAAGAGGAGTGGACCAACATTCCACAGCCCACAATCAACAACCTGATCAACTCTATGCGAAGGAGATGTGTTGCACTGCGTGAGGCAAATGGTGTTCACACCAGATACTGACTGGTTTTCGGAACCCCCCCAGACCCCCCCAATAAAGCAAAACTGCACGTTTCAGAGTGGCCTTTTATTGTGGCCAGCCTAAGGCACACCTGTGCAATAATCATGCTGTCTAATCAGCATCTTGATATGCCACACCTGTGAGGTGGGATGGATTATCTCGGCAAAGGAGAAGTGCTCACTATCACAGATTTTTTCAGATTTGTGAACAATATTTGAGAGAAATGGTTATTTTGTGTATATAGAAAATATTTTAGATCTTTGAGTTCATCTCATGAAAAATGGGAGCAAAAACAAAAGTGTTGCATTTATATTTTAGTTCAGTGTATATGCAAGCCGATAAATGACATAAAAGTGTTGGCTAATTTTCATAGAGTCAGGTGTATAGATGGCCACCAAACAATTGAGTGCACAAAATGTCAACATAGCCTGTAGACGAAGCTGGTGTGGTTCTGTTTGAAGTTAGGCATTGTTTGCCTTCTCAGCTCAGATGACAGTCTTGTGTTTGTCTTCTCATTTGTGGGCTGGATACTTTTTTTTACATCAAAGCGGGTTTGTCCTGTTTAATGGTTGAAGATTAAAGTAAAATCCTGGTCTTTTTCTCAGGGCAATCCATAGCTCATTTGACACAGCAGGATTAATAAAGTCATATTTTTCCTTGGGACATATTCACTGTGTAAGTGGCAATTTAAACAGTTGTAGCGTGCTTCCAGCAATCGTTCAAAAGGTGATACTGATGATTTTGGAAGCCTGAAATTCTTAGGTGTACTTTAGACGGTCTACTGAACTGAGGTATGTAAATGCTACTTAAAATTTGCTCGCAACCCCAAATCAATGTGAAGATAATGGACATTCTGGCTGCTGACACTTAGACTTTAATTCCAGTAGGGTTACATTGCAGACCTGATCCTCTTTCTGCACCTTTTGGAAAAGAGTGGCCTAGTTGGAACAAAGCAGGCTTGTGATTTGACAAAATAACCTGCATCATTCGGCTCGATAAGCTTTTACATTATTACACTGTATTAGACCTATTACAAAACCGACATTGCTTTTGTTTATTGTGCAGTTTGTGCACAGTATGTTGATGAATGCCAACAATGTGCAAGAAAAGCAAGTAAACTCAAATAATGTGTTCTTGTGTTTCTCACTATGATTAAACTATTAACTTAATGATGACTTGATTTTCAACGAATTGTTTGAAGTTATTTTAATGTGTGGTGGTTTTGATATGACTTTTGCACACACCCCTATTATACGTTTTGCACAACCTGCACTCTGCAACTTTCCTTTTGTACATATTTGTTTTATTCTTCTTCTCACAATAGTTTAATTTAATGTATTTGTTATCTGTAACTTAATTGGCAATTAACTTTATTCTGATTTGGACACGTTGTTCAGACGAAAGGAGAGTAAAACAATCAAAAATGTCATCTTATTTGATAGTTTATTTATCTATTATCAAACTATATAACTAGTTCATACTGTATGTCTGCCCTCCTTGTCAGGTTGTTCCGTCGCATACAACAGAAGCATTGAACTCTGTCTTTATGTATCCTGGAGCCTCCGTTTCTAAAGGCTATATCAACAGTTGTGGTTAAAGTGTGGACTCAATGCATTATTGTGCTTTCTCTCTGTCTTTCATTGTTGACAAGTAGAGGTGGAAGGAGTACTCAGATTCATTACTTAGGTAAAAGTACTGTACTACATTCTAAATGAAGTAAAAGTAAAACAAGTATTGGTAACAAAATGTATGTATATAAGTACCAAAGTAAAAGTACTCATTATGCAGAATGGCCCATTTATACACCAAATATTTATTATTAAAATATTGAATGTATGTGTTCATCACTTTAATATTGCACTTGGTATGAATGGGGTGTATTTAAATCTGTAAAATAAATATAGTTGGGTAAAAAGTTCAACATTTGCGTAGAAAAAGTATGAAGTAGCGAATGCTCAAGTAAAGTTCCTAAATGTTTTTCTTAAGAACTGACATTTACTTATTATTAGTAAATTTAATAATAACAATAATAAGCTTTATTTGTATAGCACCTTTCATACAAAACTTGCAGTTCAAAGTGCTTCACAGTAGATGGTTGACCTACATTAAAATAGCATAGACATATAAAAAGTAGGCTACATTTAAATGTAAATTAAAGGTACGACGATAAAAGTGTGCATTACAAGGAGGAGTGCAAATACAACACAAAACCAGGCATCGGAGTGCATTGAGAAATTGCATCAGAGAGCAGGAGTTGGCTTCCTAAAAGGCAAAATTGTACAAATATGTTTTGAGATTTTTCTAAAGACTTCCACCGAGCAGGCTTCCCTTCTGTCTATACTAGGTATTTTGTACTATAGCTTAGCCTTAGGGGCATATTTAACGGAAGCTGCGTCACCAATCTTCTAAATGGTCTTCTGTGTGGTCAGAAGCGGCTGGGGGAGTTGAAGTGCCGTCCCCCTTCAGAAGCCGGTGGAGCAGTGTTTGAGCTCAGGTGTCAAACGCTCGAGACGCTGCACGCCCGCCGGTAGTAGGACAACAGCGGCGGCTCTTGAATTAGCGAACTACACTCTTTATCTTTATCATTTGGAGGACATATTGGTTCTGGAATATGCTTACCACTTGACTTTAGCTCGCTTCCGGGTAAGCTAAGTTTCGAAAAAGTATTTTTAATATGACAGAAGTTGTTTTCTTTCGACATTCTTTCAAATCCTCCGAAGCGGAAGCGTCTCTCTATAAAGATATAGAGACTTTATACCACTTTACGGTCTGTTTTATCTCCTCGGTTATTGTAAACTGCCATATATGTGGACTTTAAAATGAGTTTATGGCAAACCTATAATGCTTTATTGGATATTTTACTCTCCTCCGTAGCCATTAACCTCTTAAAACATATTGGTTCTAGCGCAGCCCAGTGTTTCCGTCTAACACAGGTGTGTTTATTTGTACGGTAGCCTCCCATAATATCTCCATTATTTTCCTAAAGTTTGTGTGTTCACTTCGTAACTTTATTTCCCCCATATAATTAATTTGGGGTTGTTGGTAGAGGTATTACCTGATTTGAAACGGTTTTTTTACCACACTAACCTAGACTATAAATGTTGTGTTGTATATGTGTATGGGTGTCTGACAAGTTGCATTGGAGCATGATCTCACCTTAGCCCACCTAAGACCACATTGTATAACAACAATCGTTCGAAAAACAGGACTTAAGCCTCTAAAAAGGTAATTGCAGTATGCAACATGGACTGCAAGGTGGTTGTTGTGATGTAAAGTTAATGTAAACACTGTTCCTGTTCTGTAGGTAGTGTGTTGGAGTCACAAAGCGCTCTCCCCTCACCCTGTCCTCGAGACCCCCTGCTCTGTCCTGACTTGCACATGGTAAGAACCTCATCTGGCTTTTTCTTCTGCTAAACCTAAAAACTGTGGCAAATATGTTGGTAGATGAGCTTTTACATAATTACTCTGTTATGAGTAAAAGTTCTGCAGTCAAGATATGAGTCAGCAAAGTTAATTATAACTTTGGTTGCTGGTAGAGTAAGGGCTTATTTTAGTTAACAATAAGGTAGTTTAGTTCTGTTGTTCCCTACCTAAGGGTCAGGGAACATTAATGATTATAATTTCTTAAATGTACATTACTGTAAAGTTGCAGCTGATAAAAGTGTTGCTTATTTTATTATTACATATACTATCATGTATCTTGTGAATTGTAATCATATTTTGATCCATAGTAATTCTTCATTATTTATTCGTTAGTTAAGTTTTGTATTATTTGATTTTGAGAACTTAAGGTATCTAATAAATGTGGTAACTTTCTGATAAAAAATATTTTGATTGTGTTTCGACAATGCATAAACAGTGTTTGTCATTTAGAGATGGAAAGCTAAATATATGCATACAAATGAGACAGTGGTCTGTACTGATTGTATGTACAAAGAGAAACAATTGGAACACAAACAAACAATAACAAGGACTAAAGTAATCCCCTACATTCACTGCCAGTGAGCCTCATACACACGATTATTTATCAGGAACATTGTTAGATTAATATATATGTGTGTAATACATATACATACATCCAGCAAATACCTATACTCATACAAATATACTGTATATATACATACATACAGTGTCGACTGGTCATTGGGGGCACAGCCCCACCTAGTGTTAGCAGAAAGTATTAAAAATAATGATTACAAAAAATAAAATAAATATATTTTAAGATCATGTTTAATCATCTGATTCGTCTGTACATTGCTGTTTTAGTCTGTGTTCTTCTAATTAGTGTCTACAGTGTGTGCCTATTGAGCTGTTTGTTTAGGGCCATGTGGGACAAAACCCGATCCTGCCCCTCCCTCTCTCTGTCTAAGTCAATGGTGACTATAAAAACTACACTGCGCATGCTCAGAGTATTTTTCAATTTTAATGTGTGTGGCAAAAATATAATGACCATAGGGGCATAGTGCTGCCATCCCCACCATACGTCATCTCACATAATTCAGAGCTGATTGGCTGTAAGTACGTGTGCCGCGAAAAGTGTGGTGTGTGTGAAGAGTAACCCGAAGTAAGCTGCGCATTGTTTCCCTCGACATAAAAGCAATGAGATTTCTCCATAGGATTTTAGAAAATAGCTCAAAATAAGATCTGTGGGAAACGTACCTGTTTAGATACATGCACGTTTTGTTCAGCCGGATAATATCTACATGTCTACCGTACTTTTATAATTTTCGAATCATAAATCTATCGATTAGATTTATGATAGACTTTTGAAACTACATAAGGAGGACTTTTACAAAAAAGTAATAGAGATTTTTGTCCAGAAGGATAGGCAAATGGACTTCATCTTCAAGTCAAGGTAAGACCACCATTTTATTGAAAATGGGATCTTACTAAGAGAGAACAATTCAATATTTAAATGATACAATTACATTTTCGGGTATCCTTTTGTTGAACTGTCAGTTTAAAATGAATCGAAGCATCAGACTAAAAAAGCTTTTGAAAATAATATTATATTTTGATTTAGGTCAAAATATAATATTTGTAAACCTGAAGAGTCAGTGCCAGTGCCTCGCCAGCCATGAACCTCACTGCACGTCACTGCAGAAACTTATATATAGACATCTAAGTTTTTTGTGCCCCACCACTTTTGTACATATAAAAAAACGCCACTGCATACATACATACATACATACATACATACATATGCTGCAGATATAGGCTATACCAATAGCAGATCGTTTTATAGAGTGTGGAATGCACTAAAACAAGAGGCGCATTCACACCGCAGTACTTTTCCCACAAAGGTTCATGAGAACTTAGTTCATGAGAACTCTTTAGTTCTCATGAACTAAGTACAGATCGCGTTCACACCGGAATAAATTCTTGGGGGAGGATTAGGCAAATGAAAACGCAGACGTCACTTCTTCTTCTGCTTTGGGTTTACTGGCAGGCCGCAAACCACTTCACGGCGTATACTGCCCCCCACAGTCCCCGGCCGGAAGTCCCCGGAGTTGGGGACTGGCTTCTACTGAAGCCTTCCGAGTAAATCGCCAGAACGCCGACACCTCATCTCCACCACTCCCATGTTTTATTTTGTGTTGCCATAAGTTAGTCTCTCTGCGTTTCTGCGCTGGGCTAATGCTAATGCTAATAATGCTAATGCGAGGATAATAAAATGGCGTCTTCACAAAACTTTTTGGAAGTTTTACGGGGCGTGGTTTGCAATCCGCCCAGCCAATCAGAAATATAGCTCTTTTCTCACAAAAGAGCCGCTCGAAAGTCCCTGCTCTCTAGCAGGGACTTTCGAGGGGGTAAAAAGGTTCTCATGAACTAATTTTAGTACCGGCTCTTTTTGGTATGAACGCGATAAAAGAGTTCTCATGAACTAAGTTCGCATGAACCTTTGTGGGAAAAGTACCGCAGTGTGAATGCGCCTAAGGTTCTCAGGCTTCCTGACATTTCCTGTTTTGAATATAAAAGTAAATATCTGATCTTTTCAAGTTTCATGCAGGACATAACGTCCATCAACCACTGGGAGTGAGTGGGCGGGACACTGTCCCTCCACTTAAGCATGATGGATCAACGAGCTAGGAGGAGAGGAAAGGACAGAGATCCCCGCCGTTCTGCAGTTAAATGCATCTCTTTTCCTATAACCCCAAATATGGCAGCCAGAGGATTTGGAATCAGTTCAGTACTGAACACCTGGGATAAGGTTTGAAAGATCTCTGTCCAGTACATGAATGCTGTAGCTTTAAAAGTAGAACATAATCCTTTGCAATATAGTGGAGTAGAAATATAACGTAGCAGGAAATGGAAAAAAATAGTAAATGTATTTAGACACATTTTACTGTATACCATCAAAACACAAAGGAGGAACACATACAAGTTAAGGTGCAGTGCTTTTTAACAGACTGCCAGGGTTAGTGTGCTTCACTTGTTTGATGTGGGGTGTAATCTTGCAATGTCACCTCTAGATACATAACTGTATCTATCTATAGTATATATGTCTGTATTACTTGCTATATAAGCAGACAAGGAGAAATCAATGCTTTGCTACATTACGTTTGGCTCAGGTATCTGTGTTGAAACCCGCTATCACAAAATGGCTTTTGACAGTGCTGAAAATATAAACTGAAATGGAAATGACCCTTGGTTTGAATCTGAATGGACTGTCTGACTCCTCTGCTCCACCAGGATCTGCAGGGCTATAAGTGGGTGCGCTGGCGGGTGTGGTTGTGTCGTGTGGCCACCCTGCTGTCCTTGGGTCTCCTCCTGCTTGTGTTTCACTGGCGCCCGAGGCTTGGTGTCCTCACCCGGTGCTGCTCCTGCCCTCTGGCTCTGGCAGATATTCTGATAATCAGAGTGAGAAAAAATACATTTATTCCTACTTTGATTTAAAACCCATTATTATAAAACTGGATTTCTCTTGCAATAATTGCTTTTGACCTGTTTCACTTTATGTCACATTATCCTTTAATGTTCTTTAATGAAACATGCACTGAAAGGTTAATTTCCAAATAAGATTTCCAAACTAGAAATGTATAAATAAATAAAAAACTGTATAACTAATAGGTTTTTAAAAGTCTTGCTTCACACATTTCGAATGAGTATTTATTCCCCAGGCTGTTTGCCATCTGTTTATGTACTCATTGGGTTGAAAGATGGATTAACATATTGCTGTGTACATAGCTGCCATATCTGTAAATATCCAGCTCTTAAAGCTGGTCCGGTGTAAGTAAGCATATTCACAACTTTATTAAATGTGTTGCTTCTGTGTCATGACATCTTGATCACTTTGTGTTTATGGTAGTATTTTGAGTTATACTCAGATTCAAAGTATTTGAAGTGCCTTGTTTCAAGCAATCACAGAAGAATTTGTGTCGTTTCTTCTCTCAGGATACTTTTGGCCGGCAGCATGTGGTACAGGTGCTCACAGAAGAGATGGAGGAAGGCAGGTCAGCAACACGTCATTATCCCAGCGCTATGCAGAGATCTTAGAAAACGGTTAAAACTGTTGGCTCGAATTACCCGGTTTGTCCCTTTCAGTTTGGGGTCGTTTGCCGGGCTTGAGGGCAATGAATGGAGAGATACAGTTCAGCTGCAAAAGGAGGAGGTAAAGAAGCAGGGAACATTGTGCAGAATAATTTGCTGAGCAATCTGTTTTCTAGACTGAAAGTAACCATGATTGTGTGACAGAAAACGCTGCTGCGCTACTACCTGTTCGAAGGACTGCGCTACATCTGGCTGGACAGGAGAGGAGCCTTCTGTCGTGTCAGGTACTGAAACAGGAGGAGCAGGATCACAGCACTGAGTACTGGATGTAAACTGATGTTGGCCAGTCCTTCTTTCTGCTCCTACACAGATGTGTTTCCAATATATATATATATATATATATACCCAGATAATGAAATATTTCCTTCTTAAATAACCACTCAGTTTTCTGTCTTTCGTCATCAGTGTCCTCAATGAGGACTGGACCTGCAAGGACCTGTATGGCTTCCAAAAGGGCCTGAGTGCCCTGGAGCAGAGCTCGAGGTAGGAAAGGATGAATGCATGTAGAGCTGGGCCATATGGAGAAAAAACAAAACACCATTATATTTGTTACTAAATTCCCATAATAGGCCCTATTATGCTTGTTGGGGTTTTCCCTTTCCTTTAGTGTGTTTATATAGTTGGTCTGTAAAGACTAATATCCCAAAGTGTTTCTCCCACACACTCCCCCCTGCCTGAAAGACCTACATTGGACTCCTTTGTTTACTTCTGTGACATAATGACATCACTATGTAACATGTGCGCTCTAAGTCATTGGACGTGATGGGCTAAGGGGCGGGACATTTCTAAGCGATTGATCAATCACAACAGAGCCAGCCAGCTAACCAATCAGAGCAGACTGGGCTCAGGTTTCAGACAGAGGGTGAAAAGAGGTGCTGCAGCACAGGCAGTATGAGACAAATAAAGGCCATGCCACAGTAAGGGCAGAACATGCAAATATGAACCTGAAAATGAGCAGAATAGGGCCACTTTAATATTGCCATGATATTTTCTTCAGCTAAGACGCTATCTAGTGTTATATCCGATAACAATCGGCATATTGCCCTGCCCTGCATGAATGTAGAAATGAGTCATTCTCTGCATTTATCCTTTCAGGGGACGCATGTATGGGCGCAACCTTATCGATGTGCCTGTGAAGCCCTACCTGACACTGCTGTTTGAGGAGGTAAGACGGGTGTCTTTTTTTTTTTTCCTCAGATTTATTTTCTTTTTCATGAATAATATCTTACTGAAAATCCAGTATCAAATTGAACCTTCCTTTTAATTCTATTTATCTTCTCCTTTAGGTCCTCAACCCATTCTATGTGTTCCAAGTTTTCAGCATCATACTGTGGATGACCGATAAATATTATTATTACGCCACGTGTATATTTCTTATATCGATTTTCTCCATCATTATCTCACTTCGTGAGATCCGCAAGGTGAGCCTGTCGTTAGATAGTTAGTCTGATTCTAATTTTGTATGTGTTTGGGTATGGA
This sequence comes from Harpagifer antarcticus, assembly GCA_902827135.1. Classification (NCBI taxonomy): domain Eukaryota; kingdom Metazoa; phylum Chordata; class Actinopteri; order Perciformes; family Harpagiferidae; genus Harpagifer; species Harpagifer antarcticus. The sequence goes on along the minus strand of CADEHL010001049.1, from coordinate 3,525,311 downwards.
TTTTATTAATTGAATTGTATGAAACTCCACAGCAAAGCATCACTCTCAATAACATGGCCCGGTTAGTCACAACTGTCACTGTAAGGAGAAGCTCAGGAGGTGAGTTTGTTTCGCGAATGCATTCTTATAATGTGCATTGTTTGTAGTTTCAGGAAATTATACATGTTGATTTATTGATGTTAACGGTCTTGTTCATTGGCCCTAACATGAGTTTTGCAGTAATGTGCTTCATATAAAGGAAGAACAGAGGCATATATGTACAGTATATTATAATGACAAGAAAGACTTTTGGCACAAAGAGCACTTCAGCCTGCTTTAAAGGAACGAGTGAGAACATGAACAATACCTTTGCACCACCTTGGTTTCCTGATCAGTTCAGGGGATGGTGAAGAGGTTAATGTTTTTAATTCATAGCTATGGACACATGTAAAAGATGCATTTCAATGTATACTGTCCACAGGTTTAGTTTCAGATGGTAGGCAATAATAGTTGTCATGTGTACTACATAAATAGGTGCATCTCTTGAACCACCTGTGTTTCAGTTCCCCATTTCTCTAAGTCTCAGTCTGCCTAAAGTTCAGACAATCAACTGAAGGGTTATCATATTATATATCTCTATCTATTTAGCAGCATTGGAGTGGCCCTTTTTATCTTGCGTCTTTTAAATGAGTAAGAAACTCGCATAAGAGTTGCACATCAAAGTACAGCGAACACTGGACCTGGCTTTAAAGAGAACCTGTGAACTGTGTGACTATTACAATCTCTGTCACAATGTTTCTATAAGCTGGTCCACTCTTTTTTACTAAAAAACACAGAGAAGAAGAAGATTGTTTTAATAGTAAACATCGATATAAATAATGCAAGATTGAGATCTTTATGGTTTTGCAAGTATTTTTTGAGAAAGGGAGTACACTCAATGTGTTTGTTTACTTAAAAAAATGTAAGCTCTGCTGAAGTCCCTTCAGGCAAAATCTAGATGAGATGTTTGAGTGTCCAACTAGCAACAACAATCCTCATTTATGAAAGAAAAACTACTGAAACATCAATTCTCAACTCAACATATTTTGTGAGTTGAAACTCAGTAACAGTGCATGTAGATAAGAATGTAGGACGGCAAACTGTGGTCATTAGTGCATACAATGTTAGGAAAGAGGACTTTTGTTTTTGTAGGGTGCAGGAAATAAAAAGAGTAGTTTGTTTCAATGAAAAGTTTCTGTAAACAAAATAGCAAATTCAAATTTTGAACAAAGAGAAAGAACCGAAATGTGTGGCTTTTGCTTCTGAATGTAAGCGTATACTGGTCTCCTAATTCCTTGTAAATCTTGACACAGCATTCATTCCTAGTTGTGTGTTTTCTCAGCGGAGGAGTGTGTGAGCTCAGAGGATCTGGTCCCTGGCGACTGTCTCATCGTCCCTCAGGAAGGCCTGCTGCTGCCCTGTGATGCTGCCCTGCTGGCTGGGGAGTGCCTGGTCAACGAGAGCATGCTTACAGGTGATCATCAAAACCTCAATACAAATGACCTTCTTATGTGGGTTTAGTTTAAAAAAACAATTTAAAGCTGGGTTCATGTCACATGATTAGATCCGCAAAACTGCCATTAAAACGGATCATCAACGTGACTGAACACCAGTGCTAATTCTTCAAAATAATGAAGAGAATATAACCTTGTGGTATGTGAGGGGAAAAGACTGATTTCTTGCCCCTTCAAAATATCAAAAAAGGCGGTAATTGTGAAAAAGCCAGGTTTCATCTCAGCGAAAACTGGAGTGAAACCAAATCTTTATAATTTCAGCCGAGAAAAAAAATTACTCCACCTCCCATTTTGTAGTTCAATAAAAACACGGACGCCATTTTACAACCCTGCAGCAAGGTACCTGAATGTCATGTTTTTTGTGAGGAGTCACTGTATTGACCTGTTGTCACCCTTCCAGGCGAAAGTGTTCCAGTGCTGAAAACCCCGCTGCCAGCAGGGGAGGGCAGGTTCAGCACGGAAACTGAGCGCAGACACACCCTTTTCTGTGGAACGCAGCTCATTCAAGCCAAAGGTGGGAGGCCTGGGGCCGGTGGTGCTGTTGCCGTGGTCACAAGCACCGGTGAGTAGAGACGCTGGGTACATTTTACTGAGTTATTGACATCTAGTCTTGCTGTAGAGCAGTTTTTCTATAATACAGTCCCTTTTTTTCCTTTGTCGGGGACGTTGAAATGTAGAACCTTTTGACCCATGAAAGCCCACAGGGCAGTTTGAAAAGGTCATGCTGCTCTCCAAGTCAAACCAGTTCTCCTGCTTCTATATCATCCTCAGGGTTTTTCACAGCCAAAGGTTACCTGGTCAGCTCCATTATGTATCCTCAGCCAACAGACTTCCGCTTCTACCGAGAGGTCACCAAGTTCCTGCTCATCCTGGGTTTTGTTGGTAACAGCTTTAACAAAGATAACAGATTTTTAAGGACAACCATTTTATCTACAGCTGAGCTACTCAGATGATGTATATAAGGCCCTTTTTACCTATGATTCAACAATATTGAATAACAATAACAAACTGTTTTGTATGTTGCTTCAGCTTTTCTAGGCACCATATACAGCTTTGTGGTCCTCTTCAAAACAAATGTAAGTGCAAGCCACTCCCCTGTCTTCCTTTGGCATGCCAACAGTAAAGAAAGTGATGTCACTGACTTGTGTGTGGATGTGTCCAGATGACCTGGCTGGAGCTGTTCATCAGGTGCCTGGATGTTGTGACCATCGCAGTGCCTCCTGCGCTGCCGGCTGCCATCACCACCGGCACCATCTACGCCCAGAGCAGACTGAAGAAACAGGGCATCTTCTGCATCAGTCCCCCCCGCATCAACATCTGCGGCAAGGTCTCCCTCTTCTGCTTCGACAAGGTGAGGGGGAATCCATTACCTAGAGTTGTATGGGGAGAATAGTCATGGCTGCTTGACCTGTTGAAGTCTTCTTTCATCCAACTGCGTTTGTTCCTCCAGACAGGAACTCTTACGGAGGAGGGTCTGGATGTGTGGGGGGTGATGGAGGGAGGACCTGCTGGTTTCTCAGAGCTGGTCTCAGATCCTAGACTCCTGCACCCGGGGCCCATGCTCTCGGGACTGGCATGCTGTCACACTGTGACACTCCTGAGGGGAGAGCCACTCGGAGACCCCCTGGAGCTCAAGATGGTTGAGTCCACCGGTTGGGTATGTCTCTTGAAATGTACTTTAAAGGGTATTTGAAAACTAGAATCGGGTGTTGATTTCAGTGATAGTATTGAATAAACCCATGTCTTGGTACTGATATTAAAGCAATATTTTTTGATAACGAACAACCTTACTCACAAAACATTCTCAAAGTTGTTCACACAGAGACAATGTTGTTTTTAATGCCATAGTGATGTCAACTTGCACAATAAACGTCATGCAGTCCTATTTTAAACAGTAATGAAGTGTCTGATCAAAGTATAAGGAAACTATAAAGCCGCTAAAAAAGTGCAAATCTGCTTCAAGGCCAAAAATATAACTTCTGTGTTTATGATATTGGAAACAGTTGGATTTAAAATAATCTGTAAATACATGCCAATATTAACCGTTTAGTTAAAATATTCTGTCATCTACACAAAATGGTAAAGCATGACTTTTATTTTGTGCATTATTACTTTCAATTGTTAACCGGTATCACAACTATTGTCATTAAAAAAACTCACTGTTTATCTCACTGTGAACTTCTGCTATAACATGTTAATTTAAATTGGCATTTTCACATCTAATATTTGCAGACGCTTCAGGAGCCGGAGGGAGATGGGAATAAACTGGATACAGAGTTCGGGGGCCACAGAGTTTTGGCTGTTTTGAGACCTCCACAACAGCTCCAAGCTCAAGGAACAGTGAGTGACTGTCTCGTAAAGAATCATCAAAAGGGCTTAAAGGTGTCCTATTATGTCTTGTATACATAAATGTGTCCCCGGTGTCTCAGGGAACTTACAAAGTGTAAGAAAACAAAACCCTCTCTCTTTTCCTCCGTACCCAAATCTCTAAAAATGGGGGTACAACGAGCTGATCCAGATTTGCTGCCGATATGACGTAATATCTGAAATGTGGGCTGGCTTTACGCCCACGGCCCTATCAGAAATGTTTCTATCAGGAAGTAATATGGTCTGTGTTTACATTAGCAAGCATCGCTAACACTCAGAGCTAACCTGTACTGGAGAGAGTATGTTTAAAAAAGCAGGAAATAAAAAAGAAACGCACCTTGTGGTAAACCCGCAAGAGAAAAAGCATTTGAGCTCCATACTGTTTCAGAAATAATCCTTGATGTGGTTTTGAACATGATATGGCGTTTTCATAGACATGTTTTTATACATTTCTCTTTTATTTTATTTTCAGTCCGGTAAAGCGGTGGCCATCGTTCAGAGGTTTCCCTTCTCCTCGGCCCTGCAGAGGATGAGTGTGGTGACGATGGCCAGCGGCGGACACTCGGCTCTCGCTTTCATCAAAGGATCCCCAGAGATGGTGGCTAGCCTCTGCCGGGCAGAAACTGGTAAGTAACTTGTTATCTAAGGTAAAATCATATTATTTCTGTGTATGTGTGTGTGTGTGTGTGTATATATATATGTATGTATGTATGTATGTATGTGTATATATATATATATATATATATATATTAGGGCTGTCAGTCGATTAAAATATTTAATCGCATGATTGTCCATAGTTAATCGCAAATTAATTGCACATTTTTGATCTGTTCTAAATGCACCTTAGAGGAATATTTTTCAAGTTTTTAACACTCTTATCAACATGAGTGGACAAATATGCTTTATGCAAATGTTTATTATCATTGGAACAATGACAAAAATGAATATTAAACAACAACCTCTGAACATTACAAATATTCGCCTCAATTCAACCTGGAACCTCTCGTGTGTGTGTGTGTGTGTGTGTGTGTGTGTGTGTGTGTGTGTGTGTGTGTGTGTGTGTGTGTGTGTGTGGTGTGTGTGTGTGTGTGTGTGTTGTGTGTGTGTGTGTGTGTGTGTGTGTGTGTGTGTGTGTGTGTGTGTGTGTGTGTGTGTGTGTGTGTGTGTGTGTGTGTGTGGTGTGTGTGTGTGTGTGTGTGTGTGTGTGTGTGTGTGTGTGTGTGTGTGTGTGTGTGTGTGTGTGTGTGTGTGTGTGTGTGTGTGTGTGATGGATCGTTGGAGCTATGTGCAACTCAAGGCATATGCTCGAACGGGAGCTGCCTGGACGCTGCAATCATGTTGCGCACTATCCGTGCTGAGTGTGCTGACTTTTCGTACAATGTCCCACTGTCTGGCTTCCTGCATAAAGTCAAGTGCTCGGCGAAATGTTGCTCCTCTGTTTTCATTTAAACAGCTCCTTATATCCGTTAGCGCAGCTAGCTAGCACCAGATGCTATCAACAACAATGCACGTAAGGTCTCTCTCTCGCTCGCTCGGGCCACACATACACACACCCTCCCGGTCCTCCCAATAGCCAATCGGTGCCTGCCGGTGAGCGTGGAAGTGTGGTCTGCTGCAAGCGGGCAGCAGGAGCGGGGCTGTCAGCATCAGCTTGTAGATGGTATTTTAAACTCGATGCGCTCTGAAACTACAGGTCGGCCGAGGAATAAAAATACACATGCGTTAATCGCGTTAAAATAATTAGTGGCGTTAAAAAATTTTGTGTTATTAACGCGTTAACTTGACAGCCCTAATATATATATATTACTGAAAGTGTGCATTGGGTCTCAATTGTGCGCCTCTTCTTGCATTATGTTTTCAGTGCCGGTGCAATTTTCCAACAAGCTGCGCAGCTTCTCCACTGAAGGCCTCAGAGTTCTCGCCCTCGCCTATAAACCAGTAGACGTGAACACTGACTTTAGCAAGATTAAAAGGTGAGGTGTGCTTCCCTTGGGCACCGAATTCTACAGGCTAATTTCCTGCTCCTGAAGTTGTAAATCCAGTCTTACTGAAATGCAGCCGTGTCCTCCCACAGAGCAGAGGTTGAGAAAGACATGCAGTTCCTCGGCCTGCTGATGATGAAGAATCTGGTAAAGCCTGAAAGTGCCCCGGTTATTAACATGCTGACGATGGCACAGATCCGAAGCGTCATGGTCACTGGTGAGAGATATTTGGTCTAGGAGTATTATTCTCGCTTTGGGTGGGAGAGGTCCCGGGTCCAGCCCCCCGGACAAGACCCCTTTAGTTCAGCCCAGTTCAGACTAGATGAGTAACAATAGGGATATTTTGTTATATAACAAAATGTAACTTAACAAACCTAAAACTAATGAGACACTAAGTAATCACTGATGTATGAGGGTGTGAAAATCTGTCAGTAGTCAATAGTAAAAAGAAAATTATTATTAAAGGGGCCCTATTGTGCTAATTTTCAGGTTCATATTAGTATGTAGTGTCTCTACTGTGACATGTCTCCATGCTTTAATGTTCAAAAAGCTCTTTATTTTCCTCATACTGCCTGTGCTGCAGCACCTCTTTTCACCCTCTGTCTGAAACCAGAGCCCAGTCTGCTCTGATTGGTTAGCTGGCCGGCTTTGTTGTGCTGGTCAACCGCTTAAAGTTGTCCCGCCCCGTACATATAATGTGTTGGAGCACTAGCCACTAAATAACTGGTATTTTAGCCTTTTCAGGCCATTTTCATGCACATAAACATAAATAAGGCACTACAGGAAAGGGGAAATCAAGGAAAGCATGAAAGGGCCTCTTAAAATCAAGTTGAAGGTATCTACTTCAATGCTATCAATGTTATAATGTTGTGTCCTTCTTCACACAGGGGACAACATTTTAACTGCTGTCAATGTAGCAAAAAGCTGTGGGATGGTAGGATTTGGCGAGAAGGTGATATTCGTGAATGCAACCCCCCACACTGCCCAGTCCATGCCCACCCTGAGATTCAGCCTGGAGGACGGAGGGGACCAAAGCTCGGCAGCGATCATCAATCAGGTGAGACACAACACATCAAGGCTCTGTCAATCCTGAAGTAGCACACAACCATGGGAGGAGAATCTTTGGTTGCTGTTGATGATGCTTTGCTTTTCTCCCCTTAGGGCCTGTACCAGAGTGGTTTTAACTATCACTTGGCTGTTAATGGCAAGTCCTTTGCTGCCCTCTGTGATCACTTCCCTGAGTATTTGCCAAAGGTAATGTATGCTATGTTATCCCAGCAATAATATTCTGACAATCAGACTGTATTTCAAGCAGCATCTTCCTTTGATGATGATGGCTGAATGAAGATGTTCTTGATTCTTTGTCAACTATCTGCGACATGCCGTCACTGCAGGTTTTGCTGCACGCCACCGTTTTTGCACGCATGGCTCCCGACCAGAAAACCCAGCTGGTGAAAGAGCTGCAGAAAATCAAGTGAGTACAGACACCAAAGGAGAACTGCAAACACACAAGAAGAACTGAAAGAAAATCAAAGAGAGGGGAAATATATTATACAGAGAATTGGCTATTAGGGGAAATCAAACCCTCATTAACCTTCAGACAACACTTACTAGTGATATGGAAAAAAAATATTGATAAATACAAGGCATGACATCCCTATTTTAAGTCAGAAGTACGGTATGTTAAGGTATCTTAGTTACATAATGTCTATGCTGTGTGACTATCAAGTTGTGTTTACAAATGATCAAGTTGTTTACAAATGCAACCAAAAGGAACATAACAAAATACATTTCTGGAGAAAGGTGGAATAATTTATCAGCTGTTGCTGTATATAGTCTTTTAAAAACTGACATCTGGTGGCCATTAGAGGAACTGCTGTACTCTTAGAGCACCATGTTTACTTTTGTTTAATCAAAACTTTGTTAGCCAACAGATTTGATTTAAAGATAGTTTCATGATTACGTTTAATCACAGTAATGAAGTAAATAAAACCCACTTCTGTTAATACAGCTACCGGACGGGCATGTGTGGGGACGGGGCCAATGACTGCGGGGCCCTGAGAGCTGCTGATGTCGGGGTTTCCCTGTCTGAAGCTGAGGCTTCAGTTGCGTCACCTTTCACTTCCAAGACCTCAAACATCAGCTGTGTGCCGCTGCTCATCAGGTGAGGACTGGGAGGCACTGAGTTAGAAATAAAGGGAAGACGTTGATGGTGTTTGTGGTACAGTGTCTGCTGAGGAAGAAACAATAACACATTCTCCCCGTCTGTGCAGAGAGGGCCGATGTTCTCTCGTCACCTCCTTCAGTCTCTTCAGATACATGGCTCTGTACAGCCTCGTCCAGTTCTGCTCCGTCCTCATTCTCTACACGGTGAGCATCACCCGAGCTCCTCACACCCCCACTTTCAAAACGGGCGTACTTTTGCTGCCTTTGATTTTCAGTTTTGTCCAGTCAACATCTATGTTTAAAAAGTCATCATAATACATTTAAATTCATTTTGTTCCATTATGGGCATCTTATTTTTGAATACCCCTTTTTCTAAAGCCAGTATGTGATGGTAGAAATCAGCCTACCATGTGCACAATGTCATATTGGCTTAATCATAGACATGTTCAGCTCTGGCTAGCTAACTTGAAACATATTTAGTCTTTCATAACATCCTTATTCCATTATCGAATATTTGTCAGAAATGGAAAATGGTCATATTCCTGCTAATGTTAACAACATTTCTGTATGTTTGAAATTATATTGTGAGTTTGATTTTAAGCTGATCCAAACCGTCTGTTTGCACCTCTATCAGCCACCAAGCCAAACTTCAACACTAAATGCTGACAGTAAAGCCCTGATGTCTGTGGCACCCAGTCTGACGAGCATTGAAACACACAGTTGCCGAATTGTTTTTACAACTTACAATGAAACATGTGACTTCTTGATGTGTGTGTCCAGGTGAGGACAAACTTTTCGGACTGGCAGTTCCTGTTCTTTGACATGTTTGTGGTGACTGCGCTGGCCATCTTTATGGGGAACGGAGGCCCGTCGAAGGAGTTGCAGGCCTGCAGACCCTCAGCCAGTCTGTTGACCCTGCCCATCCTGGGCAGCCTCTTCATCCACACCTGCATGATCATTCTGGGCCAGCTGGCTGCATTCTTCATCACCACCAAAGAGGACTGGTCAGTGACAAGACACAGGGCTGCTAAGAGATTCTATTCACAATATCGTTAAATATTGTATTTGTTTCTAAAGCCACTACAAACACCATTCCATATCTCACAGTGTAGATACGTTGTAAAACCTCACCCCCCTTTCTTTTTTCTTTAGGTACGTTCCACTCAATTCAACAGTGCCCGGTGCAGCTAATCTTCCCAACATGGAGAACACCAGTGTGTTTGCCTTGTCAGGTTTCCAGTACATCATCATGGCTGTGGTGGTCACCAAGGGCTTCCCTCACAGGAAACCTATCTACAACAATAGTGAGTCAGCACTCATGCCAACGGATGATGAATACAGTCCCATGCTAACATATTGGTCAGCTTTATTAAAATGTAGTAAAATTGAACTGAGAACTGAATTGGTTTTTCAGGGATTTTCCTCTGTCTACTGTTGGTGCTGTTTGCCCTGATGACTTGGCTGGTGTTGTATCCTGGAGCTTACGTGTGTGGAAAACTTCAACTGTACGACTTTGTTTATATGGATTTTAAAATGCTGCTCGTCGCCGTGGCTGCACTCAACTTGCTCAGTTGTTTTGTTGTGGAGGTGAGTGATCAAATTACACCTTGACATTACCTAATAGGATGGTTGCTAATTTTCAGTTGAAATAAAAAGATATCTAGCTCAGATGAGATGCAGGACAGTCTGTGGATATATCTTATCCTGGGTTTTATGATGGCTGACCCAAATGTTTATTGTTTACTCCAACCAAATCTTTCTTTGTAGTCACCCTACTGGCAGGAAAGATGGGTATTAAAAAAAGGAGGTGCCTCTTTACTTCAGGAAATATATGCATCTAGAAAGACTGAAATGTAAGATTTTAAAAGCAAAACACATAATTGTGGCTCCAGCACATTGTATGGAGAACATCTCTTATCTGTTAACCAATCACAACAGAACCGGTCAGCAAACCAATCAGAGCAGACTGGGCGAAAGAGGTTGAAAAGAGGTGCTGCAGTATGACAATAACAAGTCACTTCTTTAACATTAAAGCATGGAAACATGTCACAGTAGAAGCACAAAATAGATTTATAAAACCAGAAAATTAGCATAATAGGGCCCTTTTTAATTTTAAATGATAAACACTATGTCTCTCTAAGCGTGGTATATTCCTAAACCTTTGTTAACTGGAAAGTTGCTGTTTCCTCCCCAGTTGCTGATAGACGGAGGGATCCTGAACTGTCTCCGGTTGCTGCGCGGCGCGCAAGAGTCCAAGAAACGGTACAAACGCCTGCAGCTGCTTCTGTCTGAATCCCCATCATGGCCGCCCCTCAATCAAACCCTGTCCCCCACAGATAACACAGTCATTGACTTTAGCTGACCGCTCAACCCTCAACGAGTCACCCAAGCCAAAAAGTGCAACTTGTTTAACAATGAAAACTTGTGTTTACTTCTGTTATTAAAACATGTTTTTTGCATTGTGGTTTTAACCCTTAAGAGTCCCTTAAAAAAAAACGTATATTTGTTCCTAAGGCCAGAAAATGCCACCTTCACAAAAACTGTTATAAAAATATGATATATTGATGTTTTTTCCAACTTTAAAAGAGTCAATCTTTTTAAACTACTCCACATACACATATGCAATATGAATTATATTTTGGGGATTTTAACCCTTTAAATGCCAGTTTGTTGAAAAAACTCCACTGTTTTTTTTATTGAAGAAAACTAGAATAATTTTCAAAAACTAAATTTCAAGGAATATTTGATGATTGTTATTATTAGGTCCCTAGATGGGTCAATGATTGGCAGCAACATTGATTTGAATGCATTGTTATTTTTTTTTCAGTATCAGATTTAAACAAAAACTCACACTCGTGTTCCTAAGGCCAAAAAATGCCACCTTCACAAAAACTGCTATTACAAATATGATATATTCATATATTTTCCCACTTTAAAAGAGTAAATATTTTAAAACTACTCCAGCCTGACATACACATATGAAATATTAATTATATTTTGGGAAATGTAACCCTTTAAATGCCAGTTTGTTAAAAAAAAAAAAACTAGAATAATTTCCATAAAATACATTTCAAGGAGTATTTAATTAGTATTATTATTAGACCCTGATATGGGTCAAGGATTGGCAGCAACATTTTGATGCATAATTATTTGTTCTGCAGTGTCAGATTAAAGTTTAAAATCTTAGCCTATAATGATATATGATTTTCACTACTAAATGCCTATTACCCTGTTGTGTGCTAAAATGAATAATACAAGATAATTTTGAACCAGAAAAACATTTATTTTACAAAGATGAACATTGAATGATGAACTCTGTGTCTGGCTGTGAGAGTCCAGCTCAGGTCGAGCAGGGGCTGCAAACTCTTCTGTCCATGCAATGTGGCACTGCCTCCTGCTCTTCCGTTCACTGATAAGAGAGGGGCCTGCAGCAGCACCCTGCAGATCTGACGCTATTGTTGCAGCGGCTGATGAGCGGGGAAGGCGCCCTCTCTTCTTGATTTGTGGGGTCACCAGCATTTCTCCCACCTCTTCCCATGGCTCGATTGATGTCCACAGGACGTAGGCGTTTGTAATGGGAAATGTCAACCAGGTTGTGGAAGAGGGCAAGTGGCCAGCGATGTGTTCTCCTCCTGCAGGAGTAGGTGGCAACAACCTAACAAAAACATAAAACAAGACCATGTGAATAAATGATTTCAAGCATTTTCTCTCATGATGCAAATATTATTTATTTTATAGGAAAATGCTAATTTGAAGTAACCTTATCAACCTTATTCATTTAATCGCTTACGTCTGGACTGCGGTGTTTCGTGCTTAGAAGCAACACTTTCCTGCCCCGTCGAGGGATGTAAGAGACCAGTGTGTGGGTCTTCGTAAAGGTGGAGGAGAGGATCGCTCTCGCCTGGAGCAAATTAGGGGGAAGCTCAGGCTTGTTTCGGTGAATTGTGACAACCAGGGCCAGTTTTCTCCTGAGCAGCTCCTCAGCCAGTGCGAAGGACGTGAACAAATTGTAACAGGTACAAATGATGTGTCCCTGGAGCCCCTCTGTCATCTCCAGGACCACCTTCATCCCCTGGTTGACATCAGGACTGCCAGCTGCTTTGCCTGTATACACCTGCAGTCTCCAGGCGTAGGAGGATTTTACATCACAGTTTGCCCAAATCTTGTCGTCGAACCGCAGTTTTCGGCTGTTTTTGTGAAACCTCTTGTTGGACATCGTGGCCCGGAAAATGCTCCGTCCCGATTTCTCACTCCAGAGGCTGAGGGTCGATTCATTTTCTGACTTGTAAACACCAGCCAAAATGAGCAGCCCCATGTAAGCCTGCAGTTGACCGTCTCCCATGCAGGTTTGTCATGGACACAATATGCTGCAGGATGTCATCCGTCAGCAGCAGTGCAAAGCTGGATGCCGAGTCACTGATTAGTGGTGTTGGTCCCGGGATCAAACTTCTGGCTGCTGGGACGTAGCGGAGCGTCTCAGTGTTTGTGGGAGACTAAAACACTTTTCCATTTTTTGAAGTCCATCCCGCAGCTGCTTCCTCCATCTCCCCTCCACTCTCAGCTTCAGATGAGTCTGAGTTGGACTCTAGCTGGTCTGCTGTTCCCACCTCTGAGGCGTCCTCCGTGGACTCTGAGGCCTCTTCTGTGTCAGCCTCAGAGTCCACGAAGGAGAATGAGGAGCCATCCTCGCAACCAGAGTGCATGATAATCTCCAGAGCCTCCTGTGTGCTGTAATGCCTTGACATCTCCAACAAGACTACTCCTGCACTAATAGTTATACTTATAACCATGGCTGCAGTGCACCTGCATAAACAACCTGAACAATAACCAAAACAAAGTCCAATTTTGTTTTGGTTCTCGCAACTCATTGTTTTTATTATTGAATTCGATTATTAGGCAGTGTGGCCTTCTAAGAGAAAAGTATTTTGAAGTTGGACACGCATACATATACACACACACACATACCATTATCCAACATCAAAAGCCACACACACATCATTTCAGTAGCAAGTCAGCCTTGCAGAAAACAGTAAAAAGTGACATTTTGCCGCAGTCTTCAAAGGGTTAAAATGATCGCCATCTTGTAGACAAATGTAAAAATAAAAAATGTAAAGCTAGAAGTCCAAAATGAAATCTTAAAGGAAATCAAGAGTTTCTGATAAGATAAATGTGGGGTAAAAAAAAGCATTTTCAATGGGGCATTTTTTGCCACTAGGAACAAATGTGTCGGTTTTTGTGTAGCTTAGTCATTTTAGGCTAATTTAAGGAACTGAGACGACAATTCAAAATACAACTCAAAAAGAATATCCTCTGGCAAGTTTTAGCAATATTCATTCAACCCAGCCAAAATGGCATGAACATCAAAACCCGAATTGCTGAAAAATGGCCCCAGGAACTTTTAAGGGTGTGGTCCTGGGGATAAAGAGCCATATAACCCTGGTGGGTTTGCATGTTTTTAGCTAATTAAAGGGTCAGCCAAATTACAGAAATATCTTTTGGGGTGGATTTATTTAGGTGTTGATGTATTCCCCCCTCTCCAATACAGTAGAGATTAATGGAATTATATTTATAGGCTCAATGCTCTGAAAATGTACACTTAACATTTCCAACAGCAACACCCAACAATACTTTTGTTACTTCAGATGATCCAAAACACTGACTATGTGATGAGTTCAAATGGACATATGAGCCTCTTTGGACAAGAGCAACTGCCTGCCAATGTAAAGCAATGAACATGCCAAACAAAATAAAAACATTTTTTGCAAATCTTTTTTATTAAATCATTATTTACAGGCAGTTTGTGTTCTCACTCAGCTAACCCCATCAGTCTCCTGCTCTGCTCCTTGACTTCCTGAACTAAAATCTCTCAACAGTATCATGAATTCTCCCTCGGATATATTCAGTTGAACTACAGCAACGAAAATCAACCACCAGGAAGTTAAGGTGTGATACAGGAGGCACAAGCTGAATTCAACCTTTATAATAAACTTTTGTATTCATGATGTGCACCACTGAATATGGCTTTTATTGAGATCTCTTCTGTTTAAACAAATAAAGAACATCTATAGGGCACAATAGTCCTGCTCATACAGGAATTATCTTCCTCTCGGGTTTACATACAGCTGTGTCTCCATTTAATCAGAGGGCCATCAGTGACTGAGCATTCACACGTGCTGATTTTACCATTTCAGACAAAAACAAATTAACTGCCATTCATTCAACTTGGGACATGGACATCGTTTCATTTCACTGTATAGCACATTATTTTAACCCAAGCTTTAATACGGACATTTTGCTGTTTGAGCCGTCGGACCCGCTGGAAAAATACAATCTTAGTTCATTTCATTCATTCAGTCTCGTTCACTTGCACCCGAGTTCCTGCATACTGTGCGTCAGCGAGAGACAAGATTAAACGAGCACCACCGCTGACGAGGTGGAGATAGGACGGAGAGGCTTGATGTGCAGCAGTAAATGCATTCCCCAATCCAACCTTTCCTGGAGATGCTGCCAACGCCACCTTCGAATAATGACATCTGAATAAACTCCTATACATTTACAGATGGATTGTTTTTAAAATGGGATTTTGGTTCATTTCGATTAAAATACTGACATTGCTACCATCTTGTAAAAAAAGGCAGGAAAGCTACTTAAAAACAGACTTAAACCCCAATTTCCTTTCGTCTTCTTTTTTTGTTTTTACTTTTAAATAGAAATTATGCTGTGACAGTCGAGGGAAGACAGCTGAAAAGCTTAATTTAAAAAACTAACAAAAGACAGAACCGGTCAGATATACAACCTGACACATGACCCTTACCCTCAGTGTTGCAAAAACAAATGGCATTTTATATATTAGGGGTGCACTGATAATGCTAACAGCTCAAGTACCAGTGAAGTAGTCTGCTTCAGTGGTGAGTTTACTGTCTGCGGGACATCTGACACCCCAAGCTGCAGCCTTTGGGGTCTCTGTTTGAAAGACAAACCAAAACTCAGACTATTTCACCATTAATGGTGAAAACATTTGACCGTTTCCTATTCTATAAATACTGCAGGATTATAATAAAGTGAATCTCAATATTGACTGTTTTAATACCAGGTGTTAATGGTGTATGTCTGTAGATATCAAAGCATCCCTAGTATAGATAATTAAAGACGAGCAAAAATTAAAAACATGTTTGTAAAAAGATGTGAGAAGTGATGACTGGTATTATTACTGGGAAAAAGCTGCTGCCCGAATACCAGCTCATCTCATTTTGCTATGGCCTGTCACCTCGTGCTCTCTGCCCTTCTGTGTTTAAAGTCTTCGCTTCTGCCTTGTGGGCGTCCTGAGATGGAGCCGCTGAAGGAGTAGAGAGATGGAGGTGAGGGGCGTCTCTTAAAGGGATCATCACAGTGAGTCCAGAATAAGTCCATAATCACAGTGTCAAACAGACTCGAGTGAGGGGAGAAGAGAGCACATTTCCAACCCACTTCCTCCTGTGGTTCCTCGCAGCCCATCCGATATAATGGAGCTGAAGGAAGGCAGTTTGAAGAATAAAGCGCTGTCTTTGCTCTGGTGGCTCCTGGTCTCTCTCCCCTCAGGTGTTGGGTGGCCGCAGAGCCTTCTTATCGGTGCTGCCGGAACCCTTGGGTGCCGTCTGGGCTGGCTGGCTGCCGGACAGTGTGATTGTTTGATCGGGTGTCCTCTGAAGGCAGTGTAGAGTTATTGCGCCCTGCCCTGGCAGAGAAAGAAGAATCGGAATGAATAAATGACAGCGGCATTTCCCACATGCCAGCTGCGGTAAAAAAACTGCTTCAATCAAAAAAACATTTTAAATAATCAAATATTTAATCGCACGATTGTCCATAGTTAATCGCAAATTAATCGTACATTTTTTTTATCTGTTCTAAATGTTCCTTAGAGGGATATTTTTCAAGTTTTTAATACTCTTATCAACATATGAGTGGACAAATATGCTTTATGCAAATGTTTGTTTATTATCATTTGATCAATGACAAATATTCTCATGAATATGAAACACAACAACCTCTGAACATTACATAAATTCGCCTCAATTCAATTTGGAACCTCTCTCATACAATACAAAGTGTGTGTGTGTGTGTGTGTATGTGCGTGTGTGTCTGTATGTGTGTATGTGTGTGTGTGTGTGTGTGTGTGTGTGTGTGTGTGTGTGTGTGTGTGTGTGTGTGTGTGTGTGTGAGCTGCCTGAACGCTGCAATCATGTTGCGCGCACTATCCGTGCTGAGTGTGCTGACTTTTCGTACAATGTCCCACTGTCTGGCTTCCTGCATAAAGTCAAGTGCTCGGCGAAATGTCGCTCCTCTGTTTTCATTGAAACAGCTCCTTATATCTGTTAGCGCAGCTAGCTAGCACCAGATGCTAACAACAGCAATACACGTAAGGTCTGCACGTTCGCTCTCTCTCTCTCTCTCTCTCGCTCACGCCACACACCCTCCCGGTCCTCCCGATGGCCAGTCGGTGCCTGCCGGTGAGCGTGGAAGTGTGGTCTGCCGTAAGCGGACGGCAGGAGCGGGGCTGTCAGCATCAGCTTGTAGATGGTATTTTAAACTCAATGCGCTCTGAAACTACGGGGCGGCCGTTAACATGCGTTAATCACGTGTAATTAGTTAAAATAATTAGTAGCGTTATTTATTTATTTTTGTTAACGCGTTAACTTGACAGACCTACAAAATATGTTATTACTGAAATCAAGGTGGATGGATGGGTGGACTCTAAAATAACACCTTTTCATGAACTGCCTGTTAACAAAACAGTAAAGCAAACAAGTCTTTAGCATAAAGATACTGTTAAAAGGTTTGTGGAATATTACTTGTCAGTGTTGGGCTTGTCCTGAGGTGTCTCCTCTGGGCAGGCGCTGCCCAGTATTCTCTTCCTGGCCTCGGCGTACTCTGCCTCGCGCTGAGCCAGAGACTTGACCTGTGGGGTAGGCCGGTTCTGATTCGAGGGCGATCCGAACGACCCGTTACTCGTAGGCCGCTTCAAAATGCGTATCTGAGGAAGGGGGGCTGCTGGGAGGGAGTCGTCCTGCATCACCATGGTTGTTTTCAGCGGAGATCGCAAAGAGTTATTACTGGTCTCCCTGGAAGCAGACACAGGACACCCACATTAATGATATGAGACACAGGAAGAAGACATGAAGAGAGAAGGCAGGGCTAGCTGATAATAGCATGAACAAAAGCCTTTAAGTTAGAAGTTTGAATTACTGATTGCATTTTGCCCTGTATTATAACAATTTCTGAAAAGTTGCTCTTGATAATCAGTAAAACTTCTGAAGTTATGTTAAGGCGAGTACAGAGAAACTGGATAGTTTTGATTGTAAATCAAAGCAATCATTTTAAAAATTCACATATTTGAGCCATGTTTCTTATACTTGCTAAGGCCTTACTTTTCTTTCTGGCTGATCCTTAGCTTCTCTTCTAACCGTTTTTCCATTTCCTGTGGGGACAAAACAGTACAAGCATGTATTCATGAAAACAAACAACATGGTCCAACTAATTTGAGGGTAGAAGTGAAAAGTGAGGCAGGTAGTGAGCAAGTCAGTGAGTGGATGGAAAGCTAGATTACGTTACAAGCTATTTATACATGTAAGCATTGCTCCCAAGTCATAACAGAAAGTGAACTAGCTGACATTATCCCGCCTGACGTAGGCAGTAAGGAAAATATGAATTTAGGGTTTGATTAGGTGCATTATATACTGTAAAGAAAACACATAGCGATGAAGTTTGAAAGCTAACTTTAATTTGATGTGCTGCTGGCTTCTTCTTAGAGCCACGTTCTTGACGTCACGAGCTATCGACAGTCTGCCAAACTAGACAAAAGCTAATTTTAGCGACATGTTACCAACCTGCCAGTTTGGCAACATAACTAGCTCGTCCTGGGCCAATACTTAACAACATGGCTGAAATATTATCCCACAACAACGTGGCCTTGTTAAACCACCAAACTAGTTAGTCAATCTAAGGTTTAAGTATGTTATTGATAGTGTGCTATAAGACTGCTAAATTAACGTTGTGTACACATTTAAATAATCTGTTAGTCAACCGGCCTTGCTAAAAAAACACATTCTCACTTTGACAGTAACGTTTCGAACAACCTAAATGATTTACAACGCTGCGAGTCGGCGTCCACAGAATGATACTCGTTACTGAGATGAATCAGTGTTAGGCTTATTAGTAATACATATGTTGTTTATCACATTACATATGAGACAATAGTGTGTCGCGGACGGGTCTTGGGCTAGGTGTGTTCATTTTCTAATGAGTAAACCAATATTAAATCAACACATTTCTCATGTTAGCCATGCAATACATAGCAAGCGTAGCATTAGCCGACGTCAACCAAGGCATTTCAACAGAAACTCTAGTTATGTTGCGCTTCGTGTAACTATATAGGTTAGCTCGTCGCCGTTAGCCAATTATTAGGCATATAGAAGTACTTTCATAAGAATTTTTTTACTAGCGAGCGTCACTTGGCAAGTTAGTTGGCTAAGTCCATGTTAAGCATGCCTCGCTCGCTAGCTACTTGACGTTAGCTGGCCAAGTTTCTTAAAGCTAACGCTAGCATTAGCCACATTATTGGCCCGTGGGAGTCGTTCACATAAAACACCGTTATGGGTACTTTTAAAAGCAAACCTGTGAATATAAAGACGCAAAAAAAACGATTTTCGCATATCGGTGAAGGTATGTTAAGCCATTCATTATTTACCCCACTATCAGCAGCTTCCTCCCAACTTTCGTCGACCTCATCCATGTTTCATTTTGCTCAGACACGCTGTGGAGCTGGCCGTCCTGCGCTCCTCAGATCCGCCTCTCCACCGGCCCGCTTTGACATCACACTGACGGGTTTCCCCTGCGCATGATACCCCTCTATACAGGCAGGAGTGGGCGAGAAATGTCTAACCACAGTAGTCAGAGAACATACGTTTTTAAGAAAGTGAACTGTGCGAAGAACTTTTGCCTTTTCTTTTTCTTCCCTCATTTTGAATGTCAATCATTTAAACGCTTCAACTTGAATTAGTTACATACAAATGTAATGTAGCAGTTTGTTATAATCTTCTTCTAAACAATTCATTTGTATCAACTTTTTTTTTTTTGTGGCACACATAACAAGCAGAGGCATTTTTATTTTAGGAAATTATCATGAACCTCCTGAATTTCAGTAAAAAAATTGAATAACATCATGGAAAATATGCTGTACTGTGCTATTCACTAACATTTCCTGCCAATGCTCATACGAAACTCCAACTCTTTTATAGTTCAATACAAAACAGCTCTAAATCCTTTATGATTTTGTGACTGTTAATTTCCTTTTAAAATATAACTATTCTATTTCCAAAAAGAAGACAGTTTTATATTTGTGGTCGAGTTAGTAGGTTGTTTTATCAGCACTAAAAAGATCATTAAAAAAAATGTCAGCTTTTCATGTGCCACATTGTCTTATTAATATTTGTGGTGCTTTAACGTATACATGGCCAGCCTATCACACTTTAAGGATCTCAAAAAAACGATATAGGTCACAAATCTTAACAGCCTGCTGACCTGTAAAGGTGTCATAGACATTCACTTGATGTATGTCTTCTTTTTCACTTGTAAAGGAAGTTCACCGTTTTTCAAGTATGTTCGGACTCAATAGTCAGGGGCGCATACACTCACTGTATTTAATCCTCCTTCCCATACTAATCTTATACAATTCCTTCCTAAGGCTCTTTGAACGTGACTCAAAGTATTTGTGCTTGAGTGTTACATGATGTCACTTTGTTAAGGAAGTAAACAAATCTAGGCATTTCAGGCAGGGGGAGAGCATGTGGGAGAGAACCCCATCCTTCTGGAGGGAATTTGGGGATTTTAGCCTTTTTTACTATTTACATCCACAAACACGTATATAACACTCTACAGGAAATCCAAAACCCCAAAAAGCATATAGGGCCTTGTTTTAAATGTAAAAGTGAAACGTTTTGAACGCATATTTGAATATCCTAGGTCTAGTCTCTTGTCTAAATACTCTATGGACATGTACATTAAAGATTATTAACCCAGCTTTACTGCTCCAATGGTGCTGTGGAAATGATCTCAGAAGGTCAATAGTCTATTACAGTGAACATTTTAGGCAATTATAATATGTTCTTTGTAACATGTTTTATGAAGACCCTGGTGAAGGCCACCAGCAAAACATATCCTTAAACTTGACTTGAAATTGAAACCTCCAGTTTAGGTTTCAAGTAGGCACAGACACCTGCTCTGAACATGTAGTCCCACATGTTCACAGTGACAGAATACATATCCTCATGGCTAAATCATGTGCAAAGACATGCACATTCTGTTCAATTAGGTGGTATTTATTTGGAAATCCAGAAGTTAGTTTGCATTTGAGAGCAAATCCATTTAAAACAAGTCCAATCAATAGTTTAGTTATTTTTTGTTGTAACAATATTATTTATAAAGCTCCACATTTTATCTAAATAAAGTCTGGGATTTAGTCGTTGTTTCACCTGCATTGGTTATAGCTGCTCAATTAAACTACATAGTTCTTAAAAAACGTATCATCACCTGTGCAGAAGATTACCTTTTTCCTGAAAATAATTTAAAGACACTGGGAGTTCAATACCACAGATGTCTTCTCTTTTGGCCGGATCATTAGACCATTCTAGAAACTGGTAACCAAAATGAATTTTAGATTTGGAAAAGGAAAGGAGTGGCTTGGAAATCCTCAGAACTGTAAGGACTTTTGATGCTAAACCAGCAACAACGATTAGCAATTACCATGAAGCAGTTATCCCTCTAACAAAACAAAAATAATGTTGAAACTTGTTGTCCTAAAGCCAAAAACATCAGCATAAAACAAGTCAGGGTTAACATGATGCAAGTGAAGTGATGAAAAAGCAACAAAAAGACTTCTGCTCTGATGACTTACATAAACCTTTGGGACTTTTATTCAAAACACTTTTTTAAAATGTTGTAGTTTATCCAAAATCATAATGATCCACCATCAGCACCTATGGACGTAGTATCCCGTTACGTATCCTATAATGTAGATGGACACCAATGCAGCCAAAGCTCCGGCCGTCTTCACTGCTACTCCAGAGCTGCCGTTACACAGACTGCTGTAGATCCTGTGGAAGTAAAAGAGAGGTAGGCAGAGTCAGGGTTAACAGCATTTAGTCGAATGTTGTGACTCATTACCTGTTTTTCAACACATTGTCACTTCATTTTGACTATATGGTTTTAGAAAACCTATTACTAAATATTTCAATTTGTGTCAAGTTAAAATGTCCCTTATGTAATTAAGGGTTTTCCCTTTGATGTAGTGCAATATATAAGTTGTTAACCCTCCGGTATCACTGTGGACGTTTTTGTCCATATGGGTCATTTTTCACTTTTCATTTTGCAATAACTTTGGTTGTCTTGGTGCAAATGGTCTGATTTTTTGTAACAAGGCTATTTTCTCGATCTATTTTGGAATTCCAATTTCAATTTTTGAAATCGGTCTTTAATTCACTGTGTAACAAATCGACTACGCAAATTAGTCATTCGAGACAAAAATGTCCACTGCAAAATGCTTTGATAACAACATTATATTAAAAGGTTTTTTTCACAACCTCTTTGGGTTCAATCTTTAAAGCAACTTCCACCCTAATAGAAAATATCAAAAATGTAATCATTTTCAGGATTTTAACCTTTTAAATGCCATTTTGAATACATGAAACCGCTGTTTTTTTTCATGATGAAAACAGAGAAAATGTGTTATTTCCCAAAAAATACATATCTGGGGACTGGCTCTTTTTTTTTACAACAGTCTTGGATATGTCAAAGATTAGCAACAAAATGGATTTTTTTGCATTATTAGTTTTTTCACAAAATCAGATTGAACAAAAAAGTTACAAATTAGTCATTCAGGACAAAAATGTCCACTTCCAAAAACTGCTCTAAAATGACAACAGATTAATATTTTTTAAAACTTTTTGGGGTTAAATCTTTCAATCAACTTCAGTCCTGATCAAAAATACCAAATGTTAAATTATGTTCAGGATGTTAACCCTTGAACTGCCAGTTTGAAAACATGAATTTGCGTTTTCTATGAAAAACATGCACAAAAAGGCAGTTATTTTCCATATGATAAATGTTGGGGGGGTCGGCTTTTTTTTTTTAACACAGTCTTGGATATGTCAAAGATTAGCAACAACATTGATTTTGGTTGATTATTAGTTTTTGCACAGAATCAGATTAAACAAAAAACTCACACATTAGCCACTCGCGGACAAAAATGTCCCATCCACTCCCATTATAACCACATATTTTGATCTCTCCGCCACACCGGTATAAAATCATGCATTTTGTAATGTCAGGGTTTTATATTGGAGGAAAATAGTTCAATTTGTCCTTTTTACTGTAAAAACCAGATGTGACATTTTACCATTGAATTACATGCTTGTCATTTCTTGTTTCTTTGCCTGTTGTATAATGGGGCCCTGACAGCCATTGGAATACATGTATGCAACTAATATGATGTAGGTGTGTTGGTATGGATGTGGAAGAGTGGTATCAGCTGAGAAATGTGTGTGTGTGTGTGTGTGTGTGTGTGTGTGTGTGTGTGTGTGTGTGTGTGTGTGTATGGATGTACAGTGTGAGTGTGTACAGAGACAACAATATACAGTAGATTTGGTTTACAGCAAGTCGCAGTTTTCACCTCATATCTTTCTTTCTTTCTCTCTCTCTTTTTCTCTCACTCCCTCATTCCCAAACTCATACACACTCTTACATATTAAACCTTCTTATACCTTGTGTGAGTGATTGTGTGTGAGAATGAGACAGGAGTAAGTGTGCTCTCATGGCATTTTGTTTTTCATTTGTGCTGTTTCATGTGTCTTTGAGGTAAACAGATGTATGATCTTGACCCAGCTTGACCTCGATGTTTTGAATTGTTTGAACTTCAAAGTCCTTTGATAATGTCAAGCAGACATACACAGCGATACATACACTCCTTGAAGTAAATAAAAACACCTGGCTGCAAAGCCAAAACTTCAAATATGTGTAGTTTGGCTGGGCTGGTCATTTCATTCCTGTGATACGCAACAAGCAGTAAGATGAAGAGGAGCTTCTCTGTGGGACAAGAGGTCTCTGCTCATGCAGCCCCTAACTTCAGCTGCAAGACTCATCCTCTGAAACAGAAACACCCTGAGAAGGAGAATCTGGTGTGGATCTGAACTGTGCTTGAAAGGAGTCAGCACAAAGATAAAACACTTTTTTGCCAAACATGAGAAGGAGAATCTAATGTGGAGTTTGTAGTGGAGTCTGATCCTTCTTCGTCCGACCCTTCCCGTAGGATCCCATCCCGTAGCTGCGCTATATTCCTCTGCACTATCCTATCCGGAGGATCATGTCCATCGTGGCAGTGGGTGGATATCAAAACATTTTCAAATCTGGTTTCCCTCTCACGAGGAAACGTCGCGCTACATTCCTGCTGCCAGAGGTTTGGTTTCAGGGCCCACGCGTTATGCCATTACGAGTGGCATAAATAAGAATTCATGACGTGGAATCCTTCTTTGATTTATTCTTTACCCCTGAGATCATCAGCAGTATTGTCGACATGACACACCTGCATGGGGGACGTTCGGTGGCAAACTGGAGGGATGTTGATGCCACAGATGTTTGAGCAAACATTGGATAGGATAGTGCAGAGGAATGTAGCGCAGCTACGGGATGGGATCCTCTGTGCCCTCTCCACTTTCAGGGGAAGGGTCAGACGAAGAACGATCAGACTCCACCACAAGCATCTCATCATTTCTCTAAGCATGGCTTCACGTGGCGGCGCAACGAATATTCTTGTTACTCCTGTGGCAATCTCTGGTGCTATCATCCCCTTTGTGGTGTGATTGAGGAGGGGATCACTAAGCACTTTAGTGTCACGGTTGAGTGAAGGAAGCAGGACCCAAATGCAGATAACTCTGATAATCCTTTATTTCAAGGATAATGAAACTAATACATACAAAACAGAACACTCACCGGGGTGAATTCAGTCACCAACAAAAGAAGCACCAACACTGAACACAGGACGAGACAAGACTAAATACAGGGAGGGATAATTACAAGACGAGACACAGCCGGGCAGGGGAGGAGAAACACAAGGGCCACAGGTGAACACAATCAGCTAACGAGACACACCAGGGAAACTAACGACAGGAGGAAAACATGACAGAGAACAGCGAAAACACCCAAACCAAGACAGAACTGTGACATGACATGATAACCGTGACAGAACCCCCCCCTCAAGGGACGGATTCTAGACGTCCCTAAACACCAAAACAAAAATCCAACAACGTCCAGCCGGGTGGGTGGAGGGGGTCCGGAGGACGGGACTGAGCTGACCGCCCAGGAGCACAGTAGGGGACCAGGAAGGGATCTCGGGCGGACGGCCCGGGGGCAAGGCAGAAGCCGAGAAGGGGGACTCGGGCGGACGGCCTGGGGGCAAGGCAGAGTCCAAGGTGGGGGACTCGGGCGGACGGCCCGGGGGCAAGGCAGAGTCCATGGTGGGGGTCTCGGGCGGACGGCCCGGGGGCAAGGCAGAGTCCATGGTGGGGCGAAGGCCACAGCGGGCGAACTCAGGGGGCCGAGCATGAGGGCGAAGGCAGCGGCAGGAAGAGTCAGGGGGCCGGGCTCGAGGACGAGGGCAGCGGCAGGAAGAGTCAGGAGGCCGGGCCCGCGGGCGAAGACCGCGGCTCACAGAGGGTCGGGATCGAGGGCGAAGGCAGCGGCAGGAAGAGTCAGGGGGCCGGGCTCGAGGACGAGGGCAGCGGCAGGAAGAGTCAGGGGGCCGGGCCCGAGGACGAGGGCAGCGGCAGGAAGAGTCAGGAGGCCGGGCCCGCGGACGACGACCGCGGCTCACAGAGGGTCGGGATCGAGGGCGAAGACCAGACAGCTCCGGAGGCCGGGCAGGACCCGGTGTCGGCCGGACAGGAACCGGAGCCGGCGGGACAGGCATCGGCAGGATCCCCCACGGAAGAGGACCAGGAGTTGGCAGGACCCCCAGCAGGAGAGCGGTTGGCGGGACCTCCGACGAGACAGGACAAAGGGTTGGCAGTACCCCCGGCAGGAGAGTAGACGGCGGGACCTCCAACGGCACAGGACACAGGGTTGGCAGTACCCCCGGCAGGAGAGTAGTCGGCGGGGCCTCCAACGGGACAGGACATAGGGTTGGCAGGACCCCCGGCAGGAGAGTAGTCGGCGGGACCTCCAACGGGACAGGACATAGGGTTGGCAGGACCCCCGGCAGGTGAGTAGACGGCGGGACCTCCAACGGGACAGGACATAGGGTTGGCAGGACCCCCGGCAGGAGAGTAGTCGGTGGGACCTCCAACGGGACAGGACATGGGGTTGGCAGGACCCCCGGCAAGAAAGTAGTCGGCGGGGCCTCCAACGGGACAGGACATAGGGTTGGCAGGACCCCCGGCAGGAGAGTAGTCGGCGGGGCCTCCAACGGGACAGGACACAGGGTTGGCAGGACCCCCGGCAGGAGAGTAGTCGGCGGGGCCTCCAACGAGACAGGACAAAGGGTTGGCAGGACCCCCGGCAGGAGAGTAGTCGGCGGGACCTCCAACGGCACAGGACATGGGGTTGGCAGGACCCCCGGCAGGAGAGTAGTCGGCGGGGCCTCCAACGGGACAGGACACAGGATTGGCAGGACCCCCGGCAGGAGAGTAGTCGGCGGGGCCTCCAACGGGACAGGACACAGGGTTGGCAGGACCCCCGGCAGGAGAGTAGTCGGCGGGGCCTCCAACGGGACAGGACACAGGGTTGGCAGGACCCCGGCAGGAGAGTAGTCGGCGGGGCCTCCAACGGGACAGGACACAGGGTTGGCAGGACCCCCGGCAGGAGAGTAGTCGGCGGGGCCTCCAACGAGACAGGACATGGGGTTGGCAGGACCCCCAGCGGAACCTCCAACGGTACAGGACATGGGGTTGGCAGGACCCCCGGCAGAAGACTAGTCTGCGGGACCTCCAACGGGACAGGACATGGGGTTGGCAGGACCCCCCGGCAGAAGACTAGTCTGCGGGACCTCCAACGGGACAGGACATGGGGTTGGCAGGACCCCCGGCAGAAGACTAGTCTGCGGGACCTCCAACGGGACAGGACATGGGGTTGGCAGGACCCCCGGCAGGAGAGTAGTCGGCGGGGCCTCCAACGAGACAGGACAAAGGGTTGGCAGGACCCCCGGCAGGAGAGTAGTCGGCGGGACCTCCAACGGCACAGGACATGGGGTTGGCAGGACCCCCGGCAGGAGAGTTGTCTGCGGGACCTCCAACGGCACATGAGTAGGGGCTTGAGTGGGGACTCGAGAGAGGGCTTGAGAGGGAACTCGAGAGGAAACTGGAGAGTCGACTGGAGAGGTGACTCGAGAGGGGACTCGAGAAGGAACTCGAGAGGTGACTGGAGAGGGGACTCGAGAGGGAACTCGAGAGGAGACTCGAGAGATGACTTGAGAGGAGACTTGAGAGGGATCTTGAGAGGGGACTTGAGAAGGGACTCGAGAGGTGGCTTGAGAGGGACCTCGAGAGGTGACTTGAGAGGGATCTAGAAAGGGGACTCGAGAGGTAGCTCGAGAGGAGACTTGAGAGGGAACTAGAGAGGGGACTCGAGAGGGAACTTGAGATGGGATGAGGGAAGGGACTAGAGAAGTGACTCGAGGTGGGACTAGAGAAGGGGCTCGGGAAGGGGCCAGAGAGGTGACTAAAGGAGGGACTGGAGAAGGGACTAGGGAAGTGACTAGAGGAGGGACTTGAGAAAGGACTTGAGAAAGGAATTGAGTAGGGACTTGAGATGGGACTAGAGAAGTGACTAGAGGTGGGACTGGAGAAGGGACTAGAGAAGGGACTAGGAAAGTGACCTGAGGAGGGACTAGGGAAGGGACAAGAGGAGGGACTCGAGAAGAGACTAGAGAAGGGACCAGAGATGGGACTATGGCAGCTGGGGCCAGAGCTAAGGCTGGAACCATGGCTGCTGGGGCCGGGACCATGGCTGCTGGGGCCAGAACTAGGTCTGGAACCATGGCTGCTGGGGCCAGAACTGGAGCCGGAATGATGGCTGCTGGGGCCAGAACTGGGGCTGGAACCATGGCTGCTGGGGCCAGAACTGGGGCTGGAACCATGGCTGCTGGGGCCTGTACTGGGGCCGGAACCATGGCTGTGTGGGCCGGTTCTGTAGCCGGAACCATGGCTCTTGGGGCTCGGATTGCTAGCCTGGACTTGCGACTCCTTCTCTTAGAAGCCGCCTGAAGGCTCCGTGGACCTCCAAAAGCCAGCCGAGTTCCAGAAAACGACTCTTGGACAGGAGCAGGAACTGGGGCGGAAGCACTGGTTGACTCCAGACGGAACACACCGAGACGTTTATAGTCAGCAGGCTGGAAATCACACACCCAGATGAAGTTCAAAATCCAGCCAGGTAAGAATTTCACCAAGTCTGGTTTCTCCATAGCCAACCGGTGCGCCTCTACCAGAGCGGCCTCCTTCTGCAGAACACTGGACGCTCCCCTCCACCAATCATAGCAGCAAGCCAAAGCAAAGGAAAAATGTTGTAGTTCCACCTCAAATGGATCATCTGCTGGGTCCATTTCTGGTTGGTGCTTTCTGTCACGGTTGAGTGAAGGAAGCAGGACCCAAATGCAGATAACTCTGATAATCCTTTATTTCAAGGATAATGAAACTAATACATACAAAACAGAACACTCACCGGGGTGAATTCAGTCACCAACAAAAGAAGCACCAACACTGAACACAGGCTGAGACAAGACTAAATACAGGGAGGGATAATTACAAGACGAGACACAGCCGGGCAGGGGAGGAGAAACACAAGGGCCACAGGTGAACACAATCAGCTAACGAGACACACCAGGGAAACTAACGACAGAAGGAAAACATGACAGAGAACAGCGAAAACACCCAAACCAAGACAGAACTGTGACATGACATGATAACCGTGACAATCAGGCTTTTTTCATCCAAAAGGTTTTGTAGTCCTTCATACATCTCAACCTCATCACCATCTTGTTGTTCCTCAGAAGTTCATCAGCAGCTCCTCAACCTCCTCAGCAAAGGACCTCATTGATAACTCTGTATCAACGTGGGATTCGGGGCAGAATTGTTCCTTCTTCTCTGCCCCCATCTGATAAATGAACTGTTTAGCAAACTATTTGACAAAAAAATGTTTTATCCTTGTGCTGACTCCTTTCAAGCACAGTTCAGATCCACACCAGATTCTCCTTCTCAGGGTGTTTCTGTTTCAGAGGATGAGTCCTGCAGCTGAAGTTACGGGCGGCATGAGACCTCTTGTCCCACAGAGAAGCTCCTCTTTATCTTACTGCTAGTTGCGTATCACAGGAATGAAATGACCATCCAGCCAAACGACACATATTTGAAGCGTTGGCTTTGCAGCCAGGTGTTTTTATTTACTTCAAGGAGTATATGTATCGCTGTGTATGTCTGTTTGCTAAAGAGACATTATCAAAGGACTTTGAAGTTCCAAACAATTCAAAACATCAAGGTCAAGCTGGGTCAAGATCATACATCTGTTTACCTCAAAGACACATGAAACAGCACAAATGAAAAACAAAACGCCATGAGAGCACACTTACTCCTGTCTCATTCTCACACACAATCACTCACACACATACAAGGTATAAGGAGGTTTAATATGTAAGAGTGTGTATGAGTTTGGGAATGAGGGAGTGAGAGAAAGAGAGAGAGAAAGAAAGATATGAGGTGAAAACTGTGACTTGCTGTAAACCAAATCTACTGTATATTGTTGTCTCTGTACACACTCACACTGTACATCCACACACACACACACACACACACACACACACACACACACACACACACACACACACATTTCTCAGCTGATACCACTCTTCCACATCCATACCAACACACCTACATCATATTAGTTGCATACATGTATTCCAATGGCTGTCAGGGCCCCATTATACAACAGGCAAAGAAACCAAGAAATGACAAGCATGTAATTCAATGGTAAAATGTCACATCTGGTTTTTACAGTAAAAAGGACAAATTGAACTATTTTCCTCCAATATAAAACCCTGACATTACAAAATGCATGATTTTATACCGGTATGGCGGAGAGATCAAAAGATGTGGTTATAATGGGAGTGGATGGGACATTTTTGTCCGCGAGTGGCTAATGTGTGAGTTTTTTGTTTAATCTGATTCTGTGCAAAAACTAATTATCCACCAAAATCAATGTTGTTGCTAATCTTTGACATATCCAAGACTGTGATAAAAAAAGCCGACCCCCCCAACATTCATTATATGGAAAATAACTGCCTTTTTGTGCATGTTTTTCATAGAAAACGCAAATTCATGTTTTCAAACTGGCAGTTCAAGGGTTAAAATCCTGACCATAATTTAACATTTGGTATTTTTGATCTGGACTGAAGTTGATTGAAAGATTTAACCCCAAAAAGTTTTAAAAAATATTAATCTGTTGTCATTTTAGAGCAGTTTTTGGAAGTGGACAATTTTGTCCCGAATGACTAATTTGTAACTTTTTTGTTCAATCTGATTTTGTGAAAAAACTAATAATGCAAAAAAAATCCATTTTGTTGCTAATCTTTGACATATCCAAGACTGTTGTAAAAAAAAAGAGCCAGTCCCCAGATATGTATTTTTTGGAAAATAACACATTTTCTCTGTTTTCATCATGAAAAAAAACAGCGGTTTCATGTATTCAAAATGGCATTTAAAAGGTTAAAATCCTGAAAATGATTACATTTTTGGTATTTTCTATTAGGGAGGAAGTTGCTTTAAAAATTGAACCCAAAAAAGTTGTGAAAAAAACCTTTTAATATAAGTTTTATCAAAGCATTTTGCAGTGGACATTTTTGTCTCGAATGACTAATTTGCGTAGTCCAATCGAATGATACCGGAGGGTTAAGCTTCTATACTACATCCGTAATATAGTGACATCACATCACTATGTAACACGTCACTTCTATTGGCTAGCGCCTATGGCACCAACACATTGTACGTGAAAGGCTAAGGGCGGGACATTTCTAAGCGTTTGGCCAATCACAACAAAGCCGGCCAGCTAACCAATCAGAGCAGACTAGGCTCTGGTTTCAGCAGTGAGTGAAAAGAGGTGCAGCAGCACAGGTAGTTTGAGAAAAATAAAGAGCTTTTTTAACATTAAAGCATGAAAACATGTCACAAAAGAGGCTCAATTCTCAAAACCAATATGAACATGAAGATAAGCATGATAGGGCCCCTTTAATGGTTAACTTTGTATTTTGTGACATGAAATACAACCGCATTAAAATCCTTCCATTCATGTCCCAGTATACAGGACTGTCTCAGAAAATTAGAATATTGTGATAAAGTTCTTTATTTTCTGTAATGCAATTAAAAAAACAAAAATGTCATACATTCTGGATTCATTACAAATCAACTGAAATATTGCAAGCCTTTTATTATTTTAATATTGCTGATTATGGCATACAGCTTAAGAAAACTCAAAAATCCTATTTCAAAAAATTAGAATAGTTCCTCAGACCAAGTAAAAAAAAAAGATTTATAACAGCAAAACACAATCAAACATTTGAAAATGTCCATTAATGCACTCAGTACTTGGTTGGGAATCCTTTTGCACGGATTACTGCATCAATGCGGCGTGGCATGGAGGCAATCAGCCTGTGGCATTGCTGACCCAAGTTCCCATCAGCAAAAACACGTGGGTTTGCTATCCTGGCTCCAAGATGGTGGAATGAGCTCCCCATTGACATCAGGACGGCAGAAAGCCTGCACATCTTCCGGCGCAGACTGAAAACTCATCTCTTTAGATTCCACTTCGAGCGATAGAATTACTATCAAAGCACTTATATACTAACATAGGACTGGCTTATCTATAGCCAGCTGACAAAGCATTTATATACTAACATAGGACTGGCCTATCTATAGCCAGCTGAATAGCACTTGAAATGTGTGGCTCTATGATACCTGTTGTACTTATATGATTCTGTTTTTCTTCTGGGCTGTGTCTTCCTGGTCGTATGTACTTATTGTAAGTCGCTTTGGACAAAAGCGTCTGCTAAATGCAATGTAATGTAATGTAATGTAATGAGGTGTTATGGATGCCCAGGATGCTTCAATAGCGGCCTTTAGCTCATTAGCATTGTTGGGTCTGGTGTCTTTCAGCTTCTTCTTCACAATACCCCACATATTCTCTATGGGGTTCAGGTCAGGGGAATTTGCAGGCCAATCGAGGACAGTAATGCCATGGTCAGTACACCAGTTACTGGTGGTTTGGCACTGTGGGCAGGTGCCAGATCATGCTGGAAAATGAATTCCTCATCTCCATAGAGCTTTTCAGCAGACGGAAGCATGTAGTGCTCTAAAATCTCTTGGTACACAGCTGCATTTACTCTGGGCTTGATGAAACACAGTGGACCAACACCAGCAGCTGACATGGCTCCCCAAACCATCGCTGACTGTGGGAACTTCACACTGGATTTCAAGCAACTTGGATTTTGCTCCTCTCCAGCCTTTCTCCAGACTCTGGCGCCTTGACTTCCAAATGAAATACAAAACTTGCTTTCGTCTGAAAAGAGGACTTTGGACCACTGTGCAACTGTCCAGTGCTTCTTTTCCTTAGCCCAAGTCAGACGCCTCTTCCGTTGTCTTGAGTTCAGAAGTGGCTTGACCATGGGAATACGGCTATTGTAGCCCATTTCCCGGACACGTCTGTGAACAGTGACTTTTGATACCTGGACTCCAGCTTCAGTCCACTGTCTTTGAAGCTCCCCCAAATTCTGGAAGCAACTCTTCATCACAATGCTGTTAAGGCTGCGGTCATCTCTCTTGGTTGTGCAGCGTTTCCTGCCACATTTCCCCCTTCCAACAGACTTTTTGTGGATGTGCTTTGAAACTGCACTCTGTGAACAGCTTGCTCTTTGAGAAATTTCTTTTTGTGTCTTACCCTCCTGATGGAGGGTGTCAATGACGGTCCTCTGGACAGCAGTCAGATCAGCAGTCTTCCCCATACTTGTGATTTAGTTTACTGAACCAAGCTGAGTGTTTTTCAAGGCTCAGGAAACTCTTGCAGGTGTTTCGAGTTAATTAGACGATTCAAGTGATTCGTTGAACACCCTACTAGTATACTTTTTCATGATATTCTAATATTTAGAGATAGGATATTTGAGTTTTCTTAAGCTGTATGCCATAATCAGCAATATTAAAATAATAAAAGGCTTGCAATATTTCAGTTGATTTGTAATGAATCCAGAATGTATGACATTTTTTTTTTTTTTTAAATTGCATTACAGAAAATAAAGAACTTTATCACAATATTCTAATTTTCTGAGACAGTCCTGTATGCTTTGGTCTCATCAACATCTATACTTTTAAACTAGTTTTTGTTTTCTTGTGGCAACAGAAAATCCTCAGCAATATGACAATTTAATATTTTACATTATTGCCTGTGTCTCACCTCTGTGAAGTTATCTGTGATGATGCCTTTACGTTCATGTTGATGTTGTCCTCGTTCCAGCGGTCATACTGCACGCTGCCCGCGCTGGTAGTGTTAGGGTCCATGAGGGAATAGCTTCTTCCTCTCCTCAGAGGTTTCACTACCTGCTGACTAGAGTCACTGATAGACCAGATATAAGGATCCCTCTGAGTCGCTGCTTAGCCTGGACACACACAATGTCTATTAAGTATTATACAAATGTTAGGTTGAACATGGAATTATTGTGTAGTAATGATTAGCCTACATCAAAAGTAACTTACTGCAGGCAATTTATCAAACAAAGCTTTAAGAACCTGCATGCATAATGCACTTATGCATTAAGTCTAAACATATTTTACAAAATGTAAAATTAGTTTAGGTGTCATTGAGCATTTTCATTGGCACTTTTGACAGCGTCAAACCACCATGCATCTGATAATGCGTTTACATTACCAGGATTTGCGAACCGAGTTGTGCCGAATCTCTCTAAATTATAACTGAATCTCTGAAACTAAACTTTCTTTCCTGTTCTTTTAGATATCTGCTTTATTTTCACAATTTCACGTTCGTTTTCTGCTGTATCAGAAGTAACGTCAAGCTACAGCTGATGAAATCGCAGCATTACACGGTTTGCCACTTCATAATAAAAGCATTTAAATAACAAATAACGATGGACCTTTATTTTGAAGAATTGACGGGAATGTTGTTATCACCAATATAGCGGAGCTGTTTTTAGCGTCAATAAAAAACGGCGTACTTTAAACCAGTAGAAAGATTAAGCAGCAGTACTAATGTTGGACTTTTCTTTTGAACAGTGTTTTAGATCTGATAATTTAACCAATAGTTACAGCCGTTCTGTGGAACCATGGACCCCTTCAAAACCGGGTAGCCCTGTTGTTAAAGAAATGCGAGCTGCGTGCTGGCCCATATGGAAAAACTCCACATGTCAGTCAACTATTTCGAGAGTTTAATCAACTCTGGAGCTTAATCTGATGACATGACTGAAGTAATCAGAGTCAAAAGCAGTGATTTAATTTGATTTGATCATTGTCACCCTAATCAGAATTCACTTTACATTCCCCATATTCAAATAAACTGAATGAGTGCTCACCTGTATGGGTCTGAAACACTTTACAATCTGCCAACAAAGCTCAGCTGCGCACGTTTAAAGACTGAGAGAGCCCTGCATCCTGCTTGTTATGAGACCTTGGTCATAGTTCATGTGTCGACCTATGGTGTCGAGTCGACTGAGGTCAGCCTGTCATAAATCCATTGGTTGTGCTCCAGCTTTTCTTATATGACTCTTGGTGATAAGGGGCACTTTAAGCTTGTAGTCTCTGGTTTCGTCACATCTTGTGCCGATAGTGGACTGCAAAGCACAATTCTTGGGGGGGGGGGGGGGGGGGGGGGGGGGGGGGATTGTCCAACCGGCATACTTCGGTACCGGCCCACCGGGAAAACCCCCGGTATTCCCAATGGCCAGTCCGCCCCTGAATGCAGCATCCC
Organism: Harpagifer antarcticus; assembly: GCA_902827135.1. Lineage (NCBI taxonomy): Eukaryota > Metazoa > Chordata > Actinopteri > Perciformes > Harpagiferidae > Harpagifer > Harpagifer antarcticus. The sequence continues at coordinate 3,491,236 of CADEHL010001049.1, read as the reverse complement.
AACAATTCTCTTGTTTATTACCTAGTAATCAGGTTTTGGCTTACTGACCTTAACACGTCAGATGAGACACATAACAGGGGAACAGCCAGATGACTTGTTTTATTTTTGTATGATAACAACAATATATTGCATATTGGAATAACTTTGTTTTGGTCTGTCTTTATAACTCATGAGATAACCATTACTTGTATTAACATCAGCAACTTTTGGTAGATAAGAATTGATCAATGGTGTTGAGGACTGATTTTGTTGTGTTGGTGTGACGTCATAGTCTCAATTGTATGAGTCCTATTTAAGATGTTGGCAGAGTTCATAGCTTCTAACTGCCTATACAAACGCCAATCATGCTTGCTCCAGCATAGCTCCAAGCTAAATGGACCTAGAGCCCAATAATGTTACCAGCCACGCCTGTTAACGGCAGCTTCCTCTTACTGATCTGTTGCACTTGCGGCTGCTATGATAACAAATTAAGAGACATATACAATCATTTGTAACCTAAAGGCACCTTAACAGATGTTGTACACACCAGGCTTACCTTTAAAAGGACAATCCTAGTTGAAGTATACAAGTAATGGCGACTGTTTTATTATTAAATGCAGATTAAACATTTATTGCAGAATTCAAACCGGTAACACTACGTTTTATAATTAGTTTGGTTTCTCAGATATATTGATGAGTAAAAGAATAATGTGGCCAGATAAAAAGAGCTTGAACAGCTCAGTGACCGTGTTGAAGGACAGGGAGAGAGAGTGGCAGGCCTACCAATTCTCCCTTGACTGGTGAACTGAAGAGCTGGTATAAAATCCTGTGATTTAATCCAAAATCCACAAACTGTACAAATTGTAATCCAAAACTAGTTGGTAGTGGGATTCATAGACTTCTCTTTATCTCCTGAATGTGTGTGCATTGCAGACACTTTTGTGTGCGTGCCGATAGCGCTTTATAAGCCCTTTTCTTTTCCAAGGATATTTACCAAACCTCACAGAAAAAACTTCCCGAACTGTCATTTTCCAGTACTCTTCATTCAGTATACACATAATCACCCTTAAACATCATTATAATCCTATAATCAATGTCTCAAATCAAAAGAGTTATCCTTTATCTTTTATTATGTTGGTTTTAATACAAACATTATCACATTTATTAATTATTACATGCATGTAATCCATTTATACTCAATTTGTTTCTGTGTTTTTTTGGCATTATGCTCTGATGTTTGCATAATAAGCACAGAGAAAATCTATTCACCGAATGGAGGGGGGGGGGGGGGGGGGGGGGGGGGGGGGCACACACAGGGATTTTATCCTTTACCATAAGCCTAAAGGAAACCTCCCAAAAGCATAAAGTGGCCATTTAAACTTATTTTTCAGTGCAGTTTTCTATGACTTGTTTCAGCATCATTATTTAGTGTGTTCATTTGTGAGTAGTATTTATATAATTTTTTTTTGTAACATGGTAACACACAGGCTCAGCAAAGAGGTAAAAGCCATTGTTCATTGATCATTTTGATCTTGGCAAAAAAACAAACACTGAGAAATGTTTGTTTGATTTGTTTGTTTTTGGCATAGCCACTATTATCTAGTACTAAACAATGTAACTGGTGTCAGAGGCTAACGTTATAATTTATGACATTTTGTGAATTCAATCACATCAAACTTATACATCAGATTTAATTTATGTCCCAGGATATGGTTTTATCTCGTCAGCATCTTCCAACAGAAAATTCGTAGCAATATGACAACTTTGTCTTTGTGTGTTTTGGTCTCACCTCTGCACGACTGTGATGCCGCTACACTCATGTTGTCCTCGTCCCAGCTTCCCACACTGTAAGTGTTGGAGTCCACGTTGCAGGTGTTTTCCTCTTTGTGCTGCCAGGGGTTACTGATCACGATATACTGCATCTCTTGATTTGCTTGCAGTGCACGGCTCAGCCTGGACACATAAGCTGTTTGTCAAGCATACTATTTGTTTTTCCATGATACAAAATATGACATTAGCACAAGGAACAAATGCAATTTGGTTATTGGTTGGTTGACTTTGGCAGTCATGATAGTCAGTGTTCAGCATGTATTTCTTGTCAGTTGCTGTTAAGGGCATGAGGTGGGAGAAGTACTCAGATATTGTACTTAAGTTAAAGTAGAAGTATCAGAGTGTAGGAATACTCTGTTACAAGTGAAAGTCCTACTATCAAAATGTAAAAATTACAAAAGTATTGGCATTAAATATACGTAAAGTATCAAAAGTACTCATTATGTAAATTGGCCCAGTCACAACCATATATATTATATGTTTTGATTATAATTATTTATGTATTGATGTGTTTATCTTCTAGTTGATAAAGGTGGAACTAACTTAAATTATGTAATATATTACTGGTTAGCTGTTGAATTTAATCCAGGTGTAACTGAAGTCTTGTTGTTGATCATTAATCTATACCTGCAAAGTAACGAAAAGGTAAGTAAGAGTAAAAGTGTATTATTTACCTCTGAATTGTAGTTGAGTAGAACTCCGGTAGGACTACAAAGTAACATCAAATGGAAATACTAAAGTAAAGTAAAAGTAGCTCAAAATTGTACTTAAGTACAGTACTTGAGTAAATGTACTTAGTTACCACTGATTAAGTGTCACAACAGAAGCCATTGGCTCCATAATGTGCTGATGTGATACAAAATACATAATGCTGCCATTTGCGAAATTCAGAAAGGAGAACAATTCTGGGTTTTGAGAAAGCAATGTTTTTGTATTACTTCGAAATGTTTTAATTAGTAAAAGGGAAGGGTTACAATCTTTCCTTGAACAATTTGAGTCTTCAAAGGGCCTTTGGAGGCCTTCTCTGTGCCTTTGATCTTACACAGTCTATGAGGCTGACGTTGAAATACATAATGTAAAAATAACTTTTCCTTACAAGCACCGAGAAGCTTGATGCTGTATTTTTCTTGTATGGTTTTATTATATAATATTATCATGTTGTATTATATCAGAGGGACGTCATTGTTTCACATCGGACGTTTTAGAGACGTTACTTAGCGTTGAGACTTCCGGTGTGCCATAATAATACCGCTGCGCGTATTTCAGGTTTGTTTAACCATTTCAACTGCTCGCTGGTTCATTTCATTATTTTCTGTACTCAGGCCTTTAACTTCACAAACCAATACAGCCATTTATGCCCCAATTTAGAGCTTAACCAGCTGTACTAACTATCCCGTTGAAATCACCTTGTTAGCTTCAGAAGTTGTTTAGCAACTGTCGACCATGCTAGTGTTAGCTAGCTAGAGTTAGCTAATGTGTTAGCACCCACCGCTGGACTCACAACATTCACAGTCAGAAGTAATACACTCGTCTATCATTTTCGCCTTATACACATACTGGTTTATGTATGACAAAACCCTAACTATGTTGGCAGGCTAACTAAGTCTACTCGCAACGTCAATTGGCCTGTTAATGTTAGCTAGCTAAATGCTACATGCTGTTGTGATGTACCGTGTAGTTCGAGTGAGTTGAACAACACAGATAATAGGACACTCAGTGACAGATAAGCAACATACATGAATTATTCGTATGCGATTATATAATGTTTGCTAACATGACTACATCTGCTGTGTTTGGTATGTTGTACGTTTATTTCGGTGGGGCAGCATTGGGAATAGCACCGCACGGGTATAATCATTACAGTACCTTTACGTTTTTATACGTCTCAATTTAGGAAATAACTTCCGATTTACAACAAGACCTCATAATCTCAAATATTGAATGTTAATTCAACATTTTTCACATATTTAACAAGAAAGTTAAATGTTAAAGCATATTCCAACAAATAGATAATGGATCTGATATAAAAATATTGATTATTTTATTCTTTATAGGCCTAACTCTTCATATTCAAAGAAGGCTGAAGCTATATCCCTTGTTTGTGTGTGATGTGGAGCAGGCGGTGGAGAGTGGACGCTGATGGGGGACGAAAAGGAGACCTGGAAAGTTAAAACTCTTGACGAAATCCTACAAGAAAAAAAACGCAGAAGAGAATTAGAAGAGAAAACGGATCCCAAGCACCAGAAAAATGTAAAGTACCTTAAAGCTTATGTTTGACCAACACTGCCCCTTACATGTTGATACAGTATTAAACAAATTGTAACTCCAAGCCATTTTTTCCCTTTCTGCCTTTTATTTGCTGTAGAAGTTATACATTAAAATGGTAAGTTTAATAATCAATAAAATATATGGAAAATCGTATTGAATAAATCAAAGCTTCAAAACATTGTCTTATCATTGTAATATCTATGACTTACTTTTTGCTTTTATAGAAGACTTTAATGCCACATTCTCTAAATGCTGTTTTAATACTTACAGTATTCTGTTGGGAACAATAAATATATTTAATGTAATTATTTACTTTTTGAAAACATTAAATAGTGTTAGCTAAATTCCAAATGTGCTTTAACCACTATTTTGGAAAATTCATCTTTTTGATTACCACCATAATCAAACGGCATGTTATCTTTCAAAGTTTCATTGCAATAAATTGAGTCAAAAGTTTACAAAACTTCTGAGTCCGTAGTCGTTCAAATGAAGGTGCATACAAGTGTTTGTCATAAACATCCCTTATTTTTGGCAAGTAGTATGAGTCTTTCAATAGGCGAGTGTATGTCTTGTGTATTTAAGTCCATTTGCTGGGAATCAACGGTTAAAGACTGAATCCCAATATTTCGCTTCCAACAACATTTCCTGAAAACATGTACACACAGAAGGCAGCACACGACAAACTATAATCCTTAAACATAGTCATAGGTGAATTAGGGTTCAGACTGTTTATACCGCTCTTATTGTCTTGCACAGTCCTCTCAGGGCCTTGTTCCACAGTCGGATGATCGGGAGACCAAACGAGATACCCCGGAGGAAGGAGAACTACGGGATCAAAAGATGGAAATAACAATTCGTAATTCCCCGTACACGCGGGAGGACTCAACAGAAGACAGGTACATAAACCGTAGTACACAAATATGTGTATTTTCACAGGGGAAGTAGTATGCTTGCAATAGTTCAAATTCAAATCATGTGTGACATGTTTTTCTTTATATCTATGCAGGGCCGAAGAAGATGACTCATTAGCAATCAAGCCACCACAGCAAATAGCAAGAAAAGACAAGTCTCACCACAGAAAGGAGGAGAAGAGAAAAGAGAAAAGACGTCACCGCAGTCACTCTGCTGAAGGAGGTACGAGCGTCGTGAACACCTGAATCCAACATGTTTGGAGCTATTTTTGAAGTAAGGATCTCCTCAAAACTATGTTTATTTGACTTGTACAGCAGGGAAACATGTTCGACCCAAAGAGAAAGAAAAAGAGCGAGAAAGCGACCGCAGGAACCGTCAGTGGGAAGAAGACAAAGCCCGGAGAGACTGGGAGAGGCAGAAACGAAGGGAGCAGGCCAGAGCTCACTCACGCAGAGAGAGGTGAGCATCTCACCTGGAAACCACATATTAGATTAGCTCGGATTCATTCAGGCAGAGAAGTATTTGTCCTTTTAGATTTTCACTTGAGTTGAATTAGGATTCATGTTTTTGAACGTAAGAATTCAACTTGCCAGGATGTTAAAACGATTGAGCTACATGAGAACTTTCTATTTATCTGCTACTGTCTTTCAATTGTATAGCTGCTGTACTGTGGATTTACATGTACCCTATGTGACGTACTGGTCATAGTTTATTTGAAAGTTTCTCACTCAAGTCCAGGTGGCTAAATTGCAGGTGTATTTATATTAAAAATATATACATATTCTACGTGTGCAGATTGAAATGGACTCCCAACAAATGTCCAATATTAATGATGAGTATAGCACTGAATGTACCTGAGAGACAAACTTTAAAGAGTTCAGTTTGTGTGCATTTGGGGTGCACATGGTACTTTATAGCAGGCCCCCAGTTGGAGAAACAAACAGGAGAACCAGCACAGAAGTATGCAATGTAGTACTGTGGACTTGGGCGGTCAGCAAAATGTTTTAGGAGCTAAAAAAGTCCCACCTAAAAGAATCAATATCTGTTTAATCGTTGGCTATATTTAGATTTTGTTTTCCCTCTTTACTTTGCAGTCAGACAGCCGTTTCCAACGAGGAACTGAAGCCGTTATCTAATCTCTCTTTAATACCATCAGACTCCATTGACAAAAAACGGTAATTAAACATTTCAAAGCGTGGTTTTTGCTGCTGCCTGAATAATTATGTCTGTTTTTGTAATTGTGCTAAAGAATTCAAACAAAATACACAAATAAACAAACGTACAGATTGTTCCATGTTCTGAGCTCTGTTTCAAAGAGAGCTGCATAACAGCTTCAGTACCTAGTCAGAAAGGTCTGTCTCACTGCAAGGTGACGTGGCAAAATAAAGTGTATTTATAGCGTATTTAAAAACTGATGTTGAATTTGTTCGGTTGGCTTTTTTTAGGTGGCTGAAAAGCATTTGGCTGCTGCCCTGCCCTCAGCAGCACATGGCTTGACTTCATGTCTGTTTCTCCAAACTGCCATCTAGTGTATACATACACAAACAAACATTGACAAGATTGGGCTTTTGGTTGTCTGAACAGACCCCGATTGGATTCTCCTGGGTTTTTTTTGGACCACAGGGACCGGCTGGAACAGCAGGAGCGCCAGCGTGAGCGAGACAGGAAGCTGCGCGAACTGCAGAAAGAGCAGCGGGAGCTGAAAGAGCGGGAGAGGAGGGCGGAGGAGCGGCGCAAAGAGCGAGGGGGGCGGCGAGAAGGTCGGTGAATGAGTAGAGGTGTGGGATATTTGTGTGTGTATTGGGACAGGTTCAATTACAACCTTAACCATTGAAAGCATGCATGCTCAGAAACACATACGCTAACTGTTTAACTGTGAAATGTCAAAAGACAGAAACTGAGAGAATGATGGTGTAATGCTAAGGGATGGAGATTATGAGAGATGGAGTTGGTAGCTAAGGACAAGCAGGATTGAGACATCATTCAAAATGACTTGGGAACTGACCTAGGCTGAAATCATAAAGAACAGGGTTCTTACGGTCATTAAAAACCTGGAAAAGTCATGGAAATTCAAAATGCTAATTCTAGGCCCTGGAAAAGTTATGGAAAACAATATTTTTCCCAAAGTTTTTGGAAAAGTCATGGAAATGTAACTAAAGTTGCATCAAATATAATTTATATTTTATCTAATCGTCGAAATAGTAATACTATAATGATAATAAATACTGTATCGTATGAAACATAAAATGGCATTTAACTGTCGAGGTATTTTGCTGGTGAGAGATTTTAGTTGCTTTAGGGTGTAGAAGCTAGTAAGTCTACTATTTTATTTGTTTTAGATAGGCACAACATGTTTCAGATGCAGACCTTATTTTCCTGTTCCATGTTAAAATAAACCATTTTCAGTGGTACCGCTGAGAAAGAGTCATTTCTTTGGTCATGGAAAATTCGGTAAAGGTCATGGAGAAGTCATGGAAAAGTCATTGAAAATCATTGGTGAAAAAGTGTATGAACCCTGAAAGAAATATGATTGAGTAGGGGAATTCAGGATAAATAATGGTGTCTTACGTAATGGAGAAAATCAAAATGGAGAGCATCAAGATCAGAAAGGAGAGCCTGAGACTCCCTTAGTACCTGAGAGCATCCGATGCTCCACTAATTAGATTACTGCTGGGATGAAAGAGAAGTGGGCTACACGGACACACAGAAGGCGAAAACACCTGATAAGAAATGTGTATTTTTCCTATTAGTCTGTGAACTACGATGCAGGACTCATTGAAAAATGAATCTACCCTATCCGCAGTGCCGCCCGCGCATAGGCTGCTACCTGAAGATTATGATGACAAGTCAAAACAAAGTCACCGCAGCCGAAGTCCCCCCCGCGTTCCCCGGGACAGATCAGATCTCAGCGAACCCAGGAAGAGTGGAAGTAAGTAGATAAAGTCACAATTTCTATATAACAAGAAACGATTTAAAAAATCCCTTATATGCTTCTATGATATTCTAAACCGTATCATGTACAATGACTCAGTTTCCCCGACATCATCATCGTCGTCGTCTCATACGCCTGCAGCCTCTAAGGAGGAGAAGCCGGAGGGCAAAGATCCGCTGGCAGACCTCCAGGACATCAGTGGCAGCGAGAGGAAGACCAGCTCAGGAGAGTCCTCCATGGGTAAAGGACTAGTTCACCTACACTTAAAACAAAGCACACATGTATATTTGACTGCAAAATACTTTATCCTTTCAAATTACTCTTTCTAACTTTTTGGATTGGACATTTTGAATGGAAACTGGATTATTCCTGATTTATGTCAGTCATTAATTATAACACAAATAATACACTATTTATATTGCACCTTGGCAAGTGCTTTCGCACAAAAACAAATGCCATTTTACATCACATTCTACGTTGGAACGAATAAAGGATTTCTGATTTAATACACACATCAAATAAAAACATTCTAAATCACAAGCTTAAACAAACAAAAAGTCATAAAACATAAATAAAATCACATTAAAACATTTCTAAAAACATATAGCTTTGAACTTAACAAGAAGGGGATGAGCCAGCAGATATCTGCGTTAAATAGCTTTAAAATATATTTAAAAAACTGTTCTCGTATCATTCACCTTCTCCAGCATCAGGATCAGGCTCTGATGAAGAGGACGGCAATGACGAAGACGGGTCCAGCAGCCAGAGTGAGGGCGAAGAAGAGGAAGGAGAGTCTATTTCAGGCTCAGGAAGGTCTGAGCACAGCGCAGGTAAAACCGCTGTTCCACTGCTCTGGTTAAAAGCCTGTTACGGAGAAACACAGCTTTCACTGTTCCCTTCCTCCCTTTCAGAGGACGTGAGTGAGGACGAGCAGTCAGGGCAGGAATTTGAAGATGAGAGGGAAAATGGGAATCACGTACCTGCAGGTATGTGATATCTGGGAATATAAAGATGTATTTCTTTCTTATGATTCAAATGTCCTGCAGCTCGATCGAATCGTTATTATTTAAGTAGGGCTGTCAGTCGATTAAAATAGTTAATCGCGATTAATCACACATTTTTTTATCTGTTCTAAATGTACCTTAGAGGGATATTTTTCAGGTTTTTAATACGCTTATCAATATAATATGAGTGGACAAATATGCTTTATGCAAATATTTGTTTATTATCATTTGATCAATGACAAATATTCTCATGAATATTAAACACAACAACCTCTGAACATTACATAAATTCGCCTCAATTCAAGTGTGTGTATGTGTGTGTGTGTGTGCGAAAAGCCACTCTGTTTTCATAACTGTCAAAGCATGAGACAGAAATTCCCACAGTGGGTCAAATTAATGACGCTGTGACTCTGAGGTAACTGTCATTACTGAGTGGAGTCCAATAGTCTCCGGTGAGCGCAACTGTGGAAGTCTTTCTTAAATCCTCCTCTACTCTCGCTGTTTGGACTTCATACAAGTTGTGTATTTTCGACACAGTGGTGGCTCTGGAAGGCAATTCATAAGTGCAGTCGTTGGATGCGACACGAATTATATCACGCAGCCCCTCGTCCTCCACATTGTTAATTGGCCTGCAAGCTGTCGCTTTAGCGATCTTTGTTGAAAGTTTGCTGCTCGTAGACGTGTCCAGGCGTCTCCACCGCACACCTCAAGTGTGGTCTGCTGCAAGGGGGCGGCAGGAGCGGGGCTGTCGGCATCAGCAGTGTGCTTGGATTAGATGCGCTCTGAAACAACGGGGTGGCCGAGGACAAAAAATGCACTTGCGTTAATCGCGTTAAAATAATTAGTGGCGTTAATTTTTTTTTGCGTTAACTTGACAGCCCTATATTTAAGATAAGTGCAAATAAAAAAAATTTCAACGATTAGTCTGACAAGTGTTTTAAACTTAACTGACTTTCCTCACAGTGACAGAGTCCCGCTTCGATCATGACTCCGAGGAGAGCGGTGAGGACATGGAGGAAGACGAAGACGGGGAGGACACGGCAGGAGAGGGCGACCCCACGCCTCAGTCTCAAACTCATTCTCGCTCCCCCACCCCCGAAGAGAACTACATCCCAGACTCGCCCCCGATTTCACCTGTGGAGCTGAAGAAGGAGCTGCCCAAATATCTGCCTGCTTTACAGGTCGGCGGCTACAACATAATGCAAATGTTATTCTGGCCAAAATGTATTGATGTTGGCATGTAATGCGATCTAGCAGTATGTCGAGGTCTTCAATCAGAGTTTGTTGATTTTTTTATCAGGGTTGTCGCAGTGTTGAGGAATTCCAGTGCTTGAACCGAATAGAAGAGGGAACCTACGGCGTGGTGTACCGAGCCAAGGACAAAAAGACCGGTATGAACGTGAACACTTAGGTCCAAATACTGTTGGGGTTCTCGTTGTGTTTATGGTTAAAAATAACGTGTACTGCCTCGTGTTGGCAGATGAAATCGTGGCCCTGAAAAGGCTTAAGATGGAGAAGGAGAAGGAGGGCTTCCCCATCACCTCTTTGAGAGAAATCAATACAATCCTGAAAGCTCAGCACCCAAACATCGTCACAGTGAGGGTGAGCGATATTAAATCTTAGTTAACACTTTTATTGTTTGTCCTTAAGTGTTCAACTAACTCTAAACTTTGCTTTCCCCCCTATATTAGGAAATAGTTGTTGGAAGTAATATGGACAAGATCTACATCGTGATGAACTACGTAGAACATGACCTGAAGAGTCTGATGGAAACCATGAAGCAGCCCTTCCTGCCAGGTACAATGAGACACTGCTACACCCTTGAACTAGAATGGGATAAAAACGAGTTACAACACAACGTTTCTCTCTCAGGTGAAGTGAAGACTCTGATGATCCAGCTGCTGCGAGGTGTCCGACATCTCCACGACAACTGGATCCTCCATCGCGATCTGAAGACGTCCAATCTGCTGCTGAGCCACAAGGGGATCCTCAAGGTAGGACCGGACTGTGGCCCCATGAACAGAAGCTAGGTAGTACTTTCCTTGGAAACAGCTGCTCTCGCTGGATCCTTTATGGCAGCTCAGAGAGTCAGTCATTTCATCTATAAAACTGTCTTTTAACAGAATAGTTTATTTTTTTCCATTTCACTTCAACATTAGTGGTTTTTACAGACTAATTGGTCTCTTAGATTATCTTATGCCCACAGTATCCAGCTTTTTATAGGAAGTTCAATATGTAAGTGGCTCTTGCAGTTATTGACTGGCTTTCTGGGAAATGTAGCAACATTATTAATTAAAGTAGAATAGGCAAACTGAGAGGTTTGTTGGTTTGGATTAATGTCCAACAGCAAGGACTGTTGATTGATGTTGGTTATTTTAACATCACATACCCTAGCCACCAGGATAAGGCCACTGTGTATACAGTTGTCACATGTCTTAATAACATTTGAGATTAGCAATATAGCAGATAGTAATGAAAATGCATGTTTTTTTTTTTTTTCCTTTTTTTTTTTATCAAGCTGTCAGTGTCCTGTGAAAGGTTGAGGCAAAAGGGGCGTTTATTTTAGGAGATCTTTGTGTGAAAGTTGTGTAAATAGACAAGCATTGAAACCATAAGAACTCTGCAGAACTTCACAGGTTAAGTTACCTGGGAAAAAAGCTTATCCATAAATAAATATGGTATATTTTGATAGAGTAAATAAACTTGTGAAAGGAGTACTTTAATCCATCTTTTGATGTGCAACTCTTTCCAGAGCGGGAGCACACTTGCACAAACACATGTTGACTATAAGTCAATCTGACCATGAATGTTTGGCATGTTTAAATAAATGACATTTGTCAGTTATGTATGCAAGCTCACAAGAAAATGTGAATCACTGCATCTTGTTGTACCAGAGTATACCTATGAGACATCAGAGGGCCGTGAAATTGAAAACGTTTTTAATGTTGGGCATCTGACCTGTCATGTAGATTGGCGACTTTGGTTTGGCCCGGGAGTACGGCTCCCCCTTGAAGCCCTACACCCCCGTAGTGGTGACCCTGTGGTACCGATCACCGGAGCTGCTGCTCGGAGCCAAGGTGAGAATTCAACTAATCCACACTTCATAAGAAATACCTTAGCAATACTTTTCATATATGTGGTCACACCATCGTGATTGATTGTGGTTTGCCCAGTGATATATTTCCAAGAGAAGAAATGTTTATGAGATCCAAATACCACTGAAACACCATTTGAGTTTTACAGCATCTGATTTACACCAGGGGTTCCCAATCCCCGGGCCGCGGACCGGTACTGGGCTGCGGAGGTGTTACTGCCGGGCCGCGAAATAGCTGTCTTTATTGTAATATTTGCAGAATTATAAATAAAAATATTTTATCATGTTTTTTAATTTTCGCACATACAGTCATATTATTTCATCCAGTAGCCTAGTTAAACTTTCACCAGAAAACAGTTGAAAATGGCTTTTATGGTGTTCCGAGGGATTCGGCGGCTCAGCCTATAAGGTCTCAGCCTCTTGGGCGCACGAGAAAGTTACCGGTGCACCAAGCAGGAAGAGGAGCGCACAGGAGACAACCGTTTGATTGCAGACTGTTATGTTTATGTGGGGAAATGGCAGTGCATACATTATTTGAGATATATTTCAAACTCAGACATCATTTTAAGGACATAATAATAATAATAATAATAATAATAATAATAATAATAACTGTATTTGTATAGCACCTTTCATACAGGGGATTGCAGTTCAAAGTGCTTTACATCAGTAAAAAATAAGAAATAAAATCTGTGTAAAACAAGCAGCAAGAGCAAAGCATAAAGTGGGATAAAATAATTAAAATAAAAACATGGGGAATAAAACAGAGAAATAGTGCAATGTCAATCACAGAGAATAGTGCAGTATAATAGTGTAAAGTCAGTAAAATGCTTTGGTAAAGAGATAGGTTATAAGCTGCCTTTTAAAAATGCCTAATGTATTGGCTTCCCTAATATTGTTGGGTAACGTGTTCCACAGTTTTGGGGCATAGTTTACAAAGGCTGCATCACCGATCTTCTTAGGACTCTTTCTGGTGACCTCTAATAGACCTGCATCTGATGATCGCAGTGTTCTGGCCGGTGTGTATTAGAGAGTCAGCAATGTAGCAGGGTCCTCGTCCATTTAGAGCTTTGTATATGAGGAGAGGCACCTTAAAATCAATTCTAAAGGTTACAGGAAGCCAGTGTAGAGTAGCTAAGACAGGACTAATGTGTTCCCTCCTTTTGGTATTCGTTAGTAGTCTAGCTGCAGAGTTTTGAATGAGCTGGAGTCTTCCAATAGCTTTCTTTGTCAGCTAGATATAAAAGCATGAATTAGCTTCTCTGCATCATTTTGATTTATGAATGGTCTTACCTTCGCTATGTTTCTGAGATGAAAGAAAGCTATTTTGGTCACTTTGTTTAAATGGGCGTTGAAGTTCAAATCTGAGTCCAGGATGACACCGAGACTTGTCACCTCCGGTTTAATCCAAGTGGTTACACTTCCTAGATTATTTGTTAGCATCTCTCTTTTTGATTTGGGGCCAACAAGTAAGACTTCAGTTTTGTCCTCATTCAATTTAAGAAAATTATCCATTTGTTTATTGCTGTGAGGCACTTGGTAATGCAGTTTATGGCTGTCACGTCATTTGGTTCAGCCGATATGTACAATTGTGTATCATCCGCATAGCTGTGGAAATCTATACCATACTCTCTGATGATGTCGCCGAGCGGTAACATAGAGAGAAAAGAGTAATGGACCTAAACAGCTCCCTTGTGCAACCCCGTAGCGGCTTTCATGTGTCTCTGATGTATGGCCTCCTAGACTAATATAGAACATCCTTCCTCTGATATATGTTTTGATCCAGTTCAACACGCAACCAGAGAAACCAATACGCTTTTCAAGTCGATTTACTAGGATGTTGTGATCAATAGTATCAAAAGCTGAACTGAGATCTAATAGGATAAGGATGGAGATTTTATTTGCATCAGAGTTGAGTCTGATGTCACTAATTACCTTTGTGACTGCAGTTTCCGTACTGTGGTATCTTCTGAAACCTGACTGAAATACTTCTAAGATGTTGTTTTCTTTAAGATAAGAATTGATTTGGACTGAGACAATTCTTTCCAATATTTTACTGATAAATGGTAGATTTTTTCTTCCTTGACAACATTATAGTTCAACCAGGGGGAGGCTTTGCTTGTCCATTTCTTTAGTTTTTAGTGGGGCAACAGAATTTAATACAGATGATAGTGCATCATTGAGATGTTCTACCATTTCATTCAGAGAGCTGTCATGACTGTGTGGTTCATAGAGTCTGATGAGATCGATGAACTTTGATTCAGCTTTGTCGTTAAGGAGCCTTTTTTGAACTATGACTGTTTTAGTAAGGGTTATTTCAGCATCAAAGAATATACAGTGATGGTCAGAGAGAGGTAGCTCAGTTATTGAGATATTATTGATGTTTAGTCCAGTTGTTATCACTAAGTCTAATGTATTACATGTATGATATGCTGTGTTAGATCAAAGCTATCTAGTAGATTTGCAAGCTCTATAGCACTTTTTTATTTATATGAATATTCAGGTCTCCGTTAAGGATCACCTTATCGTAACTGGTAACACATAGTGAGATCAATTCAGAGAACTCTTGTATAAATAATGGTGAGTGTCTAGGTGGACGGTATATTGTGACAGTTTTTAGTTCAATGGCTAGATATTCCATTGACATGAACTCACCTAGTTCTGTTATTCTGAACAAAAAAGTTGAGGAAAAAATGGCTGCAACCCCTCCTCCTCTTCGGTTCTTTCTGGGCAGTTGATAAAAGCTATAGTTTGGTGGACAGGTCTCTATCATTATTGATGTAGCTGTGTCGTTATTAAGCCATGTCTCCACTAAGCAGATGCAATCTAAGTTATTTTCTTTAATCAGGTCATTAACTAAAAAGGTTTTATTATTCAGAGATCTGACATTTAGGAGGGCTAATTTTATTTGTTGGACTTCTATGTCATGAGAGGAGGTCTGCTTTGGCTGGACTTTGATAACTTTGAGGTTAACGGCACGTGCAGGCCTATTAGATGGTGCATAGTTGTTACCATGCCATTGACTGGTTAAGATTACTGGTATGTTGGAGATGGCATGACATCTGTACTATCGTTGTTTTTCTTCGGGCAGTGAGTCCACTGAGATTGCACTGAGTTCAAGATGTTGTTTCGTGGAAGTCAGTGGGTTGCTTGTGTCCATGCAAGAGGTCATTCGATTTTAGATGGAGCAGAGATTGGGGCTTGATTCTGTCCACTTAAGGAGGTAAAGAGCGCGTGACTGATGTTTGCTGTTAGTAGTCGAGAACCTCTATAATTTGGGTGAAGTCCATCAGATGCAAAGCGGTCCCCACAATTCCAGAAAATATTGAAATTGTCAATGAATCTCAGTTTGTGTGAGTGACAGACAGATGCCAGCCAGGTGTTGAAAGACAGGAGTCGACTGAATGCGTCTTTTCCTCTACGATAGCAAGCAATTGGTCCACTGATGGATACATCCTGATGTTCGGTTAGTGTATTCAGTAGCTTGATGAAATGTTTTTTAGTGCAGTATTTCAACGATCCAGTGTGGATGACAATCTTGGTGCGGTTTGGTTTATCTTTGAGGATTTCTGGTATCACTGATGACAGATCCTCGACAGATGTGTTGCTCACACAGATATTATCTGCTTGTGCAAGTTTCACATGCTTTGTCATGGCATCTCCAAACCACGTCACTTTTTAGGCCGCCTCCTCCTTTATCAGTGTTGTTTGGGTTAGCCTTGAGCCCTCAGTGCTGGTAGCTCTGTCTGCAATGTCCCGGGTAGCCTCTGAGCTAACGCTAGCAACGTTAGCTTCTCTATGTGTTAATGAGCTATGACTAGCTGGAGAGGTCTGGGTGGGTTTTGGGGTGAAATGGACCTCTCCCTGGCGTAGTTGAACAGGCCGTGTCGGTGTTGATGCGCAGTCCTGGCGCATCGGGGGTTAGGGCCCTTCATGCTCAGTGTCAATACTCCGGTGTCTTTTTGTCTTGAGAGTTCCAAGTGACTCAAAGCTGTTTCTGAGCACGAGAGGGGGAGAGCGTATGCTGGAAGAGTATCTGTTTCGCTTACTCCGCCTATTCTCCTGGACCTTAATCCACAGTTCAGTGCGCTGCCACTTCTTCAGTTTAGCACCGAGAGCAGGCCACGGCTCTGGTGGAGATAGAGGCTTATCGGTAATGGTGCTGTTTACCACAGCTGCCTCGAGTATCGTGTCCAGAAATTTCTCATCCTCACGGATCTGGTACAGATTAGTAACCTGAACTTCTAACTCCATGATTTTCTCTTTGAAGTTGAGACAACTAATACAGTCCGGAGATACTGTGTATGTCGTCATCTTGCGCCGTCTCTGGATAGATAATATTCCACTGCGGTCCGTAGTAGCACAAAGCTAGCAGCTAGCAAACCTTTGACCGTTGGCCGGGGGTGTAGAGCTATTTGTTTAAGCACCGGATTGGCAGAACAGGAGAGTCTGTGAACCAGTCTGCCTTGATCTATGAATTCATGTCCGGGACTCTCACGGTATCTGCTGCCATGTCCGGGACTCTCACGGTATCTGCTCACGGTATCTGCTCACGGTATCTGCTGCCCGCAGCTGTTTTATTGAAGAAAAACCTCCTTCACTTCATGAAAGAGCTGTGCCTTTTTACGCACTGCCTTCGCTGTGTTTACTTTCATTAGAACAGCTAAAGAGTGACTGCAGGCTGCTACGTGTTAACCACACACACACACACACACACACACACACACACACACACACACACACACACACACGCACAGAACTGCCCGATTATTCCCCTATTACTCGTTTTATGAAGGAGATGCCCGGTCACCAAGGCGCATGATGTGTGTGTGCTCTGCTCAGCTCTGTGTGTGTGGCGACCGGGCATCTCCTTCATAATGCGCCTTCTCCTCGTTTTCCCACTGGATTATCCGTAAATCATACAAACAAAACCAAAACGTTGATTTATCTGTTTTCCCGTTTTGGTTTAAAAACTGAATAACGTAATTTTTTTTGGTTTTCCTTTTTTCCAAAAAAATTACACCGGTTCTTTTTTTTCCTTATTTTTTTTTTTAAACGTTGTTTAATATGTTTTGGATGCATATTGTTCTAGTATTTGTTCAGGCTCTCTCTCCCTCTGTTGCTACCTGCCGGTGAGTAAATATTAAAATCAGTTAAAATTGACAACCAGTCCGCCATTTTTTTTTTATGTATCTGCCGGTCCTTGGCACAATAAAGGTTGGGAACCCCTGATTTACACCACCAGACGCTCGAGGTCCAGCAGTCTGTCAGAGCACACACACGCACGCACGAGACACGACTCTCCGGCCAGGCAGACTGTCTACTTTGTGTTTCTGCGGTCTACCACTGTGTTTGTTCTTCTCTCCACAGGAGTACTCCACAGCTGTGGACATGTGGTCAGTGGGCTGCATATTTGGGGAGCTGCTCACCCAGAAACCTCTTTTCCCTGGAAAATCTGAAATCGACCAAATTAACAAGATATTTAAGGTAAAAATGGCCTCATTTGCCCTCATAAAATGAAATAAATCCTCACGCTGAAGGGTAAAGCCCTTCTCTTTAAAGACTGTAAATCTTTTGAGCGTGTCGCCTGTCAGAGCATGGAGTTCTGCTGTGTGCCACAGGGTGGAGCTGTTGACAGACATTAAAACAAGCTTGAATTTATGAAACTGAAAAAGGTCACCATAGAGGGTTTTTTCATAATACAGGAAAGGTAGTGAAACCAAACCATGCTGTGAGGATGTCTGCTGCTTTTTCAATGTTGCTGCTACTCGTATATTTGTAAATGTCCCCTCTGTGGGAAAATTAAGGTACTCTGACTGTTTGTGCTATTCATCTCTGCAATATAGTTCTCTGACCTAATAGAGCAGAATATGACCATGTCTGGTTTATAAGACCTGTTTTCCTTGAAGCACAACATCGCTAATTACCCATAAAAACAATCTACCTGCTTGCAAATGGAAAACTTTTATGGGAAGCTGGAACAGCAGCAGGTCTGGTGTGTGAATCAGCAGTAACACACTGCTCTTAAAGTAAAAGGCTGATAGGTGAAAGCAAAAACGGGAAAACAGAAGTGAACCTCAACTTCAAACCACAGTGAATCAGGTAGAAGCTACAAAGGTGCAGGCAGCTGAACACAGAGCTTTCTCTACAGTCTGCAGCACAAACACACAGAGTTTAGGGAAGGAGACGGTCCCTGCTTATGGTCTGCTTAAAGCATGACAGCCTTTTGGGCTGATGTCATTGATGCCTCCCAAGTCATCCTACACTCTTTACCAGTTATGAATTAAAGCATTGAAATTCACTTAGGAATGGTTTATTGCCATGCGCCTGCGGTTGATGAATTCCTTTGCCAAAAATGGGAATATCTCACATCCATCTCTCCTCGCGCTAACATCATGCCTTCTGCTGACTGTGTGTTGTCTGTCTGTCTGCAGGATCTGGGGTCACCCAGCGAGAAGATCTGGCCCGGCTACAACGAGCTGCCCGCTGTGAAGAAAATGACTTTCACAGAGTATCCCTACAACAACCTGCGAAAGCGCTTTGGAGCGCTGCTCTCCGATCAAGGCTTTGACCTCATGAACAAGTAGGATTCCACACAAGACACAACATTGCTCCTCACACACGCCACACTGCATCTTAAAGGGGCCCTATTCTGTTATTTTGGGTTTCCCTTTCCTGTATTGTGTTGTATAGGTTTTTGTGCATGTAAATGGTCTGCAAAGGTTAGAATCAAAAGACTCCGGTGCCTTGCCCAAGGGCATCACGTCAGGGCCCAGGAGGTGAACTGGGACCTCTCCAAGTGCCAGTCCACTCTCCATATTTAGGTCTGTGCGGGGACTTGAACCGGCTCACAGTCCAAGCCCCTACTGACTGAGCCACTGCCGGAATAACATCACTATGTAACACTCAGGCTTCTATTGGATATATCTCCAACACATTGCATGTGACGAAGGAGGAGGACATCTCTAAGCAGTTGACCAGTCACAACAGAGCAGACTGAGCTCTGGTTTCAGACAGAGGGTGAAAAGAGGTGCTGCAGCACAGGCAGTATGAGAGAAATAAAGACCTTTTTGAAAATTCAAGCATGTAAACATGTCACAGTAGATGCACAAAATACAAATATGAAACTTTTTGAAATGAGCATAATAGGGCCCCTTTAATTAAACTACAGTCTGTCTGGAGGAGGGGTTCCAACTGATCTCGCTGCATGCTCATGTGACTGAGAAACTGTATGGATACTGGGTTCGTGACATACTTAACTTAAAGGTAGGGTATGTAAGTTTGAGGAACCGGCTCGAGATACACTTTTTGTTATATTCCATGGAATGCTCTTAACATCCTGATAGCAATGAATATCTTAAGTGCTTTGACAAAAAATCCATAAAAAAAAGTCATCTGTGGAAGTAGTACTGTAAAAAGCACGACCAATCCTTTTAGCCGGCCCGGCTAAAAGGACCTGCGTGTCAGCCTTCCATCTGTGCACAAACTTATCTCATGCCCTCATTGGTCATGTGCATGTTTGTGTGTGTTGGAGGAGGGGCTCTGTAAGGAAGTGGCAGATTTCTTCCGGCTGTGTATTTTCAAATTCTAGTGCACTCGAGCTTGTTTCTCCAAAATTACCTACCCCACCTTTAAGAAAGTATATGTTAGAATAACCCAGTGCCAAGTCGATCATTCACATCATGGGTAAAGAAAGAACTACATAAAATAAAGGGTATCAATTTAAGAACTTGATTGTTATTGTTATCACTTTAACAATATTTTACAACAATATCTAGACTTAGCTCTTGACACAGACACGACGGATAACAAATGATACACAGTGCAGGAAGAGGCATTAAACCCATTGCGCTTTTTTATATACCTAAAAAATATGCAAAATGCTACAAACACAAGAATAGTATCCAAAATAACATGAACTGATACTGATGGAAAACTAATAGTTCAACATATAATTATACTTATTACATGGCTTAGTTGAATACTCGATTCTGATTGGTCAATTCAGAACACGTGACACGTTGTTAATCCAGAACAGACAGACCGCTGTCAAGCACTTATTGACCGTTGTTAAGGACGTTCACATCTGCACAAACAAGTCCGTTCGATTTAACTGTATACAGTTTGGCCGAAAAGCAAACTGCATGCAGTTTGCTTTTCTAACTGACAAGACAAGAGCGACAAGAAAACAGCGGAGAAGTAACGGGCAGAAACCCTCCTTTTTACGCAGCGGTCCAGACATAGACATCAAACGGCGACACATATTCAGTGTGCAGTTACTTTGGCATTAGGGCAGGGATATCTAGATACTTTCCAAGGTTCACATAATGAATTGTGCTACTTTTAAAGCAAGCAGCGATGTTTTCAAATCTGTAATCAAAAAGCTCCTCAAAAACGCTAGCGAAGCAGTTCCTGCCGTTGCTACGTTAGTTCAAACGGTAACAACGGACTATTTTTCTTAGCGGATGCGTGTCAATTTAAATCAATACATACAACTATTTTTTAAATCAATAAAATCATTTTCTAAATCCATAAAAGCATTTCAATTAATATTGGGAGTCATAACGTTACTTTGTTGAGAATGTCGTCATGTAATAAGCGCTGTAGTAATTCTTTTCCCCATAATGACCGCGCCGCTGCACATTACCCCTTACATATAAAAGTGTTTGTATACATTGTAGCATATTTTTTTTAGTAAAATAGAAATGTATTTATCTTTTTTTTTAAACTTTTAAAATGTATATATTATTAAAGGTCCCATGTCATGGCCATTTCTACTGATCATAATTCCATTGTTGAGGTCTACTAGAATAGATAGACATTGTTCAATGTTCCAAACTCACATTGGTTTCTCATACAGCATCTCTGTATAGCATGTGTATTCACTCTCTGTCCTAAACGGCTTGTTGGAGCTCCTGCCCCCCCTCCCCTCCCTGTGAGCCCACTCTGTTCTGATGAGTCTACCACCGTTACAGCGGAACATCAGTGATTATGTGTTACAATGGCATTGGCAACCAGAAAAGGACACCAGTAAGGACAAACAGATGAGAATGCTGCGTGGGGTCAGGGTGCCGTTTTGGCGGGACGTTGCGCGGCTCGCTGCTGTAAGGAGCGGACAGTGTGAGCTGGGTTACTGGTGTAATTTCCTGGTTGCTGCGTGGGGTCTGCGAGACATCGCGAATGGACACGGGAAGGGGGGGTGCTGAGGGGGCTGCAGCACCCCCATCTGCGAGGCTCCACTAGTACCCACCCCGCATCCCCAAAAGCGGCGCACCTACAGTGTAAGCGCGCCACAGTTTCGCCGCTGCGAGGCTCCACCAGCACCCCCCCCCAGTGCGTCACAGTTTTGCCGCTGAGTGTGTGTGAGGAGCTCCACGCATTGGTCCATTTGGACTAACCCTAACCCTTAAACTCTTTTTTATTTTATAAAGTCTTGTTAGTCAACATACATTTTCAAGTTGCAAGAAGAGAGTTTGTTTTCAGTAATATCTGTTATTTCCATTCATTATTAACACAGACAAATGTCAACAACTACAATTTTCAAACCCTAGTATCAGTTACAATTAGTCCTCCAGAGGAAATTGCCTTACTTGGATGAACCCATTGCTATCCATCAAATCCTGGGTCTCTTTCCACTTTTTCTTCTTTTTTTCTTCGAGTGCATTTCTGGCAAGCTGAATTAAAACATGACAACGGTAGCAGACTAGTAATTCATCACCGTGCCTCAGCAGCAGGCCCGTTCCACACACAAGCCACTGTGAAGGTCCACCACTGCTGGAAAATGTTTTATAAAACACACAGACGACTGTTCATAAGTCTTTCTCGCACATTCCAAAGATCAGCATTGTTAAGCAGCTGTCTTCCGAGCTCCTCACCCACCCACAGAGCCTCCTGCCTGCACCTGTAAATGAAAAGCATACCGCTCGGTTACCTCGCAGCTGCAGAGGATGGCAGCAGCGTGTCCACTGTGGAGCCAGCGCGGTTCAGTGGAAGTCTGGCACCCGTCCAACGCAGCTGAAAGCTTCCAGCTGTTGGACTCACAAGGCGTTTACCCAGAGACAGACCTCAGGAGGTCAACACGTAGAGGAGTGCGGTTTGAAAGCTTCACACAGAGCGCCGCAGGATCAGTTTAGAGGAATATTTTGGCAGGTAGACATCGCAGAGCTGTTCAGAATATCACACCCCACTGTGTAGGGACGTTTTTGAGGAATGGGGCCTTAAGTAACCTGAAGAAGGGCCTCAACATGCACATGATTTGCTGAATCTAGCTTGACTTCAAATAAAAAGTTAGTTAGGTAGAAGTCCAGAATACTGCTGGTTCATATCCCAGTTAAAACCGGTCTGAACGGCTCTTAAAACCAGCAGGGCTCTTTGGTCCTGAGAGTGCGGAGGATGAGTACATTCACAGGTGCAGGAAGAGCACACATTCTTTGAGTTCCTAAACAATAACAAGTGCTGGATCATCCCTTTTCAATGCTAGTATTTGCCATCATGTGTCGGAAAGCTGAGAATTTGTTATCAACATTTTTTTTTTACATTGAAGATTTCAATCAGACAGAATTAGAAAGCTAATTATTACGATTAAACAGCTCCTCATTATTCTGTGGTTATTCTGTCATATCCAGTTAAGACTACGTGCACCATTTCCACTGGCTCATCGTGACAGGTCTGCAGCTCATGACGGGATTCTCTGTTTAGATTAAGTCAATCAAGCTGATTAGTAAAGGGAACATTTGCCTCATTTGTGTTTATGGCTAATATAGTCGTTAAAATTAATCAGTTCCTCAGTGCATGCTAAATTGAACTCAAAATCTGAGTTCTCCAGCAGTGCCTACACGTACCTGCATCTGACCTTTGACACAAACTAGCTTCCTGCTTAACAGTGCGTCATTCTTAACTTAAAGAGCATTAGCATCTAAATATGAATTCTTCGTCTGTTTCCAGATTCCTCACCTACTGCCCCAGTAAGAGGATTTTATCGGACGAGGGGCTCAAGCACGAGTACCTCCGCGAGACGCCGCTGCCCATCGACCCGTCCATGTTCCCCACCTGGCCCGCCAAGAGCGAGCAGCAGAGGGTGAAGAGAGGCACCAGCCCTCGCCCACCCGAGGGAGGCCTGGGCTACAGTCACCTGGTAAGGATATTAAGGCTCCACTTTCTCCATTACACACAGCTACCAGTCTTTCCGTACGCTGTCTGTGTTAAATAGATTACAGACCTACAGGCTTCTGCTTTGTGTCCGCGTATTTCCTCCTTATGTTTTCCATGATGAGCTAATTTTTTCAGCAGTTTCACCCAGAAGCTAAAGGCTTATACTTTCAAGGACAGTTACAGGAGATATTTTCATTCACATTTTAAGGCATGTTTAGGCCAGCTTTTTTCTTTTCAAAAGTGGAAAAGCTTGTATTAAAACTCCACTGAAACACCGAAAAGGAATATTTCAATTAATAAAATACAATCAAAATGTATCATAAGAATCATTCAGGTTGAGGTTATAATATAAAATATAGAGGAAATGATATCAGAAGAGTGATACAACTTGATTAACCAGGAGCAATATTTGTTTCTCTCCAGGGTGACGATGACCTCAAAGATACAGGCTTCCATCTGACGACCAGCAACCAGGGGGTGTCTGCAGTCGGTCCTGGATTCAGCCTCAAATTCTGAGCCCAGAAACAGCTGGACACCTGGCTGTCTGACAGAGCGAGAGCAAAGAAAGTTCTGTGAATTGTTTCTTCTTTTGGAATTGGACAGTGTCGCTGGTTTACAGCTGTGAACCAGAGCGAAATCTGACCGGTTACAACTGTTACCAGATAGTCAGGACTGTCTCACAGCAAGACTGGTGGCTCAAACATGTTGAATCTCCAGAAATGTCCCTGCAACCTTTTCGGCTTCTATGTTTTTTTACAAACCATTTCACCATTTTAAACGTGGTCATTTTAGCTCTTAATAGGAGACCCAACCATTCACCTTTTTAGAAGTTTAGCTCGTGTTTTTTTTTATTTTCCTTTTTTATACTTCATGAGAGGACCAGCTTTTCTAAATGGTTGGTATTTCCTGGCTGCCTGAGCTACTGTATAACGATGCTTTCATCCAGCATTATGTTAGAAATGTACTGTCAATGTCACTCCATGACGGGGGCGATGTTATTGCTCAAAATAAAGTTTGAAACTTTGTTTTGTCTGACGCTTTCCATATATTTATATACCCTGTCCAAGCTATCCAAACAGAACCGCACGCTTCCAAAACTGAAAGAAAAACGAAGGGAAGTCGAGCCTACAAAAAAGAAATCCATACTTGAACCCAACTCGGTAGTCGCTGTCCAACAGTGATGTCATTCTTTGCACTGCACACTTTGTCTCAGTACTTTGTTCTTTCAGGGGAAAGAGACCCAGACTTCACTCTGCCTGTTTGAATGTTGAATTGCTCTGCGACTTCAGAATTAAACCAATAAATTCTTTGATTTTGAGCCGAAGGAAAATAAACCGTACATTACAGTCCGCTCGCTGCTTTCGCAGAAAAACAAACCCATTGTCTTAGGATGTATAGAGCCAGCTCTAAATGTTCATTAATCAGTTTTATCTATCCCCTTCTGCAGATTATTACACCTGATGTGTTGAATAATCTTGGAAGGAGAGCTGCTAGTGGAATCGACTGCTCTGGATCTCTGGAGGCAGACTGCTGGCTTCACTGTGAGGCTAGTAAAGTAAGCTAGACGTCTGAGGTGGTTTAAGGTCCAAATGGTTCCAAAGGCTGTAGACAACACTGCTTATTCTGGCTGAAGAAGTGTAGTTTGGTTAGTGCATACATTATTCATAAGGCAACTTTCTTTAAGCTCCTTAACAGAAACAGACCCGTTTTGTTTTTTTTGCAACATTTTCTCTGGGACCATTTAGCTAAAGATTGTGTGTTCACTGTATTTTAGAATATTCTCATATAGTGGTTCAGAAATTGATAGTTTTTGACTAGATGCTCGAAGAAGAGGGTTTCATGTTTTGCTCTACTACAACATAAAATGTCAGTAATATTCTACATGTATGTGTCTTATAATTGGCGAGACTATTTAACGTCATCACGCCAAACGAGTCACTTTTAGCTCAGCGGTTGTGATGCCCTGCGACTGATTTAGTGCGTTTATAGCCTAAAGATAGATTTAACTTCTGGTGATTGCATTGATGCTTCGAACATCACAAAGTGGTGTTGATATGTGGAGATTATCCTGCTGAAAAATATCCCATTGCTTATTGACAAGGTACCCATTTGCAAATCTGGGTCGGTTTACAAAAAAACGTTATCACTGCACCACTCTATATATTCTCCAACTCGGTTTATATCTTCTGAACTTAGCTACAGTAACATCTAATTAGTTCCCGTTTTGCTTGGTCACTCCAAGAACCCCTGGTTGGCCTTGGACCATAACTGCCTTAAGCTGCATTCAAATGTTACGAAACAAAACGTCTCTGCGCTGAAGTTGCCGTCGTGTTTCTATAGGTCGTGAGCCTCTGCAAAATTGTTGCCTTTCATTGCGCTCAAAATACAATTTATTTAAACTTTGACCTCATTTACTGCTGACCTTTCGTTGTGAAACCAATCGGATGTTTTTACCGCTCATGTGAATGCAGTTTTGGAAGCAAGAGCTTTGAAGAAATCCTGGCTAACCATCTTATGGCACCAAATCGATGTACTAGAAAAAAAGAGCTAGTTTCAGAAATAAAATGCATGTTAACCCCCCCCTCATAAACACCAGAGTCGACTATTTTCCCAAACAACTGACAAGTGCTGTTTGTGTCTTTTTATATCCTCAAACAAAATGCAAACCAGAACTTCTGTCATGAGCCACTTTTCAAAGTCAGGTGGTGTTTACGAAATATCTACTTGTCACAGAACATTTATTCTTTTCACAAAACCAGTTCACACATTGACAATAAACAGTTGTATTTGAAAGATACAGAAGAAATATGTGCCCTAGTGAGTGAAGTCTCCTTGTGTGCGCGGAGGCCTTTAGAAGCGCACACGCACTCTCCACGAGTAGTTTGTGAGAACTTTGTCCTTTTTTTTCACAACGCAGGTGTACGTGCCTTCGTTGATGGCGTTGGCCACTATCGTGATGTGGTCGTCTTTCAAGGAAATGTAGTTTGGGTGAGATAACTCCAGCAGCTCCCCGTCCTTGTACCAGCTGAAACAGGAGAAAGGTGTTAGATGGCGCTCATTCTTTTATATTCTATGTCAGGTGGACAGAAAACAAATACTCACTATACTTTTCCTTTCTTCGATGCTATTTTCTTCCCACAACGAAAAGTGAGTTTCTTGCCCTCGACCACCAGCTTGTGTTTGGTCCTCCGTGCCGCCGGGGTGGGAGCCACAGTGGGGAAAGGAAATTCTGAAGAGAGAAACACTTAAGCCGATGCTTCAAAAAACGACACACAAACATCAGTCTTGATGATCTTAAAAATGATCCTGACCAATCATCTTGAGAGTAATCAAAAAAGGATTATCCTGCACCTCTGTGTACTCCGTCGTCTGGAGATGTGACAACTTTCCCTCACCGAAACTCGGTCCAAAAATGTGATGCAAATGTGATCACGTGAAACACTGTTTTCACAATGCCTTACCTGCGGTCGTCTTATCAATATACTCTCTCCCATCTGGTTTCTTACAAACACAACACAAAGTCAGCTTTAAAAACATTTGCTCTTGTTAATGCCACAAAAATCCAAATTGACCGTGTGTGTCTCTAACCCTCAAGCCACAGTCTGAAATTCCAGCGGTTTGGAGTCACTCAGGAATTTTCCACAGCCGTACAACGTCTCCCAATCAACAACGAGGAACAGATTACTGTGAGCCAGGAATCGTATCCTCTTGCCTCTCCCCGCACTGTCCCTTGTTGCTGACAAAAATCTCCAAAAAGCCACAACAATCCATTGGCCGGATTGTTTTAAAGGAGCCATTTCCTGTTGTGCAACTGGAGGCCTGTGCAACCCACAATACATATATTCTAGTTTATGCTGTCAGACAGTTGATGGGTTATCAATATTGGCAGCAATTAAAATGTACTTGCTCTAAAACCAAAATGTTCTCCCTGGAGATGATGGTGTACTCCAGGATTTAACAGAATCTCCTCCAAGAGCAAGTGTAATAATCTCCTTTCAATTCAACCCCCACCGCTGCTTTGCATGGCTAAACCTGTTGGACCCCGTTGCTCCATTGGCAAACGCTTCACAGCAGCTCAATTGAGGGAAAACTCTCTGTTGGACTGCTGCTGTCTCTTACCGTAACAGAAATCACAGCTGGAGGGGCAGTGCTTCTGCATCAGCCTGCGCTTACTGTCGCAATAGCCTTTCCGAGCCCAGGCTGGACAGATAAATAACCGGTCCAAACATCCTGGAAGAGAGGGGGGGTAGGATGATCAGACAAGTC
The DNA here is from genome assembly GCA_902827135.1 of Harpagifer antarcticus. Classification (NCBI taxonomy): domain Eukaryota; kingdom Metazoa; phylum Chordata; class Actinopteri; order Perciformes; family Harpagiferidae; genus Harpagifer; species Harpagifer antarcticus. The sequence goes on along the minus strand of CADEHL010001049.1, from coordinate 3,463,800 downwards.
AGCAAGTCTCTAATCTACTTTTTGTTCCAATGAAAATGACTCACTATAATGACTCGAGTACTTTTATACAACATTCATTAATACCAATTCAGTGTCAGTCGTCAGAAGCAAACACTGTGGTCTAAATTCTGGTTGATTGTGGCCAAAAATGGAATAACTGATTTATACAGCTAGTTCTTTAGCTGCATATAGATGTACATTTCTAATGCCGGGATTGGACCACATGTATTTATTATCATTTTGCCATTTGAGGGGGGGGGGGATTACTTAAATGCTTGAATCCTTGCCCTGACTTTGCTGGAAGATAGTCATAGCTTACTGTCTTTCATGACTCTAATGAGCAGGAGAATGGAAAGGAAGTGCCAGAGACTGACCTCACTGTTAGCTGATAGCATCAACAACATCATTCCTGTTTCGATTGGCATGTTAAAGGCCTAACGCCCAGTAGTCAAACTGCTGTGAAACTTTGAATATGATGCACCATTGCTCTGTCAGGGTGGGCTGCTCTAAGAAGCCATTGGCAATGGACCTGACGACGATAAGCATCTGGGGAAGGGCAAATATTTTTGGTGTTGTTTCTGGGCATATTGTTGATTAGCAACCTGAGACGCAATAGTTTACCTCGAGTTAAGATAAACTATCTAAGAATTAGATTCTTTCACAAGTTCCCAGTTTAAACTGAGTCTGACATTTTGTATCGAATTAGCATTTCGACCAATGCACTCCACGGCAGGGCACACTGCCATTGTTGCTCTCCATACGTACTGTTTACGGGCTGCGTCTGCTCAAAATTGATTGGTCGATTCTACAAAACCGAAAATACAACGCCTCTGATACATATTTCTAACGAATATCCGTTAATATATCGTTGTAGAGATTAGTCTGATCCCAGCATGATAAGTTGTTTTGTTTCTTTTGGTCTTGAGCATGTTTTTCACCTTTTCGATGAATTACAAAATGTCTTCACGACCAAATATCTCCATTTGCCTTTGACTTGCTTCCTACTGGCAATTGTTAAAGCCTGAAAGAAGAGCTTTTCTATCTGTGTTCTGGAAGAAAAGTGTGAACTTACCGTAGAGGCGGTGAATACCCCACACCTCATCCTGTGTGATGAGCTTGCGTCCAGTCAGAGTTGCATTCAGGTGCATTATGGATTTAGGGTTCAATGAGTGCATGAGTCCCAGTACGTGGCCAATTTCATGAGTTGCCACATGGACAAGATCCGTCAGCCAAACACCTGCAACATGGATACTTTTGATTATTTTCTGCGTCAATCACCTTTACAGGTTAAATATGAGCAGTTTGAACATAATGGAGACCCATGCCTTTCTTCCAGCTAAAGCGCATGTTTCCTAGAATCCAGTACTCGTGGTCGTCGAAGTGGATCTCGCCTGTTGACGGGAAGAATGCGTGCGCCAATTCTCCTGTGATGCCATCGAAACAATGGTGCAAGTAAGACTGCAGACAGTCTGTGTGGTTGATGGGATAGAAGCCTGCCAAGACAGAGGGAGAGAGACATACCTCAGAGCCGAGGAGGGAAGCCCTCACTCCATTATTTATGCTCTGTGACAACAGCAGGGGGATGATGAATTACAAAAGACAGAGCTCATTTCTTTAGCCTTCACCCCGCAGGATGACAACCATTCCTCTTGCTGTCACTGAGAATGTATGCAGGACCCTGGAGCTTGAACCCCCGGGGTTGAATAAAGCATAATTTAGACTGCTTTACCATGGGCTGACATATTTGTTAGTTGTTAAGAATTTATTTTTTTCATTTAGAAATATGAATCATGCTGAAATAAGTCTGGTAATATAGTCGTGTTGGTGTGATTTAAGACGTTTGGAGGCAAGGAGATTTCTGGCCTGACAACACGGAGAGAAAAACGATAATGACAAAGCAGTCTGGAGCGCGGAGCCAAGGGAAATCTGTTGGGGATTGATGCAGCCACATGCCGAGTACCCACCAATCTTAATGTCTGCTTCTTGGTCAGCTGGCACCTCTCTGAAGGTAAACGGCGAGACGTCGCTCCACGCGCCAAAAGCCTTGGCAATGCCTCGGCGCGTGTCGCTGGCATTTATCAAGTTTGTAGGGAAGGAGAGCAACCTGCTCAGAAACAAAACGGCTTTATGTAGTTATTAATGGACTTCTGCAGCGGAGAGAACTGCCAATGGCTACTGTTCACTCAGAATTCCCACAAGCACTGCAAGTACAGCTCCATTACTTTATATTATATCTCGGATAGTGTGAGACTGATTCTTTTAAATCCAGTATTGATCATAGAGTTTCTATAATGAAAGAGTTGAAGATAATATTTGACTAATTCAAGAACAACTGAAATGTGGCTACTGTCCACTAAGGCTGGATCACCAAAGCCCAGTGATCACACCTTTCTTTATAGCTCCAAAGAAACTAAATGCCTCTGGATCTTCTCCAGACATTAGATGTAGCACAATCCAAGATTAAAACCAAGTACTTGCTTTATCATTAACTTTTTTTCTCACAAATGCAAGCAGAGTTGTGGTTGTAGTGGTGGTCCTTTTAAGCTCTGTTACACATCATGACTGACATTAGATGAGAAGATATTGACATGCTCTTTCCATTTAGGGTAAATGGTTCCTTATAAATTGCCACTGACCGACTTCGCCAACAGTCGATGGCAGTGTTTTCCTGCAAAAACCAACACCAGTCTAACTCTCTCCATGTTCTACAACTGTACTTTGCTGTTGACTTGACTAAAGGAAGAATTGTAAAGGAATACTTGTATGTTAGCTTGAACTCGTCCCATTTGAGCTTCTCCGGGGTGAGGGTGTAGCGCTTGTTCCTGGAGAGGTGAAGCACTTGTGACCGGGCCTCTTTGCGGATCCTGATGAGCAGCACAGTGGTGTAAGCTTCTTCCTTGGACAAAGAAAAACCTTTAATTAATCAATTTACTTTGGAGTATAGTTAGGACATTAAAACACCTTATGCTGTAGGAATTAGCATGGAGTAAGCTTCCAAAATAATTCCATAAACTAAATGATTTGCCAGATGAATGTGTATTACAATCCCTAGAAAGGTTTTACTTTTGATGCTGCTGGCATTAAACTCCATTAGTAACCTTGACAGTTACAACTGCACCCAGTTTTATTTCACTATCTTGTATCTGAATTTTACACATTCATTTTTCCTGCGAGGGCATTCCATCTTATGGGAACGGGATGTGGTCAGCAGTTAAAGTGCTTTCCGAATAAGTATAAGTATGATTCTTTTCGCAGATAAATTGTCTAATGTCCCTTAGGGGATGGGCAACATCAACTCCAAATCATCCCACCTGGATTCTGCGATATTTATTTAGTTTTATGGGTGATTTTATTAAGTGCTTTCATAAATATTTTGTGACTGAAGTTAAGTTGTGGTTTGCTTTGGCTGTGATATTTCAGTAAGTGAATGCACCAGTAGATCAAGTCTATAACTTTTTACAAAGATGGGTTTCAGGTAATAAATCCACTTTCCAACAGTTATTGGGAGCTCATTCTGTGCGTGAGTGCAGGGAAGGCTTTCTGTTTATTAATACATTTAAGAAGACAACTGCCCATGTATCCTGAATCTTGTTTTCTTTACAACCTTAAATGTTTCATAAATTCGAGAGCCTGCTAACAACAGGTTGCAGTATGAATGTCTTCCAAGGCAGACAATCCACAAAGCGTGTTTATCTTCCAGTGTTTGGCCAGATGTGTGGAGGTGTGAAAGTAGTCTCAATCTCAAGCCTCTTCATTTTGTTCATAGAACTACTGCCAGCCCTTTTGCAGTGAACAAACCTAATCCCTTCAAGTAGAGACCAACAGAAAGTGTGCGATTTTATCCCCATTAGTCATCGCAAAATCCCTCATCTGTACAACAGCCGGCTTTTTGCCACATTTGAGTCCAGTCGGAACAGTTAATAATGCTATTGCCTGCAAAACACATACAGATGAACGAAATCTCTGCAATGTCACAAAGAGCTGTTGTGTACACTGTTAGCCAGTGTTGGGTAGCCAATCGAGGACATGCAGTTTTGGCACTTGGCTTTAATTTATTTTTCAGCACCATAGGTTGTCTGAAATCATGTAAAAGGTGTGAGTTCTTCAAGGATACTGAGCCACCGAGGCCTAATGGTTTACACTTAACTTGCTTTGCCTGCGGTCCACCTTTACAAAATGCTTGGAGGCCAGGGCCCAGTTAATAACATTGATTATATGTTGCTGTTGTTTTTTTAAGTACAAGCTCTTATGGTCTATTTGATCCCATTATCACTTGTTTATTTTAATATTGAATTAGAAAATGTTTAGCTGCCCAACCCAGACACCCTGTCTAGCCTTCGGGCCTTAGGTTAAGTAACACTGTTGTATACAATCATACAACTCTATAATGAATACACTAGAATAAAAATCAGTTTAATGCAGTGGTTCCCAAACTCTTGGTTTGCAAGACGATTTAAAGGAGACATGAGCAACACACATTTTTTTCTGTTACAAAAAATGATACAAAAGTTGCTGACTTTTTTAATAAATCTTAAGCTAATTTGATAGTTTGGCGTCTTTCACAACACAATCCAAATATAGCAATTAGCAAGGAAATCTCTTTCAACTATTGGACCTATGCCTCATACGCTCCAGTGCGTGTTTTCTAACTGAAGGAAAAGTACTGAAGATGGAGAAAAAACATCAAAGTCCCTCCCTTCACTTTGTATTCTACACCCTGTCCTCAGCTTCCAGTTCCTGCTTCGCCCAGTCAAGACAAAAAGATGCAGTACTTCCTTCATTTCCTTACCTAAATAGTGAAGCAGGGGCAGGCAGTCTGGCACACTGTCCCACACTGCTGTTGAACTTGATGGCCTCTCTTGCTCTGATGTTAACTATAATGTTTCTGTATTACATTATACACATCCTGGTCATTGTTTTATACAACAGTTGCTTCCCTGACCTGAGCTCACACACTGAGCCTCGTGCTCCGTGATGTATGAGGTGTTTAATGTAGTAAGGCCAGCAAAGTTCTTTCTGTGTCCTGTCTTGTTATATTCACTGCAAATATAATCCCCCTCTTTGGCACAAATAGAGATGAGCTGTAAACCGTGACGGCCGAAACAAATGTGCTAGACTAAACCTTGAAGCCAGTGGTGAGTCTGGGCTGGGGGCACAACGTGGAATCCCGGAGGATCCCGGGGCGAGTCTGGAAGACTTTATCTCAGAGACCGTTAAAAAAAGGGGACACAGATTTTCTCCTTAGTTTTAGAGAGTCAAGAAAGGTGATTTTCTGTATAAGACAAAAAAGGGAAATTCTGAATATATAGCAGATTGCAGGTATACAAAACTGATTGTCAACATTGGTAGAAAAGAGTGTTAATAAATATAAATACTTTGTTTTAATGAATTTTTGATACTTTTCTAGATTTTGAACCCAGTTATAGTGCATTTTTTCATTACACTTAAGCGAAAACACATTTAAAATGTAATGAACTGAACCATTTAGAGTCTTTTAAATGATGCCTTAATTCATTCTGTTAGCCTTCGAGGAGCTTATCTCAGGCAGTTATGTAATCCTCCACAGCAGTCTTGTTGATGGACGCAGAATGAGTGTGTGGCAAAGGAAATGACATAAAACTATGCCTTAGGCTCTGTATCACAGTGGGTGGCTGGCAGTGTGGAGCAACACATTTATTTAATTCATTGACAAATGTTACTGTTCGGTTGCTTAATCTAATTATGGAATCCAACTCCATTTTAACACAGCATCAATTAAATCTGATGCTTAAGTTAATGCCTTTGCTATGACTAAAGGATTTCATGAGAAGATATTATTATGCAGAACTCCTGCATAATAAGTGAATGATGCAATTGCTACTTTGAAAAAAACATTTACTCTGTTAATTTGACAACCGGTCACTAATGACCAATTTAATAAATAAAAAGGTATTTCTTAAATGTTATATTACTGACCAGCTTGTAATCACATGAGAAAATCACTAATCCTGACATATCTTTGGTGAATTTGTTGTATAAAAGATCCACCAAGTACCATTCTATCAATTTCAACATCATTCAAACTCACAACTGTTTTAGTGCCAGACTGTGAATGAGTTGATTTACAAAAGTTTGTTACTATTTGGAATAGGTGCTGCTTTGTTGAAAGCAGTATAGGCTTATGCCGAATTTAAAATCAGTCTTTAATTATTACAAATAATTTCAAAATGTTACGTTTGAAACACCAAGCTTCACATAAACCTAGGGTACATATTAAGTCACAGAAATGTGAATGAAGTTTGGTGTGGTGTTTTTTTAAACGATTAAAGGAAGTCACAACCTTAGTAATCACAAACCAGACATTATATTGGACTTCACAGTCAGTCCCACTGTTATCATGAAGCGGTCACTCACAGCATACCTCTAACCTCCAGGAGGGGAACGCGGTGGTTGGTTGCATCCCGAGGCTCAGCAGCGCGGCGGCCAGCAGAGGAGCGAAGCCCCAGACGCTTCTGCGTACACTTCTGCGAGTCTGACAGCACACCATGGCTGCGATTTACACCTCCAGAAACCCACACAAAAAACAATAATCCCTCAATGAAGACTACACAGGTTCACCATCTACTCCCTGGACATTGCGCCCGGTATTGTCTTGTGGTGCAGCTGTGTGCGGCAGCGCAGTGGAAGATGCGGATCTTGCGGAGGAGAGGCGCAGACTGCACGAGCACCAGCAGCTCTGGTCTCTTCCGCACTGTGCGCCTGCCAGAGGGCTGGTTTCATATTACTGCGGATGGGGCATGGGGTCAGTGTCGAGACGATCTAATGAAAACCAAACCACTTGTTGCAAACCACTGTCTGGAGCTCAGTTAAAGCGGAATCAGATGCTTTTTTTTAACATGATCTTTTGAGGTTTATGCCATTCTCCTGAGGGGGAAAAAAGTGTTGTCTTCTCCTTATCCCACTGTCTGCACCACAAATCAAAACAGGACATCCTCCTCTGTTACACAAGTTTCTGCCACACATGCAAACAACAAATGACTTCTAATAAAATCCAGTTTGCATGAAACTCCTAACACACAAACAGAAGAGCAGATGCAGTTTATTTTCCTTTTAACTTTCTTCCAAGCGATTAAAAGCACGTGTTGTTTTGCAAAATGTTCCACTTGTGTCTCCTTTCACTTTGCAAGTGTTGCAAGGATCCACTGTGAGTATAGATTGCTTGCATTGGCATTGCAGAGGGGATTAAGGGGAGTCGGGATTTCCGGCACAGTTTCACATACTTTTAAGGTGCATGGAGAGAGGAAAAAGTCTGGAGAAGTAAAACTCCAGGAACACTTGTAGTATCCAGAACCTCTTTATTTTATTACCTCTTAAAAGTTGATTTATTTTGGACTCTAGGCTGGGTGACAGTCTTGAAGTACTTATGCACCAAAGACTCCTCCACTCGTGTGCACTCCACTGCATTTTACATGGCGAGTTCTGACCATAGACTCTGACCATAGACTGTATATATACTGACCCATGTATTAATGTGCGCATGTGTCCCATACTTGTGGTTCAGTCCATTTTTTTTTTTAAATCGTATGCCTTGTAAATGACAACTCATAAGAAATGATTGACCTGAATCCAATATCTTGTATTTCTGGGAAAATAGTAGAACAATTTCTAAGAAGATGTGATTATTATTCGGACCCAGGGTGGTCAAAGTATTTATTATTATTATTATTATTATTATTATTATTATTATTAATTATTATTGTTGTTTTATACACAATAGCTACATTTTAGTTGTTGCATAGAAATAAAAGACAAAAAATAGTGCAACAAAATAGCTTTGTTTGGGGTAGGCTATGTCATATAATGGGTCAAATTAGTGATTATTTTTTATTGAACTATTTATTGTGTCGTGCCAAATTGTTTGTAGGAACAATAAGCAAGTCGGAACCACTATACGAGAAACGGTTTCTTCGGCGGATATACGGGGTTGCACTTGTGTCAGAGGAAATGGCGTCCGTCGTCACCATGGTCAGGCGCAGAAGGGTTTACAGTTGCCAACCAGTCAAATCCCCTCGAAGTTGATATGTAACTGCCTCTCGTTCACCGGGCTCAGAAATATGTTTTTAAGTGGAGAGAGACCCAGCTTGTGTCGGAAGTTGAAGACATAACCGGTAAGAGTCAGACATTTCCTCTCTGCTAGCTCAGCGGCTAACCGTTAGCTTTAATCCCCTAATCTGAGCAGCTATTCAGGCGGAGGTGGTTGACCCTCCCCGGCACGGTGTCCTTATCCAGTTGGCAAGGGTGTTGGTTTCCCTGGATAGCAGTTTCTTTAGGATTTGATTCTAGGTGTTTTTTTAACAAAATGCCACGTGTATTTATTGGCAAGCTAAACAGACAGTCACAGTTTGTCCTGCATTGAAAACAGCCACAGCAGAACCGTTACTGTAACGTTAGTCAGTGTTTTACATTGCTGCAAGTTTACCAGCCTGCTGGAGCAACATCTGACATGCAATTAAAACTCACTCTTATATATTGTATTTACTTTGTATTTCTTTTGAACATAGGTGACTTTTAACAGGGCGTCTGCAAGTGCTGGAGAAGTCTTACATTGCCTGATTATGTAAATCAACATAAAATCAAACAATTTAAAGAAAATATTGTTAAATATAAAGCGGATTCTGCATTCATTTTCTATTAATATTTTTCTTCATGGCATTGATACTGAATTATTAATCAATAAATCAATCAATGTTTATTTATATAGCCCAATATCACAAATGTTACATTTGTCTCAGTGGACTTCACAGTTTGTACAAAATGTCAGTATGACAATACGACACCCTCTGTCCTTAGATCCTCTGTCCTTAGACCCTCACACCGTACAAGGAAAAACTTCAGAAGAAAACCCACAGTTTAAAGGGAACATGGGAGAAACCTCAGGGAGAGCAACAGAGGAGGGATCCCTCTCCCAGGACGGACAGACGTGCAATAGATGCCGTACCTTAATGTCTAATGGCATTGATTATTTGTTATTATTATATTACTGACAGGATCCTTGTTTTTTCCTTACAGTGGTGAATATTGACATTTTTCCTGTGCTTATAATATCTATCAATGAGGATATGATACCTGCATTTTTGTATCATGACCAAAACAATACTTTTATCCCAACGTTAGTGTAGTAAAAGGATGTATACACTTAATGTAACCCTATCATTATTTAACAAACGTCAAACTCCTCAATGCATATGTGTTCACTGAGGCCGATACGATGTGCATCTCGATACGTTGCCTACGATACATTTGAAGCACCGATGGATACGATTCACCCCTGTTGCGATACAGTTCGATACGATTTGATTCAACATTATGCGATACGATGCAAATCAACACAATGCAAAATAATGATACAATTCAATATGGTACGACAGAGGATTTAAAAAAATTCCTTATATGCAGCAAATAATAAATTAAATTAACAATAAAGTGCATTATGCTGTTTCTTTTTTACCTTAAAAAAACAAACACTTGGACCTTTCACAAACTGGCCTTTTCACATGTCCTTTGTAATAGTGGTCTCTGTCTCCAGAGTACAGTACAATCGTATAACACCTCACAGTTAAACAACTCAAGGATGCATTGCCTATGATTAACAATGTGCAAATAACAGCTACCACAGTGCAATGCCCATACAGCTGCCAGCCTGATGTGCTTAGCCCTCATAGGCTAACTCACCAGTGAGCAGAAAGCAGTGGTTTCTATATGAGCAATAAAGAATACAAATAACCTTTCACAAACAGGTATTTCTGTGGTGGGTTTTGCACCATCAACTAAATGTTGTCGATGATTTGCTGTTACAGGAACACCGGAGACGTTGCTGCTACTGTAGACTCCTTGCAGAGGAATGGCCGAAGAGCTGAAACAAAGCAGGGCAGAGACATTTGTGCTGGCTGGATCGAATGGTCACAATGGCCAACAATGGCAGACCGGTCTGAGTGACTTCAACCATCCTCTGGGCCCTGACCACAAGTCCAGGATGTCCCGCGTTGCTTCTGATGTGAGGCTCAAGTGTGCCGCCTACGTGCTGGCCCTGAGGCCGTGGAGCTTCAGCGCCTCGCTCACACCGGTGGCCCTCGGCGGTGCCTTGGCATACAAGCTGGAGGGCTCCGTGGACTTGGTCATCCTCATGGTGTGCGCGGTGACCGTCCTCGTGGTCCACGGGGCGGGGAACCTCGTGAACACCTACTATGACTTCTCCAAAGGGATTGACCACAAGAAGAGTGATGATAGGACTCTGGTGGACGAGATCTTGGCACCGCAGGATGTTGTCATGTTCGGAGCGTTGTTGTACTCTTTGGGCTGCTTGTGTGCCACTCTGCTCTATTTCCTGTCAACACTCAGACTGGAACACTTAGCCCTTATTTACTTCGGGGGATTGTCCAGCTCTTTTTTATACACTGGAGGTGAGTAAAATATTGCCATGAATATCTTGGGACTATTTCAGAGAACCTATATATAAGTGGTATTTCAAAACAGTACATGTTGGTGGCACCAGGCTGCTTTGTAAAAACCTTGTGTATGGAGCCATGGAAGTGGTCACTGTCATGTGATTACATTACATTGCATTTATCCAAAGCGACTTACAATAAGTGCGTTCGACCAACAAAATACAGACTTGAAGAAAACAGAATCATAAAGTACATCAGGTTTCATAGAGCCAAAACATTTCAAGTGCTACTCAACTGGCTTTGAGTGTGATGGTACCAAAGGGTGGGTTGTTTTACCCCTTTTTTAGGCAGTCTGTATTTTTGTCACTTATGTGTTACATTTCTTCGTAAAGTGAAGTGCAATTCGAGTCCCTCTGAATGGTGTGAAGAATTTCATTTAGCAAAACACATAATTTTCAAATGATTCGATGCAATCCAGGGCAACATTTATTTTGGTTTATTTAAAAAGTCCTAGGGGAACTGTATTGCACTGATGTAAATAACGTCCACGTTTACCTGTGAAAACAACATAGTTTTCTTCTATGGTGCTTTGTAACAATGATGTCACTCGGGTTATTTTCAGCTTGGGCTTTTTATATCTACACATATGATCTAACCTGCATTTCATCCTGGGGTTGTGGAGTTTTTAAAAGAAGTAGTTTAGCAGGAAGAATTAAAAGATCATATTTAAAGCATTATGGGCAGTGGTGAATAAAGTACTCCGATCTTTTACTAAAGTTAAAATAGTAATACCAAAGTGTAGAAATACTATGTTATAAATACAAGTCCTGCATTCAAACTCTTTCAGAAAGATTATAATTATTCATCATTTAAATGTTGCGCCTGCTAACTGTTAATACAATGTAATACTTGCTGGTTAGTTTAATCTATAATAATGCATACACATGTATTTAAAAACATATTTGTATCAATAATCTAAATGAGTAAAACTGTTAGATAAATGTAGTGTGGTAAAAAGTACAATATTTCCACAATAGACGTAGTGGTAGTGGTATGAAATGGAAATACTCATATCATAATTAACACTCACTGACTTCCAGAATGTGGTTACATTCCAACACTAATTAAGGGACTTATCAAGATAGATTGTTGTATTTTTTAGCATTAGTGTTTTTGAGGCTAATTTGTACCATAAATGACTATTGAATGCCTGGATTTGTACTTATGGAACTTCAGAGTATAAATGAGGAAGTGAAAATAAACACTACGCCTCTACATCCTCCTTGTTAACAAACACAAATACATGGTTAGATGTGTCTTCTGTTTACTTGTCTTCTGCAGGCATTGGCCTCAAGTACGTGGCCCTGGGAGACGTGGTGATCCTCATCACCTTCGGCCCGCTGGCGGTCATGTTTTCGCACGCGGTGCAGGTGGGCTACCTGTCGGTGCTGCCGCTGGTGTACGCCATCCCTCTGGCCCTAAACACGGAAGCCATCCTGCACAGCAACAACACCAGAGACATGGACTCTGACAAGCAGGCGGGCATCGTCACGCTGGCCATCCTCATCGGCCCCACGCTGTCCTACGTCCTCTACAACATGCTGCTCTTCGTCCCCTACGTGCTCTTCTGCCTCCTGGCCACCCGGTACACCATCAGCATGGCGCTGCCGCTGCTCACGCTGCCCATGGCCTTCCCCCTGGAGAAGCATTTCCGCAGCCGATGCTACGCCAAGATTCCCCAGAAGACGGCCAAGCTCAACCTCCTCATGGGAATTTTCTACGTGTTCGGGATCATTCTGGCCCCTCCCGGCAGCCTGCCCTCACTGTGATTGAACTAGCTTTGATATCTTCACATTTTGTCATTTTAATACAGACTAGTTAATGTACCTTTGTATTTGTACAGAGCTATCTGAGGGCTTTCACTTGCGTTAATTTATTGACATATTTATATGTTGAACAGTTTTAGTTTAGGTTCATCTCTGTGACACTGAAGGCATAATCAGCTGTTGTTTTTGTCCAGTATTAAGCCTGCTGTCATGTGTTGGTAACAGTCATTGTGTCATTTTTTTAGAGCTAGGAAACATTTGTATCATCTACAGCCAGACAATAAACTTGCAGTTGCCATATTTTGTTGCTGGTACCTAAAAAACATGAATGAATCAAATGAAATGCACTGTACTCTGCACGGTACAAGCTGTTCAATTGCTCATTGTCATTTTTCTTTGGTTGGATTATAATAAAGCTCACTGATGCTGATGACCCATGTGTCTGTTGTGGATTAGGGGGCACATTTCTTTCAGCCAAAATGAATTTGATATACAATATAACATGCAAACTGATGTTTAATACTGGTTTAATGACAAATGAATTAAACGCTTTAAGATCCCGTCTGATTTCCACAGTCACTACATTCTAAATTGGGATAAAGCAGCACTTTGATCTCCATCCAAATGTGGCTGTCAAATGGGTTATAAATAGCACAGTGGAATAGAAGTTATTTTTGTTCAACCAAAAAATATAGGCCATTGTTTCACTGCCTCATTGCAACCTTTATATTCTGTCACAAAGACATTTCCTGTGTAGATGGAGGGATACAAGCAGCAAACATACTTCAATGACAGAGCTCTACATTGTTATGTTCTTTGTCCACAAGTGACCACTTATAATGACACTTCCTTGTAGAAGACACACTTTAGTTAAAACCTCTGTGACCTGTTCCTGTGTATTTCATTATTTCAAGTTGTACGCCATTATATATATATATATATATATATATATATATTTCAATCAAAGTTACAGTCTTCTTATTTTAAAGAAACCCTCTAGATCTGTGCAGCATGGCATTCGTCAGCAGAGGGCGGTATTGGTCTGAACATTACATCAAGATATCGGTTAAAATGTTCAATTATTGGTAAAATGAACTTGTTTTAATAATAAATACATTTAAGTAATTATATAAATGTGTATTTAATGTATGAAAACCTTTATAAATATACCACAACTGAAAACTTCTCTTTACGTTGGACAATTTTTTTTTAAAATACTCTATTTTGTGTTATCTCAGAAGTTATTAGGAGATTAGAGCAATAATACTGAGGAGCTGTATACATCTATAGATTGTGTCCTATTCATTGTCCTTTATTCCTTCACTGCTTCTTGTAAACGTTAATTAATACTTTAATAATGTTTAATTGAAAAGCTTCATTTTAATAATTGTGGGTGCATAGGTTTTCACCCCCAACCCTAAATCGTGGGCTAAATTAATTGGAAATTAGAAATAGCCACTCCCATGTTGTACAGATTGTTAATAGTTAATTACAATTCTGATAAACACTTTTGACATCCGCCTTTGTCTGTGCTTTAGAAAATACTATTATACTATACTAAATTTATAATAAAACCATGCCTTCTTTCACTCTTTCACAGTAGGAGAGCACAGGTGTAGATCATTAAATTAATGATGTGCTGCATTCCATTTAGCTGCTTTCATTTCAGGATCCAGGTTGTGTTAATGCTGGCTCACTCTCACGCTCACTGGGTACCTGTGCTTTTCCCACTATGCCTATTCAAGGGGAATTCAGAACAGTAACATAGCTATTTGATGGACTGTTTTGTACAAATGTTTATAAATAGTTTTTGTTATGCTCTTATTTCGTTTCATTATCACACTGGAAATGCATATGCAACAAGATACCGTACATCCAATTACCGCTATAACAGTATTGTAGCAAAGCATGCGTGTCTACCATAGACTGGTGTCTACCTGAGATTTTATTCTGTTACTTAAAATCAAACTTGAACTCAGAACTGTGTTTATTACGAGGAGCACATGAAGGCAGCATTAGTAGTGACGCAATGCATGGGCGTGTTGTCATGGCTGTCCAGTGTGCACTGCAAAACCTTTCAATTTAGTACCGTAAAATACTTATTTGTCCTAAAACACGCCATGTCAGGGTCGGTGGCTGACAGCGACATGGACATATATTTCTCCTCAAAGTGAACACTCCTGACAAAGACCCGGTAAGTAGCCTCAACGTAATATAAATTGTTTTTATACCAATAAAAGATGGCCAAACATGGGTTAGCTAGCTAGCGTCAATGTTAGACAAGCTAGTAGTATGCAATAATCCCACCGTCCTCCCCTAGTATACAGCTTTGCAGCATTCCATTATATATTTAATCAAGAATATTAACAACTAGAGTACTGTTTTAGCATATTTGTGGTTTATGATGCATTTACATGTGACCCCCCCCCCCCCCCCCCCAGCTGGGTTTCACTTTCACTGGAGATTAAACGTGTCCTAATTTTAAGAAACTGACATTTGAGGTGGTTTTACGTTTGAATAAACCTGAGTTTCGTGTAACAATTCGCTACAAGTATGCCCTCTTTGTTTAGTGAAATGCCCTTCTCAATTAATTTGACACATTTTGAACGAGGTTTGTGTGACACCTTCTCAAACAGAATACAGAATAGGTAGTTTCTAGGCTTTCATTAGACTAGCAAGTAGGCTAACTCAGGCAAGTGGGGGGTCATGGTTGTGTTACTGTACATGTCAGCCAAGTTGTCAGTCTGTACCATTGATGGTAGAAGTACTTACATTTTTTTACTCAAGTAAATGTAGGAATAATAAATTGTAAAAATACTTTGTAACAAGTAAAAGTCTTGCATTCAAAATGTTACTTAAGTAAAAGTACAAAAGTATCAGTATTAAAATATACTTAAAGTACCAAAAGTAAAACTACATTTTATGCGTAATGGCCAATTTCAGAATTGTATTAAATGGATTATGATGTGTTAGTGTGTTTATCACAGCTGTTATATGTTGAGCTAATTTAAATAACATTGTATACTGCTGCTGAACATCATAACCTATTATTATGACGACAATATTTATTTAATCATGGATTTATATGATTTATTAGCTTGTAATCTGAAAAGTAACCAAAAAAACTTAACCCACAATGACACAGATGTTAATGCTGTCAAATAAATGTAGTTGGATAAAAAGTACAATTGTGGCTGCCAAAATGTAGTGGAGTAAAAATAGCATTAAGTTAAAATACTCCGGTAACGTACAGATACCTTAAGATTGTTCTTGAGTACAGTACTAAAGTAAATGTACTATCCACAACAGGTCTGTACTTTATATTTTGTTGGATGGTAGGAACTGTTATTGTCACCTGTATGCTAAAAAAGTCAACCGTTATATGGAGCACAATTAAACCATTTAAAAATGATAGGAAAAAGGTTTGACTGTGAGGAACAGTTGCCTGCAGTTGTTTCCTGTGTCTACCGGCAACCTGCTTAGCTAACATGAAAGGACTGACACTATGCTGGAGGGCTGTCGCTGTTACACAACCCCTAACCCTGTACACCTGTCATCTTTCTGGTCATTTGGTAGTGATGCAGCAGAGCCCAGCAGCAGCAGCTGTCACTCACTCACTCACTCACTCTGGAGCTACAACTGGACATAGTCAGGATTGCTCTCAGCCACACCTACTTGGTAACAAAGTTTCAGTCATCTGCTGTTTCTTTGTCTTGTTGTCCACACTTGGCTGAGGGCTCCTCAAATCTTAATCACAATAATTAAGCGTGAAATGCTTCCTGGCTTACAGCACAGGCATGACTTGTGTTTTAGAGAAGCAGAGGTTAACAGCTGATTGCAATTGAGAAGAAATGGGGAAAATATTGTGGGGGAAGTCTGAAGGTAAGAGTTTTAAACACTTAGGATAATTTTTGGTGAAGGGTTAAGTCTGTGTCAGTAATTTGAAGGTACACTGTGTAAAAACAGCCTTTAGTAGTGTGGGGCCTGTTTTGATCTGTTTGTATTTGAGTGGTTTCCCATAAATACTTGGTACGCATTTGTCTCCACACATGTTTCTTTTTAGCAGTTTAAGGCTGCAAGGAAAATAACCTTTACACAATCCTCCATACTCTATGGATAGGGCATATTTTAAAAGATGTATTTAAGATAATTTAAGCTTTGATCCCCAGAAGGGAAATTGTGGTTGTTTCAGCAGCACAAAAGCAAATAGTAAAGAATCCATCTGTTGGTGTATAGCAGCTTTTGGTTCGACTGAGAATGTTAACTGTGTTTCCAGGACGTTCTTTAAACATGTAGTGTTTATGAAGAAAATGACCTGACTATAATTTAAATGAAAAAAAGGCATTCCTGGCTGACAGGTTGGCATGATATTCCAACGTGGAGCTTGACAGCGGCTGCCTGTCGTCACCACAGTGAATTGATGTTTTTGAATGTAACCAACATGCATAGCCACAAGCCAAATCCAATGTTGTTGACTGATGAAGCAGGATGCAGAATTGTTGCCAAATAGCCAATGGCTGTGATCATTTTGTACTAGTCAACTTTCCAGTAATTTCTCTTGGAGTGGAAAAGCTACCTGAGGCACTTGTATGAAACAAAATAACATGTTCTTCGACTCAAGTTTAAAGTCTAAGAAAACAACCAGTGATATTGATTACATTTTATGATTATGTATCAGAAAAACCCTTCATATCCATTTTATCTCTACTGGATGACACTGATGGCCAATATTTAGTTGTTAAGCTAAGGTATTTGGGGCATTTCAAAATGTTAGCTTAAAGGGATGGCTTGGATGTTTTGAAGTGGGGTAGTATGAGGTAGTTATCCATAGTGAGTTTATAACCCGGTCCCACAGTCAAAAGAAGTTCTGCTTGCTTCTAGTTTGGAGAGGCAGACCGTAAGGGCACCGACTGGGGGCAGCAACATTTTAGCCACATTCAAAGGCCAACCAAATAAACGCTAAATGTTTCAGTGTGTTACTTTGAGACCAGACATAGACCTGCACACTATGGAAAGGGGACAAAAGTCCTTATATGCAGCTTTAGCCAAAGCCACCAGACTTTATTTACGAAAACTGTAACTTTACCTTGCAGGGCCAAGAGTTGCTGCTTTATCACTGCCTTCATTGGTTAGTTTGTTTGAGTTTATGTGTGACTTTGGTGATTTTAAACTTTAGAAAAGGCCCAGTTTACACTAACAGTCGTGCTATGATGTTGGATGTTAGAGGGACTGCGATAAATGCAAAAGCAGATCCCTTTGTTTGAACTGAGATTCTATGCATATGATTGTTTTCGTTATACTATTTCAGTCTTCCTAAAATAAGATGTAAGAAATCTAAAAATATCGCCTTGCTTACAATATCCAAACATTCCAATGCTAACCCCTGTATCATGATGCGTATCATATGGCCAATACACAGCGCTAGTTTCCCTACCAAGATCTTCCCAGCTGGACTGAGGATTCAGACGAACCCCCTCTGGCCACATGCCAGTCCTGTAATAGTTCCAAAGATGACGGTTTGAGTTGCAACGTGTTGTGCTGCCATGAGAGTCAGTATTTCAGAGTCATCCGGTTGAATATAGACTGAGTAAACGTCATTGATCTCTGTGAGAATATTCGGTGCCTGTAGCAGCAGTTTGATAGAGGAATGGTTCCAGTAGCAACACCTACATTTGAAGCAGGAGTTCAGATTAGATTGATGTCGTGGGGTAGAGGGTGACATGTTGAGTGTCGTGTGAATTCACAAGGATTTTGCCATATTCTTCGGTCTGATGACTGCATGTCACTATCTATTTGAAGGGGTGTTCTATGAATGAATGCCCTCCTTTGTATGATGTAGACTAAAAAGTCCATCACGCAGACAGCAGCAGCTTGTTTACAACACGGTGATGGTGGTGTACTAAACTTCATTATAAACCCGTGTCTCAAACACTTCCCTAAGCCCCCCCCCACGTTTATTCATTGGCTACCGCTGATGTCCTGGCTTCACCAGCTGTATATCCATGTGTGCCAGCCAGACGCTTTTGTTGGCTTCCATATTGGTGGGGTCTCCCACAGCTGTGGACACATTAAATTAGACACATTAGAGCATTGTTTAAGGATATGAAAGCATTTGGACACACACACACACACACACACACACACACACACACTCCCACTCCCGTTTTCCTCCTACCTGTGTGAGCCTGCAGGAGACTCTGATATTGCCAGTTTGCTACTAAAAAGGAGGATCATGGCGGTGCCCATTCATCAAAAACCTCCTCCAGCCCCACCCCTTTCCCTTTTCCCTGAACCCCCCCCCCCCTCCCGTGCACACACACCCAAAAAAAAAATACAACATCCAGACCCTCCCCCGAAACATATTGCCCCTCCCCCCCTTCCCTCTGTCCTCTGCTTGTCTGCTCATTGGCATCAGAGAGAAGGCTGTACATCCTTATGTGGAGCTTGATGTGCATGTGTTTGTACATATTGATACTGTGTCGGCTTAACATGCGTGTTACTGACACTTGGTGTCCTTGGTGATGGGATGTAGTGTCAGAGGAGTCTAATGCGGAGCACAGCCCACTGGCCTGTTTTCATGTGAGAGGAAGGGGAACGTCGACCTGAATGCGGCGCTCGTCGGGCAGCCGCTCTCCCCGGCCATCCTCTTCCTTCTCCGCTCCTCTCCGCCTCCTTCACCCTGGTAATCCTTGCTGACACGACCCACAAAGGACTGAATGCTGGCTGCATCCTCCAGCATCAGGGCTCTCTCCTCTCTCTCCTCCAGTTCTGATCCGTTACAGTCAGCCTGTTCAGCAGCAGGACGCTGTTTCTGTAGAGCGGCTGTATATCACATCTCTGGAATACCGGCCTGGCTGCCCTCCTCCTCCTCCTCCTCCTCCTCCTCCTCCTCCTCCTCCTCCTCCACCCCCTGTATCCACTCCTCCTCATCCTCGTCGGCAGGTTCATTCAGGGAGTGCAGCATCAGAACAGCGCTTCAGCCCTGAGGAGGCGGTTTTTTATCTCACTGGAAGCTGGTAGAACCGCTGGTAGCAGGAGGTTGGAGCTGCTTCCTCTCCTTGCCTATTTTTGCCGGCCTCTCTGTTCACCATTCTGCACATCAATATACCAACAGGTAAACCAGCTAAACAGGACATGCTTTATTTATCAGGAGATGCAGTTTCCATCTTTACTATTTGGGTAATCCTAGCACGTATTTCTTGTTAGACAGTGGAACCCATGTAAGGATGCTGTTCTTATTTTAGCATATAGAGCAGCATATTCTTTTTTTGGTCAGTTGGGAATCTTATGAAGATAAGCCATGTCCTTCATCTTAAATTAAATATGGCTGCTTCCAATAGCGTTTTCAAATTAGCTGATTCCACTGTCTCAGAAAGGTAATAAGATCATGTGCAAACACAACACGGTCGGTAGGCAGCCAGTCGCTATACGTTCGTCACCATGCTACTACAATTGTGCCACATGTCATTGCAATCTGTAGTAAAGCTAGTGACGTGCTAAGCATGCAGGCATGCATCTAGCTGCCGACGCTATCCCTGTTTGTGTAACAGACTGGTGACGATCGAAAAAGCAAAACATGTTGTGACCTTTGCGTAAGGTGATCGGAGAGTTGTGCAATCGTTTTGGGTTTAACATGTAGATTATTTATTGGAGGTAGCCCAAATACAACATATATATATTTGCCCAGGCTTATTTGAGTAGCTATCACAGCATAATGTGCTTGATGCAGACAATGCCCACAGTGCTGTGAGAATCAATATCAAAAGGATTTTATCATGGTAGTGTAAGATTCAATTAAGGTGATTGCGTCGCTCAGATTACTTGATTGACGATCATCTTCAGCCACTGAATGAAATGATCCTATCCAGGAGCAGAGTAGATGAGACTGATTGATATGTTTGAGTCTGGTTAATTAAAACAAAATAGGATAGAGAGCTCTAAGGGAGAAATGAATAGGGATAACAGCCAGGAAAATAAGTGGTGGATGTGGCCAGCAGCAAAACATATTTTTGAATCCTAAAAAACCCAATATATCTTTAAGTGTATTATACATTTTGTAATTTTTCCCAGCTTTAACTTGCAGTTGGTTTCTGACTAAACTGAACCTGCTATACAGTATATGATATGTTCAAAGCCACCAGACACCATTGACAAAGACAGTACTGCTTGACTGTGTTAGTTTATTGGTAGTGGTAGGTAGACTATCTACTCTTGTGTTCTGCTTGGTAAGATCACTGTTTTATCAATGGAGTCTGGTGGCTTGGGCGAGGGCATAAACAAAGACTTCGGGTTAAAGCAGAGGAAATATTGAACTATTGCATACACTCAAATAGATATCAATTGTAGGTGTGCCGGGCCCCTAAAATAAATATGTTTTGCTGTTGCCCTTGTCCACAGCAATACATTGAATAGCTTTAGTGCCGTTTTCCTGTTGGCTTCCGTGTCCCAACCACCATCTACTGTAGGAATATACTCTCACAAAGTATCTCAAATATCACTCTTCCAAACATTGGAACTATCGCGTTTTTGCGATAAAGTATTGCACTCAATAATGACTTCTGAAATAATGTACGACTTGACATGTAACACAGGACTGATTTACAACTGTGTTAAATAAGCTCTTTTTACAAGAAATGAGCCTTAGCAAACCAAAGAAATGTAAAGCTTCTTCCCACTACTGATTATGTGACGTGATAATGCCCCATTATTATACAAAGTGATGTAATGACCAGAAACAGTCCTTTGTAAAATAAGCACTTTGAATACCTTTTCCAGCCATTATGTTTATTTAATTCCTTTTTTAAGATAAGGCACCAGGCAGACCTTGAGCAACATCTGTCTGACACAAAAAAAAATCAACCAAGCTCAGGAGAATAGAACTACATGTTCCAAAACAAAGGGCAAAGTTCACAGCAAACCAAATACTGAGCCAGGAAGGGTTCACTCCTCCCTGTCAGTAGGATGACTGCTGCATAGTGCTCAGTACTTCAGATGGTCCTGCCGGTTGACCCGGGATAGCAGCATTGCAAAGCTTGCCATTCCACAGAGAACTGGAATCCTACAGCTTTTAACATGTTCAAAAGTGGACTTAAGATCATTGGGCGTGAGTATGCTATCCCACAATAATCTGATGGTAATCTCAGCACAGTGTTATCAGACGTACAGCAAGTGCTTTTAGAGTATCGTGTGTTTGCTGTGGTTTGAGTTTTTGTTGAAGGCTCGGGGGATAAAGCTTGCTGATAGGAAGATTTCTGCTGGTATCAAGTTGCTTTCAAATCCATTGCCATTAAGCTTGTAAGAATGCTTGAGGACAAAGCTGACGACAAACATGTGAAGATGTTGACGTTTCTTAGATGCGATCATTATGAGATATTTTCCACGGTACACAGGGTTTGTTTGACTAGGATTTGAGAAAAAGAAGCTAGGACAAGCAGAAGCCTGAAATGGAAAAAGTCTAATTTTAGGCCTGTTGCCCCCTCTGGAGAAATCTTTGTAAATGTGTTATTTACTCGGGGTCCTTATTGATTTTCCAGAAAGCCACCAGATGTTTCTGACACAAACCAGTTCCAGCAGGCTGTTTCTCATTTCTGATATTAAGGGTAAAGCCCAAGAGCCTGTGCTAGGATTGAACTTTGCTTAGCGTTTAGGTCCAGTAGGAGTAATATGTAGACATCTGCACAGGCAAACAGCCTCTTCTTATTAGACTTTAGAGAGAGGATGAGTCACACCACGTGTCACAGGACACAAGGCAAGCTTCTGCTGCTTGAAAATGAGTCTCATTGTTTTTTATCAGTGTGCAGATCCGGGTCTGCCTGCCATGCTGCGTAAACAATTATGAGATATTTGATCTGCGTAGTGAAACCAGCAGCCTTGGTAAATAGCCTATGCCCATGTGCCCTATGTAACACTACCTTACTTAACCTGAAGCAGTGACACACGCGCCAATATTGACTCTTAAACATGTTGTTTAATCACGTCCAACTAGACAGTCTGTGATGCACAATTTCTCAGACCTGCACGATTCGCCATCATCTCACAGATTCATTGTTTTTTAATGTGCACACTGGAAAACGTACTAAATCCCATGTTTTTGTAATGTATAAAGTATGCAGTTTGATTGACCCTTTCCAGTTGGTACAAAATGGTACAATTCATTATGAACAGTGACCTTTTTCTTTTTTATATGGAAATTACAAGAACAATAACGTTTTCTGATTATAATTTGATTTAAAAAACTTTTTTTTTTTAACCTAAAATATAAAGTGTTTTGCAATATAATCGCCAACAGTATATTGATCTCTAAAACCATATTGATTGCAGTTTACAGCAGCAACATACTTCTACTTCATGGAAATTGCATAATATTCCGGTGCAGTCTTTGAGCATTTGTTTACGGTGTGTGTGTATCTGTGTTGTGGCCTGTCTGGTTGTTTGTGTAAAGGAGGTTGACGTTGCCCTCCAAGATTGGCCCTCAGCAGTGTGTATGACAGAAGCCAGCCCATCTGTCATTGCAGGCAGAGAGCAGTAATACTGCTGCCTCAGCCCTCAGTGATCTGTCAAATCTGTAAAACTGTGATTTGTCCCATCTTTACGATTTCCATCATCTGATTTTTAGTCCAGCTCGACTGAGTCCAGGTTACGCTTAGTACGTATTCGGGTGAAATTGCTTTTGTTGTTATTAGGGGTCAAATTTGATGATACGAGTCTGAACTGCAAGCCTTTGCTGTTACTGCAGATAACAATTTCATATTCGATATGGAAATGCACAAGTAAACACATAAGATTGAAGCTAGAGTCCACAATGTTCAGACCACAAGTGTCTACAGAATCCTATTCAAATCCTTGTTTGGGTACAGACCCTTTGTAAAAAACACACCATGATCATGTTAGTATATTTTTCAATTATCATCTTTGAATATCTTTCGGAAATGGTCATTCTCTCTTACATTACAAATCATATCTCAATTGCCATATCATTCAAAAATAATCACATGTAGCTATTTTTTCCAAATCATGTTCTTCCCTATAGAACTGCTGAGTTGCGATTTAAGTGTGCATTACTTTATACATTGGCGGCCCCACATTTTAGAGGCAAGAGCTTTATTGGTTTGTAGTAATCGCTCTCTGCTGTTTAGGATGCAACTTTTGGATTCATTCTTATTTTCTAGCAGTGACCATCTGTCAACAGAACTCACGTGCAATGGGATTTAGGAAGATAAGAGTCTTTTTTTCCAAATGCAGCTAGAGCTTTTTTTCTGGGGTGTCCATTTGTACGTGGTGTTGTAGAGAGGAAGAAAAAAGCTTACAGTAACACTAAGTGTCCCTGACTCTTGTTGTGTCGGTAGAGTCATCCCCCAAATCCCCTGTGTTGCATCTACTTCTCAGTACCGGTCTTGGTGTACTCGATAGTGATTAGATATCAGTGTGTTTGGCCTCTCTGGAAACCACAGTGTGGGTAATGGTAGGTTCTGTTTTGTTTTGTTTGTCTGCAAAACAGTTCCTCAATCTAGGATGCTACATTGTGTTCATAGTGAGCCTTTTTAGGTTGGGGAATTATTAAACAAAATACCCTTCCCATCTTGTATTGTTTTTAGGTCAGAGAGAAATCCATTTAGATTGTATTGTGAATAACTCATACACCAACTTGGCTATTCAAGTCCATCCACACACCCAGAATGCTGCAGGAGCTGCGTGAAAGCCTGTGACAGCTCCTCGGTTTGCATGCTGGAATGTCGGATGATTGGCCAGGATATTATTTCCGTGTATAAAAGAAGCTAAGCTGTCATTTTTGGACAGAAAATGGAGGTATAAGTAGCCAACTTGCCCTCCTTTTGATCCCCTACATCCCATATGTTTTCCTGCTTAAGCAGATGCCTTTAATACCCAAATTACATTGTAATCTTGATAAGCGTGCAAGTGTAATCTCCTCCGCATTACAGACATCTGCCTGTCCTATTATTGAAAGTTTGAACCCTGTGCCTGAACCATCAGTCTTTAAGCTAAATAATCCTATCGGATGAAAATCACCACATAAATGCAGGGCATTTGCCGATTTTAAGGCTATATTTAAACAAATATGGATTGTCTTTAAAACAATGATTACGTATTGAAAAGTTTCCTGTCCAAACCATCATTTATAGATCAATTATATCAACTTCCAATACTGATATCCCTGCCCTGCTATTGCTAGAAAGTGGACATTGGTGTCAATCTTTGTGAAAGATGTATCACTCGTGTTGTTGTCCTTTACACTACACCATGAGTCCTCATAGATAATCCAATCTGTATGGGTTATTATAATACAGCACAGCAGGACCTGAATGTAAACATGTCTTTACAGTGAAACGCAACACATGTGGATATTTGCTTCACTTTCTTTTTTAGGGTTACTGTGCACATGTCAAATCTCTTCAGTGGACTTGCTTCTAACACAGGCAGACAAAGTGCTGTCTTTGAGCCGTAATCTAAGAGCTATAGTTCTATTCTTGGTACATATTGACAATGTTACGTTCTGTCCTTCAGTTCTACAAGCCTGCAGTTTAACTTTTCTGCAAGCTCACAAAGATGATTTTGTTGTATCATAAGGCACATAAATAGCACTGCAGTGTCAACAAAGACTGCTTTATGCTTGTTTAATGTCTTGTTTACAAGTGTCACGGTGGAGATGGAACACTGCACTAGTGTATACAAATATACTTCTGACACATTTGTGATTAATGGATGTGATTGGATTTCTGCTGATGGTCATACTCATCAGCAACGTTTCTTTCTATATTATCGCTGACTCAAGCTACCACATAAATGTCGCTTCCAATATTAGTTGTTGTTTCTATAGCACCTAGTGGCATTCATTAAAAACACTGTCCTTGTGATGACAATTGACATTTAGTATTATGTCTTCTTGGGAATACTTTGGGATTCCAGGTCTAGGTTTTATGGGTAATATGTAACCACTATTATATACATGTCATGTGGATACCTTTACGATGAAGGATACTTGGGAAACATATTTTGTTTAGCTCGTGATTGCAAGTTTGGGGTTGTGTGTGTCTGTGGGTGTGTGTGTGTGTGTGTGTGTGTGTGTGTGTGTGGTCAGGGCTTTATTGGAGCAGTGGCGTCCAGCTGCTCTCCAGCAATATGCCATGACACACAGCGAGGCCGAGTGAATGATCTACCAGGAAAGGGAGAACACAGCTCTGAAATTAATGAGACATATGGCG
This sequence comes from Harpagifer antarcticus, assembly GCA_902827135.1. Taxonomy (NCBI): domain Eukaryota; kingdom Metazoa; phylum Chordata; class Actinopteri; order Perciformes; family Harpagiferidae; genus Harpagifer; species Harpagifer antarcticus. Next base: position 3,438,330 of record CADEHL010001049.1, on the reverse strand, counting down.
TGTTGCTTTGAGTCCCTCACCAGCCACTCACAGACTTGTAGTCAGACACAGGTTGCGTGAGTCCTTTGTCTAAAAGGCTGTGGAAATAACCCAAAATGTACTATTGCCAGAGTAATGCCTTGAAATATGTATTGCATTAAAACTACATTTGGACAGTGCAATATTCGAATCGACAAAGTATAATATTTGATGAATGGTATTTTGAATGAAGTATTGATGGGCTGCAAAGTTATATATATTTTACAATGAGAATGATGAATACAAATCAATCCCTCCTATTATCATAATTGCAATATCTGTCAAAAATAATCGAAATTAGTTATTTATATCGTGTAGCACTTGAAACCCATTCCTCTACTTTATTTGTGAATGCAGTATCTGTGACTTTCCTGCTTTTAGTTTCCACATTTTCATTAAACTTGCATCTCTTCTTACCTACAGTGACCCCTGACCTGTTCCCGGATACACCCCTGGTGCCCTCCCTGCCCACAATATCGTCGGCACGGGCCGGCCCCGCCCCTCAGAAGCCGCGGAGGCGCAGCAGCAGCGACAGCGCTGCCAGGCCTCGGCCGCTGCGCCCAGCCCCCAGGCCGGGCCCGAGCAGAGGCAGCATGGAGGTGGGAATGCGCGTGGTGCGTGGTCTGGACTGGAAATGGGGTAACCAGGACGATGGCGAGGGCCACCTGGGCGCCGTGGTAGAGATCGGGCGGCAGGGCAGCACTACTACACCAGACAAGACGGTGGTGGTGCAGTGGGACAGCGGCACAAGAACCAACTACCGCACTGGCTACCAGGGCTCCTATGACCTGCTGCTCTATGACAACGCTCAAATCGGTAAGCTAGAGAGCTAGGGTTATTTTTTTTTCAGATTTGAAATGTTAAAGGTGCGTGTGTTTCAAAACCTGAAAATAGATTTGGTTATATTACATGAAAAACACATTTCCAACATTTCCACCCAACGTTTGATACCCAATACATTTATGCAGCCTATCTTTTCAATTAATTTGCAGCTGCTTGCATGCTCTTGATCACAAAGACATTTTCCAGTGAGAATTTGGGACCTTAAAATGAGCTCTCCGAGAACCATGCCTTAACCTTATCAGACGTCATTGTCTTTATCGTCCAATAACTCGCACACAAAGCCCATTCTGAGTAGGCATCTCAGCCTCCCCCCCCCCCAAAGTAGATTTCAGATCTGTGGGAAACACTGGGCATGGTACGTATCTCTATACATTAACCATTAAGCTCTATACTGGACTCAAATGACACATACAGTAATGCAGGGCTCATTACCACTTTGCTCCATTTAAAGTGAAATTGTTCTGCCTCAGAAGCTTGCCCTTCAGTTAATGGAGTGCAAGAAGAGAAGGGATGAGGGGGTGGGGGTATTTTTGTCATCATGTTTGTGCCTTGGCTCCTCCACATCCCATGATATGAGCCGCTGTGATAAGTAGTGCAGACATGACGTATGCCTTCACTGCTTCACTTGCACTATAGCAACCTCTGCCATGTTAAATTCATAGCCCCACTCACCTTTCTCCAACAACCTCTCCTTCCCCCGCAGGCGTGCGTCACTCCAATATCATCTGTGACAGCTGCAAGAAGCACGGCATCATGGGAATGCGATGGAAGTGCAAGGTGTGCTTTGACTATGACCTGTGCACCCAGTGTTACATGAACAACAAGCACGACCTGAGCCACGCTTTCGAGCGTTACGAGACAGCGCACTCCCAGCCGTGAGTACTGCACTGCCAACACAATTGATCCTAATTTAAATTCTAATTACGGTGTCGTCCGTCACAATGTCTCCTCTTGACCGGCTTGCTCTATTCAAATCCAGTTTGACTCATAGGAGGTTAGACCTTATTAGTGTTGTATCCTCCAATTAACTTTCATTAGTCTGGTGTCTGGCTACACAGGCCAACAGCATCATCAGCTTTTCCACTTTTGTCTGTTTGATTTGCTGAGTTTCTAATGGTGATGTAATAATATTATCAGGGTTCATTTCCAGATGACAGTCATTTTATAAATGAATGGCTCAACCTTAAGTCGGTTTAGGCAAACCACATTCGCCCCCGTCTTGCTGACTCTTAGTGTCCTACGTATCCTGCACTGGAGTGACTTAAGTTCTCCCTTTTAGAATCCACTCTTCTGCATCAGTTCACAATAAAGCTCCAAAAGCTGCTGCAGGCACCGTCTGAATGTCAGCTGGATGGCCTGTTCTCGTTGTAACGAGGTGATATGTATGACCCAGATTCCTCCTATAGTTCAGCCCAGTCCAGGTCCTATACGGTTCCATTTATTTTCCTGTGCTTGCTGTCCAATGAACTGTGCAATTGTGGGTAAGATTCAAGACTTGCTACTCTTTAGCTTAGCTTTGATTTGATTAAATATTGTATTAAGCTATGATAGGCAAGAAGGGTAGTTATTGTCTTCAGTCAGGATGAGCTACTATTTATATAAGAAGCAACATAGAGACAGAAGAGTTAAACAAATGCAAAACTGAATTGTTACAGCTCCTTAACATGACTTCAAACTGGCATCCTTGCTATCAATTTCTGTGATTGCATTCTCAATAGATATGAGAAACGTCTTTGTGAAAGCCATTTCAGGTTAAGGAGTTTTAATGATGTACTCTGATGGTTGGGGTGGAAATGGAGCTGCACACCAATTACACCGATTAGTTAAGCATAGTGACAGGAGTTGGAATCTCATTTCGTCCCTTACCTCAGTTTCTCTTCACAGATATTGATTCTCATGAGGCCCAAATGTTGGGCTCAGCAGTGTCCTTCATTATGGAGTTGTTTTTTGGGTGGAGCAAACACCAGCATGTAAGCCTCAGGTCAAACCTGGCCTTCCCCTCTGTGGACAATGCACAAATACTCATTCATTCTCACTGAAAACTTCTTTGACTTTGATCAAATGTTTTGTATAATTATTTCTAATAATTTGCATTAAAACATAGATTTCAGTCTTAAGAAAGTAGTACAATCATACACTTTATAAAATAAGTGGATGTTGTTAGTGATGTGATTTTTGGACTACTATTTGTATGCCTCTTGTTTGGAATTGTGTCGCCCCATATTGGTTTTTTTGGAAACGGCAGTGACTATATTTGAAGGAGATGGTAGATGAGCAAGGCCCGCTAAGTCACTAGCCAATGCTATTGCTAGCAAGACTAGTTGGGTACATCCATAATTAATGTAGTCAAATTAACTTGAAAGCCAAATCCAAAATACTTGCAACCTTGGTGTTTCAACCTGCTGGCAATCAAAAAGAATGCAGGTTTAAAGCATGCTTTCAGAACATTTTCCCTCTGCTCACCGCAAGCAAGGGCCAGAGTCTTGGCAGCTGTCGGTTTTGTTTCTGTGGTTCCCTCCCCTGTAGCCTTGTGTCACTTCTGGCTACATCACATGCAGATGATAACTAATTTGTTTTGCTTTGAAAGGTCAGACGCAATCAAGGCCAAAGTTGAAATAGTTGTCCTCTTTGCTCTGTCAGTCTAGGGGCATATCTTCCGCCTAGTCAGGTGGCACTATTTCTCCATGGGAAAATAACTGCTATGGGCTTCCAGATCTTTAATCTGAGTTATTTAAAGGTTTGTACAGTAATCCAAAGTAACACGTTGGTAAGATAAAATTGTTAAACTTGGAAAACTAGAAATAAGTCATCAGAAATATCCTACTTTTTCTGGGTTGATAAGTAATATGTTAGTACCAAATCGTATTTGAAAACTCAAACTTACTGTAAGAATTTGCTGTTGTTTGGTAATCTTATACAGTCTGTAAAAATCCTTTTTCATAGTGTGACATTGGTTGAGGTCACAATAGGAGTACAATGTGTATCAAATTACATCTACACAGCACATTCATTTAGTTTAGCAAAAGCTATCGCATAAAATGCCAATTGAAAGTAATTTAAACCTTTGTTTCAGATAGATAACAATTCTGTATGAAACTCACAAGGTTAAGATTTTAAAGACTATTGTTGGACACGTTTTAATGCTAAATTTCTTAAATGGATAAAATACTCTCTCTTTTTAAAAATAAAGTTCCCTCCAGAGGGAGTTTCTCTAACAATATTAACATGACATTTCCAATTCATACCACACGGTCTTTGCTGTGCTATCAAATACATATGTGAATAATCTCAGGGAAATTGAGTTGTGGCTGTCCCCCTGCAGTGGGACGCAGCATACGTGTGGGCGGACATCACGTGAATGTCACTTCTTTCCTGGTCTGATGAGTGAAATAGAGGAACACTTAAGAATATTTGGTGCTTAACACAAAGTGCCTCTTTATATCCAGACCACGCTGACCCATAATTTCACTGACAGCATTTCAAAAGACTCATTTATAATCTGGTAGTCATGGGACACACTTGACATTGCCTTTGAAAGGCACATTTAGCCTGGTTTCATAATGAGTGGGGCTCGTTGTTTCAGCAGTGATTTATTTGAGGAGACCGGAGTTTGGGCTCAGCATAGTGAAGAGGGACTCCTTTCATGTGGACCAAACATCTGCGAGGGTTTTAAAGGCTTTAAAGCAGGGTGGATCTATTTGTAGTTTGTAGACATACTTTAGGCAGGAAGTTAGTCGGGGTCCTGAGGGCACAATGGGAAGTTGTCAACACTATAAACTGGTGCGACTTGCTTACACTCCATCACAAACATGTTGTGAGCCGGATGGACCGTGAGTGGGTGTCCCTTTGTAATCACCAGAGATTTGACTGGATTAGCTTGTTGACATTCTCAGCTGCGGAGGATTACCATGTTAACATTTTCAACTTCCTAGACAACATGCATTGGATAACAGGTTTTGGATAGGGAGGTGTATTTATAGCAAAGCATTAAGCTGTGTATTAGTGTTACTTAATTTGACTCTGTGTGTTGTATCTACACGGAGTAGAGCATTTGTATTACCATGAATGTTTAAGATATACGATTTATATCGATGTAATGCTATACATGTAGTGTAGGGCTGCATTTAAAAATTAGACATATTGATTAATATAATAATTACAAATATTCGTTAAAGTGCCAAATTAGCAAAACTAATGTTGTTTTGAGAAACTTAAATGATGTTTTATATACTATTTATGTGAATATAATTTGGTTTTGGACTGACATTACTAGATGTTTTAAGACTTTGAGCAACAGTATTGATATTTTTCATAATTTTATAGAACAAAAAGATGAATCTAGAAAATGATCTGCAGCCCCTATGACATGTCACGATGTAAGTGGCTATTCAGTGAACTCAATGGCTTAAAGGTTTCTTTATTTAGTTACTGAGTTTACACAACATTGAGACGTGTGTGGTTATACTGAGTGCTCAGGGCAGCATATGCGTGTACCATAGGTTTACGATGAGATGGTTGGTGTGCTGCTGGTTAATCGGCTCCACACAAACGCCACACAGAAAGTTCCAGGGTATATATCCGGTCAACCCAATTCCTAATCCTTTTCCCTTCTGATCAAGCTACACTGCCCCACCTAAATAGAAGAGGTCAAGTGTAGTATTCACGTCACGTCCAACCCAACGCTTCTTATATCATCCCGAGTTTTCTAGCACTTTCTCTGGAATTTCTAAGCTTGTTTGCAATATATGAACATTTAACTCTCGATTTCACTCACACAACTGCTGTCCTCCTGAATGTTTTTTAAAAGGTTTCATTCTTTTGGTACGTGAAGCGTTTACTAAAGCACATTTGTTTGACATTAAACAATGAATACATGCTTAAAGTGTCCTGAAAGGGAATTTTGTTCTGAAAAAAGACAATAATCCTTATAAGCTTTTAACATGGCTAATGAAAATGAATATTCCACTAATATTTACAGACAGGTATGCATACCCCAATTTCCTACCTTTTCTATCAATTTAAAAGAAGCTATGTTTTTCCTTTCCGATCAGAAAGGTGGGCTATTCTTTTGGTTTGTGTTCAGCTCATGGAGCTAAATGGGCAAGGGCCACTTTTCAAAAACTGCTGTAAAAACCGGGTGACGTTTTTAACCACGGCCATCTGAATTTTAAGATGAAGCCGTCAACCATCATTCCACTCAAAAATGATACCTAATAGCCTAACCAATTAATGTGAATTATTTTTCTTCGGTTCCCTCCCTTTTGATTTCAACAAATAAAGCGTAATTCTGTTTACTTCACTGCCTCTCAAAGGGTAAAGGTCACTTGTCTGACTGTTGACCCAGCCGTTATGTCAGAAGGTGGTAGGTCCTGATCCTGTCTGGGAGCACTGGTGACATTCAGCCAGGCAGGATTAGAAATCTTGATCCCTTCAAAGAGCTGTTGTCTTTTTCAGAGTAGCCGCACCGGAACACATGTCAAACACTGAGGTCATCTGTCTGTTTACACCCCGTTTACCACTGATATAATTCATCGATCCAGTCTTTGGAAAACTATTTTCTCTTACTAAACAGCTCTTCATCTTAAACTAAAATCCTTGAAAAGCTCTTAAAACCCATCAACAAAATGAATGCATTGAAGCAATGAAGGAAAATATGTATACTTAACAAATGAACCACTGTTTTTTCTATATCTCTATTTATATTTCTCATATACTTTGCCCAGTGGTGGCCTGCTTCCTGATGGATCTGCTGTCAGGGGATTAGGCTCAAAGCTCTGTTTACAGATACACTCTCGGCACCGACATGTCAAAGCCCAGTCCCATGCTAGGATTTACTTTCAGTTGGCTCTCAGAGTCAAATGTCCTTCTGTTTCCTGCCAAAGCACCCAGGAACCTTGAATGTGTTTCCATTGGCGGGGGATGAAGTTAGCCAAGGCTAACTTGAAGCAATACCCGGCAGACAGACATGTGGAAGCAGCAAAGCCTCTATCAGACTCCCTGAGGACGACAGCTCTGTCAAGGCTCTTCTTCTTTTGATCACACTGGATTTTATATAACTTTGAGTGTTTTCAAAAGCTGTTTGCCTTAAATGGAAGCCGGGGTTTGATCTCGTCAAAGTATGGGAATAGGCAGCTCCTTTGCGCCAAGATCTGATCAAATCTTTACCATAAGGTATGTCAGATTTTGAGGAAATTACTTTCTCTTAGATTGCCTGCATCTTTAATGGAAATTTGGGCTGTTAGTCAGGGTGTCGGCAGCTATGCATTGGTTTATTTTGAGTTGAGCTTTTGACAGACGGGAAATCCCATCGGAAGAAATACTTTTTCTTAACTCCTGCTTATCTCTTGACCACTTGTGGAAGAACTGTGCCACAATAAACAAAATTCTGCAAATTAATGAGAAGTTGGACGTTAGGGAGAGGACACACAAATGATAGGGGGATCACATGAGACAGGTTGCACTGTGCTAATAAGAGGAGAAAAAAGGCTGATTCATGTTTAAAAAAACTTGAAACAAAAAGGTTTTGTTGGTTTCAAGCATTTAGGATAATAATTAAACAAATTAAAGATAAACTTTAAATTGGATTTATGATTGATAGACTACATTTATTCTTAAAACCTTTTTTAAAAAATTGTAAAATCTGAGTCCTTAATACTGACAAATGAATTCTGAGGTAAATGCATTCACATAGAAATACTGTGAAACTGCACTTTTTCTTTGCTATTTCATGTTGTGTTGGTCTTTTTAATATGGATTGTGTGACAAGGGATTTCATATAAAGTCTCAACATTGTCTTTAATGGTCTGTCGAGCAGTTTGATCAGCTGTGTCTCCGTGCTCTTATCGCAGAGTGTGCTTGGCACCGAGGCAGAACCTCCCTCGGATCATCCTCAAAGGAATCTTCCAGGGGGTCAAAGTGGTTCGTGGACCTGACTGGGACTGGGGCAACCAAGACGGTGAGTGGTGTTTGTGGGGAAAAAATGTTCTTAACCACCAGCTCTGTCCTGCTAACTCAGCAGGCCCCCCTACCTTCTCGAGCATGGAGCTGTATTCCTCTTCAAAGTGTTTCTCCATCCACAGCCTATAATAACATCCCAACCTCACGTCTCATTAACCCGCACTATGTCCTGTTACTTTGTGTCTGCGTGCATTTATATTGCCTGTGACTCATCTGAGTCTGCTCCACAGATGTGCCCGTCTGAGTGTCCTTGTTTCTGTAACATGTATCTTCTTTGTTTCTCTTTTTCCTGTGTAGTGGCATAAACTGAGAAGCCCATTCACTTAAAACACAGTCTACCCTGCAAGTGTTGAGAAAGTAGAGAATAAAGATTGCGCATTCCTGGCTTTTAAGAATGTCTGCAGTCTATACTGTTGCCATTTTGAGACAACCTGTTCTGCCTGATGTTTAAAATAGTTTTAATATTAAAGCGCTCTTCCATACTAGTGAGCTAAATTCCAGCCTTTGTATGTTCCCTTTAGGGAAATAAGGAATGCTACTACAGTATTTCTTCATCTTTCCCGGGTTGGGTTCATCTTTGTCTCTGAGAATAGCAACGCTTTTCTTTTTCTGGGAGAGAGCGAATGAGTCAAAATGTCCTTTTGGTGTCTTTGAAATCATCGCCCTGGGGTTTGGTGAAGTCACTCATCAGGCTTAAACTGTGTTTGCGCTCTGAGCATGCTCAGAAACCCCCAGCATGTAGTCTAACGGGTCACTGGTTTAGCTGGTGTGGTGGTTAGGAACTTCAATGGCTTGAAAAAGGGTTTTCTTGCATTGTTAAACCTGATGTAAAAATATTTAGGTTGATCCCTTAATTTTTATTTGATGCTATTGAAAATTGGAAGTGAGTGACACTTGTCAGCTTATGTCTCTACAGGGGAGCTGTTTCTCCCACACCTCTGTGTCTGTCTTCTCATTGTCTCATATGTGTACATTGAGCTTGTTGTCATTTTACACTGAATAATTTCATGTTTTCTCTCCTGATCCAAACACATTAACTTCACTCTGTCTCTGCATCTAATCATTTTTCCTTCTTTAAAGAGCCAATGTATTTTCACTGCCTTAATCTTTGCTTTTCTCCCAACAATGATACATTATTGTTTCTTGCACATTTGTCTGTGTATGTATGCGTGTGTAGGCGGGGAGGGTAAGGTTGGGAAGGTAGTGGACATTCGCGGCTGGGACACGGAGTCCGGTCGCAGCGTGGCCAGCGTCACCTGGTCTAATGGCACCACCAATGTCTACCGAATGGGCCACAAAGGAAAAGTGGACCTCAAATACGTGTCTGATGGTCAAGGAGGATTCTATTACAAAGAACACCTACCAAGGCTCGGTAAGAACAACAGATTAATGTTTCAAAAATATGATTTTAAGTAATTAATGACTCAGTTTTGTAATGGATAACACCGGATAGTTGGGAGTATATTGGACATATATCGGCTTCATGAACAACCTGATTCTTGTGCGTCATGTCATTTTTCAAGTTTAGACCACACAAGATCGTGGTTAAGTCCAAAATTCAACATTTATTGAACAAACAAATAAATCAATAAACAAGACATGTTTTTATTTCTCTTGAAATATTATTTTTCAATCCATATTTGTTGCTGTTTAGCGTTACCAAAAACTATTCACTGTGGTCAAGAGAATGCACCTATATAAAAGAATCAGTCTAGATTCACAATTTAAAAACATTTTTTTTTGTATAGGGAAATGCATCATAAAAAAGCTAACAGACAATAGATAACCTTAATTGACAAAAAAATCATTAAGTCCATCCCTACTTCCAACTGATAAGTGCAGTTCAGCCCTCCATTTAATATTCAATCCTAACGTAATTTCTCTGTACTGTTGGTATACAGAAAAACATTCTAGGTGACAACCTGTTTGCCCTATTTTCTTCTAATTATTTGACGTATTTTTGCTTGACATTTGTAAACGTTACAACTATGTAAATATGATGGAATGGAACAATTATAGACATGCTACCTTCAAACCTGAACTTGTTGGCTTTGTGAAACCCTTGTAACTCTTAATAACAATTCCTGTCCATCCAGGAGAGCACGCAGAGCTGCAACGCCAGGAGAGCGCTGACGGCCACTCCTTCCAGCAGGGCGACAAGGTCAAATGTCTCCTGGAGATGGAAATCCTACGACAGATGCAGGAGGGCCATGGAGGGTGGAACCCCAAAATGGCAGAGGTATTAAAGTCTTCCCTTCTGCCAGAAAGAGAAATCACACAAACATATTAACTAAAGAGAGCTTAACATAGCTCCCTGAGGAGTTCCTCTAATGAAAAGTACAACATGAACTTCCCCTATTTTTTCCAATATGCTTCAATGAACTCTTTGTACTTCACCAAAATATTTCTACAAATATTCCCTCAAACAATCATAACACACATGCCTCTCAAGCCTGGCATACAGAATATTTATATAAGTGTCTCAGATGGACATTGGCGTGCAACAGAGTGAAAGGAAATGGAGCGTCCAACTTTCAAATCACAGCTGCTAAAGGGAACATTAAGGTCACGGGCGTGCACAGAGACACCCTGGGTGAAACGGCCTATTTGTGTTTGCAGTACATTTGCCGGATCGGGACTATTCACAGAATTACTGACAGAGGCGATGTCAGAGTCCAGTACAGCAACAACATCCGCTGGACTTTCCATCCTGGGGCCCTCACCAAGGTATAGTTACAGATATGAGGATCTCACATGCTTCAGAACTTCAGTTTAATTAGACTTTATCTGGATTATAAATATGTTAGTAGTTTGGTAACAATGTCTCCATCTTTATTTCCACTAGGTGAACACTTTTGGAGTTGGCGAACTAGTAAAAGTATTGGAGGACATCGACAGTGTGAAGAGACTACAGGCTGGCCATGGAGAGTGGACAGACAGCATGGCTCCTGTATGCTCATTTAGCCTCATTATAGATGATAGCCTGATAACACTAACGCAGCATGGTGTTTCAGCGTTAGTTATAGAGGCTGAATTCATACTCTCCTGGGGCAGAGGTGTGGATTGAGGCACATGACTGTGACAAGAGTGTGACTGAATCTTTAGACTGAGGTCATGATGACTTTATAGCTGACTTTACAAAATAAAAATAACTACTTTTAACTCAATTGTAGGTAGAATAATAGGAAAGATAACAGAGCAGGAGAGGGGAAAAAATACTTGAATGTAATACATTTAAAGAAAGAGAAATATACAAATGCACAAGCAACAACACTTGAGTAATCTCTGAAATGTTATAGTCATACATTTGAAGAATATATAACACATTAGAACAATCATTTTATTTTTGATGATGCTTTTGATATTACCATAATTTGTTGTTGTCCTAAATTGACACTTACATGTTGTACTTTCACACCAATGACTCATGCCCTAATTTGGATTTAAGTCTTTTGACTTGGAATGGCCCCAGCAATGACTCTATTATTTACTATATTTATGTAATTTCTAACTGCTACTAGGAGATAGACACTCAGCCTGAAAATCATTAACATGTCAATTAAATTAGATGGTTACTTGTTTAGGACATGAAATTAAAAAAACATTTTTATTGAAGTTTTGACCTGGCACTTTGGACGTGCATGTCTGGATGTGCAACTTGACTTTCATAACTAAGACGTATCACTTGCAATAAAAGGACTTTGTCCCACCTCAGTATTCTGATATGTTTATGTTACCCCTTGTCTGTGTGCATGATGTTAACTGTGCCAAAGTAAAGCCTGCATTTTGTCTCCCTAAGAATTAAAAGTGAACAACTTCCTAAAAATTGTGTGAACATCTGGAAGTAATCAAATTTAAAGATGCTTCTGTGAATTCAGCCTGGTTATTTGTCAACCTTCTCCATTGTTATCTACTATTCTACTCTTTCTTTCTCACCCACCCATACCACATCCGCCTTACTCACTGTTTTTGTCCCTAGGTGCTCGGCCAGGCCGGGAAGGTGTTGAAAGTATATGCGGATGGTGACCTTCGGGTGGCGTTCGGAGGCCAGACGTGGACCTTCAACCCAGCGTGCCTCACGGGCCAGACGGTGGAGGTAGACGCCAACCTCATGACGGCCGAGAACCCCAATGAATCTGGAAGTAAGGCCTCTGCCGGGACGAGGGGGCTCATCTCTAACACTCCAGCTCCGGCTTTACCTTCTGCGGGCATTTTCTCATTCTCCCCTGTCCTCATTCCAGCTGCATGCTTTCACATTCAGGCTATGGAAATGGTCATGGCCATTTCCTGTCCGTCTCTTTTTCAGCAGTGTATTTATGGGCTGTCATTTTTTGAAGTGTTCTTCTCTCTTGCATGTCATGATACTGCATGTTGACAGCGAGAGGCTTTGGCAGCACGTCATGACTAAATCAGCTCTGTGCATGTGTTCACCTCAGCGGGTGGGAGCTTGGCAACAGTGCTGTGTGTGTGTGTGTGTGGTCAGATTGGGGGCATTTTGACTCATTCCTGTGGTTTTGAATTGAGCTCAGCTAACCTGTCTGTCTGCTATTTTAGCCCTCTGGAAGACTTTTCGAAACAATTTTTATAATGTTGTTTACTTTGGACTGATTTAGCTTTATTAATCCTTTTGTCTCTCTTGTTTATCCCCCTTCTTTCACAACATCTCCCCCCTCCCTTCACCTGCCTATGTCTCTGTGCAGGTACAGTCATATCGGTGTTGGAGAAGCTGCTCTCTCAGTCCACGGAGCAGGACAATCCCAGCCGGCTGGTCATCGAGGCAGCGCACGGCAGTGCCAACAAAGTGCGGGAGTTGGTGCAGAAATATCCCGACAAGGTTAGTGCACCCCTACTCCTCTCTGCTGCAGTCCACTGCCCGTTCCAAGAGCTCTTGCTACCGGGACACCAAGACTGGGGGCGGGGAATTTAAGGGTCAGAGTGACATAACAGCTCTGGTAATAGACAAACTCTAATGTCTCTTTAAAGTATTGACTCTTAGATGTTGTAACGTCACTGAAAGAATCTGCAACTCCTCTCACAAATAAAGTTGTATTTGTTATGTATTATTATGTAATTTACTCTATTTATACATTTAATCTACAGAGAGAAATGAGGACACTATGGCTATTTTAGGATTGCTAAATCAAGATTAAAATGATTTGTTGGCCCTGTGAAAAAGACTTTCAGTACAAGTTAGTCACTTAAATAAAGGATTTGTTTTCAATTTAGACAGGTGGTAATATAGTAGTAGGAGTTGGCGATAATGTTCTTCGACCAAAAATATATATTTTTATAATAAGAAAATTCAAGTGTGGCTTTCGTGAATCAACCATATTCATTTTAAAAACAGTTTTTTTTCTTGTTGTTCATTTTCCACTTCAATGTCGGAAATGCTCAGTCTGTCTTACACTATTATTTAACTGACAAATTGCTATGACCTACAGTTGGTTTAAAATGTTTTACAACACGCTTATAATTGCCTTTTATATATGACGTATAGTATAATCTCAGATGATTTTGTTTTTTTTATTAATTTGTGAGAAAAGTAATTACTTTCATGTTTAAGACTATTTCTACCTTCTGATGACTGCACTACTTATTGGGATTATGTATCGAGTGTATGACCAACGTGTTGATGTTCACCTCTTAATGTCCAAGCTGTTACCGCCTCTCATGAGTCTTGCTCCACCTTTGTGTTGCCGTCAGGTGGATATAAAGAACCAGGGCAAGACTGCACTGCAGGTAGCTGCTCACCAAGGACACATGGAGGTGGTGAAGGCCCTGCTGCAGGCCAACAGCTCCATCGAGGTTAAGGATGAAGACGGAGACACAGCATTGCACTACACTGCCTTTGGGTAAGGACACACACAGTTTTCTTGCACACGTTTGAGTTTGTACAAAGGTTCTCCTTGTGTCTTAAGGAAGACTGGCAGATTTACAGTAGAGCTGTCTGTGTCTTTTCTTGTAATGTGATAATCCATTCACAGAAGTGACCCCATTAAAGTGTTGCCTAATCAGTCAGCTGTGTCTTATCCTCTCCTCACATTACCATATACTCGTGAAGTCAGCATTTTCAAAATCTCTTCAGGAATACTTGCAGCAGTGGTGCACCATGCAAACAAAATGGCAGTTCTTAAAAGGGATATTACTGTCACTTAGTATGCAAACCTTGAGCTTTGTCCAGGATTTCAGAATAGGCATTTGAGATTTCAAATACTGGTTTGAATGAATTTGAATAGAGAACTGTTTGGAAATATTGAATCACAATAAATATATAACAGTGATGATTAATCTGCATCTTTTCCTATGTATTCTTCATCTCTGTTTAGTAACCAGGCAGATATCACCCGGCTACTGTTGAGCAAGGGGGCAAATGTCAACCTCCTGAACAACTCCATGTGCACGGCCCTCCACATAGCCGTCAACAAGGGCTTCACGGACGTGGTGCGAGTGCTGACCGAGCACTCTGCTGATGTCAATCTCCAGGTGAGAGGCCCTGACATGCTTCTTATTGGCCTTTCATTACTATTTTTCGCAATACTGAACAAATACTAGTGAAGATTTAAGTGTTTGATTCTTATTTTTCCACTGCTTGCATATTATTTATCTAAAAACCTTGAATATTCACTCAAGCATTGTAGTGTCTTAGTAGGGCATTTTCCAGACGGTCTCACATGCCTGCAACCAAACCCCCGAATTCACTAACAGCTTATTTTTTCTGCTTGAGTACTGTGTCTGCTCATCTAAACACATGGAGTGAAAGCCTAGAGGCTTTTTGTTTGTACTCTACATAATTAGAATTAACTGCAGCATCCATTACACTCTTAATTGTCTAGATTTCAGCCATTTCATTTTAAACGGTAATTTAAATGTTGCTGTGTCATCATATCTCAGCATGACTAACAAATAGGCCCGGATATCTCGTACTGGCTTAATGTGTGAAAGTCTCTCTTACTATGCCACTTTAAAAACCAACTGTTTCTCCCCCATTCAGGATTCATATGGGGACACACCGCTCCATGACGCCATCGCTAAAGATTTCCGCAATATCATTGAGATCCTGGTCTTGGTGCCCAACATTGACTTCACACAGCAGAACCATCGAGGCTTCAACCTGCTGCACCACGCTGCCCTCAAAGGAAACAAACTGTGAGTAGAGCATATGTCCAATGGCCTGAATCTCGAGAGCAAAAGTACCTGTACTAGTCTGTGCGTTTAGGCCGATCTCGTCTCAGTGAAATTAATGAAGAGGGAAAATAACTCTGGTTTTGGCTTTAAGCGCAACACCCTATTGATTAACATAGGGGCTATAAAAAGGGGTCCTACTGGGTAGTTGATTTAGCTAAACAAATCAAATCTGCTGATGTACAGACATTCTCACTCAATGAGAAAAAGTCTTTTTGGGCCCATAAGTTGTAGTACCACCATTTGGCCACTAAATATTGCATCAACGTCTGCAGACTTCCTGGGAGCTTGTCACCCAGGCGCCTAACACAGGGGTAGACATTAAGGGTAAAAAGCCACTGGCCCTCCGGGCCGGTGGAATTGTATTGTCACTGGCCCCACCATTGTAACCACTGGCCCGGAGCATTCGTCCAAAAATATCGACTAATAATGAAGAAAATTAACACATTTGTTGCAATAGTAATTTATGCACTAACTACATTACTACCTGTACTACAACATTTGAACAATCAGTTCTTCCTCATTTTCCTCAATTGTTCATATTTGGTTTATTAAAATAATGATATTGTGGTCATTGTTAAAAAATGTCTGCTATTATGAGTATTATTATTTGTATAATGCACTTTCTGCCTTCCTGTCATGAGGAGTTAGAGATGGAATGGCTATAGATTAGATTAGATCCTTCATTATCCTAAACTGCTGGGACATTTCCCTATAGCCAATACCTTTATATTGTCTACTCTTCACTTACTTGTCAGCATAGGTCGGCATTGATGTACAGAGCCGACAGAAGACCTTGTTTATATTGGCATCATATTGAGAGGTGCAGTGACGCGTCCTAAAACCAGGAAGTAAGCTGCTGGTTCCCTCGACAAAAAGCAATGGGATTTCTCCAAACGGTTTTGGAAAATAGCTGGAAATAAGGTCTGTGGAAAACAAACCTGTTTGATAAATGCACGTTTTGTTCTGTCGGATAATCTCCACATGTCTACCCTACTTTTATAATTTTCTAATCATAAATCTAATCGATAGATTATAAAAAGGGTTTTAGGACGCGTCACTGCACCACTAGAAGCCAACTCCATCGATCAAGCTGAAACTTTCTCTCCCTCTTCTTCTCATGCTCCCTGTCACTCTCCTTTAACTCCTCCGGTGACTTTCTTTTATTTGAAAATTGTTTTTTGCTCGGCGTTTGGCCGGTTACCGCTGGTATTAAAAACATTTTGGCGAATGGTTAGGTGGATAGTCTGTAGTGAAGGAGCGCGCTCTCGCTCACGGGAGCCTGCTCGCGCTGCGCTCCGCAGCAAACAGCTGTTTGCTTTTCACCGAACAACGACAAGCGACTCACGAAACGCTATGTTGTAGCGTTAATAAAAGAAACAATTTAACAAAATTGATTGTCAAAATACCAATACCACAGGAAACATTTTTTTTTAAACAATATTTGTAGTTGCCCGAGCGGGCAAGTGGAAAGTACGTTATGCTGGCCCGGGGTGTATAAATAGTGCTTCCGGGCCAGCGGGCCAATTATAATGTCGAGCCCTGTAACATATAATAAGAAATGACCAATGAAATCTATTGTTAAAAAAGATGTATCACATTTTAATGAGAAGGTTATTATTTATATTTTTATATTAAGTCACTTCAATTAAGTGGAGATCTTCTTGGGGTCATTATAGCAGGATTAGTGCATTTATAGTACTTTCGTAATTACTCCAATATTTTGGTGGTTTTCCCTTGGCAATTTACATTTTTTATTATTGCACATTTGTAAACACCATTTATAAAAAAAGGTATTTTTACATTCTTAGCTATTGAATTACAGCCAAATAAATACTTTGAAGATGTATTTTTTCACTCTTCTTGTATTGCGTGTTTACACAAGACCTGCATTTGTGGCCTTACTTTTGCTTTTTGCCAATGGCCAATCGCATCATTTCAGCGAAAACACCCCTTAGGTCCAAAAAATATTTCCCCCATTGAACACATAATGTGATGTTTGTTTAAACTGTTAACAGGACACCAAACAAGGTCAACAGTGTGCATCTTTAAGATTCAAAGAGAAAGAAATCCAGTCCAGAGTGTGACGTTGTTGTGACAATGCAGGAACAGGGACTCAAATGTCAAATAAAAAAAGGTAAAGCTCCGACGACCAGCGAAGACCTACTTGTGAAAGCTTTTCATGACTTGTTGGGAGGTTGTGTGTTGAAGCACTTTTGAAGAGGGAGAAGGAAAACACATTTAGTTTGGGTGAACATATCAAACAAAAAATCCTTTCGGAAATTGCTTACTGAAATGAAGACCCCTCAGTGACAAGTGAAGTTTCAGCTCAGCCATTTCCCAGAACACTGAGGTGAACACCAAGGCTGGCTCACTGACACCTGGATGTTTCAAAGGCTCCGTTGTCTTCTGACTGTGTTGGTTTCGCCTGGTAAACACTAGAGGTGCTTAATCACAATCTGTGCCTTGATGCCGCACTGAGCAGACAGAAACAGATACATAACATGATATATAACAGATGTAGCAGAAACACAACTCAAGGTTCTCACAATGATAAGGTTTCCTCCCCAAACACAACTCTCTGTCCCACATTCCA
The DNA here is from genome assembly GCA_902827135.1 of Harpagifer antarcticus. Taxonomy (NCBI): domain Eukaryota; kingdom Metazoa; phylum Chordata; class Actinopteri; order Perciformes; family Harpagiferidae; genus Harpagifer; species Harpagifer antarcticus. The sequence goes on along the minus strand of CADEHL010001049.1, from coordinate 3,420,734 downwards.
CCAAATGTAGAGAGAACAAACAAAAAGTGATGGATCCTTCTTTTTTTTTTAAATACCATTGGACTATTTTGTTTACTTCTATAACATAGTGACATCACTATATAACACTAGTGCTTCTAGCGCTCAAACACATTGTATGTGAAAGGCTAAGGGGCGGGATATATCTAAACGGGTAACAACAGAGCCGGCCAGCTAACCAATCAGAGCAGACTGGGCTCTGGTTTCAGACAGAGGGTGAAAAGAGGTGACCTTTTTGCACATGAAAGCATGTAAACATGTCTCAGTAGAGGCACAACATACAAATAGAACCTGAAAATGAGCATCGGAGGACCCCTTAAAAAACCTAAATGTTATGTATTGGCCTAAACATGTTATATAATTCCACATTTTTTGCAATTTTTCAAGCCAGCATCTGCAGTTGTGCACTTTGCACTTGGATATGCTATTTAAAGACTGTCTGCACTATGCAATGACCTGCATTGATTATATTATATATGTGTATTGCTTTATTCAGCATCATTGAATCATTACAGAAAAATGCTTTGAAAACGACCTTAAAAGTTATTTCCACTGCAGTCAAGGTCTTGAAACCAAAAAGGGTAATGAAAGTAAATCTGTTAAAATCATAAAAATAGAGTGACTATTTAGAGATGATATTTTTCTCAGTGCACAAATTTGGCCTGACCGTGGTGAGGTTCCTGCTTCTTTGCTCCGGGGCATTTACGACCTCATATGAACTTTCCTTCCAAAATTATAACAAAGCCATGTAATGGAAAATTGTCCCCGGCTCTTTTTAAAGAGGTGCCATGAAGGAAAAGGAAGCCGGAATGAAAATAACACACAGGCATCACCATAAACCCTCTCCCTGAAGCAATGCCACTTCATTTAGGGTTTCAATTAGAGATTTTTAAAATGTGTTTTATGTAATTTTCAGGCTGTGAGTAGATCACTGTAGCTTGCTCCTATGGTCATCAGCCTGCGGACTTCTACTTGTTCCACTCTGTAAGGTACTAAACCAGTGAATAATGACCATAAGTCAATCCACTTTTACTGCAAAGGAAAGCTTTATTCCGCCCTCCAAACTTCTCCTAGCAGTGACTCACATTTGCAGAATTGTACACGACTTGAAAGAGATCCTGCAAAAAAGACGTTTTACTTAAGTAAAAGTAGCAATACTTAATTTGTAAAAGTACTCCGTTACAAAAATCTTAGTAAAAGTATCAGCATCAGAATATACTTAAAGTACTTGTAATGCTTAAGGCCCATTTCAGAATTATATTAAATGAATGGATTATAATCAGTGGTTGAAAAAGTATTCAGATCCTTTACTTAAGCAAAAGTAGCAATACATTAATGCAATCAAATCAAATCAAGTTTTATTTATATAGCACATTTATAAACGATTTTTGGTCGAGCCAAAGTGCTGTACATATAATAAAAATAGCCTACAGTAGAGACACTTTACAGCAAATACAACAGCACAGATTGTTCAGAATATCAGTGTGAGAAAAACGACACCCTCTGTCCTTAGACCCTCTGTCCTTAGACCCTCACATCGTACAAGGAAAAGCTTCCAGAGAAAACCCACAGTTTAAGGGGAACATGGGAGAAACCTCAGGGAGAGCAACAGAGGAGGGATCCCTCTCCCAGGACGGACAGACGTGCAATAAATGCCGTGTGTAAATCGAAGAGATAATACATTTTACAGCATATAGACCGAATGTTAGGAAATGCATGTGTCTGTAATAAGAAGATGAATCCACGAGGATGTCAGCTACAATCCTGAGGAAGCCATCAGGGAAGCAGCATGGCGAGACCCAAGGCAGGACCGCAGAGACAGGTTCAGCCACGACCCGAAACGTATTAACGACTTAATCCAGAACTCAGGATAGAGGATCCAAGACACAGGACTACAGCAAGAGGATCAGCCTCGACTCCGGATCCCGGCGTAGATATAGATACAAAACAAGAAAAAGATTTGGCTGGGTTAATCGGAACAAAAGAATACACAGACAGAGAGGGAAAAGGTAATTATACATACTGCAATACATACAGTCTCACGTAAAAGTACTAATTATGCGGAAAAATTGCCTCAATATGTGATATATTATTAAATATATGACATTATCTGATATATTCATATTGTTGCATTAAGAAGCATTTTACTGTTGTAGACGGGCAACATTTTCTTTCACAAATTATCAATGTTAAGAACTTTTTGCGATATATTGTATAATTGTACTTTTTTGTACCTTAAACAGTTAGTACAAGTGTTTAATTCTTAAAGATGCATTATGTTACAAGTTAATCAATAATTTGAATACAAAACCTTAACCTGAAAAGTCACTAAAGCTTAATAAATAATACAATGATTATTAAACGTAGTGGAGTAAAATGATATTATGTATTAAGTACAGTACTTGAGTATATGTACTCTGTTACTTTCCATATGGGCAAAAGCCAACTGAGCAGGATGGAATAAAAGACAGCGGGCAAGCAATAAATGTAAAGAGAGAGAGGAGAGAAGGAAGGTAGTGGGGGCCGCAGTAGACAAGTCATTTAATAAATGTCCGATCTGTTCTGGCAATCATATGTGGGAGTTTAGGCTGCACTCCCCAGCATTTATTTAGCTTGACATCAGCCGCCGCGCCAGAAGCAGAGTCACAGGATTTACAGTGTTCAGGACTGGCTTTGGTTCACCGGTTCCTTCATATATCACCGGCAGGACTACAGTACATTTATACAGCACAGGTGCTACGTGTCTGTATGTCCTAGTTTGTTCTGTCTAGAAAACCAATTGGATTGGATTTTGCGAAGGAATTGGGTTAAAGCTAAACACCTCGTAGCTTTTATGTTGTATTTACATTAGACTAATCTTTGTCGAGTCATTTATAGTTTTATTTGTTGTGCTTTTTTATTCTTCCACTGTTTTTTCCAATGTACACTTTTTACCTCTGCCTTATATTTTTCCCTTAGTTAGTCTGTTGATGATTTCTTTACTGTCCTTCGCTTTGTACGTAAAGATCATCCTTAAAATGCAGGAGTTTATTTGTTCGATGCACCATTGTTTAAACTTCCTGCGAGCAGCTGTTGTTTTTTTGTGACAGATAGATGAGAATGTTTATTGGCGTAATATTTATTTATTGTGCGGAAATGGAAAAAGAGGGCTAGAGGCCATGTTCACAAACGGTGCCTGGGAAAGAAAAGAAACAAGGCAAGCAGCCAGATTTCCTCTGGACTTTAGTTTGACAGAACAGGCAAAGGATAGTTAAGATACTGTAGATACTGTTTTTTTTTGTTTTTTTTAAAGAATATTGGCTTGGATTTCTCCCTTTTTCCACTAATCTCATGTCCTAGTAGCTGTTCTTTTTTCACCAGATCCCTTTTAGTTTCCCACCAGTTTCATTTACTCTGCCTTTCTGTGCTTACTCAATGCGTTTTGACAGTCCAACGTAAACTGTCTGACACACCACGGATACATTTCACAGCATACTCACTCTTTTAGCAAATTATAGACAACATCAAAAGCTTTTATTTCTCACTTAAATCGTGCCTTTGAGAGTCAGAACAGTAACTCTTCATGGTACATTTCTTCTTCCTTCTTTTATAAAGCTTTGATCTGGAGGCAATTGGCAAAACCCAAAAATATCCAAAAGATGCCTCCAGAAGAAAAAACAGTCCCCTGATTTGTGTGAAGGCATGTTAGTAACAGAACTGCCCCACAATGTCAGCCTTGATATGAATATGAATGAGTTTATGGGATTAATGCAGAAAGACAAGGTGTAGTGGACAGTGGACACAAAGGGGACACAGGTCTGTGTTGTTCAAGGGTGTGCCCTTTAGCTAATGAAGAAATGATATTTCCCTCCATCAATACCTTCACCACACACACACATACACACACCCACGGAGCTGCATTGCAGGTACAAATGACCTCTAACATAATGTCTCCCCAACAGCTTTCATGCTTAGTAATACACCCAGAGGAGATGCCCCCCACCATGCAATAGAGCAGCCTTTACCCTCCCTGTCCTCAGTATTGTATTTTAAATGTATCTGCATTCTGCTGCTAATGAGCCTGTGAACACTGTTATTTTATGGTTATCACAATTAAAGCTGCAATATAAGTGCCCCGTTTTTTTAAACTGATTCAAAAATAACTGCATTTATCAGGTTCCCTGAGTGAATTTATACAATGTAATATAGAAACGATAGCTCTGAATAGATGCATCATTTAAGACATTGATATACAACTGCCATTATGTTAATGATTGTGTTATTAAGTGTTTATGCTTATAAAAGTTATGTGCAGAAACTATTTCTTATGTCCCAAATAACTGTTTTGTTATGGCTATAAAAAGCGTTCTTTTTTTTTACATCCAAAGCTTATTTTGATGTTTCAAATGAAGGTTATTGTGGTTATAGAACTATAATGTATGGTGCTGTAAGATTGAAACACTAATAGATATGGGTTGAAACAGAATCATTCTTAAGATGTTGAGATTTGTTTCTATACATTTTGACTTAGATTTTTTGGGGAGTGTTTTGTAACAATCCTAGTCAACCACCACTAGCATCTAATTCTACAGATCCAATACTAATAATATGACTGTACCCTAATGTCTTACTGTAACAGAATAACCAGGTTTAAAAGAACAAAGAAGAATCTGCGCAGAATTCAAATGTTGATTTAGTATTTATAATCATAGTTATTAATTAAGCTTTAAGGTGGAGTGACTTTTTTACTTTAAATAAGAGGTAGATAGTAGGTAGGACATTGTCATAGTTACAGTTACAAAATTGTGCATAACAATTACTAAGAAGAGAGCCTTTTAAAATAACATTACATAATGAGAAGTTCTCAGGAAAATTCACATTCAAGGTAAACAATTTGACTGAATATCTTAAATACTCTTGTATCATTGGCATGGAAAGTGTTTGCTTTTTCTATGGCTGGATTTGCTATTAAGAAGCTTGGATTGTGTTCTTGCTCTGTGATAAGTTATTTGTTACTCATTGGGTATGAATAGCTTTGATGTTGTGCAAGCCAGTTACCGAGCAATGCCTTTACATTGTTTAGTTTTCTACATCACTAAGAGGTAAATGTTAATATTAATCTGGGAGTAGTGAGCATCCCTTGTGTTCTGTCCAACCGTCTGTAACAAAAACCGACACCAGCGTCATCTTTTGACATCAGCATCACCAGTGTTTCAAAACAGTGAGCCCAACAATCCATAGAGAGGTTGGGTCACATCGCTCCGAAGCCTCCGTGGTGGCATGCCAGCTTCCTAGGTGCTCACTGAGCCTGTCAGCTTCAATTTCACACGTCATAAAGCAGGCCCAGCTTCAGAGCAGAGGACCACAGTGCTGCCCGGCCTCACACTGCAGCATCAGCCCACTGCAGGAAACACAAGACAAGCTGCAATCACTTCATCGAATATCGTCATCCCTCCTCAGTTTAAAGAGAACAGACTGCTATCTGACCAAACTAAATGAGCACCAAAGCATGTTAAACATTTCCACATTGAGAGATTTAATCGTTTAATGTGTGTTGGCTGGGAATTTTTTTCTGTGGTTCAATACTGGATATGATGATGGCAGGCTCAAAGGATAACAGTGATGTGCTATTTAAAGTTTAAAGCATGTGTAACTCTTGGGGTAGGGGGGGATTAGTTGTGCATCAGGAGATCAGTTGGCTAAGTGAGAAGAGGCTGCCTGTTGTGCCTTAGTGTTCTCCTGTTAGATCGGCTTGTTAACACTTTAACAACAGCTGCGTCTCTCTCCCAGATCGTGTCAAGTACACCGCGACACAGAATGATGTGAGATGTTCTGAGAGCTGCATACAGTCTGCAGTGTGTTCTCCACTATAATGGATCTATGCTCGTCATGCTTAAATTGCAAAAAATTACAATTAAAACTCTTCATCGAGGACTTTTTCTTGAAATCATACCTCAGATACTCAAATGAATCCACAGACCTTGTGAGCACTTTCATATATTTCAGAACCCTTTTTTATTCTCCTTGGCACTCTTTCAGCCATTTCTTTTAATTAGATGGTCCAGTAAAAAGCACTGTGGTTGGCAACTATCACAGATGTAAATGTTCTTTATTCAAGCTATGAGCCTTGAGGAGTGTTGTGCACTCTCCTTAACGAGTGTTGTTTTTGTTGTCCCGGTTGCAGGGCCACAGAGAAGATCCTGGGCAGGGCGCGGCAGCTGGTGGACGTCAAGAAGGAGGACGGCTTCTCCGCGCTGCATCTGGCCGCGCTCAACAACCACCGCGACGTCGCCGAGATCCTCGTCAAGGAGGTGAGCTGCAGCAGAGTCCTCTTTAATCTGATTGGATACTTTGCTTCACTGTGATCTTATTTGTATTTGTTTTTTAAGGACAATTAACAAAAACTAAGAGAATTTAAAGGTCACGACTTTTACGATTCATTAAGATCAACTGGTGTTAGAGGCTTTAAGAGCAAATACTGGAAAAAGTACTGGCGTGATGAAGGGGAAAAGGAAGTGATGAAGGGCAGAGTCAAGAGGACATTCTTAATGCATATCATACTAAACTTATTTTCTTAGAAATTGTGAAGTAAATGAAATTATTTGAATGTGTCATAAATAGAAAAGTATGATTTTCTTAAAAGATTCTCTAAATATATATTAGTATATTAAGTCATAACAATTAAATATTATAGTATGTTATACAAATATAATAGTTTAATATGTGATAAATATATAAAGTATACTATGTAAATGAAATATAAAAGTATTGTATGTCATTGAAATGTGATAGTATTTGATGTAATTTCAATATAATAGTACAATATGGCGGTACAATTTGTAGCCACCATTATTTTCAAACTTTGAAATTTAAATAAAAAAGATGATCTACATATTTGCTCTCCTCCCTCTTCCACAGGGACGCTGCGACATCAACATCCGTAACAACCGGAACCAGACGGCGCTGCAGCTGGCGGTGACGCAGGGCCACACTGACCTGGTGCAGCTGCTGGTGTCCGAGGGCGCCGACGTCAACATGGAGGACGAGGACGGAGACACGGCCATGCACGTCGCCCTGATCCGCCCGCAGCTGGCCAGCGTGATGCTCAGCCCCCCCGTGGGGACCAGCAGCACCGAGGAGCACAGCGACGGGTGCTCCTCCACATCGCTCTACTGCAGGGTGAGAACCACTCTTTGTTTTATGTAACTAATGTTTTATTATTTCTTTCTATATGAGCAACTAGATGTATGTTTCTTTGGTCTAGCTGGTTTAGGGGAAAACTGTTTTACGTCATATTACTGAAAATACAGTATTTATACAAGAAATGATATATAAACCTAAAAAACGTAGCATTTACAATTGACTATTCGTCGCCCAAACTTGCTGATATATCTGTCTACATTTACAGACCATAGCAAATAGTATTAATTTGATCTATTCAAACCTTAACTGACTGTTATTCTGTTATTATTCACATTACTCGAATGGAAAGAAGTTAAAATGTAACGACAGCAATCGAGTGATGCTTCACCTTTGAACTCTAGGTATTGTTGGGGCAGAATGAGCTGAAAAGAGACGACACAACTTTCAAAGGACCTGAAGGTTACACATACTTGACTGTTGAGGGTCTAACTACAAACTGAATAGGTGGTTACTAAAGAGACAAAGCACAACAAATCAAACACTAAAGGAGTATGTGAAACATTAAAAGAGAAGTAAATATAGACTGAATGAAGGATAAACAGACACTAAAAAGCGGGTAGATTAGGATAAGAGGTGGAAAAAAGGATTAATGCACTTAAGAGACTAAAAGGAGCGTAAATAAAAGACTTAAGGGTTAAGAGCTGACCTTATATTGAAGGAGAGAGGGAATAGTAAACAAAAACAGAGGGAAGGAATGTAAAGGTGTTTAGTAATTGTGTGCAGGGTCAATTTAAGATAAAGGAGTTAGTCGGCTTTAGCAGGTACACGGGGATGAATGTGTAAGAGAAGTCAGGTGGGATTTCTCAAAGGTCTGGGTTAACTGAGGACAGAGGACATTGTTTGATTACGTAAACAAGGCAAGAGAGAGGGGTTAACTGAGGAGAACGTCATTAAATAAAAGTGGTATTAGTATGTAAGACAAAAGAGTTTGCTTTGTACTGCTTTGTTTTCTGGAGAAAAACCAACAATTATTTTTTATAACCACAAGAATTTAAGCTATAAGGTCACGACTTTTACGATTCATTAAGATCACCTCGTCTCAGAGGCTTTAAGAGCAAAAACTGGCAAGAGACTGAGAACGATGGCGTGATGAAGGGAAAAGGAAGTGATGAGGGGCAGAGAGGCAAGAGGGCCCACTTAGTGTTGCAATGTAGATTTGGCAAAGACGAGCTCTCGATAATACATTTCAATTTAGAAATACTGTGTACACACACCACGTCAGTCTCTGCCCCAGAGGATGTCTTGAACTTTGATATGAACACACTTCATTCATTTGAGCCTCCCATGTGACTGCAGTCAACAACTAACTAGTATTGGCAGCGTTAATATTTATTAAGGCAAGCAAGCATAATGAATCATAAATGCAGCTAAACAAGCTCTAAATGAAAATAAGGTATGCATGCGATTATTAATTGGAGTTTAGTAACATTGAATAGATGTTTGCCTCTTGGGTTCAGCAGAACAAACTGTAAACACAACACTGACACACGATGGCCTTATAAAATCCCTATGGTGAATAATATCAGGTTATTAAGCTGCTTTAAATGCTTTACTTTTTTCAACAAATGTGTCTTATTGCTTTTTGGTGCTGAGCAGGTCCCATACAGTGGGTACATCTCAGGATGTGAGTAATAAAAGACAAGAGGCTGAAAGCCACTCAAATTCTGTCAAGCTAAAGTTAGGTCATTTTTTTTGTTAATCATAACCAGTTGGATATTTACATTTGAACCGGGATTATTGCCAAAGGTATGTAGCAAGAAAAAGGTAATGGTACGATTTACAAATGAGCACCTTGTTTATGTTTTCTGAAGCTTAAATGCCACCACCAGTTCAACAGACCCTGGATATGTTTGAGTTAGCCGGATTACCTAATCCAAAACAAACACGCTCTCGCTAAGCGGTCCTACGACGCTGGTTATCAACTCGGTAACTCAAGCCAGGGTTTCTCTGTCCGGTAGAGTGAAAGGGGCGGGGCTAGCAACATTTTCCTGAATGAAAAGTAAACTATAATATTAGACGTATGAAAAAGTTATACTTTAAACATCCATGACTTAAACACTTTATCCAGGATAAAAGCCACATAGCTGCACCGGCAAGGTGAATACAGCTGGTAAAAGAACAAGTGTTTGAATGCGTACATTAACAGGTTTATGATATCACTGCCCCGTCTAAGTGTCAACACCACTTTGCCAAAGGTATATTTTCTGTTATAGAAGATTCAAATCTCTTAAACTTTCAACTAAAACAATTATTTTTTAAAAACCCATTGACCAGTAGTGCAAAAATGCTCACTAGATTTCATGGTTGAGGAGTCTCTCCTGCAGCATTTTGCAGAGGCACCTTTCACAAAGTACAAAACATTTTGACTGATGACAGTCTAAACTCTAATATCCCACCACCTCTTTAATTTCCTTCATGCTTGTCAGAGAGTTTACAATAACTCATTAAATATTCAAGATACCTTGGCTCCATGCGTTTCATACATCATTGTAGTTGATATCATTGATCCAATAAAGGACGTCCTTTGCTGTTGACATGACCGCAAACACTGCAGCTGTACTCAACACCCTGGGCATCTGCCAAAACAACACACACACACTTAATACACACACCCACACACCCATGAAGGTGACTAGACTGAAGTGCCCAGCCAATTTTGGTCACTGTCAGCAGATGAATTATTGGGGAATTAGTTAGATTTAGGTTTATGGTTCGGCCTTAGCTGGCCTGTGCTGGTTTACTACAACTTCCCTTTTGTTGCTCACTAACAGCTGTGTCCTTGACTTAGTTCTCAAAGTATTCTTCTACCATGTACAGTTATTTTCAGCCTTAGCAAGAATACGTTTCTAAAGCTCTGCCTCAAACACTTCTTTTCCATCCTCTCTTCCCATCGTCATCATGTGTATCCACAGCTGAGCGCTTCAGGTCTTCTGGGGAACACCGAGCTGAGTGTTGGAGCAGCCCTCGCTTGTTTTTTGGCGCAGGAAGGGGCCGACATCAACTACGCCAACCACAAGGGAAAGAGTCCCCTGGACCTGGTGGCAGACAGCACCATGATGCAGCTCATCAAGAGCTTCTCTGAGAAACACAGGTACACGTCAGGAAGAGAAGTGCTCACACTCACAATGCCTTTGGATATCATTACTGAATACACTGGATTATAAGCCAGAGTAGGGTTCGATTGTGCCAACACCTTTTTAGAAGTATTGTATTATTAATTCAAAGTAAGGCAGAAATCAGATTTTTGCAGAAATAGTTTGTTTTGTGGGAAAAGAAACCTGTATTCATCTTCAAAGACAGAATGAGCTCATAAACATAGTGAAGTTAAGATAAATCTGTATGCGTTGTTATAGCTGTGTGTTGTCTGTCAGGTTGCAGCGTCTGCAAGCCATCACATGTGGTCAGGGTCTGAGCAGCGCCAGCCTGCGGCGGGTCCACACCACGCCCAACACCATGACCAACCTGGTTCTTCCCAACCTGCCGGGGCCCAGTGAATGCCTCATCTGCTCCGAGCTGTCTCTGCTGGTTCTCTTCTGCCCCTGCCAGCACAGCGTGGCCTGTGAAGGTGGGTTACGTTAATGGCAGCAGGGCCGCGGCTATCAATAGGCAGATAACTGACTTGTGTGTTCAAAGAAAACATACTAAATGGCTTTCCTTAAGAAAACTTTTTATATATATTATTTTCTGCTTTACTGTCTATCTTGGATGTTAAATAATGTGGTGCTTTACGTGATGTAATTTATTTGTATCTTCTCCAAACAGAATGCGCCCATCGAATGAAGAAATGCATCAAATGCCAAGTCACAATCACCAAGAAAATTAGACAAGGTAATGAGAATCTTGTCTCCTCTTTCATCTTAGATGTGTAAGATAATAAAAGTTGAATGAAATTATGGAAGATTTTTTTGTCAACACAGTAAAAGTCTTCTTTATATACTCCTATTCTGGACAAAAAAATTCTATATTATTCCTTGGCTTACAGCATTGTTTTGAATGATGTAAATTATTATCTGCATGTTCTGTATTGTTATTTATAAACACAGTTTTAATGCCTTAATCACCAGTCGTCAGTGAGAGGCAACTTTGGATGGTAGATTAAAGCACCTGTGTCGAGGATGAGCCTTCAATAAAATTGTCTGGCATTTTGAGTCATACTAGACCCATGGTCAGGTGCTGTTATATGTGACCTTGTTATCTTTGCTGCCATCGCACAGTGACACAACGGGACAGCCTGCACAGATTTATAAATGTAACTTCTGTTGGAAAACAATATGACATCACAATTTATTTAGCCAATGCTCTTATCCAAAGCAACTTATAATAGGTGCATCTACTGTAACAGTGGTGATACAAATACAAAGTACATTAGCATTCAATGACTCAAACCATTGTATGTGCTACTGCACTGGTTTTAAAAGGTCGACGTCTAGCCAAAAGTGCTTTAAACTGAAGTGAGGATTTTTTTTGATTCATTATTGGCCACGGTGCAGACTGAACAGGTTGTTTTTTCAGTATCTAATGTAAGATGTGTTACCTTTCTGCAGTCCTGATATCAATGTTCCCGAATTTTAAAGCCAGGATACATGTGCAGTAGCTAACAGGCGTGTTTTTTCAAAGTGCACAATAACCTACAGTTATTTTCCAAATCTGTAAACTTCATCGCTCTGCCATCCCCCATATTGACCCCCCCTCTTCCCCCACAGACCAAACGGAGGTGGGCTGCAGCCCCGGCACGGAGAACTCGGAGCAGCACAACCTGCTGGAGCAGCTGCAGTCCCGCTACCGGCAGATGGAGGAGCGCATCACCTGCCCCATCTGCATCGACAACCACATCAAGCTGGTCTTCCAGTGCGGACACGCCTCCTGCATCGACTGCAGCGCCGCGCTCAAGACCTGCCCCATCTGCCGGCAGACCATCCGCGAGCGCATCCAGCTGTTCGTCTGAGTGACCAACCACAGAGGGGAGAGAGCGGGAAACCAGTGACCTGTGTCTGCTTGTCGCACCCTCCTGCTCACCCCTCTCTTCCCCCCCCCCCCCCCGATTGAACACTTACTCAGCCTGTAGGTTGCTTCTCCATAAGAGACACTGCTGAGAGTCCGTTCTTTGTTACATTCTGAGTAGTTTCCCTCTCAGATAATTTTTCGGCGTCAGAACTGATGGTTCCGCCAAATCCCGACGGGAAGCAGACGTCGTGAGGCCATGCTGACAATTTTCTGTACTTTAATTGGTTAGCCATGAGAAAAATGTCCTCCCCCTCCCCCCTCCTTTACCTCTTCTTTTCCCCGCCCTGTCTCTACCTCCAGTAATTTGTCCTATCTTTGCTGCTTTAAGTGGATGTCTGTTACCCATCATCCTCTCTGGCTGTCTGGCCTCCCTTTTGTTTACAAGGCTGCGCTGACTCAGTCCCCGTCTCCTCGTGAATTATGTTTGCTCTCATTTCTACCATCTCTTAATAATCAGTGTTAGTCTCTGCAGAGGGAGTTGGTATAACTAAAGGCTCTCTATATAGTCCCCCGACCACTCGCCTGTATGCAAGGGGAAATACACACTATATATGCATGAATATATGCATATTGTAAAGCTGAAAATGACCGTGTCGTCATGGGTGATTTGTCGTCGTCGTAGCTTTTATTTCTCTCTGGTTACATTTGTGATTTTTAATGTACCGATCAGTACAGGCTTTTATTTATGTGTGAAAGGTGGTATTTTTTAGTAATGTCTTTTTCTTTTCAGTCGGTGTTTGCTTGGCAAAAATGTTCCTTTTTTTTGGGTTTCTACTGAACTTCACCCCAAGCCTATGTCCTCTACTCAGGGTATCAAATCATTGAAAGCACTTGTGATATCCATAACAGGTCAAAGAGCCCCCCCCCCTCCCAATCCCCCACACACATTGTTACAGAGCTGCAGATGTGGACCAGATCATTTCAGTGGAAGGTCACTGAAAGAAAAAGGTCATTAATAAAACCAACAAAGTTGTGCATAGTGATTCCAATTCACTAAAGCATCAGTTTATTTCGCATTAGTAAAATGAATGTTTGCAGAAAGGCAACAGTTGTCTTCAAATAGAAAAGAAAGTTCCTGAAGCTTCCCGGTCAGCTTTGAAGCATTGTGTTAGTGTCTGTTATCTGACTGGCGTAGTGAGCAGCCAGCAGCAGTGACTCTGTTCAGTTATTTATCCCTGACATGTAAGATTTAGAATCCGACGGGCAGAAACGTGACATTGTTGTGTTGCACCTCGAGTTCCCTGTCTCCCCTCCGCACAGAGTCATTTGAGCAGAAACCCTCTCTCCTCTGGAGTTTTGGATTGTACATCACCTTCGTCCTTTCTAATGTTTTGGTGTGTTTTCTTGAAGGGCTTATGCATATAAGAAAAAAAAAACGTATCTATTTTAATTTTCTATAATAAACATCCGGAGACAGGACGTTTTTTTGTCTTCATTAGATCCCTCATTTTTGGGAGAGCCAATGTTAAAGATGTACATTTGAATGTCGGGGAAGAAAAATGTATCCTGTCTAACTCTGCCTTTTTTTATGTGTAAAGAAAAAAGAAGGAGCCGGAGAGACGCGTTTACCGCACATTTTACTTTGAGGAAAGAACTTTTACATCTGTGCCAAATCGCATGAGGATGTGCATGGGTATGCACGCCCAAATTTATCTAGACGCACTATGCTAAATGCCTCCAAACTCAAGGGAGGGTTCAATTATTCCAGCAGTGTGAAGTAAACCTAAGGCAAACAATAATATTTAATTTAATTCAAAATAAAAAGTGTTGCTCACTGATGTTAGAGCTAACGGTGTTAGCATCCTGACTTTAGCCGTCATGACGAGTGACGCTCACGTCCAAAATGTTACCAGTCCTATATTGTTTGGAGCTTTCTACAAGTATATATATATATATATATATATATATATTTTGTGAGACATTACCAATCAAAGGGACAAGTTTCGTAAAGGAAATTGCGACATTTTACGGATCGTCCATTGGTGTTCTAAGTTGATGGGTTTACACGCAAAGGCAATAATGTTTTAGAGAAGCAGTGATGTTTGAGTTCTTTATTTTTCTCCCCTTAAGGAGGTCGCTGTGAGGGCGGGAAACCATTTCTGTATAAAACACTATCAAATGTTACTATTGGTGTTTGTACAGTTCAGCTCTTGGAGTTCTGATGTTGGCCTTACTGTCCGTTCCTCCTCTGTTGATGTTTTTTCAGTTGTATTCTGTACAAAAATATTTTGCAATAAATATGGAACTGTTTTCTAAGGACTTCGTGTTGATGACATGTTTTTATAATTATTTAGCTTTTTACAGGATGTTCGCAAGTGACATTTTGAAAGTGACTCAAATGTAGCACCTTTGCAGATCAAATCTTCTGAGTTTTACTTTTCTATTGCTCTTAAACTCTTCCTTGAAAATGTTTGAGTTTTAGACTTTTTTTTGTGTCATGTGGCGTGAATCAGATGTAGAGAGATTTTAGATCTTGAAATACAAGTCTGCCAATATATTTAAAATCAAGACATTTTTTAGATCTTTATTTTATTGACAGGGAAAAGATAAACAAGTTGTAAGATATTTTAAGTCTCCTAAGAAGTGTCCTGTGGCATGTGATGATTACTATAAATAATAAAGTAAAACCATTACACTTTGCTCTATAGGGAGTTGGGGAACGAAAGACAAGGCAAGTTTATTTATATAGCACCTTTTCAACACAAGGCAATTCAAAGTGCTTTACAAAAAACGAAAGACATTAAGACAATGGCATTTAAAATCAGTCATTAAAAAGAAAAGATAATAAAATAAACATTAAAAGAAAAAAAAAAAAAAAACATGGATAAAAGTTACAGTGTAGTTTAAGATGTGAATAGTTCAATTAAAAGCAGCGGCAAAAAGAAAAGTCTTTAGTCTGGATTTAAAAGTAGTCAGAGTTGCAGCGGACCTGCAGTTTTCTGGGAGTTTGTTCCAGATATTTGGAGCATAATAACTGAACGCTGCTTTACCATGTTTAGTTCTGACTCTGGGGACAGAAAGCTGACCAGTCCCTGAAGACCTGAGAGATCTGGATGGTTCATAATTTAGCGGTAGGTCAGAAATGTATTTTGGGCCTAAACCATTCAAAGCTTTATAAACCAGCAGCAGTATTTTGAAATCTATTCTTTGACACACAGGAAGCCAGTGTAAAGACTTCAGAACAGGAGTGATGTGATCCACTTTCTTAGTGTTAGTGAGGACTCGAGCAGCAGCGTTCTGAATTAGCTGCAGCTTTCTAATAGATTTTTTAGTGAGACCTGTGAAGACACCATTGCAGTAGTCCAGTCTACTGAAGATAAAAGCATGGACAAGTTTTTCCAAATCCTGCTGTGACATTAGTCTTTTAATCCTAGATATATTCTTTAGGTGATAGTAGGCTGATTTAGTAACTGTTTTAATATGACTGTTGAAACTCAGGTCAGAGTCCATGACTACACCTAGATTTCTGGCTTTATCTGTTGTTTTGAACATTGCAGACTGAAGCTCAGCGCTAACTTTTATACGTTCTGCCTTGGCTCCAAAAACCATTACCTCAGTTTTATCTTTGTTTAATTGGAGAAAGTTCTGACACATCCAGTCATTGATTTGTTCAATGCACTTACTCAGTGTTTGAATTGGAGCATAGTCTCCTGGTTAAATTGTTATGTAAATGTGTGTGTCATCCGCATAGCTATGGTAACTTATGTTGTTGTTTTTCATTATCTGAGCCAGTGGTAGCATGTAGATGTTAAAGAGAAGAGGCCCCAAGATGGAGCCTTGAGGTACCCCACATGTCATATTTGTCAACTCAGATATTTATTTACCTATAGAAACAAAGTGGTTTCTGTCCTTTAAGTAGTCCCACCCAGTTTTCTAGTCGGTCGAGTAATATGTTGTGGTCAACAGTGTCAAACGCAGCACTGAGATCTAATAATACTAACACTGAAGTTCTGCCACTGTCTGTGTTTAAGTGGATGTCATTGAAGACCTTTACAAGAGCAGTCTCAGTGCTGTGGTTTGGACGAAAGCCTGACTGGAACACATCGAAACAGTTATTTAAATGCAAGAAATTACTCAACTGTTGAAAAACAACTTTTTCAATGATTTTACCTAGAAATGGGAGGTTTGATATGGGCCTGTAATTGTTCATTACTGAAGCATCTAGATTATTCTTTTTTAAGAGCGGTTTAATGACTGCAGTTTTCAGGGCCTGTGGACAAATGCCTGAGTGAAGAGATTTGTTTACTATATGAAGTAGATCTGAGGCCATGCAACGAAAAACATCTTTGAAAAATCCTGTTGGAATAATATCAAGGCCGCAGGAGGAGGATTTCAGAAGTTGAATAATGTCCTCTAGGTTTTTATCATTAATCTGATGGAATTGTGTCATGGTGTTTGAATTTATATTAGGTGGAAATAGGGACAACACATTTACTGTTCCTGATGCAGAGGCACTGACTGCTTGTCTGATTTTCTGAATTTTGTCAGTGAAGAAGGAGGCAAAATCATTGCATGCCCTGGTGGATAGAAATTCAGAGGCTCCTGACACTGGGGGGTTAGTTAGTCTGTCGACGGTAGCAAACAAGGCACGTGCATTGTTTTTGTTTTTGGTAATGATGTCAGAGAAGAAAGATTGTCGTGCGTTTTTCAATTCCAAATTATAAAGGCCAATTCACTCTTTATAGATTTCAAAGTGAACCTGGAGATTTGTTTTTTGCCACCTGCGTTCAGCTTTTCGACATTCTCTTTTTTCTGCTCTCACGGTCATGGCCTTTCTCCATAACCCTTTCTGAATTCCCAGAAGCATGAATATGAATGTAAAAAGATTAACTTGAATTTCAAACAAGTGCATTATTAAAATATGTTCAGGTAAACAAGGTGAACAGGTTGTGTATGCTACCTGGTCTCTCTGCACGTCTCCAGTTAAATGTGCTGTGTGCCACTTCTTAGTCCTAATTGTCTAACAGCTCACATGGCTTTATGACTCAGCGCTTTACCAATGCCGTCCTCTCTGAAGACAGCATGACAGATTTGAGAAGGGGATGTCCCATAGCGCCACTACAATCTATCAACAGATTGTGCTTTATAAGTTTGCTTTATATGTCAACGTTTTTCCAAGGTAAAAGGACATTTCAGTATAGCTTAGACCTCATTCCTTGTATAAAAATAAATATTAAAAACACAAGTATGCAGATTTATAAGAGTTTACCCTTTTCACTATCATTATCAGCAATTGTCTGTTTTTATAGTCCAATATAAGAGTAATCATTAAATGTTACATAATCATACACAATAATCCATTATCACTGTCTTAAAGTCCTTTTCATTATACAATGGCACTGTTCTAAATGCATCCCTTTTAGTGGCATTTGTATTCTGACTTTGTATTGGAAGTATTTATTTTAATACTTACAACAATTTCACAAAAAGTTAAATCAGCTCCTTTAAAAAAAAAAAGAAGATATTTCTAAATTTAACAAAAATGATGTTGGCAGGTAAGTCCTTTATTAAATCCACTTCGTGTGTTAGAGTAGCAGAGCTTGCATTGAAAGGATGTGATGAGTGCACCATCTAGTGGTTTCATGAAACAAAAGTGATACACGTGATTTCCTGTTGTGTTGACTTGCAAAAAACACAATGATGGGAAGATTTTTTTGTTATCAAGGGTTGTCCATTTTGTAGCATAATTATGACATGATTTATATTTATACTTTTTTCTTAAGTGCAATGTAAAGTGAGTGACAACAGCTCCTCAGTCTCAGGTATCCTACAGGGGGTGCACTGGCTCACCAAACTGCTCTGTGAATGTGTGCTGAGGCTGCCTCATTTTCCTTGTCCACATGTATCAACATTTACTGCCCTCCTGCTGACTGACAGGCTTTTGATCATTTCACCGATTCATGTCACATGCAGAACACACCCTTAGCACTTAAAGTGAAAAAGCCAGATTAGGAAGACGTGTTTCACTGTAGATGATTCACACATAACATTTTAAAAAGTAATTTAGAAACCTTTTGTAAATGTAGGAAAATGTGCATAGACCATATTTTTCCTGATGAACACTACTCTCTTTATGTTAAATATGAAGTTACAGTCAGAAGCAAGTGAGCTTAGTTTAGGCATCTTTTATGCACAATAAAAAACACAATCTCCCCTAAAACCACAACCTGTCTATATCTTGAATGTATGAACTTTCAGACAGCAGGCTAGCTTTATGTTTGGTTTACAACATTGTTTAAAGAACCAGAGGACGGTTAGTTTAGGTTAGACCAGAGCCCTATAATCTATACGGCGCTGGGTTAGACTAAGCTAACTTGTCTTTTTCTCTGCACTGTTTTACACTCATATTGTTAAGAGGATAAAACAGCTAATGTGTCATTTTCATGGACTAAGCTAGGCTAGCTGTTTCCCCCTGCTTCTAAATAAGCTAAGCTCTGTTGATTATAGCTTAGCATCTATTGTGTGGACATGGTTAAACAGTAGCTCACTTATTCATAATTCTGTCCATGGTTACACAAGCATTCATGAGCAACAAATAAACGTGCTAGTGACGCAGAGGTAGACATTAAGGGTAAATCCACCGGCCCGGACTTGTATTATCACTGGCCCCACCATTGTAACCACTGGCCCGGAGCATTCGTCCAAAAACAAATCGACTAATAATGAAGAAAATTAACACATTTGTTGCAATAGTAATGTATGCACTAACTACATTACTACTTGTACTATAACATTTGAATCATCAGTTCTTCCACATTTTCCTCAATTGTTCATATTTGGTTTATTAAAATAATGATATTGTGGTCATTGTTAAAAAAAAATGTCTGCTATTATTATGAGTATTATTATTATTTGTATAATGCACTTTCTGCCTTCCTGTCATTAGGAGTTAGACATGTAATGGCTATGTAGAAGATTAGATTAGAACCTTCATTATCCTAAACTGCTGGGACATTTCGCCAATACCTTTATATTGTCTACTCTTCACTTGCTTGTCAGCATAGGTCGGAATTGATGTACAGAGCCGACAGAAGACCTTGTGTATATTGGCATCATATTAAGAGGTGCAGCCAGTGACGCGTCCTAAAACCAGGAAGTAAGCTGCTGGTTCCCTCGACAAAAAGCAATGGGATTTCTCCACAGGGTTTTGGAAAATAGGTGGAAATAAGGTCTGTGGAAAACAACCCTGTTTGATAAATGCACGTTTTGTTCAGCCTGATAATCTCCACATGTCTACCCTACTTTAATAATTTTCGAATCATAAATCTAATCGATAGATTATAAAAGGGTTTTAGGACGCGTCACTGCAGCCAACTCCATCGATCAAGCTGAAACTTTCTCTCTCTCTTCTTCTCATGCTCCCTGTCACTCTCCTTTAACTCCTCCGGTGACTTTCTTTTAGTTGAAGAATGTTTTTTGCCGGGCGCTTGGCCGGTTACCGCTGGTATTAAAAACATTTTGGCGAATGGTTAGGTGGATAGTCTGTAGTGAAGGAGCGCGCTCTCGCTCACCGGAGCCTGCTCGCGCTGTGCTCCGCAGCAAACAGCTGTTTCCTTTTCACCCAACAACTCATGGAACGCTATGTCGTAGCGTTGATAAACGAAACAATTTAACTAAATTGCTAGTCAAAATACCAATACCACAGGACCATTTTTTTAAAGCAATATTTTTAGTGTCCCGAGCGGGCAAGTGGAAAGTTGGCTACGTTATGCTGGACCGGGGTGTCTAGTACTTCCGGGCCAGCGGGCCATTTATAATGTCGAGCCCTGGCCGGTTACCGACCGACCCACATCGTCCGACCGGCCCACTTCAGTACCGGCCCATCGGGATTCGTCCCGAACGTCCCGATGGCCAGTCCGCCCCTGCCTACAGGATAAAAACCTATGATAAAACCCCACTGGGTGTTTAGTATATTCTTGTTTTTCACTTTTAAACAGATTTTGGGACTCATTGGCTCAAGTCTGCTAAACAGAGACAGACCTATAACTTCACAGTAATTACTTGTTGTTTATTTGTACTTTTTTAAATGAACAAAGGATTCTGGCAGGTGGTTGGTGTTTAACCTAAATGCTTTCAGACTTGAAGAAATGTTTTTCTAATCTTCTCCAACAGTAGATTCTCTGTTTTTACATGGCAATAATCCATTACGTTAACCAAATGTATTTCTTTCCTCTTCCAATCCATTGAAAAAAGATTCCAACAAATACACTATTTATTATTGTTTGAGTAAAGGTTGCCAATACAGCTGATATGGATATGGTTTGGCTTTATTAATTTATTTTTTACCACCGACAAAGTAGGATAGTTGGAAACCAGAAACATGTTTAGGCCTGATTGATTGTGTGTCTTTTAAACGATTGGCTAATAATAAGAAAGACTATTTTGCCAGCTTTATTCTTTTAAGGTTCCCTGGGGAGTTCTTGACCTCTAGGAGTGCTATAGAGCTGATGTGATCCATACACAGTCCTCCTAAAGTACAAATGATTAGGATCGATAGGTGGCGCTAACACACGAATATATGCTGCAAGAAGAAGAAGAAGACAGCAAGCTACGTAAATAATGTTTAAAGTGTTTTTTACAGTGAACACAATTAATCCAACACGTGTGTAGACCTCAAGGATACACATGTAACGTGTTTGGTGAGTAACACTGAAAGTAAATTCACATTTTGGTTTGTTTACAAGCACATCAGAATACACTCGGGTGTTTCAGGTTGCTGGCAGGTGCGTTTGGTGGCTCATGAATATGTGTACACTTCTGCCTAGTAACAGTGAACAGCCAGGTTAATGTACAGTGAGTCTGCATTTTGGATTAACTGTTGACTGTAGGAACACAGATTTGTGATAATATATTTTTAGGAAAATGTAAGTTGAAACACCATGTAGGATATGATTGAAAGATCCAGTAAGAAGAGAACCTATTATATTAAAATGTAGTATTAAAATGTTCCTATCACAACATTTAAGGGAAATATTATATTTTCCTTTTGTTTTACAAAACACACATTTCTGAAAAACACAAGACACTGATGAAAATAGTATTCATTTTTTTTGCATTTTATATTTAGCAGACTGGAGGTTACCTATTATTCTGAGGTAATTGTTCTGCCTTTTGAGTAGACGTGTGCTAACTTCAGTTTTAGGACAAAACAGTTCAATACATTCACATTTCCTGAATACTGAAGGCTCATTGCCACAAAGCTGCAGCCACACTCGGCCCCCCTGAGAATCAGCTGTTTGTTTCAAGGTGTGGCACCCAGAGCATGTCCATTTACTCCTTTCTTCTTATAGTGTAAAACAAACATACAGCAAAATTAAACTAAACTTAATTTAAAAAACAGGGCCAGTTCTTCCTCTAATCTCTTAAGTAATTAATCACACTGAGTTTTACACATCAGGTTGTGATGTTTTGATGGAAAATACCACTAAATGCCTGGAGTTTTCCGAGTTTAGGATTCAGTGACTGTACTCCTCTGCAGCAGAGAGAAACCAGCAATTCAAGATGAGGCGGCTTTGTTGACACTGTCACCAAACACCTGTTGTTCCATCAACAAGTTGCGCTGCAGCGGTTGCTTTTCACTTCAAATACGGATGAAAAAACACCAGCAGTTGAACAATTTTCGGAGGATTTGCTGATGTGGTTTGTGTCCTCAGTGGGTGGAGGGACATGTTGCTATCGTTCCGTGAATGCAGCCACTGAGAGTTGCCCAAGTTTCATCTTACAGCAACTCACCTGGGAGAAAAGAGCAGAAGTTGGTTATAAAGAAATACGTTCTTAATGGGGAGCATGATTTAAGAGCGGAGGGTTAGTGATAAACAAAGAGAGACTGAAGTTATCTGATATTAAAGTGGTACATTTACAAAAGAAAAACGTTCAAATATACGAGAAAAAACTCAGTTTACTATTTTAAGTATAATCTCAGAGAACAAGTTTCTTCTCATAAATGCACCACTTTGAATTCAGTAATCGTATTTTCTTCATAATGTTACCTCCCTACCCTACTCCCTATCCTATTTAAACCTAAAATGGATCTTATGTGCTTTCATACAAAACCATCTGGAACACTTTTTTACATTTTTGCCCTGAGTTGGATAGAACAACCAACCCTACAACTCATACCCGACCTTCTATATAACCCAACCTAAAGCCACACATTCACCTTAAACACAAGAACAGAGATTGTACAATTATTTCATCTGTGTTGTCATGATTGCCTTGCACAATGATTTTCAGAGAATAGGCCTTCTGACATATTGACTCGTCAAAGTAGAATTGCACAACACCTGGTCAATTCATAAATGCAATAAGAAATCTGAGTCTGTTGTAGACAAAAGGTGCAGTCATGTCTAAAAATGGGTCAATTCTGCCAAAAGGTCCTCCACCTGTTTACTTCCTCACTCTGCTGACTTTGAGTTAATCTTAAATCTTTTAGAGTCACTGCTTTGTCGGACACAGTACATCTGTGTCCCTGGAGGTGAATGATTAATGATGACATTAAGGTTCAGGGTGTTTTATTCAACCTTGTGGAATCCCAAAGAGAGAACTGCTACTGAATCAGAACTTCATGTAAGAAAGTTATGGAACATTATCAGGAGTTTGAACGAACAGTAAGCATCTTGTTGTTCTCCATCTCCCTGTTCCCTCCCAGGCGCCTCGTTGCTATGCTGGGATTCCCACTGATGCAATATCATCTCCGCTCGGCTCAACTCTCTGGGTACGTGTGCATTGTCTCATTTTTACCTGAGGTGTTTTTTATCAAAATAAAACTGTCATGAAGTAACTACTTTTTACATATTCCAGCTAACACAAATCATTTGTATGTGATTCCACAATTTACATTCTTTAACTTGCTCTAATATGTCTGAAAAAGCCATGTTTGAAGCCTAGCTTTATTTCAACTCCCAGCAGACTTACCCCACCTTTTGTGTTTCTGCTTAACACTTCAATGGCACGCCCATACCCCGACTTATAAACCCCCCACCCCTCCTCTATATCCTACCCTCATTGTAGTCAACCTGCTGTCGCTTTGGCCCAGAGTGCCTCTATTTTTGTGGATTTGTTAAGAAGGTGGTCATTAGACTTGGTATAGGAGAATATAGCCCATATGTAGAGGGACACAGCAGATGGGTAAATTAGATGGGAAGCAGGTTAATTTAAACTTGATGACACCCGTCACCTGTGTTCTTCTGAAATTACCGCTTTTAAACAGAAATATTCTGTAGGGATTTACACCATCTGTTGATATGTTTGTAAACCATAAATAAAATCAGATAATGTAATCAAGATTTCTTTCTTTATGGGACATTTGTTTTCAGTTTTTTTTTTTTTTAAATACAACCAATTTTAAGGTATAGTAACACTTTAAAATAGATCCCCCTGTCTTTTAATGGCCTTTCAGCTCAGAGTTGTTGCTCCTCCTCTGTGTTCGTTTCTCTGTACAAACTGTAGTAGTCAAAAGGTGTTGTCTTAGTTATATGTGCCAGTTTTGCATCTTGGTTTGATTTGAACAAAAGTCAGGAAGCGACCTGAGCTCGACACAGCAGCCTTGTCCTTGCAGCAGTTTCTGCATCCGCTCATTGAATGCAAAGTTATTTGCATAGGGAAATAAAAGCACAGGAGTGCCATCCAACGTTGGGAGGATTCAGTTTCTAAGCTCTATTATTTGTGGATACAATTGGTACGTTTAAGAGATTGATAAATAAAAGCCAAACTATTCAAGTGAATGGGAGTTAGTGTTTGTAGAATAACACCATGCTAATGCTAATACAAGCTAACACCTCATATGTTAAGCAGAGCAGCTAGAGCTCTGCTGGTGCACACATCTCTCCCGCCCATAGAGGCTAGCTGATTTGCCTCTGATGCAAATATCAACTGAAGACGAGCTGCAGGGATGACCAGGCTCAAACAGCAGGAGCTCCAACAAGCCGTTTAGGACAGAGAGTGAATACACACACTATACAGAGATGCTGTATGAGAAACCAATGTGAGTTTGGAACATTGGACAATGTAAATCTATTCTAGTAGACCTCAACAATGGAATTATAATCAGTAGAAATGGCCATGTCATGGGACCTTTAAAAGTACACACGTTTTCTGCTGACAAAATAGATACATAATACATCTTGTAACAGCTACAAAGATGAAGGGTTTACAGGTTTTATACTGTTTAACACATTAAGGAAATCATTTTAGACCCCTTGCTGTAAAAAAACCCGCTTACAGAGCAACACCATGAATGCCTTTGCAGAAAGACATACCTGTCTATTTTATCCACATTTAACATGATGTCATCTTTTTTAGACAGCAGTCTCAGAGAAGGTTGGCAGGTGGTCAATGTTGTGAAACTGGTGCGACTAGGGTTAGGCAGCAGAGCTACTGTACTTAAAAACGATCATGGTTTGGTTTAATATAAGTATGTTTTTTACATTACAAGGTGGAGTCATAACATCACATTATCAGTAAAAAGTGCCTCAACTATTGGCTTTGGCCCCAGTGAAACAATTTGTTAAAAATCTAGGGCAACTTATATAGATACTTAAGGATATCTCGCGTCAATTATCAAGACTATAGCAACTGCCAAAGCCTTGGAAATCAGACCAAGCTGTCACATTAGTTTGAATCATTGCGTGTCATAAATCTTTGTCATTTTGAACAGGAATAAAAACGTTGGCCAGTATACGTGGACTGATGTCACTTCATACAAACTGTTTGGTTTCATCGGGGTTGCCAACAGGTTCTGTACGAGTAAATGGCTGTTTGTCAACAAATACTGTTTGGTAGTTGTGCTGTGTAACAGCTTTTAAAACCTGTCATTTTACCACCTTTATCTAGAGCAGTGCTTCTCAAACTTATTTCAGTAATGTACCCCCTTTGAAACATTTTCTCAGCCAAGTACCCCCTGACCGACCCCGAACATTTTTGAAAACTGTGTTTTTTCTATTTAACTTATTGTACTATAATTATTTTTGTAATCATGCATGGTGTTTCTTTTATTAACCTTTTTTTTTTATCTCACGTGCCCCCTGCAGTACACCAACGTACCCCTAGGGGTCCGCGTACCCCCATTTGAGAATCACTGATCTAGAGCATGTAATTAAGACAGTTGCTTCTGCTCTTTTTGCGTAATTAGTCTTTTCAGTGTACACAGACATAAAAGTGATATCTTCTTCCGCAGAGCAAAACAACAAACTAGGGTATTTCCCCAAAAGTGGAACTGTTCCTTTAAAGTTTGGGGCCTGTCCTAAGATCGGAAGTAAGCTTCTCACCCAGCAATACCGGAAACATTGTTAAGTACTAAGGGTGCTACACGCCTCCCATTTAAATAATATATTGTAGACATTATGTGATATATAGGCAAGTCTGTTTACTTGAATAAAGTAATACTCTAAGATGATAATAACAGTTTGAAACTGTTCAGAGAAGTTACACACATGCACATGTGTACACACACCTTTCTTTGAAGTGTGTGTGTGTGTATGTTGGCGTGGTCTTTGTCTGCGGTCCCCCGACATGAATGGAGCCGGGCCTTGTGCTGTCAACAGCTGTCTCCTTTGAACGCCCAAAGACAAAAGGCCTTAAATCCAGAGACCTCCCTCTTTCATGTGTTCATCTGATACCGCTCTTCCTCACTTGTCATCCATTCAGCTCCAGGCCCCAGGCCGCAGCTTGTTACTGCGTTCAACCTCTGCAGTCTATGGACTCATTCGCTGCCTCGCCTGAGAGAGAGAGAACAGCTTTCATTACGAACAAAGTGCAGCCTTGGAATAAGCAGTGCTTTAGTACCCTCAGAATCTGTCTCAACTGCTGATTTAGGAGTTTATTTGGTCCTGTTTTGGATAACAACATAAGAAACAATTATAGTTATATCCACTATACATCCAAAATATCTCCTTTAGTTATGATATGTCGGAGTTAGAGGTTGCATGTGAGCTTAAAACAGCTGTGCAGTGATAATAGATGGAAAATATGTCACATGCAGCCATTTTGGAGCGTTTATTTACTGTTGTAGGGTATGTCAGTAAGTTATTGTAAGATTACATTTTGTAACTTAAGTAAATCTCTGCCACGGGTGGTGCTGAACTGTTCCAAAAGATACAATGACTTTGTTTTAAATTATTATGCCTAAATAAAATTATACACTTGCAAAAGGACATCCTGATTTTTAGCATCCACTTATTCCTGATGGAGAGAAGAATCAGGCTGTAAATGCTTGGGTAATGTTTACCCAAGCATTTACAGCCTGTTGTCAGTTACAAAGTTATACTTAAACTAATGTCCTCACGTTACTACTTCAAACCTCATACCCTCTAAGAAAGGAAAGCCATAGATGAAAGCTAAAAATAGTGTGTATTTCAAAGAAGACCAGGGAGTCTTGGTCCACGGTGCGTCAGACTGCCTCCCATTCACTGAGGGTAATTAGAAAGGGCAGGATCTGTGTGTGTCCTTGTGTGCATGTGTGTGTATGTGTGTGTGAGTGTGTGTTTAGCCTGCATGAGGAGGCTGAGGCCCAACACTGTACCAGGCAAAGGTTTCCACCGGCCCATTCTTGCATAACTCACTGAGTGATAACAACGGTGAATTCCTCTTAACACACATCACAGCTGCCAACATCTTTGCTTTTGGTTTTTCCCTGCTTCAGATTGTAATACCCACTGCCCAGGGTGAGCTGGAGAGTGTACGTTGAAGATCTCCCCTGCAGCCTGCTTTGTCTTGAAGAGGTGGAAGGATTGTGTGATCTACTGGGGCAGAGGTCACAGTCATCAGGTAGGTCAGCCGGGGTCAACGCTGAAGGTGTTCCCACATCTATTGTCTGTTTATACAACAGGAACCAGACTGGGAATAGAGATGGGGGGTTTAACTTCAGAGTGATGCACAGGGCAGGGACTGAGCTATAGTTAAGGGTAGAGGTACATTATGAGAGTTATTTTTGATGAATTTAAGCCGTTTCTCTCCCTATACAGTATTGGAGTGCGTTAATCAGCGTTATTTAGTGTTTGTGAGGAGATACTGGCAGCTACGGTTGTTGGTGCATGCTACAACAAGGAGAGGACTGCTCACTAAAAACAACAATGGCGGCTGCTAAAGACGTTACATGCTACAATAATATCAGTTTTGTTGAGACTCGCGAGTATTTTATTTTTTTATTTGTATTGAAAGGAAGCAAAGAAAGGCATTGAAGGCTTTTCTAAAGATATCATAGACAGTAAAATATATTGCATTAAAGTTTTGACACAGTTGGACTAACGTTAACGGGTGTTGTCAGATCTCACGTGAGTGTCTTGCTGAGATGGACAATTCAAAGTGGTCTCGAACAAAGTTTTTTGTGCTTTGTCTTTTTGTGGTCTGTCAGAATGTTTAGAAGATATGTGGCTTATGAATAATCGATCCAGTACTTGTTTGTTGACTATTGGGCTAATGAATCGACCACATTCTCAGTTCACGGTCTGTTTCCCATTAGTTTATGGACCTGCCTCTAGATTCTAAAGCGGCGCTGTGAAAATACAGAAACAGGAAATAGACTCTCGTCTTTGTTCTGGAGTTTTGCTACTTTTCTCAACGTGTTTGCTATTTTTCCCACTGGTTTTGGCAAGAGTTTGATTGACAGATGGTTTATCAAATCACCTGCCAAGTATTTTTTTAAAGTGCCTCCCTTTCTCAAACTTTTTCCAATGTTGGCTTCTCCGATGGTTCTGTGTAACAAACATCTGGGGCGTCAGGTTAGCAGTCTACCATGTTGACTCAAAACTTCTTTAACACCAACATCTTCCTGAAGGATCAGATTAGACATAATCACTGCTGTGTACAGAGCACTGGCAATAAAACATCAGCGTTATACTCTCCAACAGCTCACCTTTACCTCACCCATCTCTGTTCAACAAGCAGCTGGTCTCCATGGCTCCTGCTCCCCCATAGGCTCTCGGGGGACCGTGTTACACCTCGCTGCCTCTTTTTGATTGGCCAGAAGTACTAGATGAACCCACTGGCCGAGCGTCTGGAGACGGCATTGTTGACAGAGCGGCGCCCAAATCAAAAGGGTGTGTTTGGAGGGTTGTAAACCCCGGCTGAGGTCTGAGAACTGAGCGTGTTAATGTGTAGCTCTCTGACGGCTCTGAGGGGTAGAAAGACCCAGCTAATGTTTAGGCCCGTGGACTTTGATTCTCATTTCTTCCTGATTTATACAACAGAATGAAAAGCGCCAATCATTGACCTGCATACAGATTCACATGAGTTCAGAGAGTGAGTCTGGGTCAATGCTTTTTTTCCAGACTGTGATGCATTTAGCAGCATGCACTTCCAACCTTACTTCCACTTACCCCTATGTTTAAGTTGAGTATTGTATTTGGCAAACTCTCACCATTTGAAGTATTTCAGTACTTCTTGCTCATTGAGCTCCGGCATAATGTTCCTCAGCTTTATGGCGGCAAATTGCACAAAAGAGTCAAACCACTTCACTGGAAAATGAGTTTATTTCACTATATTATCTACTCAAAAACCTCCTCATTTCCTGTTTGATCCTTAGCTTTATCCGCATCAGGAGCAAAAGCTACAGATGTGACCGGAGTCATTAACTTTATCTGAATAGATAAGATACGCAGCACGTTCACAGAAAGCCCGACATGAGGCAGGAAACACTTTCCCTTTTAGAATGACTTGTCTTGGAAATCATTGTTTTTCATTACAGATGAGTTTCTGGTTTACCATAATAAGCTTTAATAATGAACTCATTCAATAAGAATCTTCCTGCTTGTTAAGATATTTTCTTAGCAGGTTGGAGATCTT
Source organism: Harpagifer antarcticus (assembly GCA_902827135.1). Classification (NCBI taxonomy): domain Eukaryota; kingdom Metazoa; phylum Chordata; class Actinopteri; order Perciformes; family Harpagiferidae; genus Harpagifer; species Harpagifer antarcticus. The sequence goes on along the minus strand of CADEHL010001049.1, from coordinate 3,391,751 downwards.
CATTTCTCCCTGCACAGCTCGCTGCTGAGGTCAGATGTATATGTTGGCCATGACCATTACCGTTACAGAAAACAATAAATCTCCCTGAGGTATAACTCCAATTTAATTGCAATCTTTTTTGCATTGCTCAGCAGTAATTTACTGGCATCAGACATGAGTGATGAGAAACAATGCTTTCATGAGGGTTATATGCTGGGATACATAAAACACTTACGACAGCAAGAAGGAGCTTGTTAAAAATGTGATGCATCTATAGTTTGTGTAGAGGCAGTTTATTCTTCTCTGAAAAGGATTACATGAAGGTAATTATTATTGCAGCAGTTATAACTCAATAATATACTTAAGGGGATCCAGTAGATTAAATATTGGTCAAGTCTACTCTGTACAGCAAATAGAAACGTTGTGTTTAATGGTGAGTATTGAGCCTGTTGCAGCAGCTGCATCAGGGAGAGGAGACTTATGGCGCATTTCCACTACAGCGCGGAGCGCGGTTTAACCGTTTTTGGTTGCGTTTCCACTTGGCGTAGTTCCGGCTAGCGGGTACTTTTTCACAGTTTTTCTGGCTCTCCAAAATCAAGGTTCTTTCCGGGCCAACAACCGGGCTGAGTATGCTAAACTAGTGAGAGAATCGCAACTACAACAAAATTAACATATTTTAACGTTATTTAATTGTAATACACGTTTCAAAATGATGCCGAAGTAACATACTGATACCGGTTAGTAAAAACCATGAATTAATGCTTTGACAAGTCTGCAGACAAAACGGCAGGAGAAAAACTCTTTTAAAATGCGTGTTTTCTAAATGGAGATCGGCTAACACATTATATGCTCCGACCGTCCACACTAACAACAACGGCCTATACAGACATAAATAAAGCAGCGATTGTATTCGCCATGACACAGGCAGTCTGTGGTTTGTACTTGTTTTACTTTTGTCTAGTTTCTGAACAGATAGGAAGAGCTGTGAGCTCTGAGTGCTAAGAGCTACTGGCTGTGTTGGTTTTGTGGTTCGCATTGAAGATGACGTCACGGCTCCGCCTACACTGCGTTACTATAGATACTACCCCAGTTCCTAAACTGTAATGGAAACGCAGCATAAAGTGAGCCTGGCCTACCAAGGCCTAACTATACGGTACTAAGCTGAGCGAGGCCCTGCAGTGGAAAAGCGCCAATAGAGTTGTGTGCTGGTTTTGTGAGGAGGTTGTTTTGGATAATGCATGTTCTACTATGAAGGACACACCTTTTCTTCCAATGGGTTTTTTGGGAGATGCTCCTTTGGAAAATTCACAAATGTGCCTCCTAAGGGGAGACAACTAAAACACTGTCTTGCACTGTTCAATTTCAACGGTTTGGACTCTTTGACTTCTATTAGATGTCTTAGAATTGGAGGATGAAACCCTCTTTAATAAATAACATCATTTTGAACTTGTTCTATACAATGGTCACATTTCTGATCCGGGAGAATAGACACATGTTTATTTTTGATAAACAATTTTGAAAAAAAGGTATGCAAAATATAATAGATTTAAGTAAGCAACTGGGGAACTTTCATCTGGATATTTATTAGTTTAGTAGTTTGTTCCCTAGTTACCTGATGTGTCTCTCCTCAATGTGTTCCTTGTTTGTGAAAGGGATGTTTGTTTTTATAGACAAAAGCTCAGTTGTATATTAGTTCTGACATGATGTTTTTTTCAGTTAAGCGAATTTAGCAGGTCTCAGGTCTCACACTGAGGTGTTGTGGGAAATGTTTCATATGGTAATCACACTGAGGTGTTGTTCTATATTTGACAATGGTGTAAAGATTTAAGCTACTCAAGCATGTTTTTTAATGTTCACCTGACTTCCGGCTTCCTTTAGCCACCATAGGATATCTGATGTACTCTTTGATTTAGTCTTTGTCATGGCCTCAAACACAGGAGGTGGGGGGGTGGAGGAGGGCTGCGTTTCCTCCTTGGTAACTGCTCCCAGTGGGCCGTTTCCTCGCCTACCTTCACCTGAACCCCCCCTCCCCAGAGACCCTCCTCATCACAAACAGGTCTTGCATCATTAGCAGGACCTGCTGTTCCCCTGCAGCCGGACCCCCATGATACACTCTGTGGGAGGGATCATCCTTACCCAGCTCACAGGCTGTACACGTGAAGACAGCTTTACAGAAATAATTATCATTTTATGAAATGAGCTTAAACTTTCCCTCATGTTCAGTATTTAACTTTAAATAAGTGTAATGCTGATAATGACTTGCAGCAGTTGTCTTCCTAGAGATCACCTTAAATCAAAAATATTTCCAAACTGTTGTACGACACTTTCAGAAAGCCAATATAAATCTGTTATGGTATTTGCTCTTAAAGTTTGCCAAGCCCACCTTGTTCACTTCTCATGACTTTAAGTGATGTTTTTAGCTATTTATTGTGTGTATGCACTATGCAGTGTATAAAAGACATACATATACTGATGTTAAATGGAGACAATACTGTTCATTACTAAAGGCAAATATGTATTGGAAAAGCTTTCTCAAAGCGTTTGAATATGCATATGAGGGATTATCTTGTAGAATATGTGCTTATTTACATATATTTCCCAAACAGAAAACTGAAAAAGGGAGGATGAAGGTGCAATATTCTTTCCCATTCTGTCCACTAGTCTAAAAGAGGACGTAAGCAAAATAGGCCAACTCTGAAATGTGACCAGTGGATCTTAAAACTGATGCCAGTGATGGTAACCGTAGGGCACAGTTCAAAAGAAGTGAAATAAAGCTATGTCAACGTAAAAGATTTGTCACTGGGAACACATGTCTGCTGGTTTGACCAGTTTACCCAAAAGATACCTTGCTTTATTAGACTACTTTTAGAGGTCAAGATTAAAATAATCACATATAGAAAAAAGACATTCAAGAAGTCTGAAAAGGGGGAGCGATGTCTTTAAAGGTAGCACATGTTCATGGCCTAGGAACTGTTCAAACCAACGCTTAAAGCTACAACTTCTTTCATACAGTCAGACCGCTCTACCTGCCAGCAGTATCAATATTGAGACTAGGGGAGGACACTATTTTGAGACTTTATTGACTATTTTAAATTCCTAGTTATCTTCCTGTCAGTTGTGCAACAGTCCTCTACAAGAACAATATGATGTGTCTGCTCTCTAGTTTCCTCCTAAGTTACCTCTTTGTCTAGTTGTCAGAGTCTTTGAAATGAAATGAAATTGATGTCAGTGCAGACAGGATCTCCAAAGAAAGACTTTCTCGGGACTCGTGAGTTGCTACTTGCAAAGAGCTTCTGTAACTGTCAGCCTAGCTACTTGTAGTGCATACAAACATATTTCAACGTTTACAATTGCAATTTTTGATAAGAAATGAGTCAAAGAGGATGCCAACAACACAAATAAGTGTTTTCAGTGTTTTTTTAATTGTGTATTTGCAGGGTCTGGTTTAAGCAGCACTTTTAGTGAACCCTGCACATGTTTCCTCAAGTGGGTGAAGGTTTTGTTAAATGCTGCACATGTGTTGTAAAGTTGGTGAATGTGTTCCTTCATCTGCACATTTGTGTTTTCGTATTTGCATCATCTTGGAAAGTGCAGTGCGTTCCTCCTAATGGAATGTGTTGGGCCGTTGAAGCGCGTTTGCACCTGTTGGCCACCAAAGTGTTGGTGTAAAAACAGTATACTGGATGGACCTGGACAAGAAATGAGCTCTTCCCAATGGAAATGTATGTGAACCCTATTACTAATAATGTAACTCACTATTGACCCAAACAATGATCTGCTTTCTGTGCGGCGACAGAGGATGACGCTTCCCTCCATGCCTAATCTCAATAGGCCTGTGTAATGGGCCTATTGAGGACCTTCTGTTAATGCCATTCAAAATGTTTTACGCTTGGATGAATTCAGCATCCTCTGAAAATCATTGTCACTCCCTGCATGCTAATGCGTCAGCAAACACATTACACAGTGAGCTAATTACATGAGACCAAACAAAGTCTTTTTGGAAGAACCGCGCAGGTGTGTTTGGAGATGCTACGCTATCATGGCACCTCATAATGCCCTCAAACTGAACACACACAAACCCTTTAAAGCTTCTGACAATGCCACATTTTGTCGTTAGGCAGGCAGGGCTGACATGCTATTTAAAGTAGGGCACAATGAGCGGTGACCTTGAGGTCAGCATTTACACTCATTTCCTAAACAAACTGCAACGTCTCCTCCTTGAATGACTGAAACTTGACCTGACAGCAACTCTGCAGCTGTGTTTGAGTCAAACTCTGGTGTGTGTGTGTGTGTGTGTGTGTGTGTGTGTGTGTGTGTGTGTGTGTGTGTGTGTGTGTGTGTGTGTGTGTGTGTGTGTGTGTGTGTGTGTGTGTGTGTGTGTGTGTGTGTGTGTGTGTGTGTGTGTGTGTGTGTGTGTGTGTGTGTGTGTGTGTGTGTGTGTGTGTGTGTGTGTGTGTGTGTGTGTGTGTGTGTGTGGTGTGTGTGTGTGTGTGTGTGTGTGTGTGTGTGTGTGTGTGTGTGTGTGTGTGTGTGTGTGTGTGTGTGTGTGTGTGTGTGTGTGTGTGTGTGTGTGTGTGTGTGTGTGTGTGTGTGTGTGTGTGTGTGACACACTCGCCTCCCTTATGGGGACAAATTAATGTTAGGGTGAAGACTTGGTTAGTGTTAGGCATGTGTTGGTTAAGGTTAGGATAAGTCTTCAGGAAATGCATGTAAGTCAATGTAATGTCCCCTGAAGTGATGTATACATGGTGTGTGTTTAAATTCAGACAGACAGGAGTATATTCAGAGAAATTGAACGGAACAACACAAATCTGTTTTTCCTCATTTATGCTGCATATCAGTGACAAATGAAACAAAAAGGGTTTTGTTTTCATGGCCGTCATTTGTATAGTTTGAATATAGTTTAATGTATTCATGTCTAAAAATGCTTTTCTGGGTTTTACTGTTGCATTTTCATTATATGTATTGTTTTATTAGTCTAACATTATTGTATTGTTTACATTTGTTCTGTTGTATTATCAGCTTATCAGTTTTGTAAAGCACTTTATAAGGCTCTACGCTATATTAAAGGTGCAATTTGATTGATTGATTGTCATAGATTCTTAATAGTGTGTTAATCTATACTGGAGAGGGATGAACAGCATTACCTGAGAAGAGGTTCTCCATCCCGTTGTCTTCAATAATGTTGGCGCAGAGCGCTGTCTGACACGTTGCTCATATTCTCCCAGAGGTGTTCAGCTGGATTGAGACCTAGTGACTGTGAAGGCCACTCATTAAAGCTTTTTAGTTATTAGTACATTTCTAAAATGTCTGGCAAAATACAATAACTTGGTGTTTTCTGATCCGATCAATAGCCTGAGATGATGACAGACTGTGTCCTGTGTTTGGATATTATACACTCCTGGCACCTTTCTGTCATTTATTTTTTAATATAAACAACTGAGAAAGCAACACATCTGTTTAGATAAGCCTATGCTGAATGAGCTCTTGTTCATGATCTAAATCCACCCTCTCGATGCGAAGAAACCATTAGTTGGCAAAAAACATACTTGAATTCACATATTTATAAGTTCTTTTTAATTTAAATGTTATATTATCTTATATTAAAAAAACAAGCTAATTGACATCTAGAAGTTATAATAAAGCAAAAACAACAGCAATATAAGATTAGAAGCTCAGTTAAACAGTGAAGTAAAGTGGATAGTGAACCGTCCAGGTTTAAGCACCTTGCTAGCGGTAGCTCCAAATTAAGAATGTAAACCAACATAACCAACATACATACAACATACACAAGTTGGACGGTACTGTACCAAATCTGAACAGATATGGACTGTACTTTCAGAAAATGAAGCTTAACTGGATGTTTTTCCTTTTAAATAATGTAAGAGATACATTGAAATGCATCATCAAAGTGATGCAGGTCTTGGTCGTATTTTGCAAAGGCTAAATAGATGCTTATGTATTTCAAACAATATGATAAATACATTTAACATTAAAAAAACATGTAGGTTGTGTTCATGTATGGATTCTGTGTACAAGCCGTTTGTTTCTAAAGCAGCAGAGAAGCCAAACAGGTGTGTTGTGGAATAAGATGCAGTAATAATTGGTGTGCCTCAATCTGTCTCTATGGCAACTGCCCCATTGGAGATTATGGGATACGACCGCGCCATCCTCACCCACCATCCCGCCCTAAATCCTCCGGGGCCAATTACCCTCCGCTGGTGTCAGGCCGCAAGTCAGAGCACGGCTGAGGCTGCTAGACCGCCTGATGCCCCCTCAGGGATCCTCCGGCTTTGTGAGAAAGAAATCAGGATTGTTTCTCCTTACAACCATGATGAAAGTCCAAAATACAACTTTAAATATTAAAATGTAGACAAACTCACCTTAAAGAATAATGTATGCTATATTTATTTTTAATTGAAGGTGGCAATAGGGCTTTTTAGCCAAGGCAGACATGCAGCTAATTGGCGAGAGACTTGGTTGAAATGATGGTTGAGTGCTGATCAGTGTAATGAGGGGCCTTTAAACATCACACCTGGGCTAAATCCTCCAATTTCCTGTAAGACAATGTGAATCTCTGTAATTATCCTATAGTCACCTGAGCCAGGGAGACAGGTGGATAAAACAACGGAAAAGACTGAATGGACAGATGCTGCATATAGAGTGATCAGGGTCTGGAGGGTTCATTTAAAAATGTGTTACGTTAGAATGACTCGATACCTGTAAATCTGAGTTTCAAAATATAAAAGTAATGCAACCTGATTAACTTCCGTTGCTTTTTTTTTTTTTTTTACAAGTCTTTTTATTTCATTATAGTGTACAGTAATCGATGCCATTTCATTTATATTGTAATATCACAGTACCACAGTACACTCACTACACTCCCCCCTCCCTCCCTCCGCCCGCAAAAAAAATGCTTATCAATATAACTTAAACAACAGAGCCATGAAGATAAACATAAAATGAAAAAAAAAAAAATTAAAATAAATAAACCCACATCAAAGTAAAACAAACAATTAATTAAACAATACAGCGACAATATAGACAATGACAACACAACTAGTATTTCCGGCCGTCAGGAAAAATAGCCACAGAGTGCACCATTCCATCACTGGGTCATATCTCAGATATATTTTCCAAATAGGAAAACAATGGCGACCACAGAGCTTGAAAGATATGTCCACGATTATATTTTTCCAATGTCATTTTCTCCAGAGGTAAAAAATGTGTTATCTGATCAATGAAAAGTTTAAATGTTGGAGGACGTTCATTCTTCCAGAGTAAAAGTATACATTTCTTGGCAAAATATGTTATTGTGATTAGTATTCTGTAATGGTTCAGTTTAAAGTTTGGCATTTAACAGGAAAAAACATTGATTTAGGCTCATTTCCATGCCTAAAACTGCTTTTGTGAGCGCATGAATCGAATCCCAGAAATGTTTCAAGAGATCACAGTTCAAAAACAGATGCATAAATGTTCCTTCTTTTACTTTACATCTCGGACATTTTGAAGAGTTTTCTTTGGAAATGTTATGCATCTTTATGGGTGTGAGGTCACATTTGTTGAGAAATTAAAAATGTGCTTCTTTAATTTTATTGCTTGTGAATGGAAAATGTGTTCTTTCACAGATATTCAGCCAAGTAGTTTCATCTATCTGTATCCCTAAGTCCTTTTCCCAGATCTTTTTTAAAGTTGAAAAGGATGACTGAGCTCTTTTAGAAAAAACTGCATTAAGTTACCTTTGATCGTGCTCGATGACATCAATATCTTCTCCTCTTCCAACAATCCCGATCTCAATTTATTGCTTTTAATAAGTGATTGGATCACGTTCCTAATTTGCAGGTATCTGAAAAAATCCTTATTTGAAATGTCATATTCTGCTCTTAAATCATTAAATGAGTTCAATGTTATATCTTTGTGGAACAAATGTTTCAATTGCTTTATACCTGATTTCGTCCATTATTTATATTAATTGACAACAAATATTTGCTAAGATCAGGATTGTTCAAAATAGGAGAAAAGATGGAAATACCTGAGTTAACATGAACTTTTTTTGTACAGTCCCTCCAGGCTAAAAGTGTATTGCCCACTGTAAAACATTTGGCCATATTTTTCACCTTATTGAAGTCTTTAACAAATATAAGAGTTTCCCCTGGCAACGGGTCAAAGGTATTGGCTTCTGTCTGAACCCAAAGTGAATCCTTTCTTCCCAGAGACCAAGATAGTACATCTCTTAATTGAGCTGACCAGAAGTAGTGTTGAAAGTTGGGAAGACCAAGACCACCCATAGTTTCTGGTTTCATAAGAGTAAGTAACTTGATTCTTGGTTTTTTATTATACCAGATACATTTTGAGATGTGTCTATTGAGAGATTTAAAATAGTCAGAGTATAAATAGCATGGTAACATTTGAAAAAGAAAAATACATCTCTGTAGAATATTAATTTTTATGACATTGATTCTTCCTAGCAGTGATATTGGTAATGTGGACCATTTAGATAAATCCTGTTTGATTTTGTCAATGAGTGGATTGTAATTCTCTTTAAACAGATTATCCAGGTGTGGTGTTATATTTATTCCTAAGTATTTAAAGCCACCTGGTGACAAATTAAAAGAACAAGACTTTTCCAAATTTGCTGTTGGCGTCATATTTAAGAAACAAGCATTCGATTTCTTAAAATTAATTTTATATCCTGAGTATCTTCCAAATTGCTCTATCGTGTCGTGCAAGTGTGGTACTGAATGTTCTGGGTCTGTTAAGTAAAGAATGATATCGTCAGCATACAGAGAAATGTTGTGTTCATCGTTAATCTTCACTCCTTTAATACTTATGTTGTCTCGCACACATGACGCCAGTGGTTCAATTACAATTGCAAAAAGCAAAGGTGACAGAGGACATCCCTGTCTTGTCCCCCTTGTTAGTGGAAACACATCTGAGGAACTGCAGTTAGTGATAACCGCTGCTTTAGGATTTTTATAAATTGATTTGACCCACTCTATGAACCGAGAGCCCATATTTAACCTGTTCAAGATAGCAAAAAGAAAGTTCCACTCAACCCTGTCAAAGGCCTTCTCTGCATGTAAAGAAAGAAGCAGAGCTGGCTTCTGACCGGCGTCCAAATGGTTTATAACATTCAGAAGTCTCCTTATATTATCAGAAGAATATCTGCCCTTGACAAAACCTGTTTGATCAGGACTAATTAGTTTAGGTAAAATAATTTCCAGTCGTTTTGCTAATAATTTGGTGATAATCTTATAATCATGATCCAAGAGGCTTATAGGCCTAAATGAAGAACAATTCCGAACTTCCGTTGCTTTTGAATGACCTCAATGTCAAACAATGCAAATAAATACAAGTGAAAATAAACAGTTTTATTTAAGAGAACAATTTTTAACAGTTTTATTTAACAGAACAATATGACCTTAGAAAAAAAAGCGTGTCCTCTGCTTTTATTTACAGGAAAACCTGCCTTTCATTAAGCATATTCACACCAGTAAAACACACGACTAGAAAACACTGTTTAAAAAGCAGAGATACAATCTGAGCTGACAGTTTAATACATACAGTTAAGCTCAACTCGTAGTTTCACCTCTGACTGAGAAAATGAACACATGAACCAAAGAAAGTGAAAAGCATAAAGCAGATTCAGGCAGTACTGTAGGTGTAGTGATCCACACTTATTGTATCAGCCTTTCAGAACAGTAAAGCTTACACAGAATGAAGAAAGTCTGTTCCTTTACCAACAGACAGTTGTTGTTGTTTAGTAACCTTGTAATAATCACACGTTTTTCAAAATGTGACAATAATCTGATTGTCTTTTTTTATGTAACTGTAAGGAAAGTTACCTTTTTATTTGTATACTGCTTACGTTATCTTGTTACCTGTATCCGTAACTACCCAAGCTTGTGTAAAACACACAGGATAACTTAGCACAAGGTGACAGGACGTGCACATAGTACCATGATTACAAATGTGCCTGTTTTTCTCCTCATCCTCGCTATCGTCTGCTCACAGATCTGCCGGCTTCGACTCCACATTGCTGTATTAATAAAATAGTAAACTCCTTATAGTCTTTCTTACAGTAGGACAGTGTGCTGCGTGTGATGTCTTTATTACTTTATTTTGTGCATGCGGGTCAGTTCTGGACCGGTTCACACTGGAATCTGATATTATTATGATATTCGCCACTTTTAGGAGAAATATGTAAACAGCCGTCACAAACATGCAGTTTAAACGTAGCCCATCAGCCCAGCTACACCTTGCAAGCCTTGCAATATTTAAATATTCAAATATATAAGCAGGTTGAATCTGATATAAGCTCATGATGCAGTATGCAGTGCTTTAGCCTATTTCACACTACTACATTACTTCTAACAACACATTACACCAGGGTTGCCAACTTTGGGTACCTGGCTGGAGTGAGATTTTGATATCATGGGTTTAATTACACATATGCGCACAAAATGACTGCTATCGTGTCAGCAGCGGGACCTTTGCATATATATATATAGGATATATATACAAATACACGCCGGTTCATCTTGTTTTTGGCGTGCGAATAGTTTTGGCAGCGTGAGAGCGTGTGTCACACGCCAGATGCGTGAGAGTTGGCAACGTGTCCTACTTTTCCTGTGGCACCTGGTCTAGTTTTTAAAAGTGTTATACGAAATTCAACTCAAATAGACTTGTAAAGTCACTTATTCTCACATATATTTTTGACCTGATACTAACGCCTGAAGGCAGATGAACAGATGATCTTGTTCCTCGTCTGTACTGCAAAACACAAACTAAGTTGACTCATCGACTCTCTTGTGTTTCATACAGCCTTTTTTTGCCCTTCAAGGTCACCTCTTGTGTGTTGTGACTCTCGGTTGGCTAAGCACAATAAAAGCTACATCATGGCTTCAGTTGGAGGCCTGAGGGGAGACACATGTCCAGCTTTATAGTCTCCTTGGATACTGGATGCAGATTAGGAAAGGGCTACAAGGAAATTGGGAAGATGAAACAAACATGAGTCTTATGGCGCTTTTCCACTGCAGCACGTAGCACAGTTTAAGCTTTTTTTTGCTTTTCCACTAGGGGAAGTTCCTGCTCAGGGCTACTTTTTCAGCTTTTTTCTGGCCCTCCAAAATCGAGGTTCTTACCGGGCCAACAACCGGGCTGAATATGCTAACTAGTGACGTAAACACTCTCGACTGCTGCATGGTCAGAGAGAATCGCTGGCAAGGGGGCTACTACAACAGAAGGAACATATTTTACCGTGATTTAATTGTAATACACGTGATGCCGAAGTAACAACATACTGATACCGGTCTGCAGACAGACGGCAGTTGAAAAACCTTTTAAAATGCTTGTTTTCTGAATGGAGATCGGATCGATCAGGCTAAGCTAACGTTGTAGCTGCTCCGTCCACACTCACAACAACGGCCTACAGACATAAATAAACCAGCGACTGTATTCGCCATGACACAGACAGTCTGTGGTTTGTACTTGTTTAACTTCTGTTTAGTTTCTGAACAGATATGAGGAGTTGTGAGTGCTAACGGCTAACGGCTGATGTTTTGGTTTTGTGGTTCGCATTGAAGATGACGTCACGGCAGTTTTACGCAGTGTCGCTCCGCCCGCCGATCGCCCCGCCTACACTGTGTTGCTATAGTTCCTACCCCAGTTCCTAAACTGTTATGGAAACGCAGCTTAAAGTGAGCCAGGCCTACCAAGACCTAACTATATCGTACTAAGCAGTGCTAGGTCCTGCAGTGGAAAAGCGCCATTAGTTTCCTCTAAAAGGAAACACGTCTAGGTCTATTTCATGAAGAATCTCCCATCACTCCTCCAACTATAAAAGCAGCTTTACAATACCACTGCTCATTTGTAAATACACTAATATACAATTAACACTTTATCATGTTAAAATTTATTTATAGTTGGTTAACTTTACCAGTGGTTTCAACACTATTTGATATTTCCTTAATTTTCTTTTCAAATGGTGTACTTTTGGTTTTTGCTCCTTTGTTAATAGCTGTTAATTAACGTTTGCTTACCTTTTTATTAACTATATATAAGTATACCCATTCTTCTTTTGCCTTTCATCTGCACTGAACTGTTGCTGCTGTAACGCCGTACATTCCCCGCTGCGGGACCAATTAAGAAATTCTGATTCTGAATCTGATCTGTGAGGTGTAATGTAGAGAGGAAAACAAAAATCGTTAAAATAATACGCTATGTTTTTGAGTTGATAGGAGAACATTTTTTAGGGTGTAACTCAGTCAACCAAAAGTTTAAAGAAGAATACATTCATGAAGAAGTAAACTGGGTGACATTCACAGTATCCTGTAAAATGTGTTTGTTTGGATTTCAAGCACAACTTTAAATAGAAAATGAAATCCAAGCAAACTATATTCACCATGTAAAGGCAAGAAGTGACATGAAGGTACAAATTGTGCTAAACTAAGAGTAGGAATTTTCAAATTAGGAACACAAATGATCTTTTTTATACCTCCATAACACTTCCCCGGGCTCTGTTATTTTTACAGTGCCATCAAAGTGCCCCTGGAGCAGCGCCCTGTTAGCAGGTGGGACTGTGAGCATGTGTTTGCAGATGTATTTGCCTCTGTGTTTGTGTGTGTTGTCTGGGCTGCTGGGTCAGTGCTGCTGATGGATGTCACATCCTGAGTTGCGTGACCAGCGAGCCAGATAGCCATCAGTACCCAAATAAGCTCAGGCAGGCCCCTGCCTTCTCTACAAACCTCATTTGGTATGCAAATGAGAGGCCTAAACAAAGCAAACCTTTCAGAGCAATTGACCAACTGCTGCCTTTGAAGGGACTGAGTTAGTGAAAGAAAAAACATTTAATGTTTACAGAAATGCTACACCATTAAAATGATCATTTATAAGTCAATTACTAACCCTGTGTTACTTAATTTGTGAAGAAAAACATTGTTTATTTTGTTTCCACGCAGAAAAAAGAAAAATAGAATAGATTCTGGACAACAGCAAAACTATATGTTTCCAAACTCTTGTACATCTTGGACAGTATAATCGGAGTCTCATTTATCGAGATATATGGTACTTCACATGTTTTATGCCAAAAGCCTACAGTTTAAGACACTTCCACAAGCCTGCTACTTGTCCATGGATGAGTACTGTTTACTCCCTGTCAGTTCATCATGACTTTTCTCTGTTTTTGAAAACATATATATCCTCACAAATTAAAATGAACATGTGGAGGGTTACTGATGAAGTTTTTGAGTCTTTTTTCAGTTGTTCTATCCCCACACAGCCTGAATTAGTACATCACTGAAGTTTAGCTTTATTGTAATACCTATTTTAGATTTTGAAGGTGTTTGATGAGTAGATAATGAGTGATTTTATTGCAGTTGGGATTAGAATTTCACAGTTTGTTTAAGTTAGAGCTCCAAATAATTGCCACCTTCCATCTTTGCCCACGTAGCTGTGCAGCCCTGTGGCACGCCCCTGCTGAAACAGGATCCAGCTCTGGCATTGTGCTCATTGTTGAGAGACTAATCCCGACAATTACACCTCAAGACCGAAAGTGGGCTGCCTTGCCCCGAGATCCAGCCAAGCCCCATCCAGGCTATGGATTAGGCCCCTGTTTGCCCCTGGGGGCCTTGAGCCCCACCAGCTCCCCCATCTCCCACCACTCAAACTGCTGGTGTGTCTTTCTCAAGTTTTACTCACCTGCACTTTGTTCACCTGTCGTTCCCGCGCAAACACAGCCGGGTTATTGTTGGGACATAAAAAGGTGTGTGGACACAAAGAGAGGCATGAGAGCAAAGGGCAGGTATTTCAGGTTATGGCGCGCTTATACAGCAGCCCAGAAGTAGGCAAAGGTTTATTCCTCACAGATTCATGTTTCTGAACACTTCACAGTGTATCGGCCTGATGATATATTTTCCCTGCTTGTACAGGATGGGTGTGTTTCGACCGTTGAGGATGATGGTGCTTTAGTTGTTGTCTGTGTTGTAATAGGAACAGAGGAGGCTGTTCCCACAGAAGCCTGAGCTGACATCATAAAAAAAGCACACACACAACAAGGTACCTGGGGGCCGATGGGGAGGGCGGAGGTGAGCGTCGGGGGGAATCGGCGGGTAGGAGGGTTGAGGGGGGGGTTTGAACTCAACCACCATTGGCTAGAGGCAGCGCGGGGGACACACCTGTGAGCGCCAGAGGCTAAGGAGATTGGCTGCAACGTGAAAATTACACCTGTGGGGGGGAGGGGAGGGGGGGGGTCAGACTACATGTAAACCAAGCCCTTTACACATTCAGTCACTGTCTTCTGAGGAGCTTAACCGTTGAACACCGAAGACCAGAGCTCCTGGAAAAAAACAAGTTCTACTCGGGCAGCAGGAAGAGCACTGACGCGCTTCAAACGGGTTGGTTTTGTTCCGGGGTTTAGCCCTTCCTCCGATTCCACGGCTGCATCTACCTGAAAGGGACAACTCTTTTTTCTTCCTAACCGCCACTCCAGAGGTCGACTGTCCTTCAGCGGGAGCAGGAAAGAGGAAGACTAGCCAACGGGGCGTCAAGAGCCCTCATACAATGATGCCTCTTGTCTTGGCTTTCTGGCTCGGTGACCACACCTGGGACAGGCTGGGTAAACTCACAAACGTGATCCCTTCTTTGTCTCCGGTCTCCATCTTTAAGACTTGAGCACGACCTGTTGCTCAGCCAAGGTAGGGTTAAAAACTTTTACGAACATTTGTTGAAGATCAGGAAATGTGCGGCAATACAAATTAGGTCATCGTACGAAGCCCTCTCCGATTGTTTGCTGAAACAGGAGGGTCTAGGTAGTTTCGATGGGAAGCATAAAATAACGTGTATCAAGTTCCAGCTCCTTTTAACGTGAGAGAAAGAAGAGGAAACAATAGAAGCAGATGCTCATTCCTAAACTGGATAGACCAGTTGGGGCAGGTAAAGGCAAACTGCCAGACTTGTCAAAGGATATGAAGACAGTGGCTGGCTCCTGCTTTTAGAGCGTTTGAATGTGCGACAACAACGGTATGAAACCACTTTACCAATTATTAGTCTAATAGTAACACCATACTACTTTAACAATCAGTATTGTTAAGTGTTGAGAACTAATTTGGCAACTTTTCTCTACAAACCTGTTGAACTGTGAAGCCTCGGGTTAATCTTATAAGATGTTCTCTAGAGCGTTCCAGCTGCGGTAATATGTTCCTGCTTTCTTTTTTTGACTTTTTGAGGTAGATATTTGATAGAATAATGCGTGTTTCGTAAGCTTTTGAAAAAAAAAGGGGAAGTCTGTTATGAAGTGGATGTGCGTCGGACGTAAAATGTCTGCTCATCCGTTTTCACTGCCCCTGAGCTTCGGTTAGGTTCGGACAGGCAGCAGCGTTTTGCAGAGCAGATCATGTAGATAGTAGGAATACATTATTAGGTCATCTGAACACCTTTCGTGGTTCTTTAAACAACGAGGACTGTTGCAGTCTGGGAAAAAGAAGGGAAAATGGAGGGAAAATGTCGACCATGTATAGTGTACTGTACAGCGGTGACTGCAGAGCGAGGTGGAGGGTTGTGATTGGTGGAAAGCAGCACATTTGTTCAGTTCTTTCATATCCCTGAATAGCAGCTAGTCACGTGAGTTGCACTGCTAGTGTTTGGCAGCAGGGCGGGAAGTACAGAGTAGAATTTCAACAGAAAGTGAGATTTAAAGATTTGGGGGCCATACAAAAAGGTGGATGGATTTTGTGCGGTTTGCTCTTCTTTGAGTCAAGAGCTTCAAGTAAAAAGAGGCCGCAGGCATTATCACCTCGTGGGGTGAGAGGTTAGGTTAAAGCGGCTGTTTGATTGAGCTGATAGGGTGAATGACACTGCATTATGGGACAGGGCCATTTTAAAAAGGTAATGTTATACTAACTTCTTAAAGATGCTGCTTACCTTTTACATTAAAGAACTCAGATTAGAGTAATATATTTCAAGATATAACTTTTTAAAGGTTAATCATATTTATTAAATATAACCATTTCTTCATTTGTTTTTACTTTACAGATATAAGGTTACATTAGTTGCTTTCAGGGAAATGACTCAGGCAATAAAGATTTGAACTGAATTTTTTACAGATTTAACTTTTCTATTTCTTTTTAGATTTATATTGACATGTTAAGTCACCTTCCAGTATAGGGACAATTCTTAAGTAGCTTAAATTAAAACATGTTAAAAGAAAAATTAAAAGTCCAAACCACTTTTCCTAATTTGAATATTTTTGTTCCTTATTTGAAATATTCAAAACAGAAAGGTGAAAGGACACTGAGCAAAGGGGAGGAGCCACTGGCTTTTAAATGTAAATCACTAAGTATAGATTTGGAAACAGAAGCAAGTAGTCTGGCACATGGATGATAAGCAGTGTGATTGCCTAAATATGACCCTTTACAGGCCGCCCCTCCGTAGTATGAAGGCCCAATCGTGTGGCGCGGAGATAAGGTCAGCAGTTAAATAAGGTTTTGGGTTTCCCTGCCATTGTTTCCTCACAAAGACGGCAACTATTGATTAAGGGCCAGGCCAGTTTACCTATCAGGTTGTTGACTTCACAGTGGAGTCACATTCCAGCGCAGAGGGCAGAGTTACCTGATCACGCCTCACTTCCACAGGCAAAAAGTGTTGGCAGCCGTTAAACCTCCCACTGCACGAGCACCGTGTACAACAATGGGAACTTTTTTAACCATGAGGAACAGAAGAAGAGGTTACATTTAGACGAGTTTTTTGGACGGTTAGATATTTAGTGAGGAACATGCTTCGATCAGGTATTGTTACTTCCTGGGCTAATCTTTTTTGACTCTTTCTTTCTCTCTCTGTCCCTCTTTTCTTCCTCAGAGGGCCTGCAGCACTGGTTTATAATGCTGATCATTAACTAAATAGAGTCTGGGAGAGCATGTCTGCTTGGCTTTCTCATTTCATGGGGGCCTGACTGACCAGGAGGAAGACGGAGCGTTCTCAGGCAGCGGGGTGGAAATTCAAGATCTTTTTTTTTTTTCTCTTTCTTTTTCAGGCCCCCCACCTCCCTCCAAAACGTGCTCACTTTCCTTTGGTTTTGTTACATTCTTTCCTTGGGGTACCTTTCATGACGGTAAGGTTACAGGTGCATTCTCCGTTTTCCTTCTCCAACTTCTATCCCTGAACTTTTCCCTCCCTTATACTCACTTTTCTTTCTCTCTCCCT
The DNA here is from genome assembly GCA_902827135.1 of Harpagifer antarcticus. NCBI lineage: Eukaryota > Metazoa > Chordata > Actinopteri > Perciformes > Harpagiferidae > Harpagifer > Harpagifer antarcticus. The sequence continues at coordinate 3,374,576 of CADEHL010001049.1, read as the reverse complement.
CGCCCTCTCCCTCTCTCTCCCTCTCTCATGTGCTCTACTTTTGCATTGCTTACAGGATGACTGGTAACCTGTTCTTTCTTAATGACCACAATAATGCCTTGTCTGTTGTAAATGATTTGAAAAATAGAAATATTTGTATTTCTAATCTTTGATGGAAAGAAAAGGGGGAACTCTATTGTTAACCAACCTGCCTTTGATGAAGTAAATGATATTTTGACAAAATATAAAGTGCTCAAAGCTTAATTTAGAGAATATTATTGCGCTTCAAGATGGCAGTTTTGGGTGTGAGTATTTCACGCGGTGTACCTGTGAATGATCCACGTTATTCAGTTAGTGAGGGCTGTTGCAGTGACCTTCTGCACACACAGCGCCGGCTCAGGTCGAGCTGAGCAGCATTCCATCAGCCTTTCATCATTCAGCAAACACAAAGACAAGAGGTCGACCAAAGGAAAACAGGAAAAAGAAAAATGGGCTCTTCCATAAAACATCTGTTGAAACAGAATTGACAACACCGCTTTCTTATAGACGGAAGAGAATGTTGCAACACAATTACTCATCTGCGGGGTTACGATACAGAAATAACTCCCAGAGGCTGACGTGTTTTTTACTCAGACATTTTTAAGTGAATGCAGTGTTTGAAATTAGTACCTGCCATGTATTGTGTGAAAAGCAGGCCTCCCAACCTTGCCGTGCCATAGATTTAGACTAGTCGGAACAGGTTTGGGGAATCATTAACAACCACTGTGGCCCAGTCTTCTGTGACAGTGAGTTTAAGCTGAAAACCTCAACCACAACAAGGACTCAGTGATTATACTATTGAGAGGTTATCTCCAAATATGGTCTTCCTAAGACCTATTTACAATGCTAATTTTGGTCTACAAAAGAAACCCTAACACTAACTTAGCTAGCTATTTTAAGCTATATTTTATGTCAAATACTTATTTCATTAAAGGTGGAGTTCCCCTTTTTTCGATTGGACCAAAGCATGTGAGTCATCATTCACTTATTAACCTGGCAGTGATAACTCATTCCTTTGTATGAGTGTAGTTGTTTGGGTGATTATCTCCATCTTACGAGGCAGCATTGGATACTCATCACTCTCTCTAATACTGCCTGGTAATGATGATGATAGTCATCTGCAGACTTCAACCAGTCAAACCACTGAAGCAGCGTTGGCAGCAATGTGCTCCAGGTCCGGGCCCTGGATGGGCTTCTATACTCAAGCAGCAGCAGAAATGGCTCTCAGGATCCATCTTACCTTACAGTGCTGGATTGTACTTATGTGGTTCTAACACTGTCTGGTAACGATGTTTCCTGGGTGACTCTTTGGTCTCCCGTGAAAGTTGCTTATCGAATACCAAAAATGTACATGCCATTGAAAGGTAAACTTGATAAGAAAGGTTGGCTCTGTGTTCTGCGCTGGCATGACTAAAAAGTATTTCCCTTGCTCTGAAGTCAAATCCAAAAGAAGGTTAGCTTTCTTTTGTTGTCTTGATGATGCCCATTGTTGACAGAAAGGGCATGAGTTTGTGCTAAAGTACACTAACTTTTATATCTAGGTCTTTTATTCTGAAAAAACTGTTTGGTATAGCTCTAGAAGAAATGACAAAGAGATCTTTTATGCAGTAATGGTCCCAAAGGTCAGCTTTTATATTTTTTTCTTTTTTTTTCACTTCTTACTTCCCTATCCAAAAAAAACTTTTATGGCAGCCTCACCCCACCCACGTTAAAGAATAGCAGTTGGTTGATGGTTCCACCGGTCCTGCAGGGCCCTGTTTCCTTGTTCCCTCCCCTGAACAGCGTAGGCCTTTGTGTTGTATGGCAGTGATTGGTCCGACTAGCATTACCTGCGTGGCACATCCTGAAACCGACACATGAACTCACCTGAGAGTACTTAACTGGTAAAAGCTACAGGTGGCCTCCTCCCTGCTTTTATCCACAAAAGACAATTAAATGAAACCTTAGTGTTTTAGGTAAAACAAAAACAGACAGTAGGTAGTGTTTAAAACTGAAAGTGATTCCTGGGAATCCTTTTGATTTCAAACTAATTAGAAAAATGTTCTCCAATTTCTTGACTACAATGTGAATTTAATAGGTAAAGCCCTCAAACAGACTTGAGAAAAAGGCAAATAATAGGCATGGAGCGAGCAGAGACCTAGTGTTTGTTTAAGGAGGGAGAATTACCCCGCAAATATTGAGCCACACCTTTATTTGCCCACCTAGCTCCATTATCCAAGCCACAGACACATTACATAGGTTTTATTTCCTCTCCTCCAGTTATCCCTTTATGCTATGTTGGCGTCACATATAAATCTACCATGCTTACTTTGCTTGGTGTGTTCACTCATAGCTTTATACTTTCTCTGCATGCTTTTAAATGCTCGAATGAATGAGCGTGAACAGAAGCTGTGGTTGCAACAAAAGAGGAACTGCTCATTTCAGTCTGTCTCTGCTAAACTGCTCTGTTCCCTCCGGCTCTCTTCTTCCTCTTTGCACAGGTGAAAGCTCAGAGGTCATCCTTCCAGCCTGTTGATAGGCGTCTTACCAGACATGGTTAGATGTAATTATTGGTGTCTAATACTGTCTGGTAATGCCGTCCATTAAATGGCATTACCTTCTGCTCTCTTACTTCCCCCTCTCTCTTGCGCTTCTGACATTCTTTGTATTGACAAAGGGCAGTCAAGGGAGGCACATCAATATATTTATAGCCATGGCAGATGGGGCTGAATGATGATGACTATGGAACTATGATCCTTGCACTGGAAGATTGATTAATTTGACGGGGTTTCTTCCACGTGACATGAGTCAAAGTTTCTCCACTGAGCAGCGATCTGCGATTTCCTCACAAAAGGGTTTCTCGATGAACGCTGTGCCGTGAATGAGTTTCTGTCAGGAATGTTAATGTGAATGCCTTGTAAAAAAAGGAAAGTATTATAGAAAATGCTGTGACTTTTATCTTTTGAAAGATCTGCTTTCTTCCTCTTACCCCAATAACCAAATTCCTTCTGGGAACTTGGCTTTTATCCAGGTACAGTAGAACAATGCCCACAGTTTTTTGGGACTTCATTAAACATGACAAACTCTGTACATAATGTGTTTTAATATGATGTGATTTTATGAAATGTAAAAGATTCAATAAAATGGTGTGCAATTTGAAATACTTCTCTTGTCCATTTTTGTTCTCTTTATAAACACATTTTCAGAATCGGTTTTGAAGAGAAATACATTTTGTTCCTGTTTCCCATGTGCTTTTTCTTCGTAGCAGTTTCTCTAGTGATTGTGAACTCTTCCCTCGGACAGACCGGAATGCCGAGCCTCAGTCAGGTGTGGATCAGGTTACTGCTGAACAGAGCTTCTTTTTAAATGCCTCAATTTACCCATGAGGTCCCCCCATCAGCTAAGCCCTCATTGTGTCTCCGTCTATGGCAGCACACAGTAGGCTAGCTTGATAAACCCAGAAGCACAAGGCGTGTTTTCTCTGCCAGGTCAATGGGCGACCAACAGTACAGTAGGCTGCTTTTGGCCACTGAAATCCATACGCTTCTTCTACATGGTCGTTGCCTACATTAGCAGACTGACAGGGGAAGGTTTTTATCCTTTTTTTAGCCAACAAAGACAATAGCATAGCTATGGTGTTTAATTAGGCCTGTTAGCTCAGTGCTTCAGTTGACTGGTTAAACGCAGCTCTGATTTTATCAGTTGGAACACAAACAGAAAAACCATTTAGCCATTTTAGCATAACGGGCCCCAGGCCTCATTGATCTCCCATGCAGGGGTAGTTCACATGCTGTTCCACAAAGAAAGAGTTTGTCAGAGGCAGAAATGTTATATCCCAGTTTTTTTCTTTTGTATGTTAGTTGCCCTTTATAGGGAATATGTTCAGTAAAACCTGTTCTTTAGACTTATCAAAGTTAGCATTCTTTCATGCTAGCAAGCTATCAATAAGTCAACAAAACAAATGCGCACATTTTAAACTATGTTAAGAAAGATGATTCTAAGAAAATGTGTGTTTGAAAAAGGTGTAATTGGAACTGACATAATGATTTCTCATGTTTAATGGATGATTAAAAGGGTTTCCTGTAACAGCTTATCCAAATAAAGAAATCCTAAGAGGAAGACAAATGCCAACTTAATCATTCATTTGTAGCTTTCAAACAAGAGCCCCCTTTTACAGGACTGTGATCTATAGACACAAATGGAATCTATCTAAGAACATTTGGTGAAGTATGTTTGTGTTGGCTTTCATAATGCACTATTTAATGTATATGGTTGTTTTAATGACATCATACCAAGTTTGTCGTTTTTTACATATTGCCCTTGGGTCAGTATATTGCTGGTGTTCAAAAGTGTGTTCAGCCTCCCAACGAATAAAAAAATATTAAAAAAAGCTTTACAACATGCAATGTACTGTAATGTAACATATATAGTTTTACACTTTGAAAACACATTTGATTATTTCTTTTTAGCTGAATGTAGTTTTAGAGTCTTGTTATTTAAAAGTCTGGCTCACTGTCACAGCGGCATGTCTCCCTGGGACACCTGAATAAAAACATTGTTAGTGTCGTTAGCAACACCTGTGCATTTCCTTCAATGACAAGTTTCAAAGTCAGCTTTGAAAAGGCCTATAACTAAACCTTGGACTATCATTTACCCCCTTTTTTGTCGGGCAAGAAAACTGTGCAGACCTGTTTTCAGTTTGACAGTTTCTCTCTTTGAGCCGTATCAGCAACAGATATGTGTTATTGTCAACGAACAAAAGGTGAATAGCCATCTTGAATGTTTGCAACAACAGCATGTGGGAGGGACTACAGTTCATCATTTTGTACCAAAAGAGATGTGAATTGCTGCCATAAAAATATTCATAGGTGAGTAAAAAACACACTTAATCACAATAAAATAATCTGAATGTGTCTAAAATACATGAATTCATATAATCTATGATTTAAAAAAAGCTTTTAAGAAATCCACACTGTTTAGTAGCTTTACACAGACTAGTCATTTTAGTTGACTGGAGTATTTAACTAGCATTAGATAAGGCATAGTGCAGCCATTGCAGTTAAGATCCAATGTAACTGTCGCTTAATAAAACAAAAAACGTATCTAACATATGTCCTGAAATTGTCGTATTTCATAAATATTGTCACCAAATAGTAATTTCTCCAGCCCCAGTCTTGTCTTGGTTGATTCTCATGGTTACTTTTAGATGCATGTGGTTTCTTGCAGCAAAGAAACTAATGTTTATCCATGACAGTAACATAAAAACACTGTACAGTTAGAAGAGGCATGAGCCTTGGTGACGTCACTTCTAAATCACTTACCTGACTTGTAGAGAGCATAGAGGATTCCTGCGCTGGTCTGTGCATGCTTATTGCAGTCAGACCAGATTCCTTTACTGCAGCCGGCTCTGGGTGACGAGGCTAGCTTCACCTAGCTGTGCTTGCTACTGTAGAGGAACAGGAGCACAACAGAGGCAAACAGTGACTTACCTGCAAGTGTGCTGATGCACTGTACAGTCAATGTGAGTAGTTGTCACATTAACGCAGGGCACAGTCTGTAGAGTGGAACTGATTATAAGTTAGGGCAAAGTATCGCCACATTGAAGTTTTATTTTTACTGCATTTTCTTCATTCCCCCTATTTATGACCAGATGGGGGCCACAGTGCAGACCCCAGGGACAAACTTGAGTTCTCAGGCCAATGCATTTGTCAAGGACAAAGGTAGGAGAATTTTGAAGCACTGCTGTATTGTTTGCCCTGCATTAGACGTACAGTAAATGCTCTTTACACACTAATAGCACCATTTTATGTATTGCATATAAATGAGAAACACCAATACTTCCAAAACACTTGATCACTGTAATACTTAGATTCACATAAGAGCCTCAATCTCAACCAGAATGTTCATACACACTCAACCCACTTGCCCTATTCTTGATAAAAGTGATGTGGCATTATGTAAGAGGAACATTTCTATTTAAAATTGAAATTAGAGTTCCAGTGTAGGATTGTACATTGCCATCAACTGAATGGGACTCTTTCCTCCCTTTCCAAGCGTGTAGAGAACCTATAGTGGTCTCCAGGTAATGCCAAAGAGTTGATCTGGGCTATACTGTATATACTGTAGAAACATGGCATTGCAATATAGTGGACTTTGTAAAAGATGGACAACTTCCTATGTAGATATGAAAGAATTACTCTAAGCTAACAAAAACAGGATTCTTAGTTTAAGGAGATTATTTCATAATAAAAACCAAGTTATAGTATATTCCATTTAGTAATAGTTATTTTGTCATTCCTACACACGGGACAAGAAATAAGCAGGCTAGTTCATAAGTTGTCATAATGTGGTTCATTTGTGTTGTTTATGTTCTCACAGAAGAAACAGAGATATTATACAGATATATATATATGTACATCCCTGTACACACCTGCGTGGAGTTGGAAAGCCAGGCTATACTAGAGGGGGTTACCAGCACACTAGATGACGTTCTATGAGAGGTTTGGCATCAGGTACATGTTTCTCTGCATTTGGAGGGACCACAGAGGCTCAGCTGGGTGGGACACAGGCAGCATTTCCCACCTTCATCACCTTCAAATGATGGTGTAAAATAACACATTTGTATAGAGAACATGAATTATCTTTTTAGAGCTATATAAGTGATACATTTACATTATTTATATCTGATAAACTGCATCTTTTAAAATCAATAACACACATATTTTCCTGCTATTTATTGATCTAGAGACCTTATTATAGAGTTATAGTCATAATGTATGCCTAACTAACAGACATAAGGCAACATTTATTCAATTTATTTTATTCACATATTTAGCTCAAAAACTACTATCTTAGTACAAAAATCTGCATAACATGTTTCCATATTAAATGTTCCAAGTGAAATGTGATGTCTTTGTGTCTCAATCTTGCAGTTGTCACCAGTGGGAATGAATGAATACAGACCCTGGGAACAAAATGTTTCCTCCCCCCTCTTCCACCGCCCCCTCTGCTTTCCCGGTGTAATTCTGTAAGGAAATCATGAAAAGCGGGAGACAGAGAGACGCACCTTTCTTTACATCGAAACTTAACTCCATTCCCTGCACTATAACACCTTTACAAGGAGATTCTCTCCAAATAATGGGTTGTGTTGGGACACCATTGCTGCAGGCTGCATCCCTGTAAGCATCCCTGTAATTGTTGAGCACTTCCTGGTGCAGGAGTCAGTTGAGATGACATGGGAATGGGCGAGTCTCCAAAGTCAAACGCTTTATGGTGTAACCGCCCTGAGACAGAGCACACCTACTTCTGCTCTAATGATATATTCATTTCATTAGTTTTTTATAAAACACATTACTATTTGTGAAAATGCTCAAAAAGGGTCTTGTCATTGTCTCTGGTAATGTGGTCTGTTTTATATGTGTGGTTTGGTTGGCCTGGCCTGTCAGCATGATGAGTAGTAGATGCCGTGGATGAATAGATAATGGGAAGAGCACCAACAGCAGAAACTCAAAGTAAACTAAAGTTACCCATCAAGCATCCCAATGTGGCCCACACTGTCAAAAAGACAATCCAAGATCAAATGAAAATAGTTATTAGTTAACATTTAGATCCTGAAAATGTTATTCACACACTACACACACATGTATGCAGATGGTGAACCACGAGGTTGCCAGGGCTGTAAAACAAGCCTGTTCTCTTTGTCCACCTACGCAGCACTGTGCACAGTGTGTCTATCAGATGGCGGCTCTTTATCAAGGTGTGGCTGACACTGGCTCCACACAAAGCTCTGTTAAACAGGAACATTGGAGGCCCGCTTCTAATAACTGGGGTGATGCGGCTGGGCTCGCATCACTGCCAAGCAGCTCTCTGTAATGGCTGCCATTTAAAAAAAAACTAAACTGACAAGACTTTCTGTAATGACTTGTAAATGTAGTCATGTGTGAAATGTGTTTCAACACATTATTCTGGTATGTGTGACAACTACTTTGTACTCAGTTGTTGTTGTTTTTAGTTTGTTAAAGTTAGAACGCGTCATTTATCGACTTGTTCAGCTGCCAACAACTGTTTTATATATCCATGAACCATTTTACCGTGTCACATAAAGCGTGATTCAGTTCAGATCTCGACTGTTTTAACTCTGCAAAGTTTGACTAACCTGCTCTAAATAAGATCCAGGCATGCATTGCTGCTTAAACTACAGGTGTTACTGTATGTGTATGCGTCACCCTTGGTTTCCCTGCTGTATGTGTGATTATATGGTTGCATGGATGCTGGGTCTAAGAGGCACCCGCCCCTCTCAATTATCAGATTGTTGAGAGGAAGAGAGGAGATTATGCATAATTCCCAACCGTGGTTTGGTCTGGGTGTTTCCTCTAGAATGTGAGGAGACATACTATGTTGCTCAACTGCATACCTGTCACTGGATTTGGCTCTAGACAACATGATTTATGTTAATGTCTACCATATACAAATAATGATTTAAACAATGATTTTGCTGGATGTGGTTAAGTTAATTTACAATAAAGTATTTTATTTTATAATAGGATCCCCATTAGCTGTGTCCTAAAGCAAAGGTAGTCTTTCTGACTTACACCAGTGCCTTTTTCAACACAATACAAATCTCCATTTGCATAGCATCTTATGTTCCGTTATTTAATTAAGAGATTGATTCCTAAGTTAATATAGTCAGAAAGAATGGTAAATAACTCCATATTTTGCGCTCTATGATACTGTGTGTTCTTAGCGAATAAGTGTTTGCCTTGAGGCGTCAAAGCCTTGTCTGTCTGACGTCATTTTGTTGATGACGCTAAATTGTGTTTTAATCGACTGAAATGATGGCATTTGGGCTTGTAAAACGTTCCATATTATATATTAAATTAGCGTTTCCCCTACTACATTGCTAAATCCGTAGTAGGACAGAATGTTGCTTGTTTCTATGAGAAGAATAACTGCTTATACTGTTGGGAACACAACTATCTAAATTAAAAGCTACATTTTTCTGCCCTAGAAATGTATGTCACTTTGCAAAACACATGTCCCTGAGCCTTTAGAAAATATTATTTTACCTTTAGTGTCAGGATATAATACCCTGGAAATCCATTTTGATTGACAGTCTGTTCTCATGTTACCTTAGGATTCAAAAAAACAAAAGCTAACAGGCAGTTAATATTGAATGAAGCTTAACTAAGAGGTGGGGTAGGTGTGGGATACATAATCTTGAGAAGTTTGTCTTGAGCTGCTGTTGTTGGATCTACAAGTGGCAACTGTTGCTAAGGGTCCCATTACCAGAGTAACCGGTGATTGTTTACTTTAGTCTAGCCAGAATTCCCTACTTGCAGTGCGGCAGACTGCAACTCATTTCTGTGGGCTAAACTGCTGACAGACTATGTGATTTCACCTCTGTCGTGTCTGTGCTTCAGTCTGTGGGTTTCTGTTTGTCTCGGCCTTGCCTTTGGAGTACAAGCTTGAGCGCACATGGCAGGAGAGGAACAGGCTGAGTGGGTTTTCATGGAGTCTGGCTGTCCCTGTGTGTGAGACACTGGAGCTACAGGTAAAACCCCCTCTAATTCTAAATGTTATATGTCATGGTTAAGCTCCTGTCCTCTTACACAAAACACCACATTTAATGAAATACTTATTCTATTTCTTCACACCCATTTGTATCACGTTTCAGGCTTGCCAAACATGATAATACATTTGAACTATAAGGCCTAAAGTCTAAACCTGCTTACAGGTGTGAGCAACCCCATGGAGAATAAATGTTAATTAAACCAAAGAAAATGTATACATTTTTGTGGTGAGCCCTTAAATGTACAGTTTGTTGTGATGGAAAGGTATAACAAGATGGTGCACATTTCTTAGCAATGTGCCTCTTAGATTGTGAGATTTTTTATTTTTTTATTTTTGTCTAAAGTAGCGTTTGAACTCCTGGTGGAGGACATAAAGTCAATGGGTCAACAAAATAATTAGGAATAATACTCTGAATACCATAAATACCATACGCATCACATCAGATATGATGATGTACAGTATGCACATCATCATATCTGCTATCTGGCAGTCTGGCCAGTAGCCAAAGTATGTTTCTTATGAGCCAAACAGTTGTATGGGCTGACAGCTTTACTGCTATGCTATGCTATGCTATGCTATGCTATGCTATGCTATGCTATGCTATACTTGTTTATTATATGTAATGAATAAAAGCTGCTCACAATTCATAATAATTAAGTGTCTATAGAAAAGCTATTCAGTCTGAACCAAAATGGTGGACAGACCAACCAACAGACAAATATCACCATCCAAAGGGAAACGATATAAGCATGAAAATAATATCATGTGACCGTACCAGACATAATAATAATAATAATAATAATAATAATAATAATAATAATAATAGCTTGGATTTATATAGCGCCTTTCAAAGGACCCAAGGTCGCTTTACAAGTAATAGGGCAAAAACAAACATAACAAAACAAAAGTCAGACAGACAAAACAACAGATCGATTAGGGGCCGAAAGCCTTGGCAAACAGATGGGTCTTGAGGGCCCCTTTGAAGGCATCGAGTGTGGGGATGTTGCGAATCTCCGCATGGAGAGCGTTCCAGAGGGTGGGGGCTGCCACACTGAAGGCTCTGTCCCCGAAGGTTCGCAGTTTGGTGCGGGGGGTGGTAAGCAGGCCAGAGTCTGAGGACCGCAGGTTCCGGGGTGGGGCATGTGGGTGAAGGATGTCCGATAGGTACTGGGGGGCAAGGGCATGGAGGGACTTGTAGGTAAGGAGGAGGACTTTGTATGATATGCAGGACTTGACCGGCAACCAGTGTAGGTGGATGAGGGTGGGAGTGATGTGCTGCCACGGCTTTGTGTGTGTGAGTACCCTAGCAGCACAGTTTTGGACATACTGGAGCCTGTCCAGGGTTTTGTTGGGAACCCCGAACAGGACACCATTGTACATGTACAGCACTTGCTGTTGATTAAGTAAACGTTATCTATTCATCTTGATCCTTACACTAGATCGTTAGTGTATTGAACAAAAAAACTAAGCAATAATAACAAACATCTCATTTGGGGTCTCATACAGTACTTCACCCCAAAGAAAGGGTCTCTAATGTTGCAAAATGTTCAGCCATCACCAGAGATCTGCACGAGCAGAGGTCATGTCTGAGTGCTGGGTGATGTCCTGCAGTGAAGGCCCGGCAGAGGGGAGAGAACGGCAGAAGCCACAAGGGGAAAACGGAGAGAAGGAGGAAGTGAAGGCTCCCTGTGGGGACAAGGTGCCTGCAGGAAGCCTGAGGCAGGAGGAGCCAAGGGGAGAACCGGCCTCATCACCTGACCAAAGGGAGGAGACGCAGACTCAAGAAAAGAGAAAGAAGTTTTCCCACATGACTTTCAACAAGGAAAATCCATATAGTGGGCCAGGTGTGTGGTGGGAAAGTGGGCTTCACTCGGCTAGTTGAATTCAGCATGAAGAAGATAGTTCATCAACACATTTTCCAGTTTTTAAAAAGCCTGTGTGTTTGTGTTAGACTGTGTCCATGCCTGATTTCTTTGTGTTTGTGTGTGCAAAAGCATCAGGTGTGGACCTGGTGCGGCACCGCCGGAGGTCCCTCCCCAGGGAGATGTCGACCTGCTCCTACCCAGACAGGGACAGGCAGCGGCAGGTAGGGGAGCCCCGGGGGCCTGGGCCCTTCTACTTCATTGGAGGAGCCAACGGAGCTGAAATGTAAGGAATATAAAATAAAGGGGTACCAAGAAGAATCTGGATGGATTTGCTTGAACATATTTCACTTGTTATTTATTTAGTTTTTGGGCTCTTATTAGTCTATCCCTAGATTTATGTATGACCCCTGACCTCTGTACTGTTGTGTGATTGATGTGCTTTGGGACTTCTCTTTTAGAGTGAGCCGTTACTGTGAGAGCAGAGGATGGAAGAGGATTTACAACAAGCAGAGGGAGGATTTCAAACTCAAGTGGTGTGAGACTAAATCACAAGCCAACTACAGTAACTTCAGAGAAGGTGCCCAACTAGATACATCTCAGAACATTTTCTGAATGCTGTATTTTACGAGAGACTCTAAGATTTCCCAAAGTAAATCCTACGAAAATGCCATAAAATAGGAAAGGAAAAATGCTAAACCTGTCTTTTTGTTGTTTCATCTTTCTCAATTCTATGGAAGCATCTAGAAGCAGAGGGAAAAAAACTGTTTTATCCTTTTTTTAAATGTAGGATTAATTTGTTCTCCCCTTTTGTTCACGATTTAGGAACTGGACACATTTTTTAATATTTGATCTGTGTAACGAATGAAAAAAGTAAGCCAAGCTAAGTAAGAAAAAAGGATTTAGCAAAGAAATGTTTTTCTGATCTAATCCAATTTAATTTAAATGTGTTGTAACACTAATTTCTGCCAGCCTGCAGTGCACCACTACCCCATGTTTTAAATAAAAACATTTTAGATATTATAATAGTAACAAAATGAGTTATTGGTGCGTGCCCAGTTAAGTTTGTAGTCCTGTTTAGTGGTGCTCTTACAGCTAAAATGTGTATTACAACCACGCACAACCATTATACTGAAATAATGTACCTTTGAAACTGTTCCACTATTCCGAAATAATAAAAACAGCAGAGAAAACACTTTAGATCACACCTAGAAAATTAATCACCATATTTGTTCCATCTTTTTTTTCAGTTCAGGGCTTCCGTACATTTGCTTTAAGTAGAAAATACATGCATTGTTGTCCATTCACAGAAATACAAACATGAATTCCTCATGTGTGGTTCCCAGGTGAACAGTTGGTGTACCAGATCCCCAACAACAAGGTGCTCACCACTAAGATCGGCCTCCTCAGCAGCCTGCGGGAGTACGAGCGGGTCAGCAGCAAAGTCAAACAAGGAGCAGGACTCAGGTTGTGTGTTTATAAAAGCAGACATATATAACAGCATTTATGGTTGTGTCACAAATCTCTTAGCAACAATCTGGTGCCATCAGAGAGGTTCAATAGAGGCCCGGCTCGGCAAATACTGATTGAAAGACATATCAGCCTCAGACAATATTTAATAAATACCAGAAACCAGGCCTCTGAATCACACGAGCTTGGTATTTAGCATTGTTTTTGTCAGTTATATAAACTATTTCAGTGGCTAATTATTGAGTATCGAAAACTGTTCAAATGTTTTGCAACCTTTTTTAATAGAAATAAGCATTTCTTATAATATCTCCTAGCATTGTTGGAAGATGTACTCGGATCCTTTACCTAAAAAAAGTGCTAATACTATGGTCTTAAAATACTACAAATAAAAGTCCTGATTTTAAAATTACAAAAGTAATTGTATCAAAATGAACTTAAAGTACTAAAAGTATTCATTCTGCACACTTGTAAACTTGCAATGAACATCATGTCGGGATTTTAAAGTCAATCTGCATCAACAGTACAGATGTCACACGTGTACAGATGTATGTTTACTGACATAGAGTGACATGTGTGCTTATCTTAAGTAACTTTCTCCGGCAGTTTTCATTTTCATCATATGACACAATCAGTTTCAAACAGCTAAAGGCACACATCCATCTGTTCATTGATCTTCTTCTTCTTCTTGTGTCGTACTTCACAGGAGGCTTCAAATGGAAGAGTTTATTCCCACTACCTTCCGCATGGATGTGAGGGAGGAGAGGGAGGCTTTCTTTGCCCAGCAGGCGGGTAAAAGACATCTACACTCACCTCTAGTACAGCTCTACACACGGATGCAGCGACAACACAACACCGGTTCCACTGGATTTGTGTTTATTCAGCTTATATGATCAATCAAAGTGTGCCCGCATGCATCCCATAACACAAAGAAAGAGAATAGTTTGTGCTTGGCAGTGTTAAGACAACAGTTGCCTTGGTGATTGTTTAATCAAGAGGTCGGGGATGTCGGAAAATAATGCACTTCACCTCCCATAAGGCCCTGATTAAATCACCAGGGGAACATGCTGTTGCCATAGAGATGAGTCAGCAGAGGGCAGGGCTGAGACACAAACAGGAACAAACGCTCGACAGGAGGATGATGTAAAGCTGCTGAGATCAAAAAGATGCATTTAGTATTACAACTGTAAAACATTTCCCCTTCATTTCTAGTTGTAGATATGAAACCATCTGATGGTTCCTCTATTGTCTGCAGTAACACAGACACACAGCATTATGATAAGGGGGGTGCAGGTTATGACAAACATGGTTATCACTGAGTACACAGGAGAAGGACACCGACAGCTGCTTTAGATCTCTGGGTGACGGATGAAAGTGTGGAAATGAAGACAAGAGCAGTTATGAGAATAACACAACGCTATGAAAGGAAACTCCATGATAGAAAAGTGTTGCACATGGTAGTGTCTGTAGAAGTCCTCATTATACAGTCGAATCGCCCCTGACATACATTATGTTTGATTAGCGTTATCACTGACACATCCACATGGTGAGGTTCAACTCATTTCCTTTGACTCATTAATATGCTGTGGAATAGTTTGATTGATAACAATACAGCATAATTATCTTATAGGCTGATCACATGATTTGCCATTAGTCAAAGTAACATAAAGAAGGCATAACAAAACCTAATGTAATATCTGATGACTGGACAAGGTGATCCACCTTTTTACGCTTTTAATTATGTCATTATGTTATCGCATCGCATTTTATAATAAACATCTTGAACGCAATTATTTTATAAATGTTCATTCATTATGTAATACATTTTCATTTATTTTGTCGTACATTTTAACATATTGCAGTAGTTATTACTAAATGTGGGAGTTACAATAAAAAAAAGGAAAATGTAATAATACATATGTTATGATAATAATAATAATAATAATAATAGTATGTAATATCAACTCAAATGGGTTGTCTTCATCTGCACACAGGTTTAAGAATACAGTGATGCTTGAGTTTGTGCCAAGTGTTAGGTTTGTGTCAATACAAAACAATATAATTATGTACCAAAGTCATTGTATCTTTTAAAATGTATTTGCGTCAATGTTTTCTAAGGCATGAAATATTTGTTTTGGTATAGCTATTTTTTTTTTATCATTAAAGACACCCAGTTTGCTATTTCATGAATATTATGTTTCATGAAAGAAAGGGATAATATATGGCTTTTTGCAAAAACAACTGCAGTTTTCATTTATTACAAAATGTGGGAAATGTATTTAGATTGAGAACTGTTTATAATATAATGCAGCAGATCATTACAAAATACAGTCTCATAATGTGTTGTAAAAGAGCTCAGTTTTTCACAGTTTATGTCATGTGTTTTTTCGACCTACATGATGTGATTTTCTGACTGCTACCAGGTGTGAGCAACAACAAGGGTCCCATGTGGATCTGTAAGCCCTCGGGCCTGAACCAGGGGAAAGGCATCTTCCTGCTGAAGAGCCAGGAGGACGTGGCGTCCTTCAGACTGAAGCTGCAGCACACGGAGGACAGCCAGGCCGGCAGGAAGCTGCTCCAGCGCCCGCCTCAGGCTCGCATTGTCCAACAGTGGGTGGACATACTGCCGCTAAAATAAATATGATGACACATTCAATGTCTCCAATAAGACATAACATCTCTTCTAATTGACTAAACTAATTTCCCTTTCATATAGAATCACTGATGGTGCTGTTTCTTTAAGCTCAACTGTATTTTGCCCTCAGTTACATCCAGAGGCCGCTGCTCCTGAAAGGGAAAAAGTTTGATGTGCGCTCTTACCTTCTGATCGCCTGCACCGCACCCTACATGGTCTTCTTTCGTCATGGATACGTGCGACTGACCTGTGATCTTTACGACCCGAGTTCCAACAACCTCTCTGCCCATCTGACCAATCAGGTACACCTCAATACTGAGACAAGGTGCCAAACATATACAAGGTTAACTGGCAGGTCAAAGGTTAAAGTGTACTTTCAAACAGTGTAACAGTGTACTTTCAAACAGTCATGTACCCATAGTATACATGTACTTATATGATTCTGTTTTTCTTCTGGGCTGTGTCTTCCTGGTCGTATGTACTTATTGTAAGTCGCTTTGGACAAAAGCGTCAGCTAAATGCAATGTAATGTAATGTAATGTATAGGGTTTGCTTGATGTAATCACATCCCCTGTTTATACACCTTTCAATGCTCTATGTGACTTCCATAGCCTATAGACTTCAACATGTATCTGATTCAGCAGTCTGATGTAGGACCCTGCTCTTCAGAACATGGTCAACAATTATCTTTCTCGCACACTGATGGTCCAATCTCATTATATTTGAAGCAGATAACTGTTAACATAAAGTTGCCTCAAGTTGTATTGATTATATACCACTATGCCAATATTGGATAAAGACAATAACTGGGTTTAAATAACTTATTTTTAGCACCCATGTGCTGTTAAAGCTTTTTAAGGACTAGTGTTGCCTTGAGGATATTTACATTAAAAGGACATAACCGTTTAAGATAACGCTTGAGAGACATTTGCATCCAGTCTTTGCTGTTCATGTCACACATACTTTTAGAGAGGTTGGGTAGCATTAGCATTAGCTGTGGCTAACTGCAGCTTCGTGTGTCTCTGGTCCCCCTGCTGTCTGTCTCCAGTACATGCAGAAGAAGAACCCTTTGTACAGCCAGCTGAAGGAAGACACTGTTTGGACCATGGAGCGCTTCAACACCTACGTCAATGGCAGGTTTCGGGTTGCCAAGGGTCTGCCCAGGGACTGGGTGATGGGCGCCTTTGCAGTGAGTGTGCATGTGCGTGTGTGCGTGTGTGTGTGTGTTGTAGCTCTAAGGGACCAATTACTATTTTAATGGTGGTTGTTGGTGCTTGCAACCAATTGGGATTGCATTTGGGCTTGTATGATGTCACTCCTGTCTGAGGATACATCATTGTATACAATGGAACTAAATGTTTGTCCGCAGTATAACAAATTGTACAATATGTATCCCCAAACTGCACCCACAAGTGAAATAGTATATAGGCTACATACACATAGTTTATATATATATATATTAGGGCTGTCAAACGATTACAATTTTTAATCAGATGAATCACAGTTTAAAAATTAATTAATCATGATTAATCACCATTCGAACTATGTCATTTCTTTATGTATATTGTTGTGGGAATGGAAAGATAAATGAAAGAAGGCGGATATACCCATTTCACATACAGTATCTATGTTTATTATAACATTTTTCTGCATGTCAAAATGAAAGACAGCCCACACACCTATCAATCATCAAACCGTGGGGTCTTAATTCATTACGTGTTGATTTCTATCAACGGGGGAGTACTTCAGGAAAGTCGACGGGGGGGGGCGCTAGTGTAGTACTTCGTGACCACAGAGTGTGAACGTTGTGATCAGCTGTTTTAGCGCAGTTCTCCAGTGAAGGGGGGGAGTCTCCCTCCGCAGCCGGTTGGCGTAGTTGTGGCACAATTCCGTTGTACAGACCAACGTTAACAGCAGCCCTGTCTGTGCACACGGAGAACGACTCTGTCGTCCGGTGATCTAACCGCCTTCTGTAGTCGGTACGCAAATGCGCTTTGTGACACAAGTGACGGTACGCAATTCCGATTACGCACATAACCTGCGTACCAGTTATGTGCACCCCTGTACTACACATAGGCACTACAGCAAAAGTATTCTCCGTCGGGACTTCCTGCAACAACACCACGCCGTTATCTTGATTCTGATTGGCCAGAAGACATTATCAAAGATGTTCTATTGAAAGACATCACTACGTGACAAAAGTTTTCAAAACCGTTTCTAGTCTTCGGTATTTCCAGACAAGTGTCTACTGAAATCAATCTTACTAACTGTCTGTGTAAATTGCACAGACAGCAGTACCATACCACACTATGCACTGTGACGTATTTTTGACTTAGAAAGCAATGGCATTTTTGATATATTTAATGATATTTTAGACATAGACCTAACATGACTATACCCTTTTTTCATATTTTAGAAATACTATACTTAGTCTTTTTTTCTGAACATTTCTTTATACTATAATACGTTGTTTCTTTTGCACATTTTACACCAACTGTGCTATTTACTTTGGGAATCTTTTCTACATAATAGGTCGTTTTTTTTGCATATTTTCTACATACTATACTATGTTGGTTTTTGTTATGATATATGCAATAGCACATCATAAATGTTTGATAAGTGCTGGAAAAAGGGCTACAGGTATGTCACTTTGAAGTGTGATATGACCGACTGTTTTCCCTTCAATGCATCAGGAGCGCATGCAGCAGATCATGATGCAGTGTTTCCTAGCAGTCAAATCCAAACTAGACTGCAGACTGGGCTTCTTTGACTTAATTGGATGTGACTTTATGGTTGATGAGGACTTCAAGGTGGGTGAGACTTTGCTGAATATCTGAGAAGTGTTAATCTGCATGTTTTTGGACATGTTGTGTCTCTGTGTGATTATGATAGGTGTGGCTGTTGGAGATGAACTGTAACCCGGCTCTCCACACCAACTGTGAAGTGCTAAAGGAGGTGATACCGAGTACCGTGGAGGAAACACTGGGTGAGCCCACATGATTATCAAAAAACTAAATTGAACACTACACCCAAATGTCAAACACCTCTCATTATCTCACTGCATGTACGGCAAAGTCTTAGTTCCCTTTATCACACATGTAACTCTACTCATGTGAGACACCACCCAACATTTGTATTGACCTGCTGTCACTTCTTCGCGCTCTAGATTTAACTCTGGAGATCTTCAACAAGTGTCGCCTCAAGCAGAGAATTCTCCCTCTGGCCAGTCAGAGGGACTTTGTGCTGCTTTACAACAAAGTGGCTCCTCCTGATTCGCTGCTGGGCTGCAGCAAGAGCAACACACATACTGAGATCCTCCAGAAGAGCTCCAAAAAGATTGAACCCAGAAGATGTAAGTCAGGGACAGAAGACAAAACGGTCCCCTCTTCATCCCGTGATGATGTCTCTGGCAGTGTTCAAGGACGGGGGGGGACCAAGTCTGGCCAGCACTCCTCCACCTCGGTTCAGGGACCTCCACATGTACACAGCAGGCAGACTGTTAAGTATAAGAACCCCAGGCCTCGGGTCCAATTAAAGCCGAGTAAATGTACTTTGGATGACGGGGAGCATCAGCAGCAGAAGAGGATCATCATGACGCTGTCGTCACCAGGAACCTCCGTCCGTGGTCCACCATTGCCTCCTGATGCCGGATCTCCTGTGAGTGGGAACAAACAGGAAAAACCGCCCAGAGAGGATATTTAAGTGTATGCGAGAAACCAGGAACTGTGATGCATCATGTGCAAACAGCTGGGATCTAAAAGGCCACATCTAAAAAAAGGCTTGAAGAAAGGAGGATCCACACTTCTGTGAGAAATAAACGCTTAAATGTGACAACAAATAATGTATTAATGCTAAGTGGGTTCATGTCATTGTTGCTTTGTGTATTATTTCATGATAAACACCTACAATTCCAATTTAAGAACAGGTTTGTCTTCTAATTCAGGTAGAAGAAAAAGGTGTTTTTATGCTGCTGCAACGCAAACATTTCCCAAATTGGGATCAATAAAGCACTTTGTATCTTCTTATCTTATTGTTTACGGTCATCAGAGCACAACATATATCCAGTGGTTGCGTTACTTCACAGAAACAGCTCCTGTGGAAGACACTCAGACCTGATTGTGTACAAACCCTCCCACTGTCTCACTGTAACTCTAACCAGTGAGATCAACACGGACTCCACCGTTGTTGTTTTGACTGCAGCGCTTCACCTCTCTGTTTCATCATAACTCATAATTATATTTAGCACTGCATGTAAACACAGGACCGGTCCCATCTTTCCCAACAGGCTTGCTACATCCACATGCTGAGGCTGGAAGCTTTAAATGGCATTACAATTCGTTTTTGTTTGTAATGCTGAAGAGTCAGCAGGTTGAAAAAAGGGAGGAAGCTGCTCAGTCCTCAGACAGACAGGAAGGAACAGCTACTACGCTGCAACGCAACACAACACACTTGAATTCCTCTTCAAAAGCTCAGACACCTTTTGGTTCTCTATGGAAACATGAACCACATGCTGGCAAAAAGGGGGAATTAGAGCTTAGCAGCACCAGCCCCCCCCCCTCATCACCAGCACTCAATATCCTCTTTTGGAGTTTTGCTGTTATCTCTTGGTTGAGCGTGGCACACTCCCAGTGGGGCAGATGGTGCTCAGTGTTGGGACTAGAAGCTGAGACAGGCCGTTATGGGATGCTGCGGTGTGACACAGAGGAACACTGGGGTGGACGAGGTGGGCCCGGATGAGATCGAGCTCCTGGAACTCTCTGGGGACAACCTGGGGTAAGACACAAGTTCAAGTTTATATTATAAAGCTAAGATAGAGAAGATGGTGAATCGACACATAGGACAGAAGTTGGATCCGAGAACAAACTGCAGTCATGGTTTACAGATGTATAGAAAGTACTTTTTAGGAGGTTAGTTTAAATGTGGTTTTGTGTATCAAAGAGGAGGAAGCGGTGTCATTCTGTGAGCAAGAAAGCACCTCAGCTGCTTCTGTGTCAGTGGTTTTCTTTCGTATGTCATGCATCACATTTTGGAGCTGAACCCAAGGAGAGGTAAGGTCCTTTTTAAAGCTGCAGTGTTTACAGGGTGCACACTGCAGGCTACATGTCTAATACATAATATAGTGAAGAAAATGTTCATTTATAAAGCTTTAGCTAGATTGAGCACACGTACAGTACAACACGTTACGTCCATATATGACAGCCAGGCAGGAGAACTGATTGGCTCTTATTTACTAACCATGAGCTGGAGCTCGGCGATGCTGCACTGATGTGATTAGCAGATTACTGTAAGACAATGGCTGGAGCATGGGGGGTTTATTTAATGCAGAGGGGGACAATCCCAGCTCATTCTGAGGCGGGGGTATTAGCAGAGGCTAATCACAACAGTAGCTACTAGTCCTTATGTGTGGCTGTTTAATTATTACTACTGATGGTCACGGCCCACTCCTGCTTTTATTCAACACCACACACAAAGTGTTTGTTACAGTGGGGGCAGACCGTACCAAGAGAACTGATTCAAGTCATATAAAAGTGCAGAAATACTCAAATAAAAGTCCTGTATTTACTCTTTTGTCCAAAAGTACTAGTATCAAAATATACTTACAGTACCAAAGTGAAACTACACATTATGCAGAATGCCAGAATAATTAATATCACATGCATAATTGTAATTATTTACACATCATATTTGCTTTTTAATTATATTTACTGCTTGGTAACTAATGGAGCAATTAAGTTGTATCTTTACCCATAATATTACAGCATGATGTATTTGGAGATTGTATTTTTAATAATCCAAATATATTATATTAAATAGAATCTGTAAAGTAACTGGTATTTACTGTGAGTTACCAACAAAAGGAAATACGCACCATCATGTCACTGGTGATTTAGGCCTTTATGAACAGCTTTAACAAACATATCAATATAAACTAAAACATAACCTTGTTTCTTAAGAATGTAACATCTTATCTACTTCCTGTTAATATATATTTTTTTAAGATTGTAGCTCCGGGTGTATCATCTATTGTGTGTAGATCCTCTGCCTCCTTTTATGAATTGCATTGTGGGAAAATTGTTATATTTGTTATATTCAGAAATCAACAATTTGTGTATTAATTCTTTTTGTGTATGTTCATAAACCTGCTCAGAATGATTTGCAACATAGGCAACAAAACATGGGGGAGCAGGGTCAGCAGGTGTGTCTGTCTGTGTAATCTGATTATGTCTGTCTGCTGGGGGGGGGACCATTTCTATGAAGACGACATCTACAGTGTGGTGCATCATGGAGGCATTCATAGTGATTCATAAATACAAATAATGCTTGAAATATTTGTAGTGGCATATATGGCTTATATCTTGGCATATATGGCTTATATCTTGGCATATATGGCTTATATCTTGGCTAATTATAAACCTGACTAAATAAATCTTCATTTTTAATACATTTTAACTACATGCAATCGCCAAAACACACCTCGACAATTAACTGTATTAAGGACATTTAGTGTGCTATATTGTTATTGAAGTGTCATAAGTTTCATGCATTTAAATGAATACATGCTTCAATATAACTGATTATTATGTTTTATATATATGTATTTAGTATGAATGCCTATCACTCAAATTTGATCTGAATAAAGAGTGTAAAAGTGTTATTATGATGCATTTTTTCTAAAAAGGTCATAGTGTGTTTCATTGAAAGGTCATAGTATATCATTCAAAAGTTATAGTATAGTATGTCACAAGGGAAAGAGTCATTGTGTATCCAGTCCATTAGAAAACATAAACATAGGCCTACAAACATAATGTTATGATGGCTTCTCTCCAGTAGGCCGGGGCCCTTTCTCATTTCATCAAATCCCCCTCCTCGACTCCTCGGTCCTCCGGTAGTGACTCGGAAATGAATTTCAGTGCGCCATGTTGAAGGAGATCTAATTTCTCTAAATGCACTTAGAGGACTGAGGATCGAGCGTCGAGGAGGCTCTCTGGAGGAGCTATAACCGAGGATACACTGATGGGTCCTCCACGGCTCCTTCGTGGATGCATTTCCGGGAACAGAGATGTTTCAAAGAGTCGTGACGCACGGCCGGACTGGATATTATTTTATTAACTGCTTTCATGGCGACGCGATGTTTACAGTGAGAACAGCTGTGAGGTCTGCAGAAAGCAGAGCAGTGTGTAATCTGTAGCCTGTTATTGTCTCATTATACCGCACTGTGAATGAATCAAAGTAAATATAGAAGTCTTCATGAACACATCTGTCCATGAGGGCTGCTGTGCCTCCTGTCATCATTAATGGAAGTCTCTTTAAAATGACCGCTCAGAGGGGAGGAGTTCTCATTTCTCTAACCGCCTGCTGCTTCCCCTCCTCTTTCCTCGGTTCCCCTCCTCGGCTCCTCCGCTCACATCTCCTGTGGGCGGGACTAAGTCTCGAGGATAGGAGTCGAGGAGGGGAGTTAGAGAAATGAGAAAGGGCCCGGGTCTTTGCGCTGGAGAACCAAACAGAATATGAACGTAAACATGCTGTTGTCTGAAGTCCTTACTACCAGCTGCTCTTGCAGTAATAAGTAGTACCTTTATTACTGTCCTAATGTGCACAATGTAGTGACTGCTTTTTTGTCTTTTGTTTTCTTAGTTATGTTCTCTGTATTTTATATGTTTGTGTTATGTGTAACGTTGCTGCCTTCTTGGCCAGGTCAGCATTGAAAATGAGATTCTATCTCAATGCTTTTATCTGGTTAAATAAAGGTTAAATAAAAAATTAAAAAATGCGTGAAGCGGCACGTCCAGCACTCTGAGCCCACATCCGTGCTGCAGGGAGGTCACGAAGCTAACCATGCAAAACATGTCTGATGAAATGTGGTGACATGAATGTTTGATGAAACGTGTTTTCAGGTTGTGGAGTCTGGGAGAGACCAGGCTGCAGCTGTCAGTGAGGAACAGCAGAGAGGAGCAGCAGCCCCCCCCGCTAAAACTACCTCCACCCCGCCCACCACCGCGCTACCCCTCAACACGACACCTAGAGAAAGAGGTCATTGCTTGTGTGTGTGTGTGTGTGTGTGTGTGTGTGTGTGTGTGTGTGTGTGTGTGTGTGTGTTTCACAGTAAGAACTCACGGTGTTTCTTATGGCTAAACACTGTAACTCTTCTCCATGTGGCTAGATGTGCCTCACATGAATATCAACAGTTTCCACTCTGCTGGTATTTGTGTTGAGGCCAGACTGTTTACACACTGTAGGAATTTCCATGACAAAGGGGAGAGATTCTGCGTTCCCTGTTTGGTGTGAGTCAATCTCTTCAGGAAGTAGGAGAGGGGAAAGACTGCTACACAAACTGGAGTTGTTGCACTTCTTAAGTGCACACTTAAATAAGAATTAGTTTGTGTCCTACAGAGAAACCAGTCCTCACTGACTCAGAGATGTAACTTTGGATAAGAATCCTACTCGTTGTGCAACATGTTGATCAGACAACATGACTACAGGCTTGCAACAGTTCAAGAAGCTCGATTTGTGATGAGTCATCGCAATTATTTTTAATTGATTAGTTTAAAAGAAAATGTTTAATATCTATTATATCTAGTGATTGTTTTTAATTTTATATTATTATTTATTTATTTTCCTTCACACAAAAAAAGTTTTGATTCAAGGCATACCAATTAAAATGAAATAATAATAAATAATACAAATGTTTTATTATCACATAGTTACATAGTTTAACCTCTTAAGCACTGGGGTACCCCCAGGGGGGGGGGGGGTTATATATATCTATATACACATCTATATTGATTTCTGACTTTTCTACGATCCAACTCACAGGTTTATCATTACTTTAACCCTTTTAGAAGGGAAGATATGGTAATTTGTTGAGGGAATGTCATTTTCGAGCCTGAGACCTGAAAAACAGGCTCAGGGTTGAACAGGTTAAACGAAGGACATGTAAGGGCATATCCATAAATACATACAAAACAACATTAGGTCATTTCCAATATGCATAATCCACAAAAAAACAGCAACACACAAGGTTTATCAAAATTAGGAAACCAAAAGAAAAGCTACATAATATTCAAATCTACAAACGATAAGGAATGATGTGGCCTGATGGAGTTGTGTGCCTGCAGGTGGTGCTGTGGGGCCGGAGCAGAGAGGAGCTGACCCACAGGATCCACTCCTCCCAGCCAATCAGGGAGTGGGAGGGCCAGCCTGCACACATGTATGGAGAGATCATCCACTCCTCCCTGGTGTCTCTCTACAACAGCTACACCCAGGTATGTGGCCTTATGTCTATGGCTCCATCAATACATTATCCTAAAGGAACTGTTCTATTAATAATAGTCAAGCATTACCCCCGAAACAAATATTTGACCCCCCCCCTCCCAGGAAACCAGTGAACACTTCCTGGTGCTGTTCTCTTTCCACCTGCTGATCCTCTCCCTGGATCACTCTCGACAAGACTTCATCTATGAGGTACTCTTTGTGCATTTCCCTTTAAAATGAAATGTCAGGTAGTGGCTAATATTCAACCATACAATAAAGCCACACTAAACATATTTTTTAATTAACAAAAGACCACATTTCTCTATGCAATGTAAGATATTGTCGTTGATTATAGGCTATGTATATCGACAGATCTATCATCAGCAGCAACAGTACAACAAACGTTTGATAAATCATGTGTCTATCTGCCCAGCACCAACTGCAGACAGAACAATTATAGCAACAAGCTAATGACCATAGCTGAGCATTTAGTAGGGCTGCTCCATTATGGCAAAAATCATAATCTCGATTATTTGGGTCAATAATTGATATCACGATTATTAAAAACGATTATCCATTTACTTTGAAAACATCCATTTAACAGTTGATTACCCTGAACTTTAAATATAATTCAACTGAAAAAATAATACAAAAAAAATTAATAATAATAAAAAATAAATAATCGTTTTATTTAGATTACGTTGTTTTCGTAATCGTTGCAAGCCAAAATCGTAACTGCGATTAAAATACGATTAATTGAGCAGCCCTAGCATTTAGCAAATAAAGAGCTAAATATTGATCTCAGGAGTTGTGGAAAACATTACAGACAAAAATGTAAGGGAAAAGGGGCAGACACGCAGGAGCTATGTACCGCTGGGCTTGTGGATATGAAATCAGATAGAGTAGTCCTAATAAGCAAGAGTGATTAAACATCTATCTATTTCCTAAGTCTGATCTAAATAGATTTTTCGTCTGTGTTTATGACTTAAGAAGAGGTGAACATTTATTAGGATCTGTGAAAAATGTGATTTCTTTTAGTCAGGGACTTTAATATAATTTGTATAAATGTGTTTGTTGTTGTAATACCTATTTCGAACACAAGAACACATTTCTTTGAACAAAAATCACAGTTTTTCACCTTTCTTCCCAGATGTAGTTAAAGTAACTTGAAAAGATTAGCCTGGAAAAACTATTTTGTACCCATAATCAACAGAGAGGAAAAACAAGTTCTCTCACTTGCGTCTCATAATAATCCCTCCGGAGGAAGCTGTAGCACAATGACAGACATGATCTGTTCTTACGTGTTCTCTTATCTTGCAGGGCATCCTTCCCCTTTCTGGACTCTCCTTGGAGGCCGTCTCTCTGGACCATGATGCGTCACATTCACCTCACATGTTTGAGATCAGTGGTGAGTCAGCAGAAATGACCAACTTCACCCAAGAGACTCGAACACCATGTAAAGTACTGAGTGTGTGGTTCTCTCTCTCATCCAGGTCCAATGGTGGACTCCAAGGTGTTCATATGTGCCAGTGCTGCAGAGCAACAGAAGTGGATGCAACACATAGAAGACAGGAGACACAAGTCAATGGCACAACCCATGAGTCCCTCCCACTGCGCTCTCTCCTATCTGGTAATGACTAACTACTGTACATCTGGTAACCACTCCACATGAATAAGCTGCTTTGCTCATTTGAAATCAATACATTGATCATATGTCTAATTCTTCCCCAGCTACCCTGTGATGAGCACTGGAAAAGAGAAGAACTGAAAAAGTACTTACTGCAAGCCCCCATATGGCAGTGGGAGGGCTCGTCCATACAGCACATAGGTCAGCCGGGATACATATCTATCGTTCACATCATCAACTCACAGAGACAGGTGAGAACAACTCTTTAAACAGTGTTTAGAATCTGTAAATGAGCACAGGTTGAACAATGAGAGAGACAGAATTAAACGCAATCCACTTGAAGTGTTATTGGCCTATTAAATTGCCATTATCAGGTTTCATCTGGAGCGTAGATTTAAGGTGGTATGGCTCTTTTCTACTTCTTAGTTGGCTCAGGTGCTTGTTTTCATCGATTGGTAAGCTTGATCATGCAGAGAGGTTCAAAATGCATTACCAGCAACCTCTAGTGGCAGTAGTTTTTATGACTAGACAAAAACAGATCATTAAGTATAAAGAGCAACAAAGTCAGTACAGGGAAGAAGTTGGGTAGATAAATGGGTCAACCAAACACACTGCTGTTTGTGTCCAATTGAAATGAAAACCTAATGTTGACTTATTTTTACTCAGATAACGCACGTGAAAGACTTAATTGATATGACCTTACTAAAGTTACCTAACAAACCCACTCATTTGACCTGAAACCATCAACTATTCCAAAATCTAAACAAGTATTTTGTTTAATTCACGACATTAACCACGTGTCTACAATTGCGACTGTTTCACATGGTGGGGGAAGGTGCAGTTTGCCC
Source organism: Harpagifer antarcticus (assembly GCA_902827135.1). Taxonomy (NCBI): domain Eukaryota; kingdom Metazoa; phylum Chordata; class Actinopteri; order Perciformes; family Harpagiferidae; genus Harpagifer; species Harpagifer antarcticus. The sequence goes on along the minus strand of CADEHL010001049.1, from coordinate 3,347,318 downwards.
TGTCTGAAAATGTTAAATGTTAAGGATAACAATTGATAACGACTACTCAATTGGCTGATAACATTCAAAAAGAGAGTATACACACAAGTGTTTAGATTGGTTTTACTCACGTATTCTCTGGCCTTCAATACTTACCACCAATAACCAGAGGAACCACTATTACAAGAACTCAATATCACATTTCCTCTGTTGCACAGAGATTTTACCTTAATATGTTTTTTAAAGTGGTTAAAACGGTGTCACTTTTAACCAAGTGGTGGTTTTATTGTACACTGAACAAAAATATAAACGCAACACTTTTGTTTTTGGTCCCATTTTTCATGAGATGAACTCAAAGATCTAAAACATTTTCTATATACACAAAATAACCATTTCTCTCAAATATTGTTCACAAATCTGAAAAAATCTGTGATAGTGAGCACTTCTCCTTTGCCGAGATAATCCATCCCACCTCACAGGTGTGGCATATCAAGATGCTGATTAGACAGCATGATTATTGCACAGGTGTGCCTTAGGCTGGCCACAATAAAAGGCCACTCTGAAACGTGCAGTTTTATCACACAGCACAATGCCACAGATGTCGCACGTTTTGAGGGAGCGTGCAATTGGCATGCTGACAGCAGGAATGTCCACCAGAGCTGTTGCCCGTGAATTGAATGTTCATTTCTCTACCATAAGCCGTCTCCAAAGGCATTTCAGAGAATTTGGCAGTACATCCAACCGGCCTCACAACCGCAGACCACGTGTAACCACACCAGCCCAGGACCTCCACATCCAGCATGTTCACCGCAAAGATCGTCTGAGACTAGCCACTCGGACAGCTGCTGCAACAATCGGTTTGCATAACCAAAGAATTTCTTCACAAACTGTCAGAAACCATCTCAGGGAAGCTCATCTGCATGCTCGTCGTTCTCATCGAGGTCTCGACCTGACTCCGGTTCGTCGTCGTAACCGACTTCAGTGGGCAAATGCTCACATTCGATGGCGTCTGGCACGTTGGAGAGGTGTTCTCTTCACGGATGAATCCCGGTTTTCACTGTTCAGGGCAGATGGCAGACAGCGCGTGTGGCGTCGTGTGGGTGAGCGGTTTTCTGATGTCAATGTTGTGAATCGAGTGGCCCATGGTGGTGGTGGGGTTATGGTATGGGCAGGCGTATGTTATGGACGACGAACACAGGTGCATTTTATTGATGGCATTGTGAATGCACAGAGATACCGTGACGAGATCCTGAGGCCCATTGTTGTGCCATTCATCCACGACCATCACCTCATGTTGCAGCATGATAATGCACGGCCCCATGTTGCAAGGATCTGTACACAATTCCTGGAGGCTGAAAACATCCCAGTTCTTGCATGGCCAGCATACTCACCGGACATGTCACCCATTGAGCATGTTTGGGATGCTCTGGATCGGCGTATACGACAGCGTGTTCCAGTTCCTGCCAATATCCAGCAACTTGGCACAGCCATTGAAGAGGAGTGGACCAACATTCCACAGCCCACAATCAACAACCTGATCAACTCTATGCGAAGGAGATGTTTTGCACTGCGTGAGGCAAATGGTGGTCACACCAGATACTGACTGGTTTTCGGACCCCCCCAATAAAGCAAAACTGCACGTTTCAGAGTGGCCTTTTATTGTGGCCAGCCTAAGGCACACCTGTGCAATAATCATGCTGTCTAATCAGCATCTTGATATGCCACACCTGTGAGGTGGGATGGATTATCTCGGCAAAGGAGAAGTGCTCACTATCACAGATTTTTTCAGATTTGTGAACAATATTTGAGAGAAATGGTTATTTTGTGTATATAGAAAATGTTTTAGATCTTTGAGTTCATCTCATGAAAAAGGGGAGCAAAAACAAAAGTGTTGCATTTATATTTTTGTTCAGTGTAAATATGACTAGCACAAAAGGTGGCATATACAGTCGAAGCTCTCAATGATGGTATCATGGTATCTTCAATAAACATGACAATTATTTATGTTAAAGTCTAACTCAGGTTTAATAAACTGTATTTGTATTCGCCTTCTTTTCTATAAATAATGTAAAACTAAAATGCTAAATTCGCTAAACTGGAATATCAAAGCCCAATGAGGCCAAATATTAGCCTTCTTCTTACCCCCTTTGACTTAGTAACATTTGTATATACTATACTACTGTAAATTAAAGAGAACATTATTTAAAGTATCACTATATAATATCTCTTGAGACATTGACAGTGACATGTTTTTTTTCTTCCAGGGTCTCCAAGAAAGATTGATGGTTCTCTTCCCTCAAGACGTGCTGCTACTGTCAGTCGACAACAAGCGTCTGAATATAAGATATGAGGTAGTGTAAAATGACTCAAGGGGAAAAATCCATAATAATACCCCCTCAACCGCTATGGCATAACTACCTGTCCCAGTCATCTTTAACTTGGTCTGTAGACACATGACATTAGGCATGTCCTACAGCACTTGATGCATTTCAGTCAGTAGCAAATATGAGGTTCTTCTGGTAAAAGCATGATACATTTTTCAAAAATATCAAGTATTTCCTTTTCTTCTGTCATCTCCAACAGGGCCGGTTGCCCCGACAGAGCATCAGAGCGGTGGAGAGGTCAGCTCTGCCTGGGCGGCTTGAGTTTGAGCTGATAGGTATACAGAGAGCGAACACGGGACATCTATTTTATTTTTTGTTGTAAATACATTTTCTGTAAATCATATGAGTAAAACAGGTATTTAATGTAATACATATTTCGTTTTAGGTGAGCTGGTGGAGCCCCTGCAGGTCTCTTGTACCTGTTACGAGGATTATCGGAACTGGATGTTTCAATTACAACAGGTTAGAACCGCTGTCTATATAACATTGTTTAGAATAATCCATTGGCTGTGAAACATTAGCTATAAGAGGCTAAAAAGCTCAGTAGAGCTGAGGGAAACTTCAGAACTGGTGTATTATTTAAGGCTTTACAAAAACTTTTTTACTGATATATTAGTTGAACGATTAACAGCTAATGGTAAATATATTTTTCTCAGTGGTTGGTGGAGCCCAAAACAAAGCTAAAACAGAGTTATCATTTTTGCGTCCTATCAACAGGATGTGCCAATTCTGATAAACGATTCAAGCTTCTTGCTTTGCATTGCTTTAGCTTCCCATTCAGCCATACTGTATGTGTATTATAAATGCAGTCCATTAAACCTTTAGTATATAAATAACTGTGTAGTTTGTTGCTATTGCCCCCAAGTGGCCACAAAATCATTATGTTTAAGTTTCGGAAGCCAATTTGTTTGAAAACATACTGTATGTCCACATACCCTTTCACACTGTACAAATGGGAACATGTGCACACAAAACTTGCACAAATACATACACCTTTAAGAACTGCACATGCTTTGAAAATGCACACATGCCAACCGAAAACTTGCACATCTGTATTAAAAAATGTGCACATAAGCACCAAAAAATCCACAGCTGGATATACAATGGTTTCAATGTCTACATACAAATTGGCCTTCCGAATTTAAGATTTGAGACCTCCTATTTTAACACCATTTACTACGCACCTTTTCATCTACTGCTGACACATTTCTATTGCATCCTGCAGATTTACATTTCATTCCTAATGTTGGGCAGCCACTGGTTTGGATTAGTTTAGTATGAAAATGAACTTGTAGGAACTTGTTTGGGATCAAAATCATTCTGGTTTAATCCAATGGCTGTAAAGAGTGTAATGTCAATCGGGTCATTCCAACGTGAGGCATCACTTCTCAATTTCACACCGTATGAAACAGTAATGGATTTATTGAGGTTGGGTTTGCATGAAATATTTATGTGTGCCAAAGGGATGTTGAATACCTTAAATCCCAAAAAAGCTCAACAAGATTTTCTGTTTGACCTGCAGCCAGACAGAAACAGCCACGTTGCAGTGAGTCACGCTCCTCCTCCCATCATGCCCAAGCTACAGAGGAGCAGGAAGGAGTCCCAGGAACCGATGATAACGGCGGACCACCATGACATCAACGGACGCAGCTGAGTTACCTGAAGGTGGAACATCTGAAATAATGTGTAGATAGTGTGTACATATCACTTGTTTGAGTAATGTTGATACGAAATGGAGACGATAGAGGAGGAGGCTCTGAAATATGATCACCGTTTGACAGTGTTCACTTTGATGTGGGGACAAACAGGAAGGTCATGACCCAGTTTGACAGCGGTAGACATGTTAGTGTGGAGATTGTAAAAGTTACTGAAGAAAATAGTGTTGAGGAAATTGTACATACAGTATTAAGCTTGGATGTAATTAAAATCAAATGCACAAGGTTTGAATTTTTGACAATAAATTCTTTGATTTAAGTTTTGAAAGTCATTTATTCAACACATAAAATGAAAGAATCTGTATTTATTTCCATGGTTAAACATTTACAGTAGTGTGCAGAGATCCAGTAAACATCCAGTGTATTACAGTATTTATAATGTGGTATTAGAAATGAAAATTATAAAAAAAAGTTTATAGTAGTGGAATGTAATTGTAAAATGTATTACATTTTTGTTCATATAAATTACAGTCAAAATAGTAACTGAACTATTTTCTACTCTTTACACATGAAGCCATCTACAGTAAAGTACATTTACATCAGAATCTCCTTAGAGAACAACCAGCTAGAGGAGTATAAATACACATGCTGCAACAGCAACCACTTAAATTACAACTAACAACGCATATAGAGAAATAAAAAGGGGTTATAAACATTTAATGTGCCACTGGAAGAGTTGATTATAGTGGTTCATTAACAGCAGGTCACAGCTCAGTTACACTGCGCTTTTGGTCATTTGTACACGTATAAGGGGACCGATTTAGACCGAAATGTCATTCAGTGCTTCGTGTACGATAGTATTACTTGGCCCTGTATGATTAGCATAACACGACATAGTCTAGCTTTTATTCGACTGGGGCTAAAGCTTAAAAGTAGTAAACAGGAAGCACAATGTTTTACTTTCACCACAACAATGGTGTCGTCAAGAGGTGATATCAGTAGGTGTCAATTTCCAGACATTTAGTTGTATTTTTTGACTGTCAACAAATACCATGAAATAAAACAAAACACCAAGCCTCTGTTAACTGTCTGTGGCCTTCAGCTCCGAGCCAAACCTGTTCCTACTGGTGACCCAATTCTTTCAAATGAGACAAACACAAGTGGGCTTCTCAAGGGCTTTCTCGACTACCTTTTTTAAAACATTTTTTATAAATATTGTAGCGTAAATGCAATCTCCAGAAGTAAATAGCTAAAGTTATGCTATAAACGAGCTAAATCACGGATGCATGACTTGATGTTCCCACGGCTAAGCTAAAGGCAGCTAATGTTTAGCATGATGAGGTTTAGCAGTCTCACTTAGCCACTTGTTAGCAGCCGCGGCTTTTAAGACACCACATCAGACATCCATGGTTTGGGTTTTTACCGATATATTTTATGTCGTACAACAACAAGAGTTTTATTAAATTAAATTATTAAAGTTTTAATGAAAATAAAATAGAGAGATGAAGAAACCCCCAAGTGCTAAAATGCTAACTCGTTTTATTGCACCACTCTATATATAATTTCAATATTACAAAGGCTTAATTATTATATCACTTAAACAGCTGGTCACTCTAGTTTTCAGCACATTTGACTGAAACTAAAGTAAGTAGTGCATTAGTTATGGACTATTTCTAGCGGTGGAGGAATACAGTGACATTTGGGGTACGTTCCAGTGTGTGTGTTCATGGTAATGATGTCACATACTGTACTAGTGTGATCAAGTTTGTGTTTCTAATAGTTTTTGGAAAACTATGGAGCTTTATGGCACACAGGAAGATATCAGGAAGTAGCCACACTAATAATACTTGTCAGAAAGATAAGTACATTGTTGTTCTTTCGATTTGTTCGTGGGATTTCTTGACAATAATAAAAATACAGAATATAGACAGTGTAATCCTTTAGTCAGATTAGGAACAACAGAAGTTGTGTGGTGCAGGCTTGTTTAGAGGAAAGTCTGTCCTTCATTTGTGTTTCAAAGAATTGTGAAATCATTAGAAAAATGTAAAAGAAACCATCATTCTGCAGCTGCCTTATTAGACAACCATCAGAGTTCATGCAGTCATGCAAAACAGTTACTACAGACATACATTGACAGTGCCTACGGGGAGGGAGTCGCTCTCTTAATAAGGGGCATGTTTTAACAGTCCAACATTTAACACGGGGAATTAATAAACTGTTGCACCAGGCTTTTATTTATCTCAGTAACTAGGGCACATGTTTGTTGAATAAGTGGACTGCCTAAAGGGAATCTGTCCATATGAGACATGACAGGATAAAAACTAACTAACATCAACCAAGGAATGATAACATGTATTTCCTGTGCTGGTACATGTGCATGTTTCTCAGGCTTTTTAAATGGTGATGGGTGCATTCATAGAAAACAGTCATAAAGTGATTGAGTGGCAAAAATGTTAGAACTGTCCAGGTGGAAACGTTTGTCTACAAAATCATTGTATAAAAACCTTTTCATCTAAAAATGGACAAGGGCATCAAAAGCTTTTTAATTTCCACTTTCATCCAGCATGCGAAAATGTTCTCACAAGGTCAAAAGTGTTGGAGGTTTAAGCACCTGCATACTCAACATATTTTCGGTCCCACATCCATCCACAACTTCCTCCCACATTTGTTGTTTACAGTTCTTTGTATTCCTCCATAAGTGTAATGTTTTACTTCTCTGACTAATGTGGATCTCTCGTCTTTTTCTTGAGCAACAGTAAAAAACACAATCAAGAGGCCAAATTGGTGAGAAGATGCAGATATCACTAATTATAAGTCTTTCATGATGGTAAAATCTCTTTTCATGCAAAAAATGCCTTAAGAAAACCTTTAAGATTCTGTGCACCACTCTTAAGCAAGTTCCTTAGCTAAGGATAAATGAAGCCCAAAGTGTAGGACTTGAGGAGAAAGCAGTTGGAGTTGTGTGTAACTTTAAGTGCAACTCAGCAGGTGAACTGCACCTTGGACAAGCTGCAGTCAGTCGCCTCCCTTCAGTTTCTGCGTGACACATTTAATGCGGATATTTTCCCGGAGGTTGCGGAGGCGAGCGCTGCGACTCGTGATTTCCTCCACGTAGGTTTTGGGGAACCAGCCCCGCTCCCCGTCAGACAGTCTGATGCCCTCCACCCAGCCTGGAGGAAGATTAGATAACTCAAGACATTGGAGAAACCCTGACACACACACACTAAAGTGGAGTTGATCCCAATCCTTACCATCACTTGTAATGGTCTTAGCGTGAAGAATGTCGGCCTTCTCCAGGGTTAGCTCGTCGTGCTCCTGGGCCTGATAGCTTTTGATGCACTGAACCTGGGCTATATCTGATGAACGGCAGGATAAAAAGGTTTAAGATGATTCATTTTTTGGCGGCATCCGGAAGGCCTTTGACATCCTCGTGAATAATCATTTTTTAAAACAACAATTTGTTGTCATTTGGAGGGCCAGGTTGTAATTGTATTATCTTTTTATATCTCTACACAACATATTTTGCACAACATCCTCCTTCGTTGCTCTTCCACCCCTGAGGAAGCTAATCAGTTTAGCTCAGCTGTAGCATTTCCGTTGGAGCTGCCATTTTGTTGTTGATGTGCCATGTGTAAGTGTAATATGCGCCCGTCTCCATCACAAGATTACTCAAGTAAGACTTGTAATTGAGTCTTGATGAGTCAAATAATACCAGAGAAAGACTTTCTGTTATACAGCAGAAGGGTCCCAGAGGGTTATTCCATTTGTTTCCTGTTTTGGGGATTTCTTTGGGAGTTTTTCTTTACACTGTAAAGCCCCTAAACAAATGTTGAATATGTGTCATATTGGGCTATATACTGTAAATACAATTTGATTGATTGAAATAGCTTTTACTGACCGTCATTCTCAGTGGCGTGCCCAATGTCTTCCAGCGGATCAAATGGAAACATGGCTGTGATCCATCTCTGCTTCCCGCTCCTTGGCAGACACAAATAAGGAAAGTTAGGGCATCCTGTGCTAAAGCATACTGTCGGTACTGAAGCTAAATGCTTTCGTTGTGACTCACTCTGTGTTGGACTTGAGCAGGATCTGGTGTTTGAGCTGCTGGCGTTCACACAGCTGCAGGTGGAAGATGAAGCCTGAGATGCCCTGCAGCTTCTGACTGAGATCCTTCACTTTCAGCTCTCCTATCTTAGCGTAGACAAACACCATGAACTTCCACGTGCTGCAAGAAATACACAGTTTTATTATCAAAATCACTAAGAATGTGCTTTAAAAAATATATATTATTAACTGAATCTTTGAAGCCACCATGTGTAGAATTGTTTTGCTGTTTAAGCATTTTCTTAAGTCATATTAATGGTGTATGGAAGTATTCTATAATATTTTGTTACATGTAAAAGTCCCGCATTAAAAAAATGTAACGAAAGTCAAGTTAGTAAGTTTAACTAGGAAATCGTACATAAAGTAATAAAAACAGTCTAATAGTAATCTTGTAAACAAATCATCACCAAAATGTGTTTTTTAATTAACTAGATAATGAATCAAAAATAATTGGTTGAGTAGTTTATTTGTAACCAAAGTAACTACTACTAGTATTAACTGAAAATGTAGATGAATCTAGTAAAGTAAAAATTACTATATTTCTTTTTGCTGAACACTAATGCAGTCTTAATGTGGGGTGTGCAGTCTTTATAGAGGTCTTTAAATGTGCATATATGGACTTACACTTTAACTTTCATTCAACCCATATTCTAAAATGCTGCTTTTTACCTATTATGACTCATTAAACTGCAATATTAACGTTTACGTCTCTTATAAGGACTGCAATCACTCACTCCTTCCTCCTGGACAGCAGCAGACAGTCATTGAACAGGTGGAGGTACACCGGCTTGGTGGGCAACTTGAGCTTTGATCCAGAAATACTCATCATCTGCGTGTCCACCTCCAGCAGCTCTCCGTGTTTCACCAGCCAGCGGGACTGAGAGATCAGAGGGAAGATCTACCAAGGAAAGAAAATAGTTCCGGAATATAAAAGATGCTAAATGTTAAAAACGCAGGTTAAAAAAAGGAAAGACAATTCATAAAAGTCACCTTTCCCTCAAAGTTGATTTTCTTATTGAGGTGAATCAGTTCCTCCATCCTCTTCATCGACTGCACGCTGGAGTTACATTCTTTGATGATCTAAGAAGACGCACACCAACATGGTTATTACTGTAATGCCTCACCACCGTGGATAATACTGGTGCTCATCCAACTGGCTATTACAGATGATAATCACCACCTTTTTTAGCTCATTGAAAGCTTTCGTGGCAGTGTCCTCATCTCGGGAGCCCGGTGTCGTCCTCTTTAAGATGTTCTGAAAAATAAAGACGTTTTTGAACCAAAAGAGAAAGACAATACTCTGTTGTTGGATAAAACCTGCTCAAACATCATCCGTAATTGGGTTTCAAGTGCGGACATGAATCCTGCATAAATGTCTAAGCGTGTACCTCCACCAGCATTTTCAGCCGTGTGATCCTCTGAAACGGGAGGATCAGAAAAGAGGTGAGAGGAAGTCTCTGACAGACGGGGTCCTCCTCCAGACGAGCCAGGATCCCGGGGAAGCGAGGGTTCTCGTGCCTGAGAGGACAAGACGAGACACTTTAATGATTTTTTCTCGAGAGGTGAAGGTACATTCCAGCGCGCTTTTCACCCTGAGAAAAAAATGTGCAGCCTCCTAGAGAAGAAACATCTGCAAGTTAAGTCATGCAGGTGTGAAATAATATCGGAACACCCTGAGAGGAAATGATGGACATCCAGACAATTGGATTTTATGCACAGCCCTGGATACATTAATAATATATATGTTAAGGTCTCAAACAGCTGATATGGTACACATAAGCAAAGCGGTAACTCACAGCAGACGCTGGTACGTCTGCTCCTGGTACGCCTGGTTGGTCACATAAGGTAAATAAACCCTCCGCAGGGCCGGGCAGTGATCCAGGACGATGTCGCACACATCGAAACGCAGAATGTCTTCCTCCAGCCTGTGCTCCAGGTCCTGAAGAAACCTGTGCAATAGCAGAAAACCCCTTTAGAAAAAGGACATGCTCTGAGGTGTTTAATGTAGAATTGGAAGGGGTGTTTTTCTTCACCTCTCACTGACGCCTTTGACTTCAGGCAGCTTCGAGAAGAGCCACTGCTTGTTCTGAGTCCCGATACACTCTGCGAGCTCCTGCGACAACATGAAGTGGTCCACTGCAATGGTCAAACTGCGAATATACGACGCCTCTGATGTCACCAGCTCAAACTTGGCCTGAGTGTAGTGATACAGAGTTTGTTAACCAGTCGTTTAAAGCACATCAAACAAGCAGGAGGTCTCCTAAGTCAAACTTACTTCCTGTAATTTCCGCTCCTCGTTGCTGAAGTTGTCGAGCTGGCCGCTGGAGCGAACATCGGGGATGTCCTGCCAAAGTGCAAAGGCAGAGCCTTGTGAGGAGCGGAAGGAGCTGGACGGGGACAGATTGGACGGAGAGGGGGTCCCGTCTGACCCCTCGTCCCTGAGACCCTCCTCCTCTGGGCCAGGCTCCTTCCCCTGCTGCCTCTGGATCTCTCTGTTGATGGCCACGTCGCTGTATTCCTGGTACAGGATCGCTGCGGGAAAGTAAAAAAGGATGTGATAGTTTAATTAGTTAAAATATATATATTCCTAGAGGGGAAATGTGTTTGTTACATCAACACAAAGACAACAGACGTACAGGAATTCTACTCATAACAAATGAGAAACAAAAATAAGAATAAAACATGAAAGTAAATCAAAATCCCATTATTATGATGATTATGCGCCGCGTTCCACCTTCTTCTCCAGGAGGACTCAGATGAGGGTGTGGCACTTTGCCGTGTACATGTGATGTTTGGGGTTGTTGTTTTGTTTCTTTCCGTTAACTGTCAAGTGGGAAATAAGTATTGTTTTTGTTTCTCTTATTATCCGACGATACTGTTATGTTTGGCTGTGAAAAATAAATATAAATGATTTAGTTGTTTTTAGAAAGGGTACTATAAGATTATTTTCTTCTCCCTGCTCCTTCTCGGGGATGGTGTGTTTACAGAGACATGTTTTGTAAACAATTATTATACATTAAGTGTTGCATACCATGAACGGAACAAATAAAAATGAAATGAAATACATGAATATAATAGTACAAGATGATACAGTAAGATGATCTTGGATATGAGATATAGTACAAAGGTACAATTTGTTTTATAACATAACAATATATGTAGTAAGAAATATTACTTTGGATATCATTGAAACCAAGAGCAAGCGAATATAGAAAATAATTGAGTATAATACAAAAGGTTTGAAAACAGTTCTGAAAAAACAAATATAGTTCAGGGAAACTTACAGCTAGGCAGAAAGCGTGATAAGCGATTAACACTGGTGACGATTGGAAGTGTGCCGTCTTCCTCCAGGGATTTCTTTCGCATTCTGTCAAAATAAAAAGAGTGACCTGACATTATTATAGGTCCTTCAATTGTTGCTGTGCATGTGTGAACATATACAAAGTATGTTTTACCCGAGTTTGGTGCTCCACCTATGCATGCCATTGTCGCTGCCTGACAGAGCGGGTGGGGGTCCTACTGGACTGTGGGGGGCGCTGTCACTGGAGCCTCCGGAGCTGCGGTGCCTCGAGCTGGACTTATCTAGAGAGGATAAAAAGCACAAGGGCTGCAGTCGAATAGTCCATTTAGATTAGGAACCTTCCTAACGGAGTGAAATGACCCGGAAGTCCCTCAGTGGCAGCCATGATACGTGCCGTTCGAATTCTCTAAATGAAAGGAAAGGAGGTTTCAAACTTCCTTTATAACCTCATTTAGCTTAGGAACCACTGGACCTCCCTAACCGAAAGGAGAGGAGAAAATGCTGCCCCACAATGCCTTGCAGCCGCAGCATTTGCCGTCACACAACAGTCGGCCGTTCACGGACACAAACGATTATGACGGAGAAATTATATCATGAAAGTTACGGTGCTTATTAAGCTTTTTAAAACGTATGTGGTAAGTTGCCAAAGTGCTTTGTTTTGAACGTTCATCAGTATTATAATCTAAAACGTTAGTTTTTACTGAAATGATCATATAAAGTCAACATGTCACTGAGCTGTGTGGGGTTTGTTCAACTTTTAAAAGATGTTTGAATGGTGATGTACACAGTGATAGATGTTAAAGACTAACGTTTATAATAAATACATTTGTATTGATTTTAAGATATTTTCATAGTTCATGCAATCATACTGGGATCATTCGTATTAATGTGGACCGGAGGGAGAGGGTGATGAGCATAAGTTTCACTTTTTTTATTTCAACTTTGGTCATGAAGAATATGTTTCTCTGTTGTTCATAAAGCAAAGCAACAGCATGAGAGCACGGTGCAGAGTCTCTAGATGAGTCCCTCGTTCTTATTATACATCCATGTTGTAGTCCGCTGTATAGAAAACTGTAGTTTCCCCACAGCAGCAGACGCACACAATTACGTCCGCTGGCGCTTCATAAACACGTCGGTTAGTGAAAATGCAGTCGGATTCTCTAAAGCACCGCAGTCTCTTCTCCTAAATCCTTTTGAATTCTCCTATCCACTATCCCTTAACCCCGTGACGTTTCACTCAGAGGTCAAGGAATAGGAGATAGGGTTAGAACTTAGGAGCTGATTTCTAAACTATCCGAACGCAACCAAAGTTTGAAGCAAGCCCCGAGGAAGTGCGCCGGACTCTGTACCCAGCATTCGTTGTGTCCAAACGGCGGTACTGCAACTTCCGTATCAGTCCGTGACGTCACCCGGCCCAAAACAACTTTTTCCCATTAGGCGCATTCACACTGCAGTACTTTTCCCACAAAGGTTCATGCGAACTTAGTTCAGTGAACTCTTTTATCGCGTTCACACCAAAAAGAGCCGGTACTAAATATAGCTCTTTTCTCACAAAAGAGCCGCTCGTAAGTCCCTGCTAGAGAGCAGGGACTTTCGAGCGGCTCTTTTGTGAGAAAAGAGCTATATTTCTGATTGGCTGGGCGGATTGCAAACCACGCCCCGTAAAACTTCCAAAAAGTTTTGTGAAGCCGCCATTTTATTATCCTCGCATTAGCATTATTAGCATTAGCATTAGCCCAGCGCAGAAACGCAGAGAGACTAACTTATGGCAACACAAAATAAAACATGGGAGCGGTGGAGATGAGGAGGTGTCGGCGTTCTGGCGATTTACTCGGAAGGCTTCAGTAGAAGCTGCTGGGAGTCCCAGCAGCTTCTACTGAAGCCTTCCCCAACTCCGGGGACTTCCGGCCGGGGACTCCGGGCGGCAGTATCCGCCGTGAAGTTGTTTGTAGCCTGCCAGTAAACCCACAGCAGAAGAAGAAGAAGTGACGTCAGCGGCTTCATTTGCCTAATCCACCCCCAGAGACTTTTTCCGGTGTGAACGCGATCTGTACTTAGTTCATGCGAACTAAAGAGTTTGCATGAACTAAGTTCGCATGAACCTTTGTGGGAAAAGTACTGCGGTGTGAATGCGCCTATTGACTAACATGGGGAAAGGGACGTCTGTAAATCAGCGGATACTTTTTTAAAAACTAAATAAACTACCCAGTATGAACTATTTTATAGCCCTTATTATAATCATTAAGTCCTTAAAGTTGTAAAATCCACTAAAAGCCAAATCTAGATTTATTTTCTCTCTTCATTCATTCTAGTGAGCCGAGAGTGGGAGCTCGGGGGGCTTAATGGGCAACTCAACTGCGCATGCTCTAGCCAGGCATGACGGGTAATCTGTGACGTTTCGCTCTCTCAAAAGTTGGGCCATTTTGCCTTCATGCGCCAATGAGCAGCTCTCATAGGAAAGAATGAGACCCTGCCTCCCACGCTGTATCCAGTTCTTATTATACATCCATGGTGTGAAGTCTGGGGAAGAAGCAATGGTCCTCATGTTGTAAAAGTTGATAAAACATTAACTCAGTTTGAACTTTCATGGATGTTGACTTTAAGATTCTTAAGAAGTGAAAATACAGCTTCTTGACATAATAAGCTTTTTCAAGCTAGTTGATTACTGTTAATCTATCAATCTTATAACTATGTTATTTTCCCTATTATGTTTCAAATATTTGTATACTATATATACAGTAAAGAGGGAGAGAGTATTTCCATTTCCATCAAATCTGATAATAAGGTTCTAGATCCTTGATGATTCTGCACATTTTTTATTTTTAAATCTGTATATAATGCCATTTTTCTTTCAAGAGTTGTTCCTCTGAGTTAGATTTAATTGAATTTTATAGGCATGGATATTAAATCTGTAATGTTTTGCTCAATAAGACAATTTCCAATCAATCATGATGTTATGGACATAACATATCGAATCATAGTGCATGCATAGTCCTTTTTAATTGTCAGGATATAATGACAAAAAATGACCAGTGCAAATACCCAGATCCATAAGTAATGGCATCCAATTGTTTTTTTGTTTTTTTTATCAACAGTCCAAAACCAAAATATATAGCATTTTCTGCCATTACAAATTAATTGACTAAATATTTCAGCAATAAAGTTAAGTATTATGCAAGACTAGGCACAATGCGTTAATGGCTATTTTTTTTTCATACTACAGTTGGGTATTTATTTGAAAAAGGTTTTTATACAACAGCTACTTGCTAAGCTGTGTTGATGGAACCACCTCTGATTGAAATGGACCGTGATGTTGGACCTGTTCTGGACTCACAGTCAGCGTTGGGCCCGAGGCTGATGGTGCTCTGTCGGTCTCTGGAGGCCACTCGAGCTGACAGAGACTTCCCCAGCTTCAGTGTGAAGGAGCTCTTCCTCTGAGACAGCTGCAGTCTAGAGATCAGCTCTGAGGCCGAGAAGCGCCGTCGCTCCTGATCCCCCTGACGGCTGCGGGACAAAAAGCTCCCCCCTGTGGCACTGGACGTCTCTACACCCCTGCTGTCGTCCCCCAGCCCCGGCTGTGAGTCCTCTATCATGTGTAGGGGTTCTTCAGGTAGATTAAAAATATCCTCCTCACTGAGGTTTGGGAGATCTGAGAAGCCGTCTACGGAGGAGGGGCTTGAAATGGCCTCCAGGGAAGATAATCCGCTGAGGTCCTCCTCAAGGAAAGAAGCAAAGGGTCCTGGGAAGAGGTAGTCTGCGTCCAGGATCGGGCTGCTGAGGGATTCATCGCTCGGGCTGTCTGGGGAATAAATCTGCATCTTTCTCCCTGGAAACAGGAAAAATAACTCCATGAGATTAAGAACAATCATGTTAAGAGTTAGGTACCACTTTACAATAAGACTACCCTTATAAAAGATTCATAAAGGGTTTATAATTAGGTTATTAATTAGGTTGTAAACACTTTATTAATCATTAAGAACCATTTATAAACCAGTTCTAACATAGATTTCATACATCAACACAGGCTCACTATTTGACTAAGCCTTATATTGGCTACCTAGCTTACTTCGTCTTCTTCATCAGCCAGCATCCTTGGTATCTGTTGTTCACCGAGTTGATTCTCCCCCTTCCATTTTGATGTTTCTTGGCATCTCTTTATGACCATTTATTTACGAGTTACTAACATTTATAACTGCCAAAAGGGAGCCTTGTAAAGTGTTAAACAAATCACCATTTATTAATGAGTTACTACCATTTATCATTTGTTATATTAAGCATGAAAGTTATGCATACATTAGGGCACATTGATTGACAGGTCTGTCCAGTGACTGCTGCTGTTAGCTTCCTGTCTCTCTGCTAGCAGCTCCGTGATGCTACAGGGGCTCAGCTCATCCGGGGAACATAACTTGAACTCGGCCGTGTTTGTTGTGCTGGTGCCTTGTGGACTATTCTTCATGCTTATATCGGACTATTGTGACTCGCTCCCCGTGTAAAACAGATGGTGCATGAATGCGGTTTTGCGGTAAGTGAAATTTCCCCATTTTTTTTCCGTGTCACGCGATTTTAAAAGCAATGTAAATAATAACAAATTAGATTTCAGTATTCTGACACAGAACGATATTTAGAAGCAATGTATTTCTATTGGTAGTATGTTTCGTACCTGCACCAAATAATAACAAATTAGAAGGAAAAAAATATTAAATATATACAGATTTCAGTATTCTGAGGCTCTGAGCCCCATTTATTTTCCTCGCGGACGGCAAAAAAACTCTGACATTATACGATTTAAAATAAAAACAATAATCGTGGCTTGAAATTGAGTAAGAACATGTTTTTATGAACCCCACAGCTTCCGGTCTTCCAAGACCCGACCGGACAAAAAGACGTGCTGCAGGCACGAAACATACTACCAATAGAAATACATTGCTTCTAAAATCGTTCTGTGTCAGAATACTGAAATCTGTATTTTTTTTAATCCCTTTTTCCTTCTAATTGGTTATTATTTACATTGCTTTTAAAATCGTTCTGTGTGAGACGAAAAAAAAGGGGAAAATCGTGTTGGTGAACACGAATCAATAGATTACATTTCTTTCGTGACTATTACACGGAATGCCGTGAGACTGGGTTGATTGATAAGGTTCATTTAAATGTACTAAGATCAATTATGTAGACAAGCTAACGTTAACGTAGTGTTGAAGAGCGGCCTAGTGTATGTGAAATTAACCTCACTATAAGATGTGTGTATATTACAAATAATAATGTCATATTTCAAGATCACTACTTAGATATTACAATATGGTTGGTTGAGCTGGAGTTCAATATTGAGCTTACATGTTAATGTCAGTCATATCTGAAGAACGAACCCAAACCTTGTTCTTTTTATTAATTGTATTACCAAATTGCTATCAAATAAATAGTAAGCATTGGTAACACCAATCCTGATAAAGTAAACTATTTTATTTGAGTATTTGTGTCTGGGAGAAGGTACTGCACCCAGTTCCTATGTTCGGCAGTTATAGACTGGGCTTTCTTGCATAAGAGAATAGAGAATAAAATAAATAAATACAAAAAAATCAATATGGAGTGGACCACTACTGTATAATTATCCTTAAAGGTGGGGTAGGTAAGTTTCAGAAACCGGCTCGAGATACACTTTTTGTTATATTCCATGGAATGCTCTTAACATCCCGATAGCAATGAATATCTGAAGTGCTTTGACAAAAAATCCATAAAAAAATGTCATCTGTGGAAGCCGTGGTACTGTACAAAGTATATCCAATCCGTTTAGCCGGGCCGGCTAAACGGATTGGATTGCCGCCCTGTCTGTCAGCCTTCCATCTCGTGCACGCACAAATGTATCTCGTGCCGTCATTGGGCGTGCATTGCAGCAGTACTTCAATGACTCGCCAGCAACAGGCGGCCACTTTCACCAGTCTGCTGACGTCATGTGTGTTGGAGGAGGTGCTTTGTAAGGAAGTCTGAAGGAAGGGGCGGATTCTTTTCGGATGTGTACTTTCAAATTTTAGTGCACTCGAGCCGGTTTCTGAAACTTACCTACCCCACCTTTAAATGATGTTATACAAACCTAATAAACAAGTATGGCATTTTGAAACATGATGTGCAACCATTTTTACTGTAATTTGTGTGCATATTGTTGGTAACTAAGATGATGTTATGATTTTTGTTTTGTTAGTATGCACATGGACGCTTGGAAATACCTGGAGAAGGAAGAAATGGGTATTCGGAAAGATGGTTAAAGACAAAAGGCGGAGACTAGTGTTGAAACGATTAAGATGCCACCTTGTCCCTCTGATTAGACGGCATGTTAAGTCAGGAAGTAGCATTATTAGTGATGAGAGGAGGGCATACAGGAGAGTGCTGAGTAACATGGGGTACAACCACTACACCATAAACCACAGCAGGTGGTTGGTGAACCTCCAGACTGGCAGTCATACCCAACATAATGAAAGAGCTTGGTCGACCGTCAAAGGACATGTCTGTACACTGAGAGGAAACCGTACAGAGAGTTTGTTGGAGGAACACCTCAAGGTTCTTGAATGGTCATCTTGGCTTGGCTCTGATGGACTGCTTGGACGCTTGTTCAAGGACATACACAAAGCCTTTCCAGTCTGAGTACCATTATGTCTTACCAAGTCTTTCATTTATGTCTGAGAAAAGCTTTTATGTTTAAATATGTGTATCAGTCATACTAAACAGTCATTACTATGAGTCCTGATTTTTTTCATGTGTGAATAAAATGTTTTGCTTGGCTCTTTTGCATCTTACTTTGCATTTCATGTGAAAAATGTGTACAGTATTAGGTAAGCGTGCATATTATAACTCATCCATAAATGGACATGTGTATTAAACTTAAAAACCACGCACCCTTTCAGTAGTTATACATGTTAGTGACTCATCAGATGGTGATGTGTTTCACACTTTACAATAAGTTATAAATGGTAGTAACTCGTAAATAAATGGTCATAAAGAGATGCCAAGAAACATCAAGATGGAAGGGGGAGAATCAACTCTGTGAACAACCGATACCAAGGATGCTGGCTGATGAAGAAGAGCACTTAGCAGTACAAATAAATGTGGGCTCACTATTTGGCAAGCAACCGGTTACAGTTGCCCTGTTTATCTCATGTCTTATAAAAGCTTATTAATGATTTATAAAGTGTTCACAACCTAATTAATAAATGAATTACAAACTATTCGTAAACCCTTTATAAGGCTAGTCTTATTGCAAAGTGGTACCAAGAGTTATTATAGTGTCTCTGAAAATGAAAATTTTTGTATCGATTACTCATACTGTGTTTACCTTGAATTATTAGAATAAACCTTGATAAATTATTATATTATTTTTGAAGACGTGTGAGAGTTGGTGAACGGATGATTTGATACGATTTTTCTGTAAGACGCGGACCACTTTTAGTTCAATTCATCAAGACTTTTCTGTTTTTGGAATCTTCCTCCACACCGGAGGTATTTGAGAAAAACATGGTTTTCTTAAAGAATTCAAGGTTAAACTGGGGGGGGAATAATGTATATTGAAATAATGGTTTTGTGTATGAAGTATTTTTCAAGCCTGATTTTCTTTTTCAAGTGTCTCCATAGTGAAAAAACGTTGCCCACTCACGCATAGACTTCTCCTTCAGTGAACCCTGGGACGTCCTCCTCTGAGGCTGACAGGAGCCTGGGCTTCGACACTCCGGACCCTCAGGTAAGGATGAAGAGCAAGGAGATTCCCAGGGGTCTGTGTTTGTGTAAAGAGAGGACAAAGGGAAAGGCAGATCTAGGCTAAGAGCTGCGTGGAGAGGACGACATACTGTTGTGACAGAATGAGGCTTTTCTGTCTGCTCCTGCAGAGAAGTCCTGATGCCATTTAGACATTCAAACTCACAGTCACCTGCAGATGTGTGACAGTTCAAATTCAGCATTGTTTCCTGCTCATTGTCTGTCCTGTGGCAGCGGTTTTGCATGTCATTCAGTTCATTCAGTGTGTGTCTGAAACCATTCAGGGGCCGGGTGTGTGTAGTGCATTGTGCCTCTGGAATAGCAGGGGGCCTCGGAGAACCAAGACAGTTTAGTTTAGGAGTCACTGGTGGTTGTAGCTCAATAAAGGCCAATGTCTCCTGCTGGCACACTGCTACATGCTTGTGGCGGCACGGGTGGAGCAAAGTCCTGTCCTCCTGGGCCTCGCTCAGAGCCTGGGATTCCCCCGAGCCAGGGATCCACATGCTGGGACTCTCTCCTCGGCAGCGAAAAGCGTGAAGGTGAGGTTGGAAGTCAGGAAAAGGTGAGAATCCATACCCAGGAAGCATGGCTGAACGAACACATGGGAGCTGCAAAAGAAGAGAGGGAAAATAAGTGTTCAGTGTTTTACTAAAAACG